>CM042089.1:23051939-23721939 GCA_023512835.1 Taxillus chinensis
ATGATTACCTAACTTAACTTATATAGATAGGGCAAGCAGGGTCAATCCCACAAAGACAGTGCTGCTTCTCAGGTCACAGGTATATACTAGGGCTTGGCATAGATAATAGGAAAGATAAAATAATTAAATAATAATTATCTAATTTAACCTAATTCTTAGACTAACTATGGTGATGGAGCTAGTGGTGAGAGGTATTGAAATGGCTTTACACCTCAACTGTGATGGGTCTTTTATTAAATATGCCCTATATAAACTATGAACCTTGTTATGGTTAAAAACCCAACTCTCTAATGTATTGACTATCGTCTTTCGAGTGATATGGCCATGTGCCACCCTATGTAGCAATATTCCTCTTTTTTTAGCAAGGGAAACAAAAGGAAATTTTCCTTTTTAGAAAAAAATAAAAAACAATTTTAATGAAATTATAAAAACATTGCCACAATTAATGTTGGCCCGAACCACTAGGACGTGAGCATCTGGGCTTAATCCCACTACCACTCGGGCCGTTGTTTTGGTTTTTCTATAAAGGGAAGAAAAAAAGAATGATAGTTAAAAGAAAAATGGTTTCACTTCAAAATATTTGAGAAATGAAATTTTAACAATAAATATGTAAAAATTAAAGAAGAATCTAAGTGATCTTTTTGTGACCAAACTTGGTGATTTTCCTTCAGAAGTCTCATTGGAAAAAAATGTTAGAAAGAAAACTGTAGTTTTTCTTCCTTGCTTTCTGCCTTTGGTTTCCAGGATCCCAAAATGCTTGCCCAGAATATTGCCTCTAGTTTTCTTCCCCAAAAGATCCGTCCAAGAAAAGATCTCCCGATGAAAAGATATATCTCCTCCTTTTTTCAAAAGAGTTGTCCCTCCCTTTGGTCCAGGGGTTGTCTATTTATAGGTGTTTAAAAGGAGATAGCCTGATGCTTGGAAATTGTGGAGCCACTAGGTATTTAATGGTTTGGCAGTCCCCATGGTTAATTATGGTGTCCAAGGAATTTAAATAGGGATGGTAATGGGGCGGGTCATACCGGGTACCCGCCCCGCCCCGCCCCTAATGAGACGGGTTTGGGACAACTGTAATCGGGTTTGGGGCGGGTTTGGGACAGGTAGCTTTGACCCGGTTAGGATTCGGGGCGGGTTCGGGGCGGGATAACCCGTCCCAAACCCGTATATATAAGGTAAAACAGCGAGTTTAATGGGTACCCGCCCCGCCCCGACCCTAATGGGACGGGTTTCGGGTCAACTTAAACAGGTTCAGGTCGGGTTTGAGATAATGACTTCTTAAACGGGACGGGTTCGGGATAGGGGTGACCCGTCCCAAACCCGCCCCGTTCCTATCCCTAAATTTAAATATTTAAAATAACATTTAAATGTGAAGACTTCGAATTCCCACGAAAAAGGAGTCTCAATGTTGTGCTAGTAGCAATTACAATGCTTGGGAAAGGGTTTTGCAGAGTCCTAATGCTGCATTGGTTTACTATATATATATTTGGAAAAAAATCGCGAGAATAAAGCCCTTAGATGATGCGTTGGACACAGGTTGGATGTCCTAGATTAGAAACCCGATCTTATTATAACTTTATTAGAGTCTTGGTTTAAGAATCCAGACCTTTGGAGTCACTTCCAGATAGGGGTGTAAAATGGACCGCCGGTCCGCGGACCAGTCCGTGGTCCGTGCGGACCGGAGCGGACTGGACCAGAGAAATTCTGGTCCATTATAATCGCGGGCCTAAACGGACCGGTCCGTTTAGGCCCGGTCCATACGGACCAAATCCGTGCGGACGTGGACCGGTCCGCGGATCGGCTTTTTTTATTTTTAAAAAATAATTTTTAAAAAACTATTATATATTTTACTTAGTATATTAGTACCTAGAGCCTAAACCTATTAATTTTAAAATAAATATTTAGAAATATAAACTATTGAATATAATTTTTAAATTAAAATTTTAAATTATTTTAAATAAAATTAAATTATAATAAATTTTAAAATAAATAAATAAATATGGACTGGTCCGCGAACCGGTCCGCGTCCGCATGCGGACCGGACCGGACCAGAAAAGTTTTGGTCCATTAAAAGTGCGGGCCTAAACGGGCTAGCCCGTTTAGGCCCGCTCCGTCACGGACCGGACCGGACCGGTCCGTTTTACACCCCTACTTCCAGACCTGTGGAACAGTTGTTCTGAATTTTTAGGATTTTTCGGATCTATAGAGTAGTTATTCCGAATTTCTAGGTTTTTCTAGATGTATGAAGCAGTTATTCTGGATTTTTGGGTTTTGTTGGATCTATAAAGCATCTCGGTCTAAGTAAAAATGCACGGATTTGACCATGTTTGACCTTCGAATTTGGCCATTGACCTCCGAATTTGACCAATATCCAAGAATAAGGAATCTGGACTATCCACTGATGCAGAGTAAGGAATTCAGATCGCCCACTAATGCGAAATAAGGAATCTGGATCATCACTGTCATGGAATAAGGAATCCGTATTTTATCATCACGAATTGCGCGTATCTTAAAAAATACGAACTTGGGCTTAGTCATTATTTGACAACTTTACTTGGGCTTCCATGTACCTCTCTTGTTTTCATTTTCTGTGTAAAGAAGGCAGCTTTGTATATATACTGGACCAAGGAGAAAAAAATTGTTAATGTAGGACAAACATGCATATAAAAAAGCAAAATCGTGAAAAATGAGACAGATTTCTGGAGTAACTTTAAAAATTCATAATGTTCTTCACAAAGCTCAGATTATGATAAAATTAGTCTTGTTTTGCTAGAAATTTTATTAGCTATCTTCTAAAATTGGAACTACTCAAAAAGGATAAACCTTTTGGGAGAAAATTGAGAAAAACTGTACCGTGATATATGGTGAAGTGAACATTCTGGCCATTAGTTTCAAAAAATCATAACTAATTGCAGACAAATCGGAATGACCTCAAATCAGTTGGAAATGATACATAAAGATGTTATCTAATCAAAGCAATTGAACTTGACTGATTACGGTAAGTATTGAGAAAGTTATTAGCAAAATAAGGCACTGCACATCAGTTGTCCCACCCAAACTTGATTACCGACTTCAAAAAATCATAACTAATTTTATAAAGACCGAAATAACTTCAAACCAGTTAGAAATGATAGATAATGATATTAGTTAACCAATTCACGTGACTTTGTTTGATTCCAACAAGTATTGAGAAAATTATTAGAAAAACAATGCACTGCGCATTGGCTATCCAATCCAAATTCGTACAAAACTTGATCCTTTTGGAAATTACTATAATATGTTGCAAAACAATCCAAAATCTCCAAAAATACTACAAACAACTATTAGAGCATAAAAATAGGAAATTAAGTACAAATGGGGTTAAAACATATATGAGTAATGTAAAACACACCCCAAAATAGCCGCTAATTAGGAGTCATTTTGACCCTATTATAACTCCAAACTTGAAGTCAAAGGAAGAGGAAGAATTCATATATTCCTAAAGAATGGTGGTGAATCCTTCATCAGAGATGTCTACTATGTTCCAAACATGAAGAGTAATGTCCTAAGTATTGAACAATTACTGCAAAAGGGCCACGCAGTGCACATAGAGAACGATGCACTCATGTTGAGAGATAGAAATAGCAAATTGATCGCACACATGCATATGATGGTGAATCGGATGTTCCCTCTGACGTTAAATACAAAGATAGTAAAGTGTTTTCTAGGACATATCAAAGACGAGACATAGAGATGGCATTACCAATTCGGCCATATCAATTTTCAAAGCTTGAAAATGCTGTCATCTAGAAGGATGGTTCAAGGCCTTTCACATCTTAATATTACAGACCATGACTGTGAAAGTTGTGTTCTCGAGAAGCAATCTCGCTTCCCTTTCCCAAGTGGCGAGTCCTAGAGATCTAGAGCACCATTGCAGTTGGTGTATACGGATGTTTGTGGGCCATTGGATCCAATTACCAATGGAGGTAATAAATATTTCATAACATTTATTGATGATTTTAGCAGGAAGATATGGGTGTACTTTCTAAAGAAGAAAGTTGCAACCTTGACAGTGTTCAAAATTTTCAAAAAATAAGTTGAAGTTGAGAGCCAACATAGTCTTGTGATGATAAGATCAGATATATGGGGTGAATACACCTCGAAGGCATTTCAAGATTTTTGCAAAATAACTGGAGTTTGGCATCAATTTACCATTACATACACTCTATAATAGAACGGAGTCGTGGAGAGGAAGAACCGAACCATCATGGATATGGCGTGGTTCATGCTAAAGGAGCGAGGACTGCCTCGACAATTTTGGGCAGATACCATTTACACTACTGTTTATTTATTGAACATGTGTCCAACGAGTAGAGTTAAAGACATAACACCGCAAGAAGCATAGAGTGGATGGAAGTCGCGTGGTCACATCTTCGGATCTTCGGATGTGTGGTATATGCCCAAGTACCAAAAGCAAGAAGAAAGAAGCTAAATGATCGTGGTTAGAAGGCATCTTCATCGGCTATAGGAAGGAATCAAAGGTGTACAAGCTCTATAACCCACTTACCAAGAAAGTGGTGGTTAGTAGAGATGTCATCTTCCGAGAAGAAGAGTCATGGAGTTTTAATAATAATAATAATGTAGGAAAAAAGTTGTAATTGTAAATGAGATGGATAAGCAAGCACAAGCTGTTGCACCAGATGCTATAACAACACTTCAATATCCTCAACCACCTTCGACACACCAAAACAATGGAGTATCAAGCTCATCTACATCAAGTAATGGAACTAAAAGATTTAATATCACTCTATTCAGGATGAAGAGTTTGGATGACATTTATATAGAAACAGAAGAGGTAAACTTGTTTTGTTTGTATGTAGATCATGAACCAATAAACTTTGAGGAAGCTGCTCAAGAATAGTGTTGGAGATTTGCTATGGAGGACGAGATCCAAGCCATTGAAAAGATTGATACATGGGAGTTGTCAAATCTCTCACCAAAAAAAAAGTCATAGGAGTCAAATGACTGTACAGGATCAAGCGCAAGGCAAATGGAGATATTGATCGGTACAAGGCAAAACTTGTAGTTAAAGGCTACAAGTAAAAGCATGGAATTGATTATAATGAATTTTTTGCTCGAATCGATGGTTATTTATAAGAGAATGAATTTATGAATTGCCCATATGAGCACTCGATCTACGTAAAAAGACTATGATCAGAAAACAGATGGAATTAAGGAGTGAAAGTGTCAAATATTAAATTTTAATAAAATACTCTATAATTACATGCACACTCACACATACACACACACACACATATATATATATACACATCAAAAGTGACCCCCCCCCCCTCCCTCCCCCCACTCTGATGGTATGAAATTGTAGTTCAATAAAAGTATGTTTTGTATCTATTATCTCTCTATATTTCTTCCCATCTCTATATATTGATTCCAACATATATATCCTTTAATGTATAATGATAATTATTTTCATTTTAAACATATAGTTGTGCCAATTCGTAATAGATAAATTCATAAATTGTACTTAATTTATTTAATCCAAAATTATAACAAAATCACTAAAATATCTTTTCAAGGTCACAGTTTATAATGAATCCAATTATAATTAAAATGTTTAAAATTTTAATCACATCTCCCATCAAATAATAACAACATTCAGCCACTAAGAGCATTCGCATCCGGCTCAATAAATCTTAAATTTAGCTAAATATTGCTTAAAAAGAAATAAAAACTTTCCACATCAGTCTCAATAAAATAGTTATAAATTTGAAGAGACTTATTTCACTCGCCAGATTTGGCGTGTCATTATGTGTTCACTACTTTTTTAAAAAAGTAAAATAATATTTCTCTCTCCTCTCTTTTAATAATATTTAGAATAGGCAATAATATTTCTCTCTCTCTCTCAATAAAGTTTTAAATAAAGTAATATTTTAATTGAAATAGTGAAAGTTTGAAGAGGTTATTATTTTATGTTGTAAAATTAAACTAGTTATAATTTATAAAATGTAATATTTAACTAAATTATAACTTATTTTTGGTGATGAATGGTATTATCAAACGACTAACACCTAAGAGCATTAGGTGTAGACTCTTCAAATTTTTAGCTAAATTTATCTACATGAACCAATATGGATACAAATTATACTCGAAATTTGTGTTTTCAATACAAACTTTATTAAAACTCAAACATCGAGGCACTAACTATTTAAATTTAATTAAATTTAAATAGCCGGTGTCTCGATGTTTGGATTTTAACAAAGTTCGTAATTAAAATATAAATCTCGAGTATAATTTGTGGTCCATATTATTGCATATATGCAAATTTAACTAAAAATTTGAAGAGTCTACATGGCACGTCAATTGTGAGAGATGAAAGTACACTTGAGTCGCTCACCACCTTGAGAGATGTGAAATCAAATTGTGTGAGATAGATGAAGTAAACGCGTGAGTCGCTCGCCCTCGGTATTTGATATTTGCTGAGCCATTTTGATGGATGCTTCAGCATTTTGGATTGCATATGAATAAATGCCCATCTTTATTTTGAGGCCTGTACCCGCGGGCTCCCATTACTCGACAGCCGTCCATTCTTGTGGTACTGTGTGTGTAATTATGCTTTGGCACTATTGCCTTGCGTTGCCCCTCCGCCGACGCCATATAAATAGATAGCCAATGCACCCATACTGAGAACCACAGCAATCCCAAAGCCTTCTATTGCATTTCAACAATCTCTCTCCCACCCCCTCCATCAACCATGTGCTATTGTGGCGACTGCGACTGCGACTGCTCTAAGTGCCGGTGTGTGTGAGTACTTTCCCATCCTTCCTCCCTTCGACGGCATTATTACAATGTTTATAAGAGTTTCAACTTGATATATATATATATGCGCGTGCGCGCGCTTATTAGTAAAAATGTCTTTATTTTTACTTGATAGATGACACGAATTAATTATTATGTTGACGTTAAATATGTGTGCTTTGAAACTGCAGGAAGAAGAGAAGCAGCTATGGTGTTGACATCATTGAAACTGAGAAAAGGTATACTTCCCATCTTGCCTATACAAATCTGCATATATGTTTGGAAAGAAAGAAAAAAACCGATATAAAAAATTTAGTCCTTGATTTCACTGGGCTCTGATGGTTATTGTGCAGCTTCGTTGACACGAGGGTGGTGGGGATGGGGATGACCGAGAGCGGCCGCCGCTGCAAGTGCAGGGCTAACCCCTCTTCCACCACTGCAACTGCGGTCACTAAATATGTATCACAGTACGGAATACATATGTATCAGTATGATAAGTATAGTGGGGGCGGTAATGACGGTTGTGGTGGCTACAGGATAAAATTATTTTAATGAATAAACATTTGACGTAGCCGGAATAGGAGTTGTGTTATCCGGCAATATCAGTCCCCTATTTTAATTTTGCACTTGGGATTTCGTTCTGCTACTTCTACTTTACTACTTTGATGTTTAAGTTGTCTACACCATTTGGAGAAGAAATAAATTGCTTTGCACGATTCAAGATGACCTTTTTTTCCCTTTTCTTTAATTATATTTTCGTTTATTTAAGTGTGTTTCTTTTATGTTTAGCTTGACAAGAATTAATGAGCGAGAATTTAGAATTCGTGTTGAATTGTAATTTAAAAATAATTTATATTTGAAAAGAGAAAAAATATATTTTAAAAAGAATATTTTTAAAAAATTAAATTTTAAAAATAATATTTGGTGAGTTCAAGTAATAAAATAGAGAAAAAGTATAAAATTAAAAATTTAAAAAATTATTTGAATTTTCCAATAGAATTGAGCTTAAATTTGAATACAGAAAATATTTAGAAATAATTTTTAAAAATAGTTACAAGATCCACTGTTTTAAAAACTATTTTTAAATTTATATTATTATTAAATTAATGTGATCATACACTAGACACATCATTTTAAAAAACAATCCGAAAAAGGCTCGTACTAAACATCTCCTGGGTCATTTTATGTTCTAGGGGTTCAAGGCTATATCAAAACCCTTGTTGTAATAGTTTGAAATATAATATATTATTATTAATTATGGATTTATTAATTTGATTTGGTGTTTCATCAAATATCTCTAAGGTTTTTCATTGATTGAACTCTTCTTTTTCTTCTCTGTTGTGTCCAATCGTACCAAAACCATAAAGACTTGCCATGTATGATGGTCAATAATGATAACGGAAGAGAAAACCCTAGCGACATTGGTCACAAGGATAGTGAGGTCTAGAAAGTGATTGGTTAGCAACATTAGTCGATAGAGAGGTAATAGTGTAGCAACTCATGCAGCGGTTGTTAACAATGGTCATTTCTACCATCATTATATATGTTTATTTGGGGTTATTTTATGTTGAAATGCTCTATAAACCATTTACTTCATTTTGTTTTCTCTAAAAAAATTGAACTAATTCCTAGCAATTGTACCACTTTCGGAGTGTTTTAGAGTATATTATGCATTACAGGATAAGAATGCAATTAAATAGGCAGGTTGGACATGCGCAAGTTCTCTAAATATGCCTTGCATAGATCGCTACACGAAACGTGCCATTGTAGTCTACCTGACACGTATGTTGTTGCACGAGTTGTCCTAGTGTATAACTACACAACATGACACCTACACAAAATGGAGAGATTTGTTCTCTACGAAATGTGTTGTTTTATGTTAAATGCTAACCCTATTTGTTCCTTTTTCAATGCCGAGTTATTTAAGGTTTATTTATTAAGGGTATAAGAGGAATTTCATGCCAAAACAAGACTCATATAGTATATTTGGTACGTGGTAATCAAAATGAGAGGAATGAAATCAACATGAAAATTTAATTGACATAGGAATCGAAATGGAATGGTCCATTACTTTGACTTTATTTGGTACGCAGAGTAATATATTAACTAAATGTCTAAAATATCCTCATAATTATTAAAATTTATTAAATAAAAATTTTATTTTCTCCTTTTACATGTTTTTCTTTTGTTCAGATCTGCATGCAGGGGGGAGATATTTTCATTTTTCTTATTCCCTATCCACCACCTTTAATCTATAGTGCATCGAGGAGGTACAACCCCACAACAGCAACAACAGAGCAAATGAAGGTTGCCAAGCCCAATCTACTTGTTAGCAAAGGTAGATGTCACCAGGGTTGTTGGTACCTATGCGGTGGAGCAAGCGAAAATTGTGGAGCCTGATCTAGCCTCTGCGCTCTCAACCGAGGCACCTACTTGGCTTCCCACACTGCATGTCCTCCCACGCTACTTGGCTTCCCATACTACATTTCCTCTCACACCGCCTGGTTGACCTTGTACGACTTATAGGAGTAGGAGGAGAAGTCACCGAAACAACAAAAACCAATTTGCGGTGGTTACTAGCAGCAAAGTTGGAATCGTTTAGGCATCCCCCACATAATCTGGGTAGAGGCTACCATAGCTTTTGGGTTTTGAGTCATGGCCTTTGATTGGCTAGAGGGATCGATGTGTTCATCAACTACAATGCATTAGTGAAAAAAGTAAAAGAAAACAAAAATAAAAAGGTTCCTTTATGCAAGAGAATCTTTGTACACCTAGTATATGAGAGGAATCAATTTACCCTTACTTAGGGGTATAATCTTCCCACAAGAAATGATACATTCTTTCCTATTTGCATACCAAATGTGGGAAAATAATGAACTTTGATTCTTTTCCTTTTCTGCATACCAAACAAAGCCACTTCCAATAATATGCCATTTAGGCCATTATTTTGAAGGACAGTGGATCCAGGACTAAAAACTACATGATTGGGAGGACGGAGAATTGACGAGAAGATTAGAGACAGGAGAATTGATGTAGAAGAGATCTATATTGCTACATTCTCGGTGTCTATTGTTATATCCCTATTCAGTATGTTAAACAATAGTTTTGAGTTAATTTATCCAATTACCATAAACTAAATCCCTTATTCTAAGGTTATGACGTAATTGAATTATTATTTTGTTATGATTTTATGTAATTTGATATTATATTAATTTTATATATTAGTTTATTGTGTTTAACACACCTGTGATCATGGTCATCGTTCATAGTTTTGGTAATTCAATTTTGGGCTTTTGAAGCTTTGGGTTTGTGGTTTAGTTGATTTGGATCATGAACAACTAGAACTTATTTGCCCATCTTTTTATCATGAATTAAGTGTATAAGGTTGTTGTGATGACATAATGAGGATTTATCATAACTAAATCATCAAACAAGTACCTTTAAAATGAAATCATTATCCTAAAAGTGTCTTGTCAACAAATCTTCCTCTGTTCCACTAACTGTACCCTTAAAGTATGTCAAATAACTTAGCTAAAACAATATTTAGCTAAAATTTTACTTTAATAGATTAACTATTATATTAGTTAAATTTAGTTATAATTATAATTTTATCTAAATATAATTATACTTATAGTTATACAACATCAACCACATACTTCACACTCCTTCCAAAACCCCATCATACTCTTCCACTTCTTCTTGCCCACAACCATCCACATTCGCAGGTGAATACTTGCCAAAACACTAACCAAGCTACCTCTATCGCTAGTTGAAGTTGTTGTTGGAAACCAAACAAAGGTAACTCAAATCCCTACAAGAGACCCAAATGTAAATACTCATATTTGGGTAATGCTGACAAATAGCTATTATATGCAGCTGAAAACATCTAAACATTAATATGGTCGTTGATGTGAGCATTTTCACAATACTTGGGACCCTAAAAGGCTCATTTGTTGACTTTTGGGGGGTTTGTTAGTCGACCTTGAATTTGAGCAGTCATTTGGATGTAACAATATATGGATAGTGATGTGCTTATTATTTCAAGCGTTTTGACTATAATTGGGATCAGTTTGGAGTTTGTAACCCTGGAAGGTAATTTATTATTTTGGGGATTTACTACTATAATAAGAGCAGAGATATAAATAGTAGAGGGGAGAGAGAAAGAGAGAGAGAACACACTTTGCGTTTTTCGTTGGAGCACCGTGCGTGGAGGAAGAGGAATAAACTTGGACTTCAATTTTGGGTGGTTTGAGCCGATCCAACCCATGAATTAGCTTTCAGGTAAGTGTTCCTAACTCCCTATATCGCTTAATTGCATCGATTATGCTTGATTATGCTAAAATTTGATAATTAAAGATGAACCCTAGAAATTGGGTAAAACAAAAATTTGGGCTTAGATGTTAAAATTGATATTTGTATCCTATTTCATACATCATTGCTAGCTTGTCTGTATTGTTTCAATGTTAAACAACAAATTAAAATGATTGATTTGAGGAATTAAAGTGTAGATGTGTTCTTGGCTAGAATTATGATGAAATTGCATATATGATGCATTTTAATTTGCAATAAATTACATTTAGGCTTCATTTAGGCCTTATAATATTGTTTGTGGATGAAGTTTGGTGTACGGAACCCAAAACTGGGCGAATTTTGGGTGTAGACCGAACCAGTGAGTGAAAATTGGCCGAAAAACTGCAAAAAAAAACATAATTAGGGAAGAACAAGATGGTCAGTTGCAATCGGAAAAGGCCAACCACAATCGATAGGATCATCTAAAAGCTAGTGTAGGAAAGTAGCCATGGCCTCTAGGTAGCCTACCGCTATCGCCGAATGGCCAACTGTGGCCAAACAGTGCAGATTTGCCCTATTTTCGCCCTTTCGCCTCCGTTTTGCTCTGAACACTTTGGGGTACCTTATGGGGGCCTTAGGGGTTGCTAACCTAGTATTTTAGTAGTGTTTCGATGTTAAGTTTGATATTATAGAGATCTTGATATTTGCTTGGGTTGGAAACCTAATGTGGTGCCCGTTTGGCACTAAGCGCCCATTTTGGTTGGCTAAACCTTATTAGGAAGTTTAGCAAACTTGTGTGATTGATTTGTGTTACTTCTATCATGTTATGTATATGTGATGTGGTATAAGTGTAATGACTTGTGTTTGGGGACTCGAGGAGTTAGCCTAGGAAGGAGGTAGAGGTTATAAATATGGTATATTGTGTTGTGTAAGGACTCTTGACTGCTGCCTTAGTGAGGGTCCAAGGGTGCAATGCCTCAATAGGGATCTCGCTGGATTGATGTTTGAAGACTTGGTTGACGCAACCTTGGTTGATGTGGGATATTATGGTCGACGTGGTCGACCTAGCCTCTTTTATTGGTTAAGGTCGATCAACAAAGAATCCAGAGAGTGTGTGGCTTCAAGGTTGATGCGAGATGGTGGTCGACGTGATCGAGCTGGCTTTTTGGTGGTCAATATCAACTAGAGGGAAACTCCAGAAAGTTTTCTTCATGAGTTAGTCAATGCGAGATTGATTTTTGACGTGTGGTCGATGTGTGATCGACGTGGTCGATCCAGCTACACATCGACCATGTTTGAAAGGAAGTTGATCGACGTGAGAAATAGTGGTCAATGTGGTCAATATAGGGGTGTTTTTAGTCAACATCAACCCTACGACAGTGTATTTTTGATATACATCGTTATATTCTGTGATTAAGCTTCTGGGTATTTTGTTCTGAAGCCGAGAGAGAGAGAGAGAGAGAGAGAGAGAGAGAGAGAGAGAGAGAGAGAGAGACCCCAGTCAGTGTGACTATCAATTGCTATGTTCTTGCGCAAGGGAAGGTATTTACCGAAGCGGAGTAAGGAGGAGCAAAGAGGAAAAGGCTTTTACAATTTTTAAACCTTAAGTCCAACCGAAATTTGAGGTAAGAATTCTGTTCTATTCTTACCCTTTTACTATTGTTATTCGATTAAAGACTCATTTTAGGGAAAGGGAATTATATATATATATATATATATGTGTGTATGTGTGTGTGTATGTGTGTGTGTGTGTGTGTAAATTCATATAAGTGTGACCTCCTATATGAATGTTGGCCTTCAATGGCGTATTATTTTGGTGTCTCTGCGGTTAGAGAAAAGTAAGGGTCATTTTCATGCTAGTAGGTGAAAGATCGAATCATGAGGGTTGGAAGCCGTTAAGATGTCCACCATGGCTGGGGGTTGCAGTCCGTCTCGTGTTCACGATCTTTCATGTTATTTTTACGGTAGAGCTTCATGGGGAGTCATAAGAGGACTTGTTGGGAGTTAACATAGTTTATAATCGAGGCTTGTGTAATATATATATATATATATATATATATATATATATATATTGAATGTATTGGTTGAGGTATATTATCTTGAATTGTATATTGTATAGTAATACATGCCTTGAATTATGAAGCTTAACATCGTCAACATAGTACATTAAAATCTAAGACTGATTTGGCAGTGTCACTGTTGTATGATAAATTGAATGGAGGGAAACAAAAACACTAGCTTATGAATATATCTGTCATGTTGCTCCTAAGTTTATAATCCATAAACCAATCAGCTAGGATGGAAAGATGTAAGGACAGAGAGAAACAAGTACCTATGATAATCTTTTTTGCAGAGATCAATGTCATTATGTCTTTGGATAACTTGCCAAGATGAATGGAGAACATAGATAGTAATTGATGATATTGAATGGGGTCATAGTTTTGAATAAAACTCCCAAAGGCATCAGATTAATCATAATGATGATCAAGTGTGGAGACTTGATGTGCGGGCTGTATTGGAGGCATTAATTTTGGCTTGATATCCAAGCAAGTAGCAATGAAGCTTATAGCAGCGAGTCATGGTATGCCCAAGATTCTAACAGTGTGTACAATAAGGCCTTTCTTTCTTATGAGGCTTAGAACTATTAGGATTTTGATGATTCAATCCAACAGAAAGTGATGGTTTTCTTTGTTGTTTTACGTAGACAACCAATGAAAAGGCACGATTAATACCATGAGAAGAAGATATACATGGACTCGTGAGAAAGTATCATCAAGACCTATAAAAAATGACATCACGTACTCCATGTGATGATAATCATTAAGACTTTTTAAACTACTACAAGTACATTTACCACAAATGTAATTAGGTATATAATTGTTCATCTCTTCTCATATAGTTTTAAGTTTGGTGAATGGAAATTGCTTTTGTTCATACAATAAGAAAGAGAAAGTTTATAATATAACTTTACGACATTGTCAAAATTAGGTCACAAACAATTGAAAAACACAATCACTTATGTTTAGCATTAGAGGAGGTTCACAAAGAGTTAGTTGGAATGGAAAATCATGTAGGATGTTTACAATGAGGGGAATCAACGAATCACATTTAATTGGAAAGAAGTCAAGTTGTATTAAATTTCCTACAAACCATCTAAGATCCTCTAAGGGTGCCAACAAAAGGACAACCAAAAGAAACAGCAATAACAAAAAATAGACATTGTAGTATTTGCAAGAATAAGGGACATACAAAAAATAATTGTCCTTTAAGGAGGCGTATGTCACGCCCCGATTTCCTCCAACCTTGGAAACGGGTTGTGATTGCCCATGCCCGCACCTGGAGGGTCAAGGGGTTGGTGCAAAACACCTAAGGACTATAACACGGGTGTTGTTTTAACCTGCACAACAGTCTTACACACCACAAGGCATGCATCTATCCCCACATGACATGCTCACATAGACGTACAATTCATATCATCATAAAAGAAATATTCATTAAAACTTATTTGGAAAAAATTCTCATTCATAAAGTTACAAACCAGTATTTGCAACCCATAAATCCACAGTTTACATTTGTCTTAGGTTTTCCTAAAATAAGGTACATGCTAATAAAACAATAAAATCAAAGAATAAAAAATACACCATAGCCCAAGGAAGTCCATCACCTCAGCTCATCCACCTATCACTGGCTAGACCCTGCAAAACAAATAGTTTATAAGAAGGGTGAGCAAACCATAACTCAATAGGAATCAAGTCTCCCTGGTCTATTCCACTCTAGGCATGCATGATAGGTGTATGCTTGTGCTCGTGTAGTGACTAGTACAACAATATTTCACCCAGTAAACACTCAAACTTACCAGAACCAGCACTGGAAGGCAGAGGACACCCCGCTACCACAGCGACATGGCTTACCACTCCAGGAAAATGTTAAATTTGTCCACTTAGGGAATGCAACATTTTCCACCCAAGTCGGGTATGACAATCGCCTCCTCGGACGCCATACCTACCCTCAGGAATGGGTGTAGACTTAGCCCACCGTCGTGAGTGCTACACCGAGACTCAAGACCACAGTCCTGGCCAAATCTCAAGGGACCCAATAATGTAACTGGTCCAATGAAATTCCTTTCAAAGGAATTCCCTCAATCATGTATGACAAAACTCAGTCCCCCAAATGAAGTTTGGGATAATAACCACATCACATACAATCTAAGTAAAATCCACAACTCAAACTCAATGGTACAATTTCACCATTTAACATTTTCATAACAGAAATATGTTTATGCATTTGTTTCTCAATTCATATTCCAAATCTCATGTAAAACAACTATCATAAAATACGCACTAACAGGTCACTAGATAAAAAAAAAAAAAACCAGCTACCAGAACAGAGTATATTTTTCTTAAACTTAGAAAAATCATGACTTTCTCTGCAAAGCTCAGATTGCCTTATAAAATCCCTTATTTCGAATGGCGTTCGACAAGATATTTATTAAAAATATAAAAACCTTCACCCGACCAAAAAAAACTATTCACCCGACCAAACACTGTTCACCCGACCATCTCGGATTTTACTCGACCAGAAAGGAAAGTTGTTCCAGATACCGCGTCAATTTGAAAGCACGAAAAATCAGCTTCACCCGACCTACTGTTCACCCAAGAACAGTTACCCATAAGTGTTTTCTAATCAAACTAATCAGGAGTTTAAACATGTCTCAAAAAGATTAAATCTTAAGTAACCGATTCTACCTACATACTTATGATGAACGTATAATTATATATATATATATATATATAAGGCAAGACACCCACAAAATTATGAATATTACATCTAATAGAGGGGAACAACAAGGATAAGAAACCACGACCCCCCCTAAAATCGTTGCCTGAATTTTAGGTTTTTTTTCTCGTGATAAATGCAACTTGAAAAGGAATAGGACAAAAAAGATCAAAACATCTCTACCTCAAAAAATGTGCAGAATAGAGTCTTGATTGATCAGAATCCACAATCGCCCCTTCGATATCTCAACAAAGGCGGTCTCGTCTTGCTAGCAACAACCTTCTTCCTGCAGGGTCACGTCTCCTCCCTCTCTCACAGCTTCCCCCTACAAGAACGTCTCTCTCTCTCTCTCTCTCTCTGACGACTGCACTAACAGGGTTAGGGTTTAGGTCCCCTTTTATACTTTAATTTTATTATTTAATTTAAATCTAAAATAAACTTGAATGAATTCCCTAAAATACCCCTGTCAACTCTACTTTGTTATTTAATTAAAATTTAAAATAAGCCTTAATGAATTTTCTAAAATACCCCTCAAAGCTTAAAATTCCAAATTAAGTCCAAATACAGTCAAAATTTCCCATTTAACATGCGTACTAATGTGTCGATACTCATTCTCTAAAACAAAATTTCTAACACAAAACTAACTCCCGAAACCCACAAACACGGGTCCTTACAGCATATTTCTATAATTGTATTTCATCAACTTATTATGATGAAATTAAATTAAACAACTTTGTGTTTTGATATTTATATAGGGATTTTGGCTACTCAAATGATAACATATTGAATGAAATACAAATTTCCCTCCCATGTTGTAAGTAAATGATATGTTATCCATATTATTATATTATGTAGAAACCTGTGTTTAAGTTGATTTATAAGATAATCTTTATTTTGTAGTGAAGATATCATTTTGGTATCGTGCTCAGCGATACGAGCGTTTTGTCTGTAGTTGGGTCTAATTTGGAGTTCAAAACCCCAAAAGGCTAGTTATGTAATTTAGGTATTTATAATTTAAACAATTAGCAGAAATATATAAATAGGAGAGAGAGAGAGAGAGAGAGAGAGAGAGAGAGAGAGAGAGAGAGAGAGAGAGAGAGAGAAAGAGAGAGAGATAAAGACAGAAAGAGAGAAAGAGAGAGTGACTCCTAACGGGCGTCATTTGTGTTTCACATTGGAGTGAAAGAGAGAGCTTGGAAGACGAGTTTGCCAAATTGGAGTTTAGAGCTTGTGTTTTGAGGTTGATTTGTAAGGACCCGTGTTTGGGGTTCTGGGAGAGAGCCATGTGATGGAATGCACATCGAGGGATGTGAATATCAGTATGATGACATATTCGTCGAATAGAGAGTTTTGACTGTGAGTGGGCCCGATTTGGAGTCGAAGCCCCGAAAAGCTAATTTTGGGATTTTTGTAGTATGGTCAAGTGACTTTGTATTCGAGGGCTTATTTGGAAAAACAAACCTCAGTACAGTGATGTACTCGTTAAACGGAGCATTTTGACAGTAATTGGGCTCGATTTGGAGTCGGGACCCTGTGAGGGTAATTTTGATATTTTAATGAATTAAATGTGGGAAAGTATAAATAGGGCAGTGAAGAACTCAAATCCCTTCTAGAGAGAGAAAGAGAAGAGGAGAGAGAAAGAGAAGGGGAAAAGAGGAATTGACGATCCGAAGCTCAAATCGGCCAAAGTCGAGGTAGGGATTCGTTATTCTCACTCCTATATCATTGATTATACTTGCTAGAGTAGCTAAAACATGTTAATTAACCCCCAATTCGTGGAATTGGAAGTATGAACCCTAGAGTTTGAGAAACTCGATTTTTGTTGTTTTTATATGAATTGATGTTGTTTTGATAGCCTAAGATGGCTAGGATGAGCTAGAAAGCCATTAGTGGGATGAATTAGTGCTTAAAAATGGAGATTTAATGGGTATAATTGAGTTTCGGGCCGAAATCGGGAAGAATGCAGTTGACAGTTCGCGACTGGGTAACTGCTCGAGGCTAGCCTCGAGCAGAGCGTCGAGCAGAGTGTCGAGCAGGAGCGTCGAGCAGGGAGCATCGAGCATGTTGCTCGAGCCCCTAGAGTGTCGAGCAGCATCGAGCAGAGCTTCGAGCAAGGTGTCTCGAGCAGGGTGTCTCAAGCAATTGGGCAGTGCAGTTCTGGAGCAGTTCAAGTTTCACTGGACTGGACTATTTACATTGTAACCCATACCCAAGTATTATACTTAAGTTACAATGTAAATAATGAAATACCCCCCATTTGGATTCAAAGAAAAATACTAGAAAAATTAATTCTCCCTCTTTCAAAATGTGAAAAATGGGATTTAGTGTAAAATCCCATAAATCTTCAAAAGTTCGTAGTGGTGACTTTTTGGAAAGTGGGGTTAAACCCCTCAGAAAAATCCCCAAAAATCAGATTATCTTAGTTATGCTATGGGGAGTCAATGCCGGGACTTTTTATTTCAAGAAAATAGCTTGTACGAGAATCCTCTCTCTTGGTCAAGACGTAAGGATAGAGTTGTGAACTCAAGTGGTCATGTGGGCATGCGAGGCTATCTTGATAAGCCTGGGAGGCTACTGTTGAAGACCTGGGAGGTGAGATTTGTTTAGAGCCTGAGAGGCTATTGTGCCTGAGAGGTAATATTGTGCCTGAGAGGCACTGTTGTGCCCGAGGGACAGTACTATGTGCCTGAGAGGCAATGTTTGGGATTACCTGAGAGGTTTTCTTTCATTTCAATATGTGTACATGATTGAGTTGGTGATATATATGTATATGTAGCATTACACGAGCACATGCCTACACTAGTTTATGAGTTGGGATGGGTCGGGGAGACATAATCCCTACTGAGCTGTGGTTGCTCACCCCTCCTGTTGTGTTTGTTTTTGTTTTTTTCAGGTGCTTATAGGAGCTAGGAGGTTCACCAGAGGTGAAGACCTTATGTGTGTTTGTTTATTTTGTTGTATTGTAAAAACTATGTGGCCGGTAACCCCGTGGGGGAAAGAACATGTATATATGTGTGTTTGTATTGTACTTTAAAATGAGGTTTTAGTATATGTGTGATATGGTTTAGGGACGGCACCCGTGCTAAGGTCCCTTTCTTGGTGTTCTCACCAACCCCTTGTCCCTTCGGGTGCGGGCATAGGGATTCACTAACCGGTTTCTGTGGGTCGGTCGAAAATCCGGGGCGTGACATGATTCAACTGTGAATTTTTACCAAGTAGGTGTTCCTAATCTTTTGTCTTGATTTTATTCTTGAATATGTGTGATTTGAGCATAATCTATAAATTTTAGCATGAACCCTAGGTTTTAGGTGAAACCCAATTTTGGATTAAATTTGGCGATTTAAGTTTGTAAAAATATGGTTAAAATCTAATATATAGTTGTAAATATGCATTTCTATGATTTGGGGTTCTATAAACTGGGTATTTTATGAGGGTTGAGAAGTCAACCATAGAAATCTATCCCTAGATCTAGAACAGTAATCTATATATATATATATATATATATATATTTACTATGCAGTTTAGAGGCGTTTAAGATGCGTTATGTGGTATAAATCGTAGTTTGTTGAGTAAAAAGTGGGTTTGTGAGTGTCTGGGGGTTCCTGGGTCGATTGCAGACAAAGAATGGGCCAAAACAATGATGAACAGTACCCTTAGCATGTTAAGGTTCGAAGGGTCGAAGGTCGAAGGACGAAGGTCAAAGTGTCAGTAGGTTCAAAGGTAGAAGGGCCGAGGGTCGAAGGTTGAAGGTCAGAGCTTCAATTCTTTGAGTCAGAGCTTCGAGTCTTCGGGTCCACAGCTCCTCAATTCCATAACATAGTTCTACAGTGCAGTTTCAGTTCCAAAAGACTATTTACATTATAAACCTTTATGCAGTAATTTACTTAAGTTACAATGTAAAGAAGGAAATATCCCCCCTTCCCCTTTTGGATTCAAAGAAAAATACTAGAAAATCAAATTCCCACTCCTTTAGAATGTGAAAAATGGAAATTAGCACTAAATCTCGAAAAAAAATCAGTTTTTGGTTGAGGTGACTATGTAGAAAGTGGGGTTAAACCCCTCAAAAAAAATCCTCAAAAATCAGGTTATCTTAGTTATGATATGAGAAACCACTGTCATGACTTTTTATTGCAAGAAAACATCTTCTACAAAAATTCTCTCTTTTGGGTCAAGACATGAGGATAGATTTGTGACTAGCTTCTGTTATAGAGGGAGTGTTACGAAACCCTGATGTCAAACTTGGGTTGATTTGTTGATGATGGGTTGGTCAATCGAGGTCCCATATAGGGCTAGCTTGGAGCCGAGGTCCCTTATATGGTTGGTTGACAGCGGAAGGTCCTACAAGTGGCTGCTTTTATGCTATGTTCCCACTGTGGTGGGTAAGCTATAAGAGCCTTGCCCTGTGCTGATCAGCTGAGTTGTACAGTCTGTGAGACTTGATTGTGTGGACCTTGTATGTTTATGCTTTCATTTGTATTGCATAGTACTATGTTGTATGAACGTTATTGTGTGTGTGTGTGTTTATGATTTCATTGGTATTGCATAGGACACTCTGTGCATTATTGTGTGGTTAAGTATTCATCGGCACATATATACACAGGCAGTGTGTTGTAGGTCACCTACTCAGCCTTTGTGCTCATCCTATGTTACTGTCTTGAGTTTCAAGTTCAAAAAGGAGGTAGCCTTGGGATTTGCAGTCAAGCAGATCGAGCAGACCAACCCTTGTTGATGTATGAAACTATGTCCATTTTGACTATTTTGTCTTATTATTGTATTTTCTCCTGGACATAGGTCCGTGGCTGTTGTACTGTTTTGCATAATATGTATACTATACTATGATGATATTTTATTGATATTTCATTCGATTGCATAGTTTTGGAAATGTACAGGAATACCATGTTGTATGATTGTACAGGTGCATTTGGGCGGCACAAGTGCATTTGCATAATATGTATACTATACTAGCCACCAACCCCTTGCCCTCGGGTGCGTGTAGGGTGTAGTTACGTGCTCGGTTTCAGGTGTCCTGGAGTTGGGGGCGTGACATATTGTGATATTCTCATTTTGTTGTAATTTTTGTAGCTAGATATATGTTGTTGTTGATTGTCGATGTTGTTGAAATTCTTTATAAATCGGGTGATAATATTTGCAAGTTACTGATGCAATCATTGTATCGACCCACTAACCTGCCAGTCTAGGCTCAAGTGCAACTAGCCTGCAAAGACACGTTACAACACTTTTCTCGGTTGAAGCCCACTAGCTTGATGTCGAGCCCACTATAGAGCAACCTTGCAGAGTGATACCTCCAACCCATCTCCGAAATCTAGGGTAATTCCCTAAATATTATGGGGTTGTTGAAGAGGAGAATTGAACCCCCAACCTCCTTTAACAAGTGTCTTATTAGACACTTCTTAACCAATTGATCGTTATAACGTGTCTATGTATGCTAGTTGCGCTCGAGCCTAGGCCGATAGGCTAGTGGAACGGTATAGCCGTTGTATTAGTTATTAACAATTTTTTTCATATATGGAATCATTTTTCCTAATTTATAGTAACTTTCATTACTGATGTAGGCTAGGTATTCAAATTCAACCAAACATAAGGTCAGGGTAATGGTTGTTAGGAGACCTAAAGTGGGATTAGTTGATATCCTTGGTGGGGCTTCAGTTTCTCAACATACATACAATTTTGCAGTTGGCATGGATGGGAGGAAGATTTTCAATTCTGACATTTTGATGAATTGTTAAAAATTGATGTATGATATCAGGCTTTTCTTTCATGCCTAAATTGATGTCTATTCTTGTGAAATTATGAATGGACGTTTTTCTGTGCCCTCCTTCCATGCCTAAATGCACAATTTGTTGAAAATCTATGCAAAATTGGTATACATTAAAGGGTTTAATGATCTAGCAACAAAGTATAGATGTGTTCGAATATGTACAGTCCTTTTGTGCTCAAAATGTGTGTTTGTAGTCCACTTTCAAGCAAGAATATCAATTTACAAATTAGCATATGCAACAAAATTATGCAAAATCCTTTTGTGTTTGAATATGTGGTTGGAATGTATGTTAGAAAGTTCACATTTTGAGCAAAATCAAAACTTTCAAGCCTCACTTTCGAGCAAAAACTGGTATCAGTCAAAGGATCCAATGATTTGGCAATCATTGTTGTTGTTTGCTCGACAATCATCGCTTTTAGCTCGATATCTTGACCTATTAAGCATTACACTTCTCGAGCTGAATTCAGGTCGCATAATAGTGCATGAACATAGAAGTTAAAGTATGGTTTGCTCGATAAGATAATGCTCGACTTGAAGGATGCTCAATAAGTATGAAGGGTACTCCATAACTTGACATATCGAGCAGAGGAAGAAATGAAGATATCCAGCATGAGTTATAGAAGTACAAGTTGAATGCTCGTGCTATTGTTTGATTGACAGGAGGAAACAGTGCTCGACATCTTAACATATCAAGTAGGATTGGATTACGTGTCATCACTTCGTTGGAGGGTTGTTTTCTGCCTAAAAACAGTTGAAGCGCAGCAAAGAGGGACTCTTTTTGAATATGGCCAACACTTGCTTAGCTACTGAGAAAAGAAAACCCAAAGAAAGTGGATGTTTGAATCCTTATTTTAAAGTTTTTGAAATTAATCAATGTGTTGGTTAAACTATAAAATGACTATCTTTATAAAACATTTGATATTGATTATTTATGAAATAGTTTATTTTTAGCATTACTTGGTACATAATCTAATACTATTATTGTTTGCGTTAAATTTATTGTACAATTTATTTTTATTCCAAATATTTTGTAGAGGGGTTATTGGAATGATTATAAGATCATAAGATATTATAACAAAATCAAGGTACATGACATAAAACAAACCATAAACTTTTGATAAATCATAGTGATAATTATGCTTTAACAAAGGGTTATCTACTTTGATCAATAAAATGAATTTTTAATAGAGAAATAGCAAAAAAAAATCCCCTTATTAAAATAAATAAAAGCTATTGAGATAAAAAAAAATTAAAAAAAATCCTCGTCAATAATGTAGGTCCTTAAAGATGAGTAGAAAACAGAGGGAGGGAGGGAACAAGCTCAAAAAAAAAATCATGCCAAAAATATAGAAAGTCATATTTTATAGTGATTCAAAATGAACACCTACTATTTAATTTTTCTTTCTAAAATGTGATACTAATATACTACAATGACAAATAATTTACTGTCAGCTCGTTTATGATTATTTTTGTCATCATCGCCCTATCTGTAGCTCTGGTATAAGATGGTTTGGAACAAGTCTTACTTATAGTCATTGGATTTATATCATAGCTCTCCAGCTAGATTTGTATTTGTTTAGAGGTTCTCCACCTCTTTTTGTTTATGATATGTCTCGTGTATTTCAGTATTTCTACTCTTTTGGGTTAATATATATTTATATTTTTTTCAAAAAGGAAATACCCAAACTAATCGACGGCCAACCACAGTAACAATCACCCTGAGCAGGCCATAATGGCGTGATATAATTTACCACTCTCGCGGTGAAATTACGAATGAAGAAGATGTGGAGTAATATGATTTGCTGTTGGGTAAGTGGTACTATTTACTGCATTGAAGAAATGACTGGCTGGCTATTCGAAACGGGAGTACCGCACCTTCCACCCCCATAAGCCCCAACTCGTAGACTTGTCCGTGAACTCACTCAATCACTCAGCCAAACAGGGCCTAAGTGGGCAAACAGTCCACCGTCACGGACGATCCAGATGTGAGTCTGATGTTTTCGCGATCCATTCCCGATACCCCCGGCGCCAACAACCCGACTAGACTTCCTCTCCCCCAAACAACTCCAAATTTTTTATGTAACATGTTTTTATTATTGTCGTCCTCGTTGTCGTCGAAGTGTTCTTAAATTCATTACAGTACTGTGGGAAGGCCCAGAGAGAGCGAGAGCGAGAGCGAAGAAGAAGAAGAAGAAGAAGAAGAAATCTGTTATTCACCATCGTCCGCCATGGAGGAGGAGGATGCCCGCCTCGCTGTGTTTCTCTCTCAGATTGCCGAGTCTAACTCGCTCTCTTTTTCTCTCTCATCGTATTTGTTTTCTTAATCTCTGTTGTGATGTGACTTTTTTTCTCTTAAAAAATATTTTCCGCCGCCGATGCAGGAGCAGGAAGAGATCGTTGGTGGAGGCTAGTTCTAGTTCTTCGCCAATCGAGACCGATAGCGTTGAGACCATGCCTCCCGTCGCTGGAGCCTCCAGCTCCAGGTCTCCTAAGCCGCATGAGGTATCACTGATCGTGGTTTTACTTGGTTGATTTTGATTTTTTGTTTTTGTTGAAAACATTTAGCACTAGTTGATTTATATGGGCCCCATTTTTTTGTTTTTTTATGGTCTGAGGTTTAGTATGTTAATTATGTGGTGATGGTGGGAAATTGTATTTCCTAATTGTGTGTGTGTGTTTGTTTGTTTGGGGGGGGGGGGGGGGGGGGGGGCAGTAATTGTATTTTCTAGAAGTGCTGTTTTTGCTAAGTGGTGTTAATACCAAATATCAATCTTTCCTGTTCAAAAAAGGAGAGGAATGCGTACCCTTATTATGGAAGCAAAGTTTGTAAAACTTTTTTGTTTTTGGTGCAATGTGGCCCCTTTGCAGCTTTGCCTGTGTGGACAAATGAGAGTATGAGAGGCTAGGAAACATGTTTGGGTGTTTCGCATGTGCTCTTAAGTCCTTTTAAGGTTTTACAATATCTGCTCGTTACTTGTGTTGATTGTTCAATATCAGAACAATCCATTGAGACCAAATATCCCTCACGTTGAGAACAGACAAAATATTCCCGACATCAAGAACATTTGTGTCACTGCAAATTTTCATATATTCTTGACACTGAGAGGAGCATTTGCATTGCGTCAAACTCATGCTTATTCTAGTATTTGTGGCCGTCAATACATCAGTTACGTGCCACCTTTTCTTTCCTTTCTTCTTTTAGTTTTTACCTTTGTAGCATCATTAGCACATTTAATCTGCCAAACTTCATAAAATTTTGTTTCTTGCCAAAATACGTGGCATTTGGTTTTATGAAACAGATAAGAATTAAATGCTGAATGATGAATGATGGAATGGATGCTGCAGGCTGAATACGATGGAAATTTGATCACAAGTTTGTCGCAACATCCAAATCAGTCTGGTTTGCATTTCCCTATTGAAAACCTCATATTCAGATTTCTCATCAACCAAACAGCAAGCATAGAAACTTGCTTGTTTTTTTCTCATCAACCATATTAGCATAGAAAATTTTCTTTATTTCAATTTGCAGAGCACACCAGAAATTAAGACATCATAATTTTGAGTATTCAAAATTAGAAGTTCCTGATCTCAACACAGTAAGCACCCTGCTATGATTTTGGTCAACCCCGAATCTTGGTCTCCTGACCAAGTTTCATCCTATCCTATCTCCTCCATCTCCCAAAGTACTGCCTCCACTATTGTCACTGCCATTGCCCATGTCATCATCATTGTCTTGTCTTTATTCAACACCACCAACTTCTTCATTCCCAACTGTCTGGTGTGTCTTGCGTTGGTGAAGCCCTTGTATAGGAGCGTGTGCTTCTAGCTAAGAAGCATGAAACTCCTTTTGCTCTAGTAAGTATTTGAGGATTGATGAGAGTGAAACAACAAATATAGATAAGTGGAGTACACCTCTGGCTCATAAAGGAACACTTGTTTTGGGTGTTTGTGAGGATCTTGATTGCACTGAGTATTAGGAGTATGACCAAGTTCCCATCACAAGGGAGTTTCTTCCAATTCATGCAGGTCTTCAATGACTCTGTCATCTGAGCCGCCATTGACAGCTTCTCTTTCCTAATCTCTGTGGATGATGAAGATGAAATCAAAACTGTCAAATTTGCAGTTCTCTGAGAACATTTTGGAATGTATGGGGAAGTTTTTGTAGGTTTTTGTTGGTGTCGGTGGGATTTTCTAGGGAAAGCATTTTGGATAGAGACAATTTGCTCATTCAGGCTCTTAGTAGTGCTGCTAACCAAATGAGCTAGAATATTCACATTTAGTCGGTATGAGAAACTCAGAGCTCAACTAAACTTGAACAGATTGAAACTGTAAGGCCTCTCAGGCCCCAACCAAAGCAAACAAACACTGCCTACATGACCCTGAGCAATTATAAGCTTTATAGAATTGAGTAGAACTGATATAATGAGAGAATTTTCAGCATCTCAAATTGTTAGAATTGTTTCACATTAGGGAATTTACCAACTAAAAGTATTAGTTAATAAAGATCGAAGGGTGACCTCTTCTACAGCTAATTGGTTTTAGAATGTTGACCATTGAATTCTAACATTATATTAGGGTAGGTTGTATTTTTCACTCACAATGTTCAACTTGTGAATATGTTCTATGATGTTTTGCCTTATTCACGATTTCCGAACGTGTGTCCGTATTGTATTATTTACGTTACCACGTAAAGAGCTGTGTTAGATTTGTTTCATAACCAAAAGTATTTGTTAATAAAGATTCAATGTTGATTTCTCCTGCAACTAATTGATTTTAGGATGTTGGCCCTTGAATTTTAATACAAATGTCGTGGACCATTTCAAAGGACTCCTTGAGGTCTGGTACTCAACATACCCATAACCAACAATGTGAGTGGCCTGAGAACTTGTTGGAAAAGTGAGAACTTGATGAACATAATAAGATTTTTTGGAATCCCTTCACTGTGACAATGTCATTTCCAGAAACTCTCAAAATTTGAAAATGCTATTTCAATATCTCTCTCCATCCTCCCCCTCTGCCTGACTCCATCAAGGCCAATGGCAATGGCCATCCACAGTTGTTCATCATCCATTTCATTTTTGAAATTTGAAACTAGAAGAATGATTCAGATTAGTTTATTGAGCTGTAACTTTTGATTACAAAAATTTGGAGACAATAGTAATGAGAATGGTATATGGTTTGGCAGATTGTGAAAATCTAACTGAGAATAACTGGGCAATGTTTTCTTTTCTTTTGGGTGGGGAGATTCTTTACCAATTGGAGGCGTCTTCTTCTTTTCCTTCTTCACGTATGATCGCTAGTGACTAATAGAAAATATCATTCTCAGAGTGCAGCTTGAATCTTGGGATCTAGGGTGCTGGTGCTGTGTCTTATCATTTTCTTCCCTCTTATCAGTCATTTTTATTAGAGTACGATGTTATGAGGACTTCAACTCACATGACATCTTACTGTTACCTGTAAAACCACACAGAGGGTGTGGATAATTTTTACACCTGAAAAATGGTTGTCCTTTTTACTCTGCGCTTTAATGTGTTGGAAAGGTTTCTTTGGTGATATAATGATTCGTGATTGTTGAAGATGATATTAGCTTCTTTCGTCTTTTTCTTTTCAGGATCTCCAAGAAATAATTGATATTGACATAGTTGAAGACTCTGATAATATGATGGTTATCAATAACCAAGGCCAGGTAACTTATTGTATATTTTTTATTATATCTGCCATTGCAATATTATTTTGAATTTAATGACATCCTTATGGTGGATGTGTCCCTTTGTTACCTATAGCCGTTTTGAGTAGGTTGCTGCTCATACTAAATTGCTAAGTGATTGTAATGCACATGTGCTTTCGCCCTATTAATGTTTTATTTGTATTTTTTTCATTTCAGGAAGCTTTAGCCACTCTTCTTTTAAATCCTAGTGCTGCAAACCTAGGATCAATGGATGGGGTAAAGTTATCTAAGAGCTTTTCTGAGGGATCACAAAATTTATCTTACCAAGACGGTTTCACATCTGATTTATCTGTTGACGATGATGAACATATTGATATATATTCTGATGATGTTGCTTACCATGATAATTACTCACTGTTGCAACATCATTTTGATAATGCGGATATTCCTCCTGGAGTAGAGGCTCCGATACCTTGGTTGCTGGATCCTGGTCAAATTAATAAAAATCTTCCTGCTGCCTCTGGCTCTTCACCGAGTTCAAGTTCTCAGACACATACGGATATGTTTTCCCTTTCTCCAGAGGATGAAACTTCACTATCATGGTGGAAGCAAGAAACCGACAATGTCATGAACAATTTTACTCCAATGAGTGGTGAAAGCCAGAAGGGTGCTCAAATACAGACTCATGGATTATATGTAGAATCACCTCAAAGGAAGAAAAAGCTTAATATTACAAGTAGTTCAATTTATCCAAATCAGACGTCCCTGAAAAATGCCAAGAGTCTGCTGGGAGAAAAACCATTGAAGTCACAGTTATCTCCAGAATCTTCCCGTGGTGAAAAGAAGCCCAATGCTTCAATTACTTCGAGTCATTATTTTTGCCACAAGCAGATGGATGCTGAGATGTTTCCCACTAAATTGGAGCCACCTCCAAGGGGAACTTATATTTCCAGCAGTTCACATCTGCATGGTATAGGTAGTATAACATCCCCGAGTTCTAATATGCAAATGGCTGCACCGAATTTCCCTCCTGGGGCAGATACTTCTATATCTGCATTCTATCTTCCAAAGTTTAAGGAGAGTCATTATCAAGTGTTAGAAAAATCTTCAGGTTTTCTTAGTCAACATACAAGTTCACCATTCCCTTCTGGATTAGATACCTCTGCTCCTCAATTCAATTCTTCAAAATTTAAAAATAGTCCAAATCAAATATTTGAGAACTTAAATTTTTTTAATCCACATACTAGTATCCCATTCCCGTTGGAGGAAGAGGCTGATATCTCATGGATTAAAATTGAAGGCATGGGTAGTATACAAAAGGACGGAACTACCACTGGAAGTTCAACAATACCTTCAGGATCGATCTCAGACAGAGGTGAAGATATCTTCAAACAGTTTGAACATTTTAAACTATTTGATACAGTCCATGATCATGCTGACCATCATTACACCAACGAAGGTTTTCCGATAGCACAGGCGAGTATGATTTCACTAGGGTGCATTTTGTACATGAAACATTGTTATTTATAGTTTGCTTTTTCTTTACTTTCTTCCTGTCAGGCACCAAAGATTTGGGCAAAAAAAATTCAGGAAGAGTGGAGGATATTGGAGAAAGATTTGCCAGGTCAAGTTTCATGTTTCCTGGTTATGATATGTTTGGCGGTTTAATGGTGTTAAGACTTTTAAATTAATTTGTTAAAGGATAGAGATAGAAGGAAAAGGTAGCTTATCTCATTAGTGTACTAGGTAAATATAGGATTTTAACCTCATACATAATGTGCCTAGCCCACATTCACATATATATTCTAACATAGGTGCCTTCATATTCATAAACATAAACAAAGGATACACAGTCATGTAGCAGCCAAATAAACAATAATCATATGGTCCAGACTTCATGATTCTTGTGCTGGCTCCAATTCGGATGCAGCTTCAACAAATGATTCAAATTAGGTTATCATTTTTGGCTCTTACTCATCCCAAAAAAAAAAAAAAAAGAGGCTCTGATCTAGTCGCAGTCTGGCATGATAAAAAATAAAACAAAGGTAAATGCAAAACATCTTAGGATATCATACCTATCCAATCAAAGATCATAAGCACCATCAACAAATACCTTAAACTCCTTGATACACAAACAAGGGTAATCAACTTAAACAATGTCAAAAGAAATCATCCTTTGCAACTTCAATAATTTATTTGAAAAATTAAACCAAACGTTACTTAAAAACAGAACAAGAAGCAGCAGAGGCACAGATCAAAACATTTTAAAAATCTAAGTCTCAGGCATTTTGTCGAACAGCTTCTGCAAACCTCTCAAATCTTCAATAATTTATTCCATACGCCAATACACTAATCAAACACTAACGAGGGTAAATAAAATAAACCAGTAACTCAACCACACCCGTAAGACCAAACAGTGGTAGAGTAGAGAGCAAATTTTGTAATGTTCAGAACATTCAAGATTGTCACCACCATAACACAATCCTAAATGGAAATATAAGTTAGGATTAGTGAACGAAAGGCCAAAGATTTCGAAACCTGAGTACGAGGAACAGCTTTACTAAAACAAGTGCCTGGAGAAGAAAGAGGATTCAAAGAAGAACATGATCCAGCAAACGGCTAAGCTGTTCCTAGTCTTTTTGTTGTGGATTTTGACTCTTGAAGTAGCCCAGCAGTGGTGGTGGGTTCAGGTCATTCTGCTAGGCTTGGCTTTGGATCGGCTCTGTCGAGGCGGACCAAGTTGATGGGTGACTGCGCACTCAATGGTGCAGCGGAAGGAAAATGATCAAATCAACAGATCTGGCCAATGATGAACGTCTTCCAGACAGAAAGGTTCCGCCAGCATAGGAAGCAAAACTTTGAATAAAACTCTAGATCTAAGATAGTTCTGATGGCCATATTAAAGAATAGAGATAGAACGACAAACAAGCTTATCTCATTAGTGAACTAGGATAAAATATATAGCCTTTTAACCTCATAAATAATGGGCGTAGCCCACGTTCACATATATTCTAACCCAATTGAATCTGTTAGTTGGTTTTCTGTCTTTTTGTTTATTACAAAATTAAATTTTACAGGTGCATATTGGTGGAATAGTTGCTGTGGGAGTTAAGTTTTAGTTTGGTTATGTTCTTTGGCCTTCCTGCTGCACCAAACGTTGCATTCTTTACTTCATACTATTATGGTTCTGTCATTTTATACACTTACTCATGCCTGATTTTTGTTTTTCTCTTGCTACTCATCCCAACAGATACAATATTTGTTCGTGTTTATGAATCAAGACTAGATCTTTTACGGGCTGTAATTATAGGAGCAGGGGGCACACCCTATCATAATGGTCTCTTTGTCTTTGATTTTTTCTTCCCTCCTGGCTATCCTAATGTCCCACCGGTATGTGATATGCTGCTCTAAAATGTGTAATCATATGTAAATCATTTCATTTTTTGCTATAAATTTGACACTTTTAGGAAATTACTTGTGGCAGTCTGTGTATTACCACTCTGGTGGTCTCAGGCTTAATCCAAATTTATATGGCTCTGGCAAAGTATGTCTTAGCCTCCTTAACACTTGGAGTGGCGATAAGAATGAGAAGTGGATCCCTGGTTTGTCGACCATGCTACAAGTTCTGGTTTCTATCCAGGGGTTGATTCTGAATGCAAAACCTTTCTTTAATGAACCTGGCTTTGCATGTATGAATGGATCGGCAAAGGGTGAAAGGGAGTCACATCAGTACAATGAGCGAACATTTATCCTGTCACTAAAAACAATGCTGTACACAATGAGGAGGCCACCAAAAGTAAGCTTGTAGTAATAATTTCATGCCCTCCATTTCAAGTATCTGTACTCAAGTTTCAGTTATCGATATAAATTGGAATAACAAATTAGTGATATGGAATCGTTACTATAATATGGTTATAATTGTAGAAATTCTTACAGATTCGGGACAGCAGAATTAACTTTTGAATATTGTCTATTTAGCCCTGTCTTTAGTATATTAATTTCAAATCATCTTTCTATCTGGTCCATGTCCTATCATGCTCAGTTTAATTTACACATTCAGTTGTGTGGTTCAAAATTTATTGTATACCCAACAAACGAAAAAACTAACAGGTGGGAGTTGTTTAAAAAAATTATTTGGTACAGTAGTGTGGTATATGTGTTTGGGTGAATAGGGCTTGCTTTTGAACGCTATAATGACTTCTTTCAAACTTTTAATTTTAGTACTATGAACTTCTATAAATAATAGACTGCTTGTATTAGTATGCTTCCTATGTCGATTGCGTTTTGGATTTTATGAGTTTATGGATTTTGAGTTGTATATACTTTAATTGCCCAAAAATGAATTTATGTTTTAAAAACTAAAGTTGTGTGTGCATTTGTTTTATATTCGATTGCTGGGACTGAATTGTTGGTATTGCTTACTCTTCAACACACCTTGCGAGTGTCATGCAGTTGGTAGATATAAAATACATGTACCCTTATCCCATGTACAGTTTTTATGCATGACTGAGCTTGTGTGCATCGATTTATTCACGCACCTATTTGCATTAGATTGTCTTCATCGTCGGATTGCCATCTCCCTCCTTGAATGATCTTATAAAACTTATTTGCTGCAGCATTTTGAGAGCTTTGTTGTTGGCCATTTTCGCAAGCATGCTCAGGATATCTTGGCATCATGTAAAGCCTACATGGATGGTGCAGAAGTAGGGTGCCTTGTCAAACACGGAGGTTCCGATGTTGGGCGGTGGGACACGAGCTGCTCTGAAGAGTTGAAGGAGTCTCTGGCTGGGTATGTTAAGCTGCTTGTCAAAGCGTTTACACAGATTGGAGTTCAGGATTGTGAGAAATTTCTCTCGTGCTGAACAGGGAAATTTATGAGTTGGTCAAATGCACAGCCATGCCACTTAATTCTTTTCCCAGTGAAAAGCTGATATTGTCATTCAACTGGCCTAGGATTTAGTTTTTAGAGTAACTGTAAATTTTAGAACTAGTGCTGGATGTTTATAGATCTTCTACGAATAATAATAATAATAGTTTTTACAAGTTTTTAGTTTGTAAATAAATTGCTGTCAAATTTCAACCAAGAAATTTGAATAATGCAGTATCTTCCATTGTTTTTTAGCAGCTTACATTTTTTTTGAGCAGTTTATGGAAAGTATAAATTGGTTTTAAGGCTCCACACCCATCAATCATCATTGCCAGGGTGATACAGGAACCCTTTTCAAATTGCTCGTGAGAGAAACTATAGAAATTTACCCATGTTTCTTGTTCATATGAACTTTGAACGAATCAATTGGCTCATCCCCATGCATTGTTCTTGCCAGTAAGGCTAACGTAGTTGTTCCAATGGCGTCTGTTTTTCTTCTTCGGCCATGTTGTATGTGCATTGCATTGGTGGTTTCCATTTGTAAGATGTGGATTCATTCGTGGTTTCATTCCATGTAAGGATATATTGTTTTGCTTGTTTTTCATTTTATTTTAAATTTTCCATTGTTTTCATTAATTGGGTTCGAAACATGCCCTTAATTGAGTTTTGGTTTTTTTTTTTAATCGTCACTGATATTATATTTTTTGTATTTATTTTTGATGAAAGAACTTTAGGGTAAGGACGACTAGTAAAAGGTTATAACAAATTTTTTAATTCAACCAAAACTTTTAGCTAGAACAAGAATTAAAATATAGTCTATAAAACATTTTCTCACTTTTTTGTTATATTATAGTGAATCAATCTAGGTTTTGATAATAAAAATGCTTTGTGGTTTGTGGTTGACTGCTAGAGTAAATGGCCTCATTGTGAGGAAAAATGTACCAGTTAAACGGCTTTTGTCAAGCACAAATTCAAATTAAAACATAAAAACATTGTGATTAAATTGGGGGCTCGCAGAGCAACAGGTCACATAATTCTAAATCACCCTGAACAAGACCAGCACTTGCTAACATAACGAAACAAAAGACAACTACCAAAATGCATAATTGCCCACATAGCACTTTCCAACAAAACAAGACTAAAGACAATCACCCAAACTGCATAATTGCCCACATGTGGTTCTTTCTTATTTTATTTCTTGCAGTCATCTTCGTCGCTAACATCGTCACAGGAATCTTCATCGCTAAAATCGTCACAGAAATCTTCATCGCTATCATCGTCACATAAATCTTCATCGCTATCACCATCGTCGTCGTCGTCGTCCACCTCCTCCAGGTCAGAAACCTCCTCTTCCTCGGCCACTTTCTTCGGGGCGCGAGCGAGAGCTTGGAGGCCGCCGGGCGGAGGCCCCATCTGACACCGAAGAACATCAACGCCGCACACGGCGGCGACGGAGGAGGAGAGTGAGAAAACGGGATCGAAGCTCGGCTTCGATCGGTTGTCCGAAAGCCGACCCTCGTACGACATCAGTTCTTGGTTGAAAATAGTAATGGGTTTGGCAGCGGCGGAGGCGGCGGCAGACTGAGGATTAGGGGAACGCCGGAGAAGAGAGAGACGTTGGTGGAAAGCTGCTGCCGATGAGTTGCAGTTCCTCAGCATCGTCGCTCTTGACGCCGCCATTGTTGCTACTGGTCCGATTCTTCTTGAAAATGAGGAGGGTGAGTGGGTTATATAGAAATGAGATGTAGGGTTTCGGGGCCGCGTAGAGGGCATTATTGTCATTATGAATATTATTTATTTATTTATTTATTCGACATAAATTAAGGAAGATTTCTGTCGCTTCGTTCTCGGATGGCGATGAAGGTTCGTCCGTTGGATCTAGGATTGTTGTAACAGCAAAATTATGCCATTTTGCTTTTTCTTATTTTAAAAATGTATTTTAAAAAAACTTTAAAATAAGATAGTTTTGATCAACAGCAATGTTGTAAAAAATTCAAACTCCTCCCATTAAGGCGTGACCAAAAATGCTTCTCATTTAAAGTCTCTCTCTCTCATTTAAAATAAACCAATTGTACGATCGTATCTCTGCGTAAAAAAAATCATCTAAATATATATTTTAATATTATTAATATTAATATTTTATTTAAAATTTTTACTATTAAAAAAATTTTAGTTGCTGACAAATATAAAATTATTCCTAATTTTTCTTGTTATCCATATTCCATATTCATTAGATGTATATGCATTTTTTGTTTTGTTTTTAACCAAATTGTTCATTCAGCTTACATGCATCTCAACTAAATCTTGAGAAATAAGAGTTTCCTTTGGCTCCATCTTATTCACGTATAGGATTTGCAAATCGATATATCCAGGGAGGCTAACTTCCTTATCCCATCGTTGTTATTATTCCATATACGTACGGTGCAATTGTTTTGCTTTTTTTGCCTCTTAATATTTTCTCTTATTTATGTACCACTTCAGAAATTTTAGCAAATAAATATATATATTTAATTAAAAAAACTTATTTATTTTGAATCCATAACCAAATTTGGAACACCATAACATTGCAAATAATTCATTGGTTCTTGTTATACAACACAATAAAATAAAACATAAATTATAATTACATTTTTAGACAATGATAAAAAATAGAAAAAAAGTGATAGGGCAAATGTTTATTCTTAATAATCACTATCAAAGTTGTATTCTTCAAAACCATACTTAATCTAAAGTTAAAACTTGTCTATTTAATTTAATTAAAAAGCCCCAGAACTCAAACCATCAAGGGAGAAACAAATAATTAGACCAACACACTAACTAATAAACAATCTAGACTTATCTCAAGAAAAAAATTAATTAAAAAAATCATGTACAGGGACGATACTTTTTATGAAAGTGTTCAAAAATGTCCTGCTCGCCTTGGGATGACAATCATAAAAATGAGAAGAAAAATTGATTATTTGGACAAAAGATTTACCAAAAACATACCATATTTTAAAAAACAATTTAGTTGAAATTTGTTTTAGAAAAAAATAATTTTCTTAAAATCATCTTCTAATACCCCTTTTCCATTGCATGTAATACAAATTTAATTGAAAAATTAAATGATTTTAATAATAAATTGTACCTAAAACCATTTATTGCAATTGTTTTTTAATAATAACAAACTTTTTATTAAGACTATTTTAAAAAACTATTGAGCCCATTAAAAACACTAAAATACAGATATTGGATGGTGAAGAAAAAAGAGAGTCAGTACGAAAAAATATTATTAAATATTACATTATTTATATTTTGTATTAATTAGGATAACAAAAAATATATAAAGACAGTCAAATAAAATTCCTATGACCACTTTCATAAATTTCATCATCAACGTAATCCTTAAAACTTATAAGATAACATTCAATATTTGTTAGGACCATGACTACCAAGTTTATATCAAGAGGGAGATGAATCAGTGGTCACCCTTCAAAAATAACTTATTTAACTATAAAAACCTTTTGGCTTCAACCAAGTGTTTTATATTAAAGACTTATCTAATAAACACAATAACTATTAACTTAAACTAAAACTTTGTGTTTGTGATGAACCCCCTAAGTTATATTGGACTACCTAAATACCATATCTAACCTTACCTAACAATTAACAAGTCTTAGCAAAGATCTTCTTTTGAATCATTTGGTTAATGGTTTATTGATTCTTTCAGTATTTCACTAATTATATTGTACACTGACCAACGGAATATAAATCCAAATAAGTAGGCGCACAAGATCTATGTTATTCAGTCAATGTGGCTTACTCCACGAATGGTGAAGCTACAACCTACACCAAAATAATCCGCTATAGCATAGATCTAGAGAAACCAACCTTTTACAATGGATTTCTCTTTCTTCTCATTACTTATAACAATTACAAAGTTTTCACAATCATAAGAATATCACCTACAGTGTTTACTCCCTGTTTATTTATCTTATTATGTTTGCTTATTGTGTTTGTTTCACTATAATTTGATTTGATTATCAAGATCTCTACTTGTCTCTTTTGAAGAAGTATAGGTATCTCTCTTAGGGTTTCATTGTCACACCACTAGTTTTAGCAACCCGAAACTAGGCACACGATTGTCTCATATTTACACTCAAAAGGTTAAGGGATTGGTAAATTAGCACTTATTATATACTACAAAATAGGTGTTGTCTCATATCCCCTAGTAAAACCACACAACAGGAGTATAATCATACTTTCCCAATGACAACAATCAATTAAAGAACATGCAAGATAAGTCAAACCATATATATATATATAAATTAAACTATTTACTATTTACGGAGTCCACGAACCCATATTAGGGAAACCAAAACCAAATTAAATACTCATGTTTAACATTAATCTAACTACTACAAGATGTATTACATCAAGCCAATGGTTCACCAGTCTACTGGTGCTTTTCTAATCTTCCTTCGGTTCCCACAAGGGATCAATAACATAGGTGTGAACTTAACAACTTAGTATATGGTTATCAACAAGTCTTATATGCAAGGTGTATAAACACAGGTGTAGTAACCTACCACATTCACAACCAGTAATTAACTTTTATAAACATAACTATGTTTATTATCACATCATAGTCTATCATATAACAAGGATTATAATTCATAACAATCGACACTTGCATTGTTATCGTGCTTGTTGTACTTTATCGCACTAGTGTCATTGACAATACCAATTTTTATTTTATCGAACTATCACTCTTTATCGAGTCATTATCCTTTGTCAGACCACATCGCAATATTACAGTGCACTATATAACTAGAACATGCAACAATAAAAAAATTCAACATAGGTTTATATCCATCTTGCCATTAACATGTATATAAGCTGGATACATCAAACTAAAGAGTCTTATGTGGGTCCCATATTATCACAGAACACCAAAAAGGAATATAAACAACATATAGTGGGCCAAAAATAACCCTATCTATGGTGATTTCCCATGGCAAGGTGCCATGGCCCATTAGCATTCTTTGCTTAATTAAATGCACTGTCTCTGTAGTATCTAGATCCAAATCCGAACCAATTGCTCCCATCTCACCGTCTTCTGCCCAACACAATGGAGAACGACATAGTCTTTTGTATAAAGCCTTGTATGATGCCCTTTTGATTGTAACATAATAGTTATTATTATAAGTGAATTCTATCAAAAGTAGGTGTGACACCCAATGTCAACCAAAATCCAAAACACAAGCTCTTTAACATATCCTCCAATTTTTGGAGGTGTACTCAAACTATCTATACATTTACAAGTGATTCATCATACTTATATTTAATTGGGTTCCTATAGATCAATCTAACTGCTTCTTAAATTGTAGAGTAAACTTTGCATCTCGATCTGACATAATGGAAATAGGTATATCATGTAATCTCATAATTCTATCAACATATGTTCCCTTAAAACTCGAACTGGATCTATCCCTTTAATGGGAATGAAGTGAGTTGACTTAGTTAATCAATCCACAACAATGGAATATTAGAGTCAACGATGATGGATGTGGAGAAACTAGACGTGATGTTGTTCGAAGGGCCAATGTTGGGCTTCTTTACGGACCTGATGGTGACATTAGAGAAGAAGTGTGATGTGGTGGAGATCAAAAGGAGAACGAACGATTAAAAAATAAAGGACAAAAAGATTAAAAAATAAATTTCCCTTATACAAGGAAACCTTTGTAAACTTAGAATACGAGGGGAATCAATATACCCCTCCTTTGGGGTATAATATTTATATGAGAATGATTAATTCTCTTTCTATTTGCATACCAAACATGAGAAATGAATGAGATTTGATTCCTTTCTTTTTATTTCTCGCATACCAAACATGATATAAGAGAGCTAAATTTTAGAGTTTATGACTGGATGTGCAACATGTATTTCTTCACTTGTTTTCATGTCAAAAGTCTATCATCAATGGTAAAATCACTTAACAATAAGCCATACTTTTTGGCATGAGAATTTCCATATTAGTGGCTAAGAACAATACAAAAAGATTGTTAAGACATAGCGAATAATACTGTTGAAATTAAATCATCCAATATAAACCTAAAAAAAGACCTAAACTAGTAATATCAAATCAATTAATATCACATACATATCCTCAAATTAATTCAACTCTAAACTAATTTCTAACATTCTATGTTAATTAATTATCGTTTTTCGTAAATCAAAAAGAATCTAAAACCAAACACATTTAAAGATAAAATTTGAAATGGAAAAAAACAAATGAATAATAACGCACATGACATAGCATTGATTTTGATGAAAAATAAATTTACATTTTTATTGAATAAACTACATACATCATCGTTGAATGAGTGAATATATAGATTTATAAATCAAAAACTAGAGATAGTAGTTTGCGTACATGCCTAAAGCGTTAGTTAATTAATTTTGCTGGAACTAAAGATTTGGGTTGGTGTTAACGTGTAAAAGCACTAACATCAGTTTTCCAACCATTTTCCTAACATTTACAGTTTTAAACTACTTTTTGCTTTCATATACTAATATACATCACAATAGATTCCATAAATAAAACTCTATATTATTAAAATAATATTTTATATTACTCATTTTATTTAATAATATTTTTTTATAATTTAATATGAAATAAAAGTTAATATTATAGGAAACGTGAAGGAGAGAGGTGAGAGAAATTTTTTAGATATAATTTAATAATTATAAGGAGTGAATATTACTTCCAAATATATTGGGAAATACTGTACAAATTCCATAGAGAAAGTTAAATATAGGACATCTGCCGTGAGAATGATTTTATGACTTTTTAATTTTTTTTCTAAATATAAAAAAACAGACTTCTATAAGGAATCTGCTACAAGTGCTCTAAGAGAGAGATAGAGAACATAGAGAAATACTTCAATGCTAAAGTTGAGATATGTTAAAAAAATAATTACTAAAATTATAATTAAAGTTAAAATATAAAAAATTATATTTTTTTAAAATATTAAAATTGTATTAGCCATGGAAAATTTGATTAAAAGGTATTAGCTAAATTTTGAAGTTTATTGAGCCCAATGCGCAGCTTCTGATTTCTTCGTGCTCGATGGTGGCTACTAGCCTTATCAGCTTCTAGCTTTCTTTCCCTCCAATGGAGAGCGAGGGATTCATCTACGAAACCCTAGGCCTTCTCGCCGCCGGCCAGCCAACCCCGCCTGAAACACCCGACCAAACCGAGCCCTACGTTGTATTCCGCAACCAAATATCTATCTCCACTCCTTCCGGCCCTTCCTCGGACACCATCGCAACCGATTACTTCTCGCTCGACGTAGACGGCGATGGCGGCCATGCCACTCCGCTGTCCGCTGTGCCTGCGTCGTTGCGTGCGGTGGATAGGATGGAACAGGTGCCAGAGAGGGCGCTCGAGAACGGGTGGTTCAATGGCAAGGTCCAATTCAAGAGCCCCATGCTTCAGCTTCACCAAGGTATCGACTCATCGGCTCAATTTGGTATTTGTTCGGTTTTGACTGAAAATTTTAGCTCTAAACATTTATGGGTATGCCCTGTTTTTGTTTGCATCAACTTTGCTTGTGTGTTTGTTTGTTTTCTCTATTTCCATGCGTTAGTATCCTCATCTCAATTGATTTTTTTTTTCAATTTTTGGGTGCAATGTTCGTGGGTATTTTTTTGGTTCTAGAAGTGTTCATATAGTTTAAAATAGCTAAATTGATTAACTTTGCTTTTTCCGAAAAAAAGTGGGAAACCTTTTTTCTGTGATGTAGTTTTTGATTTAAAAGGAATAGAATTAAATCTATATTTAAACACAATGCTTTGGTTATTTATTAAAGATAGTAATTTTATTAATTTTATGAAACAATCTCATGTTCTCTTCCCCAAGCTTTGAATTTGGTTATTATTGTAACACTTATTCATATTTCTACATCTACGGCCTGTTTGGTAGTCGTGATTTTATTTTACAAAACAGGGAAAAACATGTTTTTTGAATAAAGTGTTTGACCCAATTATTTTTGAAAACTATTTTCTGTTTTTAAATATAAATTTAATTTTTATTATTTATTTTTCTCCTTTTTTTACTTTATTATGCGAGTTCACTATTTTTTAAAATTTGTATGGGACCCAGTTATAGAAAAACATAATTCTTTTAAAACACATTTTCTCTACCACCAAATTGAATTTGTTTTTGAAATTCAGAATTCAAATACTAACTCCAATAAATATCATCCAGAATTTTGTTTGCAGATTATGTTATGCTTTGTGTATGATGTATTTGGCTCATCTTTAACTTGGACTTGGGAGATTCAGGCTCGGGACCTTGCCTTTGGCAAGCCTAGCATTGCATAATGATTTTTCCCCAATATATATACATACTTTCATGCATACCATTAAGTTTGATGCTAAGTGCCATGTAGTGTCTCTCAAACATGTGGAACCAATATATTTGTTTCACATTCAAAGCTGATCTGTAGTCTGTTAATTGATTTGATGGTGGTAATGACAGAGATACTGGACTTCTGTGACTTTCTCTCTCCAACCCCAGAAGAACAAACTTCAAGGAGGGAAGCAATAGATTGTGTCTCTGGTGTTATAAAATACATCTGGCCCTACTGCAAGGTATGAATCCCCTCTCTTGATCACTTCCCTGCTGGGTGGGGGTCCATTTCTAGACAGATTCAAATTTGAAGCACATGTGATGTTGCTGTTGGCTTGCAGGTAGAAATCTTTGGGTCGTTCAGGACAGGGCTTTATCTACCAACTAGTGATATTGATGTAAGAATATTGCTCCTTTTCTTACATAAAACAAAATATAATAATTATTCGATTCTCTATCCTTGTTTAATCAAATGCTTGACTACATAAAGTTTTTAGTGCGTGTTTTTGTTTAGCCCTGGGTTTTGGTCATGTTTACTTTGCAAAGTGGTTCTTAAATGCTCTTTTTCTGTTAGTTTCCAATCCATTATAAATGTTATTGCTTTATTATAAAGTGAAAACAGCCAACCTAATTTACTGTACTTCTGAGATTTTTATTTTCTTTGCGCTGATTTCAATGAAAAATCGTATGCATACATGTTTTCTGTAACTAAATTATGGCCCTAATTCATGCTCTTGGTTCTTTAATGTGTTTGGTTGTTCAAAATAATAGTACAATTTCTCACTGGGATGTTGATAAAATATTATTTTTTAATAATCAGTAAATGTTCCCTTGAAGTAGGTGGTAAGGACAGCGCATATGGTTTTTTAAAATAAGTGTTGAAGTTTTAAATTGACTTTTTTTTGCTGTGGCAATTGAAACTAGTCACCTTCATCATGTCTCTCCCTTGGTGTCATCCATCAGCATGGATGTGTTCCTGGCTGGTTCTACAATTGATTGTTCTATCAGATTTGAGTAACAGGCTAAAATGCTAAATTTGATTGCTTAGGGTAGACTGCAAGGCCATACAGATGCATTATTCTTTCTTAACTCTTAAGTTCATTACTTTATAAGCCTGTTATTTTAGTTTGACTTTGAAGGTATCATACTTTATGAATAGCTTGACATGAAATATCAAGCATCTTTATGTTATGTTTAGTTACATATGTGTTGCAGATATGTAAGTAAAAGGTTTAACAGTATTATCCTTGTGCAAAATAATCTTTTTATTGGCTCTCTTCGTAATTGAATTTGATGTTTTGCCAATTAAAAGGAAAAAGGAAAAATACTGATTCTGGCAATTTGCTATCCACAACAGGTTGTGATTATTGGATCAAACATCAGAACTCCACAAATGGGTTTAGTGGCTCTTTCTAGGGCCTTATCACAGCACAAAATTGCAAAAAATATCCAGGTGTGTATTCAGTTGATAAATGGATGATTATAATACCATAATTTTCTCTAACTTGCTTAATTGCTTTTGCCAACATCATAGGTTATTGCAAGGGCTCGTGTACCAATTATTAAATTCGTGGAAAAGAGAAGTAGCATTGCATTTGATATAAGGTTCACCAATTTATTCTGAATTTCTGAAGATAGTTATTTGTTGTTTTTCATTTTGTTGCACTTCATGTGTGTATCATGCTCTATTTCTCTCATTTCTTGTTGAATCGCCCATCTTATCCCTTGTTCTTCTTCAATCTAACTCACCCATATAGACTCAGCTGAATGATTAAATACATAACTATGTAGTTATTTAACTTCTTTTAACCTGCATGTATTGTTGTTAGGTGCATGATATTGTTTGGCATGTGAAATCCTAGTGATTGATGATTTTCCTGTTTGTTTTGTGGGAAATTATTTTATTTATTTTACACTTAAGTTTGATGTTAGCTGGGGCATTGCTTAAGTTTTTTTTATTTCTTAGATCAACCACGTGAGCATTAAGGATTCTTAATCACTCCTGAAAGTAATTAGGAAGAAAAAAATGCCTTTGAAAGTTCCTGCAAAACAGAATCTAACATAAAACTAACAATTTTGCACCACAATTTTTGGTACTGAATCTTCCGTTTGATAAATATTATATGGAAATGGAACTTCATCACTCAATGTATACTATTGATTTGATAAAAATAAAATATTGAAGATGAAAACTATTCTCATTTTGACTTAACTAAAACATTGGAATTAAAACTTCAAAAGTGATATAAAATGTTAAATAATAATAATAATAATTTTTTGTTCACATTGTTCAAGATAGCTATGTTTACATAATTGCTGCAATTCTAGATAACCTTTATTATCTTCAAAATTCAAAATTTAAGAAGCTATCATTATCTTTCATTTTTAATCACAACTAATGATAGGTAAAAAGGTTGGCAAAATGCCAGTGAGAATAGCTCAAGAAACCAAGAGTGCAGTGTATGTTACTCCTCTACTGCTGACACCTCCCGCTGCTGCTAGCGCAGCTTCTTACTCACTCATTTGGAACGCTCCAAATTGGCCTTTCTTCTTAGCCCTTTCCCCAAGCTCTAAACCCAAATGAAAGTTGAAGTCAACCTGCACTTTTGAGATGCTTTCATTTCATCTACTGCATCTATACTGCATACTGAACCTTTGCTGCTACCCTTTCATCCGACCTTCAAGACTCACCAATGGAGAGCTTCTTCTTTAGCAACTCTGCTGGTGGGCTATTCCCCTGCTATACTATCCTATGATCCATGATTCCATGACTGCTGCAGCACAAGGCCAAGACAATTCTGGTTGATGGATGAGAAATTGGAACCCTTTTCACCTGCGCATGCATGAAAGATCTAGCAAAGCCCATTAATTAGAGAGTAGCGAGGTTGGTTTGAATAGTTTATTTAAAGGAAAAAAAACACAAAAAACGCTGTCAGTTTTCACTGTGTGTGCAGTAATAAGCCTTCAGTAAGATGGTGTTTGCATAAATTTTAAAGGCTACTTCACTGAACACACAATGATTTTTTGAAATCTCATTGTGGTTATTAAACACAATGATTTAAAATCCATGTATGTCTTCTGCATAATGATTTTTCTTTTATCGAATGGCCTTGTCTAAGAAATTATTAAAAAATATAACTCGTAAAATCTACTAAATTATGTGATTATTATGGTTTTTAACTTGAGATTGTGATTGGAAATGAAATGCTGTCTGTGTTGAACAATTATATGGGTTTTCTTATTTACAACACATTATTAGATGATTACTTTCATCTGTTTGCAGTTTTGATTTACAAAATGGGCCAAAGGCTGCTGACTATATCAAGGTATGGTGCATCGTACTCTTTTCAGTTTTGTAGAATTTTTGATCATTAAGAATAATAATTTCTTTGCTCATGTATATATTTGTTTTGGCGTAACACCTAAAGTGATCTGCTTGTTTCAAATTGGTCCAATTTCTTCTGGTAAAATTTGGATGAAATTGTGATATGCATGGCATGTTGGCACATAAGAGTAGTTCTCTTGTACAATGTTTATGCCTGTTCAAAGAGTCTCCCATACTGTATGAAGGGATTTTTAATCAATCAATTAATTAATTATTATTATTATTTTGGTTTTCTGGTGGTTTATAAGCCCCTTCTTGTTATATTTTCTTGATGCACTGTGAGCCTATTGCTTAGAAAACTGCTCTCCGATACAATATATATGTATGTATCCAAACCTATTAGTAATTGTATTAACGCTTGTACATGGATTTTATAGGAAGCTATATCACTGTGGCCTCCATTACGTCCATTGTGTTTGATCTTGAAAATTTTTCTACAGCAGAGAGAGTTAAATGAGGTTCAAGCTCCTTAAATTTAATCCTCCATTCACTTTTTTTTTTAGTGAAAAACTACGATGTCTTTCTCATTTTATATCTTTGAAGTGTGCAGGTGTATTCTGGTGGAATTGGTTCTTACGCACTCCTAGTAATGCTTATAGCAATGTTGCGGGTGAGTGACTCCTAAATGTCTGCTTTAAATGTTGGGATTAGCTACTGGGCTACAAGTCCATCTTCTGTAAAGGGACTTCATTAAGGGGTAGGGCTGCTAGGGTCATAATGCACTTCTGTTCCCAGCAAATTGGACTATGGGTACATAAGGCATTTCGTACTTAACATTACACCCCCTCTCTCTCTATACACACACACACACTTGTAAACTTGGTATAATGCATAGTTTAATGTAGAATTATATTTTATTTATTTTATTTTAATTTTAATTTTAATTTTTATGGTGATTGCTTCTTATGAAGCACTTAATTTTGCACGTCTAATGCTCTGTGCTTTTTCCTGCCACAGAGTTTCCATGAGAGCCAAGAATTTCCAGAGGATAATTTGGGAGTCCTGCTGGTATGTGTTTTATGAGAGAGTTATTATTGATATAATTATTATATAGTGATCTTCCACTGCTTTACTATCTTCTTATATAAGCCTCATTTTATGTGGAGCAAATGTCTTGAGAAGCAAAATTCCATGGTTTCTTAGATGGGAGATCCTTGTTTTGTTTAGTTCAATTTTACGCGGAAAACCTTTTTCTTGGATGTTTTTGTCTTGTGTTCATACCGGCAACTTCTTCTGGCACTTCCATCCAGTTAGTTATGTCTGGACTCTGGACATATAAAAAAGTATAAAATAAATAATTCCAATATTGTATGCCATACTGTCTTTAGGTTCAAGTGTTTTAAGTGTATTGCACAATTGAGAGTCTGATGATTGTCATTGTATTTTCACTTGCAACTTTGAAATTGTTGCTATTTTTTCTCTTCTTGAGGGCTACTTTTAATGTTTCTGAACCGACAGAGCATTGATCACCTTGGTTGGAAATGAGTCTGGACTTGCACTGAATATTTCTTCCTGGAATGCAGGTAAACTTTTTTGACTTTTATGGACGCAAATTGAACACTTATGATGTTGGTGTATCATGCATTGGAGAACGCACATTTTTTCCGAAGAATAGCAGAGGGTAAAATCTTCCTGTTTGAGTATTTTCTTCACGGCTCAGTTGTAATCCCGAGCCTGGAAGTATTACGTATATATGCTAAAATTTGATCCATATTAATTCTCTTTTAGGTTTCAAACGAATGGACGACTATATCTTATTTCCATCCAGGATCCGCAGGTTATTATGATTTTTTATATATTCTTTTATATTTTATATTAAACGGATTATCTAGGAAATTGATGGGGACAGGAAAGTAATTATGGGCTGGCTGCGGTTGACTGGCAACTTGTTCTTCCCCACCATCATTGAACTTATTAATTGGACGCGAATTGAACACTTACAATGTTTTGAAATTCTCAGATGGGCCCTAAGAGAGAGGGTAGGAGTCACCTCCACCATAACTCCTAAAGTTTGCAGTTTGTTTCACTTAATTCTTAAAATGTACTATATGGTGGCAGGCATTTTACTTGTTTTGCTTTTTTAAGTGAGAAGCAAATATCAATTAGCTGGTATTATTATAAAGTGGACTTCCCTTCACCTCACTGGTAGTAGTAGTATACTGTAGTTTGGACCTAATGAACTGCATTATGGGAAGTTGGAGGTGGCCCTTGGCTTCTAGAATGAATGCTTTTGCTACAGATGAATTGACTTGATGTGTTTGTGACGATTTGATAGGCTCCAGATAATGATATTGGGAAGAACTCGTTCAATTATTATCAGGTATGTTCTGCTTTGATTCAAATGCACAGGGGGCCTAAATTATGATTTCACTTGTTTGTAGGCAATTAATTCCTTGATACAGCCTTGCCTTAATTTGTGTTTGTGTTTTTTGTTTTTTTTTCCTGGCTGTGCTGTTGGGCGCTTCATGCTGTACTTTTCTCTGTTGTGTTTTGGTATTTGTTTTGTTTTAGGTCAGTGCTTTGCAGTCTGAAGAGTACATATTTTTCAATTTGCTGGTTTTGGGCTTTATTTTTTTTATTTTTTCTTCTTAGAAAATAGATTTATAAAATTTTTAGTTTGATGCCTTGGTGGTGGTCTTCAATATCTTGGGAGACAAATTGCAATTTGCATGGAAGCTAGTCTTTCTTTTGAGCTGGAAATTTTCTAACCCAATGTTGTGGTCTTGAAAGAATGTTATTAATTCTCCTAGATCACTTCAAGAGCTAATCTGTTAATAACTCTGCATGTGCTCAATTGAAAATGGAGGGTGTTGGGAATTTCTCCCAACTCATTTATCTTTTTAGTGGCAGTGGCCTTTTCTTTTGCGCAGATAAAGTGTGGATATAACTATTTAATGCATCCTACCCCCTCAACTCATTATATTTTACACTTGTAGCTCACAGTTGAATTTTAACTTTTTCTTTCCTTTGTTCTCGAGTCTCAACCCCATTTTTGCATCCTTATTTTCTACAGATTAGATCAGCTTTTCTAACAGCTTTCTCACTCCTGACAAACGAAAAGACCATCTCGAAACTTCAACCCAATAGGAGCATCCTCAGTATTATCATAAGACCAGATCCGGTGTTAACGGAGCGAAAGGGAGGCTCTAATGGGGATGTTACTTTCAATAGCTTGCTTCCTGGGGCAGGGGAGCCAGTGCAACAGCAATACGGTCACCAGGATATTTTGTGCAATTGGCATTCAGATGACGTAGGGGAAGAGCCATTACCCCGTGGAAGTGGGACTCCTGGGGATGAATGCAGCATACATATTTCTGGGAAAAAGAGGAAGGCCAAGCATAAACAGAAGCATTACAAGCAGCATGATGAACAAAGTGGGGAAGTGGTGACTCGTAGGCCTGAAGAAAAGCGTTCTAGTTCGAGGAAAGACAGAAGGGCGAAAAAAGGACGTTGGAGACATGATCAAAGATGGGACGGTAGCAACAATGGGCATGCTCGCCATGGTGCTGTCAATAATACTTGGCATCGCAGCACTTGAAAGGGCACATCACTCTTTAGCAGGCAGTATGCGATGTCTGATGTGTCATTCCTCTTGGGATCAGGCTCCTTAAAGCAGCAGCTGCTGCTGCTGCTGCTGCTCATCGCTCATCCAAGTTTGCTTGCTCTGTGGGTGTCTCGGGCAAATCATACCTGTGACAGGAGGGTCCATGGCAGTACCTTATTAGCCGTTTTAAAGAGGCCAGCATACTTATGCGAAGTCAAATGCGAGAGCTTGTATGGGGAGACTTGTAGCGGCAGCCCTTGTAGTATGTCCGTGTCCCTAAATAAATGGGTATATACCGTTTAGTTTAGATCTGATGAATGAACGATTTTCTTGTAGGAGCGCTTCTTTAATTTTTTTTTTTCTTAGAATTTTTTTCCTTATCATTTTTAAGATATGCGATTTGTCCACATGATGTAAGAACATCCGATATGTAAGAATGGATAAGTATCCTTCAATAATGTTCTCTTAGGTTTTTTAGTTTTTGCACGTAGTTTATATGTAATTATCAACCATAGGTGATAATAGTTTAGTTCACTAAACTATTGGGCTCAGTGAACCAAATGGGAATTTGGTATTAATAACTAACATGATTATAAACCAATAATTTTTATTGTTTAAATGAGTTTTAATAATTACATACTCAAATTGTGTTGTAGTATGGCTATGATAATATTTTTTATACTTTTAAAATGGTTGGAATTAATTAAAATATAAATGATTGGAGATGAACTATTGAATTAATTTTAAATTATAATGACCGGAAACATTTATATTTATTAATTTACATGATATCTTTTGTGTGAATAAATAAAATGAAAATAAAAGTCGGGAAAGTTTTCTTAGTTTACTTGAATAAATAAATCTTGCGTGGCAGTAATTTGGGGCATCGCTTTCAGAGTGAGTTCACGAGCGGTAGGCGCAGGCGCAGCCAGGCTTGGTGGCCGGCTACTCGGCTGGGAATATGACTCCATTCAACACTTACTCAAAGGACAGACTTGCATGGTGATGGTGACAACTTATAATAAGCATTCAGATTTGAAAATAAAAAATTAATTCCATAATATTTGGTTCCAACAAGATCCATAATTAACGTGGGCAACACGTTTCTAAAAAAAAAAAGAAAAAGAAATAAAGTGGGCCCATCTCATGCAGAGCTGAAGTCATCACTAGTCGCCGCCTGCCCTCATCGTCTACAGGTCGTGCGACTCGTGATTGACACTGACAGACAGAGAGATGAAGGCGATTTCCATCTGTTCATCTGCATCGGAAGGCGGGTCTTGGAGCTCCGGCACCGCCAAGGTTTGGATCCTGCACGGCGTGGTCGTCGGAGCGGCCGTTGCGGCCGCTGCCGTCGCCCACGCCCGCGGCTATTTCTCCCTCCGGCGATCCCTCAGGTTTCGCAGCCGCGTCGTCGGCATCATCCCTGCTCGCTTCGCTTCGTCTCGCTTCCATGGGAAGCCTGTCGCTCTCATCCTCGGCAAGCCCATGATCCAGGTCTATCCTATCTTTCCCCATTTATTTTCAAGTTGGAGCTTGCTGATTGCTCGTGTTGTGAAATTCAGAGGCTTAAAATGATTTCTTAGGAGTAAAAAATGAAAGAAAAAAAAGAGACGTAAAATGAATTGCATTTTCATGCCAAAAACAATGCAATTTCTCTGATTGGAATACAGTTTGACTATACTCGTACGGTTTTTATCTGAATTGAAGAGAATGGGGGTGTGATTAAGATGTTGGTGGCGTAAGTCTTGATGTTGAGGTTGTGGATCTCTTTTTGGTGAGGGGAGGTTGGACTTAGGGGGGCTGCGGCTTAGTACTAACTAACTAACTAACTAACTAACTATATATATATATATATTAATGTTGTCCCTTCTAGAATCTAAGTTGATGTTCATTTGACACAGCGAATAATGTAGGAAGTAGGATCATGATGGTGATTGGAGATCATGTAGTCCTGTGTTGCTTGCTTATATGGAATCTCACAGTTGGTGTTTTTGGCCGGCACATTGTAGATCACTTTTTATTCAGATTCAGTTGGAAATATTAGAAGCATGCGAGGCAATGCTCTGACTTGATTTCTTTCCAGCGTAATGGAGAACTTTGAGGTCCAATTTGACAGTACTTTTAGGGATACTTGCAAAAGCGTCAAGCACATTGACTAGTGCTAGTTTGAAATTATTGGATATTTCCAGAGAATAGGTTTGCAGATAGATGTGACATTTTCCAAAACGACTGTCATAGTAGTCCGAGTTATCGCTTCTTAGTCTATTTACAAATTTCATGAATGTGGGACTCAGTAATTGTAATTTGGGATTTGAACAAGAAACAGAGATGGAAACAAAAGCTACCATTCTTCTTGGCTTTGGCTTTTTCTAGATCTGTTAAGCAAGCAATAGATGTTAACTTGATTCATGACTTGATGTTACTTTCCGTTTCCCCTTTTACTTGGTTCTGATATTTATGCTTCTTATTCTTGTAATAGGCTTGTGGATCGCATCATATAAACACCATTACATTTATATGCTCATCTTTTAGTTATTATTTTATAGAGAACATGGGAAAGGGCGAAGCTAGCAACTTCACTGGATCATGTTGGTAAGCCCGCCACCTGCTCATACTAGTGTTATCCATTTCTAATTTGGTTTTGCTGGCTTACGTCACATGTAACTTTGTATGCAGCAAATTTCTATGGATAATGCTTATGAACTTTGTTTCTGATGCCACTAAAATATGCTACTGTCTAAATTTGATTTTGGGGTTCCTTTTAAAAATAATTGGTGACTTGATGTATGGCTTCTCAAGTCCCCTAGTGCTGGAAATGTTCAAACATAGATTCCATGGTAATTGTAACAGGATGATTAAAATATGTAACATGTTCATGGAATCTTAAATGAATAGTTTTAGAAGCCCTTGAAAAAATTATAGAGAGAGGAAAAGTTCCCTCTCTCTTTGATGTGCCTACAGATGAGGCATTTCTTTGTGTATGGCAGTGATGATGCCTGGACTTTCATTCAGCTCAGCACTACCTTCCTGATGCCCCTGATCTTCTCTGTAAACAAATATCAATTATTAAAATTAATTAAATTCAAATTTTCCGTGTGCGATTAGTGTAATTTCTATTCTAAAATTCATCTTAGGAAGCCACTGTCCATCTTTTTTGGTTGAGTTGATTTGGACAGTTCTAGGTGGCTGGTCCTAGTCTGCCCTAGATATATGTATCTTTGTTTTGATTCATGTAAAATTTCTTGAAATCTTGTTTTAATTTGTGTAAGATTACTTGAAATCCTCCGCTAGTTTGTGTTCATTTTCTCTTTGACCTCTTTAAATAAACTTCTAACACATCACTAACGTATTAGCTGTTGCCTTAGATTTTTAAAGTTAGTATTTTTATGATAATTTTGTAGTAATATTGTATGTCAGCTGCCTAGGCGTTGATTAATTCTCTTAGGTGGTTGCCAGTGCCCATATGCATGATCAACTTTTGCGATTCTTCTCTCAAATTAGCATCACTAGCCATTAGTCAAAGCTTAAGAGAAAGTTTGATGCACAATTACCATTTTCAGATTCCCAAAGTTATCATTATTTTCTATCATTGGACAAGGAAGTGCAAACATATTCATGTAATCAGGTAGAAGCTAGATTGAAAAAACTGGACCATTAGTTACTTAGAAAAGAGATAGCATGGATGGTCAAAAGTAGAATTGTTGTTTGAAATAAAGGTGAGTCATAGTGTCAATGTAACTGCTGAGTTTTATTATTATTACTAGAATATATGTGAGCCATATATTATTATTGTGAGTCCTACTTTAGGCAAGGCTTTAGGTGAGCACTACCAAATGGAACCCTACAAATTACAAATTAAGTCATTCTAAGTGCATGGATTAAAAGAATATGAAAAACTATGAAATACTACTAAATTTAAGTTTTCAAAATTTGTAGTTTTCAATTTTCTTCATAAATTTCTATGCCATTAAATTAATTATAAAATTTATTGTGCAATATCTTTGCTTTTTAGCTGATGGACCAAATCATTTTTGAGCCACTAGAATCTCCTTAAGATCATTGCTCTCACTCCTTGTATTTGTAACTATGATAAGAATCAAGACAATAAGGCATTTTTACTAATAACTGAAATCCGAAATATAAAAATAGTTAGTTTGCTATTCGAGAGGCAGGCATATCTCTCACTACAATTAACCTACAATTACCTTTAAAATCCTATGCCCTCCATCAAACCCATTTGCTCTATTTAAATCAAAACCCTTAACCCTCAATTTAAAAAAACCAATTTACCCTTTTGCCCTGCGCCTAACATAAGGGAACTGTTCTTGAATCACATCAAATGGGTCCTATGTTGCTTCATAGCCAGGTAAATGCTTCCATCAAATCAACACCTTTGTTGTGCCCCATCTACTTCGGCATCTTCCCCATTATCCTCCTCGTCACACACCATCAAGACTTGTCGTGTGCTGTCCTTATGGTGTCCTGGAGAAAACACAATTCCTTGGCTCTCTTGTCCTAAACCTCGGTCTTGGTGAGGTGTTTGAACCTCACTCTCCTTAGGGGTATTTTGTTGGAATCCCATCATTTGAGTTCTCTCCCCTCCTAGTGGTAGGTTGAGACAAGGTGAAGACTCCACTAGATTAGTCTTGTAGTCATGCTCCTTTGCATTTTTATCCTCAGTCATTTGTGCCAATTCCATTGGCTCCTCCTAGGTTTAGCAGATGGAGGGCTGCTTATATATCCGACTTCAACCCTTTCATCAAGTTGCCTTTCAATACTGCATCGTAAATCCCTTATAGGCATCCAAATAACAGTTCAAACTTTTCTCTATACTCCTTCACCGTTCGGTCATGGGTTAGAGCTACAAATTGCCTTGCTTTAGTGGCTCTAAACCATGGTAGTAGTTGGCTCTTGAAATCCCCTCATGCCCTCAACGGTTGTCGCTGTTTGCGTCATTGGAACCATGCTAGCACCTTGCCCTCCAAGAAAACTCCCGCCGCTGTTAGTTTTTTCATGTTCGAGACACCATTAAGGGTGAACTAGCATTCTACCTGATACAACCGTCCTTACGCATTTTTCCCTTTGAGTATGAGCATTTTTAATTTCCAAACCCTAGAATCTATCCCCCATTAAGGATGCTTGTGCCAATTCTATGCTATAGGGGCCCTGCCACCATTCCAACCCTCTCTTCTCCCTTGGTTTCCAAAATAACCAACCCAAGAGCCATTCCCCACTTCAGCCCCTTGCCCCCAACAAGGCCCAGCACCATAGTGGGTCACACCTTTCTGCCCCACTCCTCCTTCATCCCAACAAGCTCGCTCTTCTCTCCTTTGTCCCGCCCCATGCTTCCTCTTAGGTAGTGTTGCAGCTCCATGCTAGTCCTCCCCCAGCCTTGGCGCATCCCCAAACAGCACTGTCTGTCGACCAGGGTTTGGTCCTCCAGCAAACGAGATCGCTCATTGGGCTTTCTCAGGCCACTGCATGTCCCATGGTGGCTTGACCTCCTCTGGTTTGTAACTCGGACTACCTTCTCCAGCCACGAACTCTTCTGCTCCATGAGGTCTAGTCATGATCCATCAATTCCAAGGATGCCTCGAGCTACGTGCTCCCTATGCTGGTGCCAAACGGCCCTCCTGAGATAGGCCGTCTTTTTTGTGGTCCATAGCCCTTTAACACTATTGTGTCCAGCCTTGATCCATTTGCTTTTGCCACTACTGTCTGTCTCGATGTCGGAGAAGACAACCCCAAGATGAGGGCCCTTGGCGCTGTCCTTGTGGGTTCTAGATTTGCTCGGATCACCCATGTCAGGTTACGTGTGCACTCCTGCCCCGGTCCTTTCTCTCTTTGCTGTGATGCTAGTGGTGGGTCATGTTTCCCCAGGGATCTCATTCGCCACCCCACCCTTGGCCAATGGAATGATCAGAGGGTTTTGTTAGAACTCCATTACTTTTTGCAGCATGGCTTCCAAGGTTGAGAACTATTGTTTGGTGGCATTGAATCACTTGTCGATGAGGGCCTTGATGGAGTCATCCTCCACCTCCTTTTTTCTTTAAAGACTAAGACTTTCTTTGCTGCCATTGTTCCTTTAAAAAACTGTGCTTTGATACCAATTTTGTAAGAACCAAGACAATAGGGCACTTTTACTAATAGATGAAATACGAAACATAAAAATAGTTGGTTTGCTATTCGAGGAACAATCATCTCTCCCACTTACAATTAGCGTACTAATTGAATCTCCCAAAATCTCATGCCCTTCATCCAACCCATATGCTCTGTTTAAACCAAAACCCTTAACCCTCAATTAAAAAGACCAATCTGCCTAACATTAGTTTTCATAGGCTTGGACCTAACAAACTGGTATATGGCAGTTCCCAATTTTGTTTTTGGGTTGAAATAAATCACTCAGTATATACTGGTAAAATTGTCGGGCGCCAGTCCTCTTTTAGTTTCTAATTCTAGTGTCTTAATGGTTCAGTTGTAGCAACAGATGATGAGAAGATTGCAGAGTGCTGTCGAGGATTTGGTGCTGATGTGATAATGACTTCAGTATCTTGCCGAAATGGTAAAATACCTCTTCTTCGTTATTTGATAACCAAGTAGCTTACAGTATGTTTTATGAATTTTTTGTACTTCTTAAATTTCTAGGTACTGAACGTTGCAATGAAGCGCTTCAAAAGCTTGAGAACAAATACGATGTTGTAGTCAATATTCAAGGTGATGAGCCTCTTATTGAACCCAACATAATCAATGGAATTGTTGAAGCTCTACGGGTACATATGTTATTCTTGAACTGCCTTAAGATGGAAGTATACTTCATTAAACATTTAGTAACTATAATGAACAAAGGGATGTCCTCCCTGTAGGCATCCCCTGATGCGGTTTTCAGCACTGCAGTGACATCCTTAAAACCAGAAGATGGATTTGATCCTAATAGGGTGAAGTGTGTTGTCGACAGCTATGGTTATGCAATCTATTTTTCAAGGGGGCTAATTCCATACAATAAGTGAGTCCTATGTGTAGTATCTTGGTGTTGCATGGCACACCACCGACTTATTGGGAGATTTTCTATCGATAAGACTTTTTAATTTAATTTATTTATTTATGCATTTGCTAATCAACCCAACTACAAACTCTGGCAGGTCTGGGAAAATCAACCCAAAGTTCCCATACTTGCTTCATCTTGGCATTCAGGTTAAAAGTAGTGTTTCTTTTGAAACTGCAGGTTTGCCTATCTATTTACCATGGTTGATTGTACACAAATGGTTTTCTTCTTGCCTTGTAGAGCTATGATGTGAAGTTCTTAAATACATATCCTGATCTCCCCCCTACCCCATTACAACTTGAAGAAGATCTGGAACAGCTCAAAGTCCTTGAGCATGGGTATAAGATGAAGGTACTACGTGATTCACTTTTGTTTTTTTGTCCACAAGTTTTTTCCTAATGTATTATGAAGTAACTTGGGAATTTGTAATTTCCCAAGAAGTTCATCACTGTTAAAGCCAAAATCACTAAAACATTATTAGGGGGCCTCTATTATAGTATTATTGGGAACACGCTATAAGGAAAACATGCAAGTTATTTTTTTTGTTCATCACACAATGGGTGCTTTAATTCATTTAAGGAAAACATATATTCCTCAATGCATATACATTTCCCCCCTGTTCATGTCCATGTAGTTACATTAGTGAAAATGAGTGTCTACTTACCCTCTTGTAGTCTTGATTAATTTATTTCTAATGTCTTCCTTGTTTTAGATTTCAGATTTTTTGACTGCTCAATACGGTTTATGATTGTTATTATGTAATTTCTATATATTGAATTTCTTTCTTTGCTTAAATTTGGTTTTAAGATGGAATTTGAGCATGTAAGACTGTATGAAGCAGTGGCACGGTGGCTAGAGGCATGCCAAATTTTAATTTGGAGATCAATTATATGGTTGTCTTTGCTTTATGTTGCACTATCATAAAGGCAATACTCTTGTTTCTTTTTATTATCATGGCAGGAAGAGGTTGCCTTATAATTGTGATGATCTAGCGCATTTCATAAACTACCTTTGTATCTATCCAATACGAGTGCCTTAAAAGGAATAATGACTTGTTTGTGGAAAATCTTTTAATGTATAATTTTCATGATCACGATTGCCTTAGTTGAAAAAGCTTTACAGGTCATGATTGTCAGTTGAAAAAGCTTTATACATGCCTTTTCCTTTGCAGGTTATAAAAGTCGATCATGAGGCTCATGGAGTCGACACACCGGAAGATATTGATAAAATAGAATCATATATGCGCGAGAGAAACATACTGTAATCAATAGCGACTCATATGCAGCTATAAGCATGCTGGTTGGCTTGTGTTCTTTTACCGGTTGCGGTTAGTTGAACTTAGTTTTTTTTCCCTTAGTCCTGCAGGACGGGGAAAAAAAAAGCTTTTTGCGAGCCATTTCCTTTATAAAATCTGAATGTTTGTACGTGTCATAAAACACAGTATTTCTGCTTGTTACAACAAACGGATGTCCAACACAACAGTGGCTATTGTGAATAAAATAAAATAAAATAAATCTCTTTCATCTTTCGGCCCGGCGGCGACTTCTTCATGACCAGACCAAAAAATTCATCTTTCACCAGTTTTCAGAGAAACTTTAAAACCTTCATTTAACACGCTGGATTTTCATCACGAATCTCTTTATCCACCACCATTTCTGTTGCACCACTGCTGTACCTTTGGCGACTCACAACACTGCGACACTAGTGACCACACAGTTTGCCCTGATCCCACCCCCCTGTACAGCATCACTGACCATGCTGGTAGTCTGAGCCAGCACTGCCGAGCCACCTCTACAGTCAGCATTGTCCACCTCGACTTAAGGTCATTGCAACCACTTCAACCCATGGGCCACCACACCGCCACTCCACCCATCATCGGCGAGACAGATTCAACTGATGAAAACACTTCCTCTGTCCGAATCGATCACCACCCACACCAAGTTTTTGGCGAACAAAGAAGAACGGCGAGCTTGATTGTTTTGGTTTGTTTTTCCTTTGAAGCGTGGATCATTGCTAGCGGCAGCGGTTATGGTGTAGCAGTGCCTAATCTTTTGGTGGAAAGGGGCAATCACAAAATCATAAAATTAGGATGCTTCTTTTGGCAGTGTCTTGAGAACATGCCAGGAATCAACTTCTTTGTTTTGGAATTCGTCATCCAAATTATCATCCTCCAGCCAAAAAATAAAAAATGAGTTCTTTATATTGGATTTATTTTATAATTATGGGAAACAGTTCTAGTTGCTTTTAGAATGTTTGTAAATTTGAGTTACTATTAATTATAATTTATTAATTAAAATCGAGTTGTGATACAAGATCATAATATAGGTAAATCATATAAGATCATATTTGTTATTGAGTTATGTGCATCTTATATATATTTTAATATGATTTTACAATTCAGGATAGGCTTTATATACTAATGAAGCCCGTTAATTGATAGGACTTATTATATCATTGCGTAGTTAGATTTTTGTATATATGTTGGTGATATAATTCTAACTCATCCATCAGATTAAGCCGTAAAAAAAAAAAAACCAATCACACCCATAGCGTTTATTATTAATCTGCTATAGAGAAAACAAGTAAGTATTATACTCTAATATTAACTAACATACGTAATCTTAGGTAAGCAATGATGTGTGTTATCAATATATTATAATTTAATCTTGCTATTAGCTGCATATTAAAAAAAAAGGGGATTCTTTTTTCGTCGTGTTCTTTTCCACACGATTCCTTTCTCCATCTTGGACGGCAACTGAGTTCCACGGCCGTCCTTAGGTGCGATCAAGATGAACCGCTGCGACACCGTTTTGACCATCACTATGAGTTTCCGGTGGGATGACGCCACCCCTTGCTCGCCCCGGTCGTCCCGGAGGAATACAGCGACTTGATTGGATCTGGTATTTTCATCAGATGCCTGTTCGGGGACGAGGTGGAGAGAGGAGTCAATGGGGTGATGGAGGGGCGTGATGCGGTGATGGTGATGGATGGCGATGGCCATCATGTATCGTCACATGATGGAGATGGCGTTGTTGTTGGCGTTGGATTAATATGGTCTGATCTGAAGGGTGCATCTCTCGGGCGCCAGCAGCGGAGTACCTATGTGTCATGAATATTTTAGTCCCACGAGGGATTTCCTAATCAATTTAATAAAAGTTATTAAATCGGCTTTTACAAATTTCAATTATAAATTTAATTGAATTTTGGTCCTTTCGTGCTTTTAAATCACGTTCACAGGAATATAGTGACCTTAGAGATAAGATATTATTAAGGACGTTCACAGGGCTCAATTATTCAAGCAGCCTTCAATACAATTGTTGCACCGTTTTTGAATTTAACATGTACCGTTTTTGACATTATTATATTCAAGCAGCCTTCACAGGGCTCAATATTATATTTAACATGTACCGTTTTTGAATTGACGCAAAAAAGGACCCGCTCTCTCAGCTCCCCGTGTATTAATAGGAGGACGAAAACAAAAAACAAAAAGCGTTAGGCAATGGGTCACTTCCCCGTGATAGCGATTGTTGTCACATTGTTGGCGGCCTTGGGTCTCTTGTCGACGTTGGCCGTGTCAAGGCAGGTGGAGGACGACGTAAGGAGAGTGCTTCAACGAGGACCGGTGTCGTCATCTGGGCCAAATCCATACACGTACAAATATTGGCGGGATATAGGTAGACTCGACTCCGCTATGGCGGATAACACCCCTAATTTTTTGTATATATGCATACATATTGTGATTGATGAATATATTAAAAATTTTAAGATTTGGTGTTTAATTTCAAGTATGATAGTTTTATGTTTCAAATAAAATACCGTGAATATATATGCAATAAAGTTTATGAGACATACATGAGTCATATGTGCCTAATTGGTTTCTTGATTTATTATAAATTAAAAATACATGAAATCAAATGATTGACTATAAATAACATCATCAATAAAGTCTTTTGAGATGTTTTTAGCTACACTACCATATAAACCCATGACAACAAAGTTATTAAGTAACTATAACTATGGATGTCTTATATTGCATATTGATACATTGACGGCTATGATTCGTTACTTATGGTTTTGTTGGTCCGGATTTTGTTTAGAAATGTTATCTTTGTTACACAGCCTGAGAGTTTTGTTCTTTACTATATGTATAGATATTTTGCTATAATAAAATATTTTAAGGTTTTCAAGTTTAGCGTTGCCCAAGTGGGAGAATGTTAGAAGATTTTTAAATTTGGGTTACCGTTAATTAAAACCGGACTGTGATATAAGATAATGCAGGTAGCTCATATAAGGTTATATTTGTTATTGGGCTATGCGCATCTCATATATATTTTAATATAGTTTTACGGCTCAGTGTAGGCCTTATATACTAATGAGGCCCGTTGATGGATAAGACCCATTAGGTCATTGCGTGACTAGGTCCCTCCCTCTGTTCTTTCTATATATATATATGTGTGTGTGTGTTGGTGGTATAGCCCTAACTCATCCATCGAGTTGAGCCGTCAAGGTGAGAATAAGGGGAAGAAGACCAGTCGCACTCGTAGTGTTCATTATTGATCTGCTACGGAGAAAACAGATAAGTGTTATACTGTGATATTGATTAATATACATGATCTTGGGTGTTCATATTATTGTTTACAGTTGCTAATAAGGCTCTTGGCTTGTTATTTATTTTAAGTGATTATGAGTTTGATCTTAAACACATTATAAAAGCTTGTAAGCTTAATAAGCTTGAACTCTAGTTTGGTCCATGCTTAATGAATTAACTTGAACTTAATGAGTTTGAACCTAGTGAGTTTACGTTGTTATATTTATTAAATTATATATTTTTTAAAAATATTATTAACTATTTTATTAGTTTGATGTTAAGTTAATAATATTTTTAAAGTTAATTTGAGCAAAATAAATTTAATATTTAAACTTAACTCAACCTTACGAGCCTAGCTTAATGAGTTCAAACCAGTCGAGTCCAAATGAGCATATAAATTTGAGTCAAAACACGTTCAAGTTCGAGCTTAATTTAATAATAATATATATGTAAATGTTATAATTATTAATATAATTTTATTTTTTTATTGAAAATAAAAAAATATTTGGAATCTATTATTAAAAATCTATCCAATAAAATCAATATTGAATATAAAATAATTACTTTAATTTCTTGTGTTTAAATATAACAAAATTACTAAAGCTTAAAATAATTATTTTATATTCAATATTGATTTTATTGGATAGATTTTTAATTATTATTTTTTAATTATTTTGAATAATAAAATAATTGCAATATTCAATAATTATTATAGAAGAAATCATAACAGAAACAATTGCTATTGAACATAAAATGGAAATGGAGAAATCTCTTACCCTCAACAACTATCATAAAGGGTGAGGATAACCCCTCCCTATATATAGAAATTGCTCAAATAGTAAATGCCTTGTAGTTTTCTTTAGAGCTCATTTTGTACAAACTATATATTATTCTTACACATAATTTGTTGTTAGGAAAAATATATTCATAGGTATATTATGCGGGTAATTTATGCATGTATACCTTTCCTGTTGTTGGATTGGTATTTTTTTAAAAAAATTAATATCAATTCAATGGCAATGAGAATAATTTTATACGGATTACCTGCACAATGTACATGTATATATCATTACTCTTGTTGTTATATGTTTATACAAACATAAGTAATATTACGTACTATCGGAATTATATAACTAGTGGATAATCAAAACGATATAACAACATATCAAATCATCATTGGGGGGGGGGGGAGATGAGAGAGAGAGACAAAAATAAAATAAAATAAATAAATCATGGTTGTCAACATAGGTCACGATTTTGCTGCGATATTGTGAGTTGGTTACACATATCATTTCTCTAAAAACATATAATTCAATATGTAATTGAGTATTAAATAATTAATTATAAATTAGGTGAATTAAATGCTTGAGTAGCAATTTTTTAATAGGTTAATCAATAGGTATTGTCACACTCGAATTTCCAACCCAAGAAAATCACAACAAACACATAACAAATACCTACAAGACAAACCACATATTTATTCATAATTTAAAAACTCTTTTATATCATTTTCTACATGGAGTTACATCCGTTCATCAGAACAACTTGAAAATAAATGAAATTGACAACAAAATAATTAAACTCGGAGTCTCTACCTTGGTGTCCTACCTAATACTTGTAGGTTCTTGAAAAGAAAACAATTACAACAGGAGCGGTGAGCAGTCACAACTTAGTAGAGATCATGTCTCTCCAAACCATCCCATGCTCCTAGCATTTACATGATAATGTGTACAAGTGTAGTATCGTGACAACATATAAACAGTCCATAAGAAGCATTTCAACCTCACATGGTATATGAATAGAACATGAACAAACCACATAGGATCCACAACCTCAGCCACACAGGCTATCACATCTTCAGCTACACAGGCTATCACATCCTTAGCCACATAGGCCACTACATCCACAACCAAACAGGCTACTACATCCACAGTCAAATAAACTACTACATCCACAGCTAAATAGGCTACCACATCCACAACCACACAAGCTACTACATCCACAAGGTCATAATACAAATGAAAGCATAATATCACAAATTAACATATCCATCCATAAAGTAAGAGTACTTCACAGGACATGCTTATCATACAAGACACACGCTTACCATAACAACACATATATTGAAGGCATATATATAACACAAGCAAAAATGATGTTAATCCTCCTAACACTCACTCCCCAATCACAAGTCCTTTTGTGATTCCAAGGGTTCTCACGAAGCACTATTGCGAGTATTGTTTTTGATATGCTACTTTTGTTTTTTATAAGCAAAAGCTACAAAAACCTTTTGATAAACTAGGAAAAAAACACGGATAAAATGATTTTCTACTTTTTTATAATAAAAAAGGAGAAACCGTTTAAGAATTAATTTAACAATTGATATAAAATAACTTTTGAAATTTTAAAATACTAATATTAACCCTGATCATAGGGATATGAGAAGGGGTGTAGGTTTAGAATTTAAAATTTAAGGATATTTTTATCCTTTTGAACATCCAAAACAATTTTTTTTATTTACCAAATAATTATTACTTGCTTTTAGAATTTATTGTATTTTTAAAATCATAGTTTACCAAATATTGACTTTATTTATTTCATGACAATTTTTTAAGCATAGGTAAAAACAATTTCTTCTTAAACTAAAGCATTACCAAATTTGGCCATAAAGTTTCTTCTAAAACTAAAGCATTACTAAATTTGGCCGTAATCTAATCGAGTAATGCTTTGCACGATCGAGATTGTGTAATTGATGGGTAATTTTAATGACGTGACAGTGTACTAAATTATCGAAGGGAAAAAATTGAAGTTATAAAAAAAAAACACAACAGTTCATATCAATTATGATTTTACAACGATATTGCGATCATAGATGGAGGCATGGGGAGCCGGTCGAGCCCATGGTCCCCCCCCCCCCCCCCCCCTAGATTTTTATAATATATATATATATATATATATATATATATATATATATATATATATAAAATCTTAAAACTAAAATGTTTAATGATATAAATAGAGAAACAATTTTATAGGACAAAAAAATTGCCTTAAATCCTGGAAAACATTTACATAAAGTAATAAAGTTATTAATTAGACATGATATTAGGGAATTTAATGGTATAAAACTAGCAATATAAAAGAAAATGGACAAGCATATAATAATAATATAGTCATAAAAGTCTTGTTCTAATGGGGTATATGTATATATAAATTTAAAATTTTTATTTATAAATGAGTTGTTATAATATTAATTTTTTTTTAGAAAAAATAAAGAATTATAGTTTTATATTAGCATAATACTAATATATAATCGTTAATATAAAATTTCACGATGTGTAAAGCTATAAATTATATTATCATAGTCAGTTAATATATAGTTATAGATTAATGGGCCTATATTAGCGTGAGTCATTGAGTCATACATTAACGAATTAGATAATCTAATTTACATCATAGATAATAATATATAATTATATATATATAATAAAATAGACAAATTAATTAATTAAGTCATATAAATCTATTATATTAATATAAATTTATCTAAAACGTGATATATAATATATATACCAATAGTCATATAAAACATAATACTATTCATATAAAACATGACTCGTGATTGTTAATAGATAATTTTTTTTATTATACGGATGTAAGTATGGTAAGGTTTAAAAGTTATCAATAAATTAACTAAATATCATATATCAGTAGATTTCTGATATATATAGCCTTATTAAACAAAACTCATGAAGAATAACAAAAATTGATATACCTATGAATGGTTTGATATCTATAAAGAGAGTTATGCTTTCATTCCATCACTCTGATATATATATAATTACAATCGTTAGGCTTTGATATATATGGCTATATTTTTAATTTCTATCAATATTTAGATTTATTTGGTAATATGACTTATTGTCCCAAAGTGTTAATGATAAATATGCTACTAACTACAATAATGATAAATGGATTATATAATTTTTTAAAAGTTATCTAAGATTTAGTTATGAAAGGATTTGGTGAATTTTTTATACTTCTATATCATTACTTATGACCTAAATGATGGTAATTGCAGTTTAGAATAATAGTTTCTAAATATAAGTTACAATAATATTAACAATTTGTATTTCTATCCCTCAAATCAAACTTTTTGGATTCATTTATTTTTGCAAAGATGGTAAAAAAAACCGACCTTAAAACAGTAAAGTTAGAATTCATATCTTTTCCCTACAAGAACGAACTCACTATCATCACTGTGATCCTATATATTTTCTTAATATAATAATGAATGACAAACAACGCTGACACGCCTGAGTTGGCCTGGCACAAAAGTGTTACCTGGCAGTAGCATTCGTTGTGGTGCTTCTGGATTCTAATGTACTGCGTCCAAGATCAAAATGAGCTTGCCGGCAGACCACTTTCGTCCCATTTTTGTAGTGAGCTCGCAGTCATCTTTTCTAATAGAAGAGCGATCGCTTCGGGTCAAAGCACTAATAGCACCTGTCAGGGAAACGTGACGGCATAGGCACCACGGGACCCCCCAACCAAAAGTATAACATGAAATAGTGCGAGCGCACCTAACTTGATCTTCTTGTAAGAGAGAATGTCGATTGAATCTAATAGCTCTATTGGAAAGGAGACCACACTTTGTCTTTTAGGTTGGATTGCTGGTTTCAAAAGCACTATAATAGGTTTGATATAGACAGAGACGGAGCCATGTTGGGACGAAGGGGGGCCATGGCCCCCCCTTTCGTCCGGATTATTAGTGCTATATGATAGGTTTTTTTAAATAGATTTTTTCAGTTAGCTGCCCTCCCTTTTTTAACGTGTTGTCTATATGTCTCATCCAGCTATCTCCCACCATCTTAATTTGGCAACTCGACAATTTTAATTACAAGCTGTTTTAATTTGGCAATTCGACAATATTGCAGGAAGCAAAGTCGTCGATGGCTCGATGCCATCCTCCCTCCCCCAGGCGGCAGAGACACAGACACACCGTCACGCACGCAGCGATGTCGTCAGCCGTCCGGCCCGTCCTCCCTCCACCAGGCGGCCATGCCCTGTGCCCCTAATCATCTTTCCTTTGGTTCACAATGTCAGTGACGTGTCACACCGACGTCGTCCTCCAGGCTCCAGTAGAGCTCAGCCTCTGCGTGCAACAACAACATCACTTCCAGGCTACAGCCGGTAGCGGCAGCCCTCTGCTCTGCCCTCCTCTCTTTTCCTCACGGCAGTGCAATGTCGCAGCATCTCCATCCATTTGCCCTCATCTGTCGCGTGTCGCCTGTCGGTAGAAAGGTAAAAGTCTCTTTTTGGCCCCCTCAGATCTGAAATCCTGGCTCCGTCCCTGGATATAGAATTATATTATATATATATATATATGTGTGTGTGTGTGTACCCGCACACCAACGATAGCAATATCAAATTTTCAGCCCTGAGCTTGAAATGGGGATAAGGGTGTCCCTCTAATCAAGATCGGCTGGCCACTAGAAGCCACAGGGACAAGGCTCTCCCTTAAACCAAGATTGACTGGCAACTAGATGCCGCAGGACAACGATGTGCCTTCAATCAAGATTGGCTGGTGGCCGGTAGAACGTCACTAACTGTTTTGATAGACATACGAATCTGCAGGCCATGGACGACATTCACACGACACATTAATTTCATACAATGCAGCCACCAGACCTGATAATTTAAATTAATCAAATTAGTTTGGATGTTATATTTTAAATTATGTTGATATTTTTTATTTGAACAAAATCAAATAAAATTAAACTTATTATTTCGATCAAATCAAATCGAACCGAACTGATTATTTGGATTGATTCGATTTGAATCAACAATTTAAAATATTATCGATTTTAATTTGTTTAATTCATTAACTTTTGAATTTTAAAAGTTAAAATAATATAAAATAATAAATAAATAATATATGTGCACGCTAATATTAATATATATATACCAAATTATAATTGTAAACTTTTTAAAATTGAATAATATAGTGCACAAATACAACACATCCGTATTTCTTATCAAATAATCTTAAATAAATAAATTCTAAAATATAAAATAAAATAAAAATATTATTTGATTTGATTTGGTTTAGATTGTAATTTTGAAATCTTAACAAAACCAAACCAATAATAATATTATTATACTTCAAAACAATTCAAAACATATTTTATTCCGTTTAATAAACTAACCATTTTGGTAGATTGATTTAGGTAGTTTGGCGACTTATAGCAACTCCAAGAGCCTCTTTACAATTTTCTCCACATATTCAGAATTTTTCACATGTAAAGAGCTGTTTTTTAACATACACTCCAAGAGCCTCTCTATTTTTATTAAAATAATAATTTATTAATAATAATATTAATTGCATAGGAGAGAGGAGAGAGAGGAAAGGGAGAGAGGGAAAGAAGATAAAAAATAATAAAAAATTATGTGAAGAATGAATAGTGACTCTTCATTTGTGAAGAGTCACTGTAGCGATTTGTAGATGTAGAGAGCTTGATGAAGAGGCTGTTGGAGCTCATTTTTGGCATTAGGCTCTCTATTTGTAGATAATAGAAAGCCTTTTGGAGTTGCTCTTATAGGTTCACCCCTACGACCAACACCACTAATTACTACTTTCCTTTACCAAATTGTATTAATAGTAAATATTAACGATTTATTTTAATTAACTTGAATTAATTATAGTAATTATTTATTCAAAAACATATAATAAACAGTAACTATTGTTTTTTATTAAAATATATTAATTGACTTAAAATGGATAAGAATAGTGATTTACTTGTTCAAAATACACAATAAACACTAATATGACTGCTAAAATTAATTTTCTCTTACTTCCTAAAAGTTATATGATCCTACATTAATTGTTTATAATTATCAAATTTGATTACTAGTAAATTTTAAATTCAGAGAAAATTTTTATAACTATAATACTTTATTAAAATATACATTAATTTGACTTTTTTCACTACACCCGTATGTGCCACTTTTAAAATTCTAATATTATTTTAGTCTTTTTAAATATTTATTTCATTAATTAAAAGTAGGAGGATTTAAGATTAATAGGAGTGATTGTCCGAAACAAAAATGAATCAGGATTTTCTCGTAATGACTACAAGAATACAAATTACAATATGCTCAAACTATAATATTTTGGTATGTAGTACACCAAAATTAAATTGTTTTGGTACGCAATTATTTTGAAAAATACCAAAACTATCTTATCCAATGAGAAAAAAAGCTGGAGAATTTTTTTTTTATGAATGAATAATAAATATATAAATATAAAGATATTATATGTAACGATTTAGACCATCCACTAGCAAGATATTATCCGTTTTAGGCCTTAGCCTACACGAATTTATTTTTGGTAGGCTCAATTAAAGATTCCAAAAGGCCTCTTGTTAGGTAAGGTATATGTACCCACTTATGTGGCGTGTTTCATTCCCCTCCACTGTCGATGTGTGACTTACGGAATTGGTTTTGTTCTCTACTAACATAGGCTAATTTTCACAATTCATCCCCCTTAAGAGGCTCACGTTCCCGGTGGGACTAGCATACCAACTTGGGTAATGACTCTAATACTAATTGTAACAATCTAGACCAACCCTTAGCAAGAAATTATTTGCTTTGAGCCTCAACCTACGTGAATTTGTTTTTGGTACACCCTAAAGTCCCAAAAGAGCCTCTTCTTGGATTAGGTATCCGTACCCACTTATATGGTATGTTTTGTTCCCCCCACTACCAATATGGGATTTAAGGAGCCCGTTCCACCTTTTACTAACATAGGCTAGCCAATCCTCACATCATATAGATACCCTAAATTTAAATTATATTTTAAAGATTCAGATGTAATCATATTTTGGAGTTTTTAAATTTTATTTATATATTTTATGAAAAATGGAGGGTCAATCAACATTAAAAAATGGTAGAATCTCTTATATGATGAGATGGCATATGATAGGTGACATTTTTATGCTATACGGATCAAACATGGGTGTTAGGGGAAAGTTACACAAATAATAATTAGATTATTATTTGGATTCAAACATAATAAAAATAAAATAAAATAAAATAAATATCTAATAAAATTTTGGGTTTAATTTTATTTCAATTATTTAGGAATCCAAAAAATAATTTAATTATTATTATATATTCATTTATAAATAATAAATTTCTGAATAATTATTTGAATGAATAATACATTTTTGTCATTATTATTTTTATTTTTCTTTATTATAATATTATGTACGGTATATGAACAAATAAATCTAATTTATAAGTGATGTAGCTTGTGTTGGCATTAAATAATAATTTAGTCAATATTATTATGTTTAAATGTGATCCATTCATTGGAGCCGTTTCATGAGGTAGTAATTGTAATTGATTAGTAATTACATACTAATTCATTTGGGCAATTAAATCCATGAATAAGAAACGGTTAATTCTTCTCCCCTTTTCCGTAACCTCCCACACTATTATTATAACACATTTATTTTGATCCATGATGGCTGGAACAAATATTCAAGGAAAAAATGTGTTTCTTGTGTGTCTGATACGTGGGTTCACCAAGCCTGCTCTCTAGAGAAATTACACCATCTAATATTGAGAGAAAGGTTTGGAAACTAGCTATTGGAATTGAAGAATCAACAAGAAGGAAAGGCATTTGATTTCATTGAATCAATCAAAGCCACTGGAAAAAGCAAAGTCAATCATTCTGTAGAGATTGGAGGTGGTCATTTCAAATTTGAGACAACCAATTTGAATGACCAGAATGTCCAGAATGTTGATATGAAGAAATTAGGCGTGGTCAACTGAAATGGTCAATTCAAATTTCAAATGACCAATTCAAATGACCAAAGGTTCCAGAATACAGATTGCTGAAATTGTGAAGGTAGTCAATTGAAATTTCAAACGACCAATTCAATTGACCAGAGTACAATCTCTAATCAAATACTAAAGGCAATGGCTGGAGGTATTTATATCGTTTCTGTCTTATTGCTTCCGCTTTCATATATATGTTCATATGGTTTAAGAACATAATCGAGATGTGTATATATATATATATATTCCATATGTATATTCTGATTTACATTGGAGATGATCTATTTTCTCCACATTTGGTATCAGAGCGACGTTATAATCTCTGCCTTGCTTGGAAATTAGTTATCATTCGGTTTTATTAATTGATAACATTTCAATTCAATTTGATTATATTGATTTTTGGTGGACTCACGTCTTATTGTTTTTATCCAAGGAGAGGAGCTAGTTTTCATTCGGTTATGCCAGTAAATGTTATAATTTGACTTATATGATTCTTATATTTTGGAATGAATATATAAGTTCTATATACATAAAGATCGGTATATAATAAAGTGAAATGTCAAGTGATTTAAATTTTTTATTAGTTAGGGAATAGCCACAGCATCTCTAACTCTTGGAAATTTAATATTGAAATCACATGTGGATACTAGACATTAGTTGTAATTAATCATATGTAATATAATAAGATATGCCCACAGGAAATTTTATTATATTTGTATGGTTAATTAGGGTGTGGTATTAGATTGTGTTTCTTAATTTACCCACAGGGATTAAGAAATATTGATTTGATGGCTTCACTATAAAGTAATATTATGAATCTAATTTGAATACACTTTAGCCCACAGGCAAGTTTTATGTCACTAGATTCATATCAAGATAATTTACATTGGTAAATTGTGAATAAAGTTAAATTTTTAAACTTTGTTAATAAGCATATTTATTTGTTTGCGGTATTTTTACCTGGAAACATTTCGATGTTAAATGTGAAATTCCTGAATTAAGAGATGATAACTACAAGGTGTGGAAGGAGAGAGTGTTATCGCATTTAGGGTGGATGGATATTGATTATGCTATTCGGAAAGACAAACCGCCTAGCATAACGGAGAATAGTTCTCCAGGATGCGAGTGATCTTTATGAAAAGTGGGAGCGATCTAATCGTCTCTCGGTTATGTTCATAAAGACTCATATTAGTGCTAGCATTCGAGGTTCCGTCATTCAAAGACAAGAAAAGTCAAGGATCTTCTTCAAGCCATCGATGAGTAGTTTGCATCCTCCGATAAGGCTCTCGCCAGACCTTGATTATGAAGTTCTCATCCATGAGGCACACCGAGGTTAAAGGAGTGCGTGATTATATCATGCGCATGAGGGATATAGCGGCTCAACTTCGGACTTTAGAAGTTACCATGTCGAAATCTTTCCTAGTCCATTTCATTTTGTGCACTCTACCTCAACAATATGCCCCTTTTAAGATATCTTATAACACACATAAAGACAAATGGTCAATTAATGAACTTATGACCATGTGCGCTCAAGAGGAGGGTAGATTGTTAATGGAAGAAGGCGAAAAGGTGAACCTTACCACAACTTCTTTTTCAAAGAAGAAAAAGGATCACATTAAGGAAAAGGAAAAGAGAAAGATTCATGTAAACCAAGTCATAAAGAAAGAGTCAAAGTGTTACTTTTGTAAAAAGAAGGGACACATAAAGAAGGACGCATTAAGTTCAAGGCTTGGCTTGAGAAGAAAGGTAATTTTCTAGCATTTGTTTGTTATGAATCTAATATGGTTAGTGTTAATCATGATACATGGTGGATTGATCCCTGGGACTACAATCCATGTTACAAAAACCTTACAGGGTATGACAAACCTAAGGAAGCCAGGGGACAATGAAAGACTTATCTATTCAGGTAACAAGATAGCTTCACATGTGGAAGCCATTGGAACATGCAATTTGGTTTTAAGTCCTGGTTTCACTTTGCGTTTGGATAGAACATTTTATGTTCCTAATTTTGCAAGGAATTTGATTTACGTATCCTGGACTTTTACCTTTTGGATTTTCCTTTAATTTTGCAGACTCGGTTTCAGATATTATCGAAATTCGAAATTATTGGTTATGGTACATTGTCTGATAATTTATTTAAGCTTGGCTTGCAAAGTGATACCAATTACTATAATTCTATGCATGTTAGTGTTGGTTTAAAAAGATGTATTATGAATGAGGATTCCTCCTTGTTATGGCACCTGGAGATTGGGACACATCTCTATTGAGAGAATTAAAAGATTGGTAAAGGAAGGTGTCCTTGATACTCTAAACTTTAATGACTTTGATACTTGTGTTAGTTGCATTAAAGGAAAGCAAACTAATAAACACAAAATAGGTGCCAAAAGGAGTTCGACTTATTAGAAATCATACACACGGACATTTGTTGTCCGGACATGAATGCTAGTGATCCGAAATACTTTATCACCTTCATAGATGATTATTCGCGATATATGTATCTCTACTTACTTCATTTAAAGGATGAAGCTTTAGATGTCTTTAAATTGTTTAAGGTCAAGTAGAGAATCAAAGTGGTAAACACATTAAGATCGTGAGATCGGATCGAGGTGGAGAGTACTATGGTAGGTACACTGAGAACGGACAAGTGCCTGGTCCATTTGCTAAATTTCTTCAAGAGCATGGGATTGTTGCCCAATATACTATGCCTGGTTCCCCCGGACCAAAATGGTGTAGCGGAAAGAAGAAATCGGACATTAATTGACATGGTGCGTAGCATGAGAAGTAATGTTAAACTTCCATTATTTTTGTGGATTGATGCACTTAAGACGGCAACGTATATATTAAACAGAGTTCCTTCCAAGGTTGTTTCTAAAACACCTTTTGAGTTATTCAAAGGTGGAAACCAAGTTTGCGACATATACGCGTTTGGGGATGTCCGTCGGAAGTAAGAATATACAACCCACAAGAGAAAAAGCTTGACCCAAGGACTATTAGTGGGTATTTCATTGGATATGCCGAAAAGTCTAAAGGTTATAGATTCTATTGTCCGTCTCATAAGCACTAGAATTGTGGAATCAAGAAATGCTAAATTTCTTGAGAATGATTTGATCACGGGAGTAATCAATTTCAGGATATTGTTCCGGAAAATGACCACTGTGTGGTTCCACCCTCCTGAATCAAGTAATAGGTTGATTGTTGTTCACACTCCTCAAGTTCAACCAAGTGTTAGACAATCAAATATAGAAATTCCACAATCTGTTGATCAAAATCCGATAGATCATGTTGTAAACGAGGAACCGGTTCCTTATGAAAGTGAACAAGTTCCATTAAGGAGATCTACTCGTGAAAGGAAATCAGCTATTTCGATGACTACATAGTGTACTTGCAAGAATCGGATTGTAATGTTGAAGTTGATAATGACCCTCTGTCGTTTTCACAAGCCATAAGTTCTACAGATTCAAACTTATGGATGAATGCTATGAAAGATGAGATGGATTCTATGGCGTCTAATCGAGTTTGGGATCTCGTCGAGTTGCCTGATGGTATAAAAACCATTGGATGTAAGTGGGTTTTCAAGACAAAAAGAGACTCACTTGGTAACATCGAGAGATATAAGGCAAGACTCGTTGCTAAAGGGTTCACTCAAAGAGAAGGAATCGACTATACGGAGACTTTTTCTCCTGTCTCAAAGAATGATTCTCTTCGTGTGATTATGGCATTGGTAGCTCATTTTGATTTCGAGCCGCATCAAATGGATGTGAAAACCGCATTCCTCAATGGTGATTTAGAGGAAGAGGTTTATATGAAACAACCTGAAGGTTTTTCCTCTAAGGATGGTGAACATTTGGTTTGTAAGTTAAATAAATCCTTATACGGATTAAAACAAGCCTCCCGCCAATGGTATAAGAAGTTCCATGAAATAATTACTTCATTCGGTTTCAAGAGAATATCATGGATGAATGCATATATCTTAAGGTTAGTGGGAGTAGAGTTTGTTTTCTTGTGTTGTATGTGGATGATATTTTACTTGCAACCAATGATAAAGGGTTGCTACATGAAGTGAAACAATTCCTTTCAAGTAACTTTGATATGAAAGATATGGGAGAGGCATCTTATGTCATTGGCATTAAGATCCATAGAGACAGATCTCGAGGCATTTTAGGATTGTCTCAAGAGGCCTATATCAACAAAGTGCTTGAAAGATTCAGAATGGAAGATTGTTCACCAAATGTAGCACCAATTGTGAAGGGTGACCAATTCGGTTTGAATCAATGCCCCAGGAATGACATTGAACGGGAATAGATGAAAAATGTTCCATATGCTTCAGGATTGGTAGCATTATGTATGCTCAGGTTTGTACCGGACTGATATTGCATATGCGATTGGAGTATTGGGACGATATCAGAGTAATCCAGGGATCGATCACTGGAAGGCTGCAAAGAAAGTGATGAGGTACCTTAAGGGAACTAAGGATTACATGCTTATGTATAGACGGACTGACAATCTTGAAGTGGTAGGCTATTCAGACTCTGACTACGGTGGCTGCAATGATTCACTTAAATCCACATCAGGATATGTGTTCATGCTAGCTGATGGTGCCGTATCTTGGCGGAGTGCAAAGCAAACCTTGACAGCCAGTTCTACTATGGTTGCAGAGTTTATTTCTTGTTTTGAGGCTACCTCACATGGTGTTTGGTTGAAAGGTTTCATATCCGGGCTTAGAGTTGTTGACTCTATTAATCGGCCGATAAGAATGTACTGTGATAATTCAGCTGCTGTTTTCATGACTAAGAATAATAGAAGTGGAAGTCGAAATAAGCACATCGACATAAAGTATCTAGTCGTGAGAGAACGTGTTCAAGAAAGAAAAGTGATCATTGAACACATTAGCACTGATTTGATGATAGCTGATCCCTTGACTAAAGGCATGCAAATTAAGAGTTTCAAGGATCATGTGGTAAAGATGGGACTTGGACCCATTATGTAGTACATTCATGTTGAACCTTTATTGTTTTGGATATTTTCTCATTTTGGAATTATGCGCAATTTATGAATTAAGTTGAGAAATATCATTTTGTTTGAACCTAGAGTAAAACATGAGGTTTGCTCATTAAGTTAAGTGTGTATGGTGTATTGAGTTTTCGATATATCGTGATGCATGGAAGATTAATTCTCGTTTTAAGAGTTTTCGTCGCCATGATCCGTATATTGTTTCTCAATCATAAATGGATCAAGTGGGAGAATGTTGGCATTAAATAATAATTTAGTCAATATTATTATGTTTAAATGTGATCCATTCATTAGAGCCGTTTCATGAGGTAGTAATTGTAATTGATTAGTAATTACATACTAATTCATTTGGGCAATTAAATCCATGAATAAGAAACGGTTAATTCTTCTCCCCTTTTCCGTAACCTCCCACACTATTATTATAACACATTTATTTTGATCCATGATGGCTGGAACAAATATTCAAGGAAAAAATGTGTTTCTTGTGTGTCTGATACGTGGGTTCACCAAGCCTGCTCTCTCAGAGAAATTACACCATCTAATGTTGAGAGAAAGGTTTGGAAACTAGCTATTGGAATTGAAGAATCAACAAGAAGGAAAGGCATTTGATTTCATTGAATCAATTAAAGCCACTTGGAAAAAGCAAAGTCAATCATTCTCAGAGATTGGAGGTGGTCATTTCAAATTTGAGACAACCAATTTGAATGACCAGAATGTCCAGAATGTTGATATGAAGAAATTAGGCGTGGTCAATGAAATGGTCAATTCAAATTTCAAATGACCAATTCAAATGACCAAAGGTTCCGAATACGATTCTTTGAAATTGTGAAGGTAGTCAATTGAAATTTCAAACGACCAATTCAATTGACCAGGTACAATCTCTAATCAAATACTAAAGGCAATGGCTGGAGGTATTTATATCGTTTCGTCTTATTGCTTCCGCTTTCATATATATGTTCATATGGTTTAAGAACATAATCGAGATGTGTATATATATATATTCCATATATATATTCTGATTTACATTGGAGATGATTTATTTTCTCCACAACTTGGTTATTATTCTTGTTCACATTTTTTATAAAATTAATGTTCATGACCTTTTAGCTTTTTAATTTGGTTATTTTCCTCTATTATATTAATATATATGTTAATAAATAATAATTACTTATGATCAGTAAATTCTAGGCTGGTCCGCTACATGTAACTTTCCCCTCATAAAAATTTAATAACTCAAGATAAAAAAAAAGTTCAAATGACCTGAAAGAAATTTTCATCAAAGTTATTACATGACCACCTACATGATTTACCATCTTATATATATATGTTACAAATTTCACCACGTGTTATATATTTAGCTCCGAGGTCACGGGAAGAGTTAACTTCTATACGTCAAATTCATCTCAACGGGTACGAAGATTTTTAACTAATTAAGAAAATTACCCATTGGATAATATCAAGGCTCCAATGGTCATTTTGGGGAAGGTTCATCAAACGGAGTCCCATTCATTCAAGTAAAATGAACCCGTACGAGTCCACGACCCACCAACGGGCTACACGACCCATGCATGCCAACCACAAACACACCTAGTCTAAATAAATATTTGTGCTCTTTTGCGTAACCATAAATTGAACGGTTATAATTTTTTTTCTCGATTACTTAAAAATTACTCAAACCCTATCTAACATTGCTCCACCCAGTCTCTTTTCCCAGTCTCTTTTTAATGCACGTGCTGGGTTATTTTTAAAACATTTATCGGATCAATATGGAAAACAGGCAGTATCATGAGCAGCCATCCGTCGAGTTTTCAGTATAAATGTAGACATACACTCTTCGGTTGGACGTGCCTACAACTGCAATACTACAACACCGAGTTTCAGAGACATGGGTGTCGATTAGTGCTCCTCCATGGCTCTACCTCAACGGCTCTCTCTCCCGGCCCCACTTTGTGCTCACTGGCGGCCAAGCCCCCAGCCTCCCACTACTCTCAGCATCTGCTCTGCGGCTCCCGTTAGTATGCCTGTTGAATTATTTGATCGCGGGAATTGAATTATTTAATATTAATTTATGTTTAATTTTTTATTGTGCTCTGGACTTTTAATGGAAAATTTTGGGGCTTACTTGAGATTAAGGACAATTGTTTTAAGTTTAAGATTACGTGCAATTGTTTTAAGTTTGATCTCAGGTGGAACAGACATCCTAATTGCAATATTATGCTTATGGTGTGATAAAGCCTTGAGATGTACTTCAATTATTATTATTATTATTATTATTATTATTATTATTATTATTATTATTATTTGAGAACATACCATCGAAAAAATGGTGGATCCTTGAGGGGACCTTAAACGATTTTAACTTGTTTCTTACCATTGATAAATCTTTTATTGGGTCATATGCTTTTTAAATTTTTATTGGAATTTCAGTTGACCTAAAATAGATTAAAGATTAATTTCTTTAATTTCTTAGGTTAGGGATGAATTTAATGAAAACTCATTTAAACATTGATAATAGTAATAAAAGGTTTGGACTTTTGATAAAAAACTAATTTACTCTTTATTATAGAGATATGCTATTGATTTTTTCTTAATTTTTTTTATATTTATTTTATATAAAAAAAATTCTTTCGTAGATATATTACAGGTGACTCATTAGGGCCACTTAGGCCGGCCCGATTACCAAGTTTCAATCTCATCCACGGCTGCCACCGCATGCATGGCCTCTAGTGGTGCCACAGTGGCTGCAGATGAAGTGACGGGGGCGCGACGATCGGGAAATTACCCGCCAAACTTGTGGGACTACGATTTTCTTCAGAGCCTCGATGACCATTGCGCTGTGGTACGTATTTCACAATATGTACGTAATGTCGTAGGATTTGGTAACAAAGCCGGTTTTCCTTGTACAGCTGATGATCATGTTATTATGAAGGCAACATGCACATATATGATATATATAATGCTTTGGTTTGATAAAATTAAAAGACAGGCACAAAAGGATCTTAGGCTGGCGGAGAAGCTGAAGGAGGAAGTGAAGTCTCTGATTACCGGGTTCATGGCGCCATTGGCAAAGCTTGAGATCATTGACACAGTTCAAAGGTTGGGTTTAAAATACCACTTTGAGAAGGAGATCAATGAAGCATTGCATGCTGTGCACACGGATACACATAATGGATGGTGGGTCGACCATTTACACGCCACATCTCTTCGGTTTAGACTGCTCCGACAGAGTAGAATGTATGTTCCCCCAGGTAAGGGCATGAAAGAGACTTTACTTGATATTATTTTGCGGCACTAATTACATTAGCATGTGATATGACTTGAACAGCTTTTAAACATTCCTATATATACTTTTTAAAAATTATGATTCCATGTGTAACAGATGTGTTCGAAAAGTTCAAGGATGAGCATTCTCCTAGTCAATTTAGGCTAAAATTACGTGACGATGTTAAAGGACTGCTAAGTTTGTATGAAGCCTCCTTTTTAGGATGGGAAGATGAAAACATTATGGACGAGTGTAGGAGATTTGCTGTCACACACTTGCATAATATGGAGAATCAAATATCATCTCCTTGTTTAACAAAAAGAGTAAAACATGCTTTAGACTTACCATTGCATTGGAGAATTATAAGGTTTGAAGCCAGATGGTTCATCGACACATACGAAGAAGAAGATGATATGAATTCCACATTACTTCAATTTGCAAAGTTAGATTATAATGCAGTGCAAATCATTCATCATAAAGAAATAGCCGAACTTTCAAGGTATGTCCATTCTTATAATTAATGAAATAGAGTGAATGCATTCAACTTCATTGCATATGAATATTATGATTTAGATGTAATAAAAACGTTGCTGTGGTAATATCAAAACTAGGGTGCAGCTATTTTTCCCAAATTAATTATGATCGCACGTTATATGGCCCTGACAAACACAAATTGGATGGGCTGGTAATAGTTGTCATGTTTAATTTATATATGCCCATGAAAAAATAAGTCAAAAACACTTGTATCCATTAATATTTAACCATCGTCGATATCATAATTAATGTATTCAGGGGTTAATTGTTTCTCACGTACCCAACATATCCCAAGTAAACATTTAACTAGATATTTTTATGGGATCAGATCACTTGCATCTCCTTTATTGTATCCTTAAAAAAAGTCATCAAAATAATTTTTTTAACTTTTTATTCATAAGTGTTCTCATGTTAATTAAATGGGAATCAGTAAACTATTTTTTGTACTTGGTTGAACACGTTAGAGTTTATAGCAAAACAAAATTGATTTTCAAAATGGTTTCTGGAAAAATTAATTCAATAAGGGTTGTGTTTGAAAATATGAAAAAAAGTTTTAAAAAAATATATTTAAGTGACAATTTTTGGAGAAGGATACAAATAAGGAGACGTACCATGCTTAACATTTTTAAGTTTTTACCGAGAGGGGAGGGACATATTACCTTTTTTTTTCAAAAGTTCTTAGAAAATATTTTTAAAAAGAGAGGGAGGGAGAAAGAGAGAGAGAGACAGAACGCTCATTTTATGAATGTTTTCCTCTTAAAATTTTAAAATATAATTTTTTTTTTAAAGAAAATCATTTGGATATCTTTTTATATTGTGAGGCTTGTATCTACTTAAAAAATTGAAATGTGTTTATAAAAGTTTGGGAAAAAAACCATTGAAAACATTTAAAGATAATAAAAAATCCCATACCAAGCCAAATTAGTTTTTAATTTTCTAATACATATAAGTCCTTTTTAATTTAGTACACAAATATTTTCTTCTTGTATTCATATGCGCTATCTCTCTCCCTCTCCTTTTCTTTTCTTATTTTTTGATTTTTTTAAATATTTCACTGTAAAATTAATGTCTTAAGAGAATATAATCAAATACATAAAACACTTATCATAAGGATCTTGAATAAATAATTTGTCACATAAATAAAACTTAAATATACTTACTTGATGTGGAATTAGCCATTCTTGTAGGAAAGATGAAATTCAAATGATTTTTGATTGTAAATTGATTTCTCTCCCTTAACCCTAATTTTATAGAAGAGAACTTTTGATGGAAAAGAGTCTACGTGAGTCGGCTAACCCTAATAGGTAGAGAGAAGACCAATTTATATATGTAATGTTAAATCTAATATGTTCATCAAATACCAGAATCAATGGCTAAGATTTATTCTACTATTAAATAAGAGTCCTTAATCACATAGGAAACTTAATTGAAATTAGTGAAACTAATTTTAAATATTAAAATATGGCCTCATTTTTGGACAATATTCTAACATTCACTTCTAGCAATAATATTGGGTTATTCACATTGAAGAAGAGTGAGTGAATGGCCGACTTCCTCTCCCTTCTACATGAATAGTTTAGCGCTATTAAGCTCTTAAAAAATAGAACATATTAGTGATGTTAAAACTTTATAGATCTAAATGATTAGATTATAGGCTTCATTCATCTATAAAAGAAATCTTAGAGTTAAATTGTTTAACATAAATAGTTTATGGATTAATTGTTTCAAAAACATTTTGATAAATTTGTTATATTTATGTATAAGTCCAGTTAGATGTTTTTCATTCATATTATTTTTGTTACTATTTTAGGATATAGTCTAATCAAAATGGTCTATCTCTTCATTTTATTTTATTTCTAATTAAAGCATGGGTACAATTGTTTAGAGATAATTTAAGCTTACTTTATATCCATTGATTGAATATAGAGGTACAATAATTGTTTATAATTTTACACGTGTCAGAATTCTACTAATAATTTATATATATACATGATCAATTACTATGCAGGTGGTGGGTAGGCACTGGGTTGAACAACATGGACTTTTCAAGAAATTGTATGACACAAGTCTACATGTATGCCATAGGCATGATGTTTGAGCCACACTTAGGGGAGGTGAGGAAAATGCAAGCACAATTAGGGGCTCTCGTGACAATAATCGACGATGTTTATGATATATATGGGTCACTTGATGAATTGAAACTCTTCACAAATATTGTCCAAAGGTATGTATAATTATAATTAAATATATACTTTTATGAATAAATTTTACATCACCTTAAAAAACTAACTTTTTTTTTGTTTTTCAGTAAAATTATTCTGACCAGTTCAAAAATAAATAAGAAATTTTTTTAAAAGAAAAACATATACCATATATAATGTGAAATTTTAGAAAGCTTGCCCACCAATTTGTAATTATTAATTAGCGTGTATATGTAGGTGGGATATTACTGATATTGATAGGCTACCTCAAAATCTACAAATGCCGCTTCTTGCTATGTTTAACAAGGCCAATGATTTGGGATACTGGACTCTCAAAAATAGTGGATTCAATGGAGTTTCATACTCACACTTAGTGGTAAGAGTGTACTACAAATAGCAGCAAGATTATATTAAATTAATTAAGTTCTACCAATACTTTATTGTACCTAATATATATGTAGATCGGTGATTTCTTCGTATCACTATTAGAATTTGAGATATTTCTATAAATAAACTACTCAATTTTCTTAAACTACCAATGCAATTTTTTAAAATAAAAATAATATATATTATATACAATAATAACAATGAAAAAAATTTTCAAATAAAGAGAAAAAGTAGCAACTTTTATTATTACGTTTAGGTACTAAACTTTTGATTTTTTTGTATTGACTAACTAATTCAAATTGCATATTTGATATATTCATATATATATATATATATATATATATATATATATATATTATTTGTATGCCTTTTTATTTACAGTATTGTATCAAGGCTCAAGAAACATTGTTTTCAATATTTATTTTTATTTTTTATTTTTCATTCAATTTTATTTTTAAAAGTTATGTTGCTTTTTTTCTCTTTTTAAATTTAATGTCAATTACTAGTTCAACATGTTTTCACTTATTCATATTTTAGGAAACATGATAATTGTATAATAACGAATTTCCCAAAACTTGATTGCATGAGAAATTAACCCAACTAAAATGTTTATTGATAGTTGTTAATAGTAAATTTATTTGTTATAGTGCGCTAAACAGTGTGAGAGCTACCTTAAAGAAGCTAAATGGTTCAATCAGGGCTATACACCTACTTTGGAGGAATATTTGGACACCTGCTATGGTGTCCGGTAGGATTTCCTATATTTTTAATCACTAGCTTCTTGCAAACACTAGAAAAGCCAACTAAGGAAGCTCTTGATTATGTTATCGGTCTTCCACCTCTCATCCGTTCATCTTGTATTCTTTGTCGCCTCATCAATGATATGGGGACTTCTATGGTAAGTTTAATTAAGTTGAATGATTCTAATTTTGTATTTTCATTCAAAACTTTTCACAATCTAACAAATTGTGGCCTAATAAACCAGCATGAGATGAAAAGAGGAGACAATCCCAAGTCAATCCAATGCTATATGAAAGAAACTGGCGCTTCTTTAGAAATTGCTCGTAAACATGTGGAAAACTTGATTCAACAGTGGTGGAAGAGGATGAACAAATGTCTGTTTGATAATTCCTTATTTGTTGAACCCTTTTTGAGCTTCGTTGTCAATGTTGTCCGAGCATCTCATTTCTTTTACCAGTATGGCGATGGTTTTGGTGACACAGAAAGTTGGACCAAGGAGAAGTATATGTCCGCCCTGATCCATCCTATCTCCTTAGACAATGAATAAATATTTCCTTTTAATTAAGAATTAGAACTATTCAAGGCTTGCTTCTCATGTGTTATCCTCCATAGGCTTATATGTGTATATATATATATATATATATATATATATATATATATATATATATATATATATATGAACCTCCTTGTAATAATGCGTTAGGATTGGTATCCTCATGCCTAATAGTGCTACATAATATTTGAAGTGTGATTGGACATTGGATCCCTTTTCAATAATGTATTAGAACAAATACCCTCTTTCAATAATGTATTAGAATTATCCCAAGGCTTGATTCTCATCTGTTATCCTTCGGAGGCTTCTTAATTGTGCTTTGTGGAATATATGAAACACTTTCAATAAAATATACTATAGAAGATTAGAGATATAACAACATTTTTGAAACGCCGACATGTGGACAAAACACCGATATATGCTCGGCATATGCCGGCGTTTATATAAATGCCTGGGTAAGTTTTTATTCTTGTCGTTCAATGAAATGCCGGCTTATGTGTTGTCTGTGGTGGCACGTTAGAAACACCGGCATACATGTTGTCTGTGCTAGCGCTTTAAAAATGCCGACATACGTGTTGTTTGTGCTAGTGCTTTTAAAACACCGGCATTGTCATTACCTTAAAAGTTTCCAATTCTTATTTCATTGTAATATTTAACCATACAAATAACTAGCATTTAATTTCGTAGTTCCCAGTTTCGTGAGATAACTCACAAATAACCAACATAGGTATTTCGTTGCAATATTTAACACACAAATGACTTTTCATTAACCTAAATAAACGACAATTCAAAATATAATATCCATACATGATAAAATTAACTATTCATCCATTCAAAGTCTTGTATGTATGAAGTACAAAATATGAAACATTGTTTTCTTCAATTTTATGCTCCTTGGTCATCTTATTCATGGTAGCAACTTGCACATGAAGACTTTGTTTGTAAACCCGGAGCAATATCATTTCTTGAAGTACCACCAAGATTCTGCAATCGAACACATAAGAATACATTTATAATATATTAAGTATGAAAATAAAAACATAAGTTCTGAAGTTTCAAACAAGTTGTGAAGGAGATGAAAACATAGCCGTCCAAGTTTTGACAACTGGGTCATGGCCAACACAACCTAATATCACTTGGAACCTACCAACTTAGGAACCCATACCTGGTTGTCTTGGTTGGCACGGTGATATGAAGGCAACCTTTGGGAAAGGCCAAGCATGAATTGAATGTGTCTGCTAATCAAATGTGTGTTTTGATACTATTTAATAATAGTGACCGACTCAGCTATAAGGAGATTGAGCAAGCCACAGAGATCCCCACAACTTCCTGTAAACATGCTAGAACACCAGCACTAACTAATAATGATAATTAATTTTATTATTGTAAAAAAATTAGCAGTACAATTCTATTAAAAGAAAAGTGATTTACACCTTTTCGGAAGCCTATAATGCACAATTACTACAACAACATATCAACAATATTAGCATTCTTTCTTATATATTGTTAGAACTTATGGCCATGTTCAAAGTTTGGGTATTCATAAAACAATCACAACAATTAGAGGCATAACTTTTGATCCAAGAGGATGGGGCTACCAAACCCAACACTTTGAAATAATAGAATGAATATCTTTATAAACACGTTACACAAGAACTGGACCCAGAGATGTGTACCTGAATGGCTGAATCTTATCAAATTAATTTCAAAGATAATATAGCAGAAGCAAGATGATAGAGGAGAAACAAAAATATGAGAATTTAAAAGGGTGCAAAAGGTGGGAAAACAGGTATTACTTGCACCCCATTGATTTTAATTAATATCATTTCAAACCTCTTGCATACTACCAAGCATACTCATAAAGCAACATTAATAAATTAAATTGTCTTTAACTTTTTTGATGACATTTTTTCCTACCCTGAAATTCAAAGAAAATAAAGATATATACACAGATTTAAGTGACATAAGATAGTTACAAGAAAAAACAAATGTGTGCATATTAATTAACATATATATATATATATATATAAATTTTCTAATTCTTATATTATGAATTCAACAAGATATGTAGTTAGCATTTAACAATGGATTTTGTTTAAGAGCTGAAAATCATATGCTAATGTTCTTACTAGATGAATATTAATAACATTTTGAATTTACTTGAAAAATCGTTAATATTAGTAATGATAATAATGCAGGTGCTTCACGATATGTAAAAGTAAAGCAAGGATTCAACCGTGTGCTGCTATGATAATCTTTGGATTCGTTAACCGTTGGATTGGCTTGAAATTTTCAGTATGTATTCTTAGCTTATTTCTCTACAATCTGGACGGTTGGATCGTCATTGTGAGATCTGGAAGAGAGCAGGTTTATAGAACTTCAGTACTAGCAATGTTGATGGTATTGCTCTCTTCGGGAGTGGCAGTGTTGAATTTCAACATTTATTACACTATAGATTAATAATATCTTCACCACTGTTCAATCCACCATTATAAATGTTACGTTGATAGATGTAAATTTTAGACAAACTTAATATAAAACATACAAACCATCATTTTATCTTCACTAGCAATACTAAGAGAAGTACGTGAACAATAAAAGTAGGGAATCAAGCATTATACGATTATTTTTCCCTAGCCCAACACATTATCAAGCATTGTAATGTTTTTCACACTCACGTAGAAACCGACAAGGTTATCCATCATGTGACATCGAAGGCTAACAAAGTCACAACAACAATAAGAATGATAGCGGATCATAGTAATTTACATGGGTGCTAATAAAACCGCAAACACGTCCACTAGTGTCAACATTTCAGTTAATATTTAATTAATTACTATAAGAAAATCATTTTCCTTTCTTTTATTTTAAAGTAGGCAAAACGCCTCCAAGTCCAAACACCCTTTGAGTTTCCATGCATGTATTTTACACATGCTGTGTTGTTTAATTGTACTATGATATTTATGCACTTATTAGCCTGTGATAAAGCTAGTTTCTCATAACATATACTATTTAAAAATTATAGAACCTTCACTTTTACTAAAATATGGTGTTCATTTTTACATTTATAGGTTGGTGACTGGCATTCTAGCCATAACTATATAAATTTTGGTGAGAAGAGGATTTGATTAATTAGGGGGATTTCTAGAGCATTTTGATGTTTTGATTGATAGGAGTAATAACCAAATAAAAACAGCAGAGATGAAAAGTTTTAAATTTACAAGTAAACAAGAAATAGTAAAATATCAAATGGGAAATAAAAATTGAAGAAAAGAAATGAATTTATATAGATCTTTAATGCTAACACACCATTTTTTTGTAAAAAAAAAATGTTTACCGTCTCAAAAAGTTTTGCATAATGGCTTAAAACAAACTAATAATATGAGCCGAAAAAAATCATTTGCCAAAACCACCCCTATCCGCCATGTCAAACCAGTCACAAAGATTACACACTATTGAAAATGCTTTTGGGGCCGCATCTTCAACCCAACATCTTCGGCGTTGACTCAAACCCTTTGACTTTGACTCGCACATCTTCGACTCAACTGTCTTCGGCTTCGACCCAACAAGCTTCGAGGCTTCGGCTCTATACATCTCCTGGATCTTCACTTCGACCCAAGATCCTTCGAGACTTCGACTCAAAGGCCTTTAGATCTTCGGACAGTGTCTTCAGTCAAAGACGTTATGTGCAATACATTAAATATTTATTTTAATATTTCTTTTAACGAGCTTTACGTGTTCTGCCTTTTCAGCTTCCAATTCTTTCTTTACTGCTTATTTTGTATATATTTTCCTTGTATTCTGTAAACTTTAATTTTACATTAATTATGTAATGTTTGATTTCCTTTAGCCATTTATAAATATGGCTTGCATTATAATGAAAAATGACTGCAATCAATTTGTCTTCTTCAATTATCACGCTTCTTTATTATTATTATTCCAACAATTGGTATTAGAGCCTAAACAAATCTTAAGGGATTTGTGAGTGAGTGTGAGTGTGTGGTTAATGCCATGGATACTGAAGCTAGTTCTAGTTTTTCTCCAATTACTCCACCAATATTTGATGGGGATAACTACCAGGATGTGGGCGGTTTGTATGAAGACTCATATGGAGGCTTTGGACGTTTGGGAAGCAAGGGAAGAGGGATGCAAGTGGACATATAGGATTAAATATGATGCCAATGGCTCCGTTGAACGCTACAAGGCCCGACTCGTGGCCAAGGGATATACGCAGCAAGCTGGATTGGACTTCTCTGACACGTATTCCCCGGTGGATAAACCGGTTTCGATAAAAAATGTTACTTGCTCTAGCAGTATCTCGCGATTGGCATCTCCTCCAACTTGATATAAACAATGCTTTCCTCCATGGAGATCTCCTTAAAGAAGTATACATGGACATGACCCTTGGTTATAATCCGACGGGTACTCATTTTCAACCTGGATCTTCCACTTCACCTCAACCCACTCTTGTATGCCGTCTTCTCAAATTCATCTATGGGCTTCGTCAAGCCTCCCGCCAATGGTACACCAAATTCTCACAGGCTGTTTTACAACTCGGTTTCACACAGTCAAAGGCAAATTACTCTTTTTTTTATCAAAGGGACTGGTGACACATTTATTGATCTGCTTGTGTACGTGGACGACATTATAATTACTAGCCCATCCTTACCAACCGTTAATGCTCTTAAACTTCAATTACTACATATTTTTAAACTAAAGGATCTTGGTTCCCTTTGATACTTCCTTGGCCTTGAAATTTCAACATCTGACCACAGCATCTTCCTGACACAGAGACATTTTACCCTATAGCTGCTTGAAGAGACTGGGCACTTAGCTTGTAAGCCATTAGCCACACCCATGGAGCCATCCATCAGACTTACTGCTACAGATGGTGAACTACTTTCTCCCGCATCTACATCTTCCTACCGCCGGTTGATTGGCAAGCTTTTATACCTCACTTTATCTAGACCAGATATTTGTTACGCTGTCAACAGACTTGCACAATTTCTTGCTGTACCACATTTCCCTCAAATGCAAGCTGCTAATCATCTTCTGCGATACCTTAAAGAACAGCCAGGTCAAGGCCTTCTGTTCTCGCCTACACCCTGTTCTCAACTGCGGGCTTTCTCTGATGCAGATTGGGGTTCGGGTTCAGACACTCGGTGCTCGACCACAAGATATTGTATCTTTTTGGGTGATTCCCTCATCTCCTGGAAGACAAAGAAACAGGCCACAATATCACGGTTATCAGTTGAGGCAGAATACAGGGCGATGGCTTCCACTACCGCAGATCATTTGGCTTTAACAACTACTTCATGATTTTCCGATCCCTCACCATGGTCCAAAGACTCTATTCTACGATAACCAGGTGGCCATCCATATTGCTTCCAATCCCACCTTTCATGAATGCACGAAACATATAGAAATAGATTGCCATTTCATTCGGGAGAAGGTATCAACCGGTGTTCTCAAACTGATGCCGATACGCTCTCAATATCAATTGGCTGATATGTTCACTAAGCCATTACCCTCCACACAATTCCTTCCAATGCTGACCAAGATGGCTGTGTCAAACCCGTACAAGCCATCTTGAGGGGGTATATTAAGGGTACATTAGGAATTTCTCTAATTGGAACTTGTATATAAATGTACGTGAACAGAGTGATAAAGGCTCATTCTTAACAATAATAAAACAGACGATAAATCATTCGTCTTCTTTCACTTTTATTCTGTTTTCCTGTATTTTCCAATATCCCAACAGTGGGCAACACGTTTCTAATAAAAAAAAAAAAAAAAATAAAGTGGGCCCATCTTATGTAGAGCTGAAGTAATCGCTAGTCACCGCCTGCCCTCATCGTCTACAAGTCGTGTGACTCGTGAATGACACACTGACACTGAAAGATAGAGAGATGAAGGCGATTTCCGTCTATTCATCTGCATCGGATGGCGGGTCTTGGAGCTCCGGCACTGCCAAGGTTTGGATCCTGCACGGTGTGGTCGTTGGAGAGGCCGTTGCGGCTGCTGCCGTCGCCCACGCCCGCGGCTATTTCTCCCTCCGGTGACCCCTCAGGTTTTGCAGACGCGTCATCGGCATCATCCCTGCTCGCTTCGCTTTGTCTTGCTTCCATGGGAAGCCTGTCGCTCTCATCCTCGGCGAGCCCATGATCAAGGTCTGTCCTATCTTTCCCCATTTATTTTTTGTTGGAAAATTATGTCTCACGTCGCAAGAAAAAGGAGAAGTCAAGAAGCTTATATGATAAAGCAGGCCCAAAAATGTCACAGTGCGTTTTAAAGCCATGCAGGCTGATGTGGCGAGCCCAAAGCGAACAATATTGTGACATACGAGTGGACCAGCGCCTTGGCCAGATCCTAACAAACTGGTATCGAGCCTAGTTGTCTCTGTCAGGTGTTCCATTATATCGAAAGTCTTCTTGGTGTAGTCTGTGGCCGAGCGGCATATCAGAATGTACATTGAGGGGGAGCTCCCATGACGGCCCACATGATGGTAGCTCATCAGTTTCATAGGTGTGTCTCTAGCCTATGCTATGGTTCGATATATGACAAGGGGAAGATTGTTGGGAAATTATGTCTCACATTGGAAAAAAAAGCAGAAGTCAAGAAGCTTAAATGATTTCTTAGGAGTAAAAAATGAAAGAAAAAAAGAGAGACGTAAAATGAATTGCATTTTCATGCCAAAAACAATGCAATTTCTCTAATTGGATACAGTTTGACTATACTCGTACGGTTTTTATCTGAATTGAAGAGAATGGGGTGTGGTTAAGATGTTGGTGGCGTAAGTCTTGAGGTTGGTGGATCTGTTTTTGGTGGGGGGAGGTAAGACTTAGGAGGGCTGCGACTTAGTACTAACTATATATATATATATATATATATATATATATATATATATATATATATTAATGTTGTCCCTTCTAGAATCTAAGTTTATGTTCATGTGACATAGCGAAGAATGTAGGAAGTAGGATCATGATGGTGATTAGAGATCATGTAGTCATGTGTTACTTGCTTATATGGAATCTCACAGTTGGTGTTTTTGGTGGCACATTGTAGATCACTTTTAGAGTATATTTAGATTCAGTTGGAAATATTAGAAGCATGCGAGGCAATGCTCGACTTGATTTCTTTCCAGTGTAATGGAGAACTTTGAGGTCCAATTTGACAAGATCTTTTAGGGATACTTGCAAAAGCGTCAAGCACATTGACTAGTGCTAGTTTGAAATTATTGGATATTTCTAGAGAATAGGTTCGCAGATAGATGTGACATTTTCCAAAACGACTGTCATAGTAGTCCGAGTTATCGCTTCTTAGTCTATTTACAAATTTCATGAATGTGGGACTCAGTAATTGTAATTTGGGATTTGAACAAGAAACAGAGATGGAAACAAAAGCTACCATTCTTCTTGGCTTTGGCTTTTTCTAGATCTGTTAAGCAAGCAATAGATGTTAACTTGATTCATGACTTGATGTTACTTTCCGTTTCCCCTTTTACTTGGTTCCGATATTTATGCTTCTTATTCTTGTAATAGGCTTGTGGATCGCATCATATAAACACCATTACATTTATATGCTCATCTTTTAGTTATTATTTTATAGAGAACATGGGAAAGGGGAAACGGAAAGTAACATGTAATGAAATAGCATGGACGGTCAAAAGTAGAATTATTGTTTGAAATAAAGGTGAATCATAGTGTCAATGTAATCATGAGTTTTATTATTATTACTAGAATATATGTGAACTATATATTGTTATTGTGAGTCCTATCTTAGGCAAAGCTTTAGGTGAGCACTACCAAATGGAACCCAACAAACTACAAATTAATTCATTCCAAGTGCATGGATTAAAAGAATATGAAAAACTACTAAATTTAAATTTTCAAAATTTATACTTTTCAATTTTCTTCATAAATTTCTATGCCATTAAATTAATTATAAAATTTATTGTGCAATATCTTTGCTTTTTAGCTAATGGTCCAAATTATTTTTGAGCCACTAGAATCTCCTTAAGATCATCGCTCTCACTCCCTGTATATGTAATTGTGATTTGTGATAAGATTCAAGACAATAAGGCATTTTTACTAATAAATGAAATCCGAAATATAAAAATAGTTAGTTTGTTATTCGAGAGGCAGCCATATCTCTCACTACAATTAACCTACTAATTGAATCCTTCAAAATCCTATGCCCTCCATCAAACCCGTTTACTCTATTTGAATCAAAACCCTTAACTCCCAATTTTAAAAAACCAACTTACCCTTTTGCTTTGCGCCTAACATAAGGGAACTGTTCTTGAATCACATCAAATGGGTCCCAAGTTGCTTCATAACCAGGTAAATGCTTCCATCGAATCAACACCTCTGTTGTGCCCTATCTACCTGGGCATCTTTCGCGTTATCCTCCTCGTCACACACCATCAAGACTTGTCGTGTGCGGTCCCTATGGGATCCTGGAGAAAATTTCTCTTGACACTGAAAACACAATTCTTTGGCTCTCTTGTCCTAAACCTCAGTCTTGGTGAGGTGTTTCGCTCTCCTTAGGGGTATCTTGTTGGAACCCCATCGTTTGAGTTCTCTCCTCTCCCAGTGGTAAGTTGAGGCAAGGTGAAGACTGCACTAGATTAGTCTTGTAGTCCTGCTCCATTGCATTTTTATCGTCGGTCATTTGTGGCAATTCCATTGGCTCCTCGATTCCTCCCAGGTTTTGTGAATGAAGGGATTGCTTATATATCTGACTTCAACCCTTTCATAAAGTTGTCTTCCAATACTGCATCGTAAATCCATTTTAGGCATCTCGATAACACTTCAAACTTTTCTCTATATTCCTTTATTGTTCGGTCATGGGTTAGAGCTATAAATTGCCCTACTTTAGTGGCTTTAAACCATGGTAGTAGTTGGCCCTTGAACTCCCCTCATGCCCTCAACAGTTGTCGCTATTTGTGTCACAGGAACCATGTTAGCGCCTTGCCCTCCAAGAAAACTCCCGTTGTTGTCAGCTTTTTCATGTTCGAGACACCATTAAGGGTGAAATAGCATTCTACCTGATACAACCATCCTTATGCATCTTTCCCGTTGAGTATGAACATTTTTAATTTCCAAACTTAAAATCTATCCCCCATTAAGGATGCTTGTGCCAATTCCATGCTATAGGGGCCCTACCACCATTCCAACCCTCTCTTCTCTCTTGGTTTCCAACCCTCTCTTCTCTCTTGGTTTCCAAAATAACCAACCCAAGAGCCATTCCCCACTTCAGCCCCTTGCCCCCAACAAGGCCCAGCACCATAGTGGGTCACACCTTTTTGCCCCACTCCTCCTTCATCCCAACAAGCTCGCTCTTCTCTCCTTTGTCCCGCCCCATACTTCCTCTTAGGTAGTGTTGCAGCTCCATGCTAGTCCTCCCCCAGCCTTGGCGCATCCCCAAACAGCATTGTCTGTCGACCACCGTTCTACTCTAGCCATTGTCCCAACTTCCTAGGGTTTGGTCCTCCAGCAAACGAGATCGCTCATTGGGCTTTCTTAGGCCACTACACGCCCCATGGTGGCCCGACCTCCTCTGGTTTGTAACTCGGACTGTCTTCTCCTGTAATGACCCTTGTTTTGGGTAGAACAAGATGGAACGAAGATGAACAATACCCTGGGCGAACGCTTGGGTCGAAAGGTGGAAGACCCGAAGATTTGGGTCGTAGGGTCGAAGACCGAGGGTCGAAGTTCGAAGGTTTGAGGGTCGAAAGTTAGATCTTCGAGACAGATCTTCGAGTCTGCGTTTCCAGCGAGTCTTCGAAGGAGTGTTTCTACGAGTCTTCGTGGCTTGGTTGTTAGAGAGTGTAATGAGCTCAAGTGGGAGCGTGTAGAGGCTGCGTGTGACAATGACCATGTTCGGATTGTGGGTATTTTGTCCTGTGTGGAAGCGGAGTGGTTAGTTCATGTTTTATTTATCAAAACTATGTCATTTTGATGGTGTGTTTCATTTATCAAAACTATGTCGTTTTGATGGTGGGATTTCATTTATCAAAACTATGTCGTTTTGATAAGTGAGGTCTATATAAAGAGGAGCTCTCTTTATTTTAGGTTTAGGGTTTTTGTTGTCGGCCGGCACCTTGTCGCAGAGAGAGAGAGAGAGAGAGAGAGAGAGAGAGAGAGAGAGAGAGAGGAGATTGAGAGAGAGAGCTCCGGTTCGTGGTGTCGTTGTCATTCCCGTGGTTGGATGGCGTTAGGCGTGGAGGCAAGAGCGTGGAGGATCTTTAAGGTAGGGGTTTTGTCTTCTTGTACCTAATTCGGGATTAGGACCTGTGGTGAATGAACCGTTGAATATCGTTCTTGTTATTATATTATTTATATGTAAATTCATATAGGTGTGATCTCCTATATGGATGTTAGCCTTCAATGGCGTTTTGTTTGGATATATATATATATAGCCTGAAGTGTTTGAAATTATGCCTATGAGGTCGTGCATATTATGTGTTTGAGGTTATGCTTGTGAGGCCACGCACGTCAAGTGTTTGAAGTTATGCCTGTGAGGCCGTGCATATTATGTGTGAGATTATATCTCGTGTGGCCGGGTTTGTGAGCCTGTGAATATATGCATGCTAAGTGTTCGATGTTATTCCTGTGTGACTAAGCATACTAAGTGTTTGATGTTAAGCCTGTATGGCCATGTGTCTTTGTGTTTGCTTGTACACCCAGGTGGGTCTGGAAGCCTGGGACTGTTTTGTGGAACCCGGTGGTGTGGAAACCCGGGACTATTTTGTGGAACCCGGTGGCTGTGGAAGCCCAGGATCGTTTTGTGGAACCCGGTGGTCATGGAAGCCCGGGACATTTTTGTGAAACCCGGTGGCTGTGGAAGCCCGGGACGCTCTTGGAAACCCGGTGGTCGTGGAAGCCCGGGATCGCTCTTGGAAACCCGGTGGTTGTGGAAGCCCAGGGTTGCTCATGTGTTAACTTGTGTGGTCGTTTGAAATATTTGTTTTTGCCTGATGGCTTACCATTATATTGGTTGAAATAATTGTATCACGATCTTGCACTTGTTCACACGGCATGTAGATGTTAGGAGCATGAGATGGGTTGGGGAGACATGATCCCTATGCAGGCGTGGTTGCTCACCCCTCTTCTTGTGTTTGTTTTCTTCACAGAACCTACGGGCGTTAGGTGGGGACACCAAGGTGGAAGACTTTTTGCCTTGTGGCTTTACTCCTTTTGTTATTTGAGTGTTTTGTCAAATGTTATGTTGAGACTATTGTAACTACAATTGGAGATGATGTAATGGATTTTGGAACTTAATAAAGATAAGTGGTTCGCTTTTTTGCTATTTATTGTGGATTATTATGAATGTGTTAGATTTTTGTACATCTATCCCTTGCCCACTTGGATGGGTAAAAGGGAGTCACAAACCGGTTTCCTTGGGTTGGAAATCCGGGGCGTGACATCTTCGGCCATGAACTCTTCCGCTCCATGAGGTCTAGTCATGATCCATCAATTCCAATGATGCCTCGAGCTACGTGCTCCCTATCTTTCGGTGCCAAACGGGCCTCCCGAGATAGACCTTCTTTCTTGTGGTCCATAGCTCTTAACACTATTGTGTCTAGCCATGATCCATTTGCCCTGCGTTTCGGTGTCGCGAAGCGTCCGACACCGATACGTTCGCGACACGGGATTGACACGTAAGCAACACGCCGGTCAACGCATCGTGACTTTCTTCTCCTTGGATACGCTTCGTCAACATGTCGAACACGTGAGAGAAGTAACGATACATTGCTTCTTAAAAAAAAACAAAGAGAAATACCTAATCGTAATGCAAGAGGTAGTGAGCGCAGAATTCAACTTCGTTACTCATTAGAGCCCGCCGCACCGTTTGCCCCCTTCGAGGCTTCGCCTGCCTCTTGCCGGCTTGCCCTCACGTCGCCAGATGCCAACTCATCATCAATTCGTCATCGAGTCCATCAAAAGTCGTCATCATCTTCAATTATTTGTGGCGTGAGTCACGTGACGTGACCGGGCGTGTATGGTGTGAGTCGGACTCTGTATAAATTGTTTAAATTATTTGTTTCGTAAGTTTCGTTTATGCTTTTATGTATAAGTCTGACTCATATAAATATTTAAATTGTTTATTTAATTGTTAAAAAATTTAAATTTACAATATTTATTTTTTATGTATTCAATTATAAATTTAATTATAATTAATTAATTAAAAATATATATTAATTAACATATTATCAAAATATCAATACTTTAAATAAACACGTATCGTTTCGTGTCGCGTATCACGTGTCGCGTCTCTGTGCAACATTGTTCTCGATGTCGGAGAAGATAACCCCAAGATGAGAGCCCTTGGCACTGTCCTTGTGGGTTCAAGTTACGTGTGCACTCCTCCCCCGGTCCTTTCTCTCTTTGTTTTGATGCTAGTCGTGGGTCATGTTTCCCCAGGGATATCGTTCGCCACCACACCCTTGGCCAATGGAACGATCAGAGGGTTTTGTTAGAATTCCATTAGTTTTTGCAGCATGGCTTTCAAGGTTGAGACCTATTGTTTGGTGGCATTGAATCACTTGTCGATGAGGGCCTTGATCGAGTCGACATCCGCCTCCTTTTTTTCTTTAAAGACCAAGACTTTCTTCGCCGCCATTGGTCCTTGAAAAACTGTGCTTCGATACCAATTTTGTAAGAACCAAGACAATCGGGCACTTTTACTAATAGGTGAAATACGAAAGAGGAACAATCATCTCTCCCACTTACAATTAACCTACTAATTGAATCTCCCAAAATCTCATGCCCTTCATCAAACCCATATGCCCAAAACCCTTAACCCTCAATTAAAAAGACCAATCTGCCTAACATAAGTTTTCATAGGCTTGGACCTAACAAACTGGTACATGGCAGTTCCCAACTTTGTTTTTGGGTTGAAATAAATCACTCAGTATATACTGGTAAAATTGTCGGGCGCCAGTCCTCTTTTTTATTAGTTTCTAATTCTAGTGTCTTCATGGTTCAGTTGTAGCGACAGATGATGAGAAGATTGCAGTGTGCTGTCGAGGATTTGGTGCTGATGTGATAATGACTTCAGTATCTTGCCGAAATGGTAAAATACCTCTTCTTTGTTATTTGTTAACCAAGTAGCTTACAGTATGTTTTATGAATTTTTTGTACTTCTTAAATTTCAAGGTACTGAACGTTGCAATGAAGCGCTTCAAAAGCTTGAGAACAAATACGATGTTGTAGTCAATATTCAAGGTGATGAGCCTCTTATTGAACCCAACATAATCAATGGAATTGTTGAAGCCCTACGGGTACATATGTTATTCTTGAACTGCCTTAAGATGGAAGTATACTTCATTAAGCATTTAGTAACTATAATGAACAAAGGGATGTCCTCCCCTGTAGGCATCCCCTGATGCGGTTTTCAGCACTGCAGTGACATCCTTAAAACCAGAAGATGGATTTGATCCTAATAGGGTGAAGTGTGTTGTCGACAGCTATGGTTATGCAATCTATTTTTCAAGGGGGCTAATTCCATACAATAAGTGAGTCCTTTGTGTAGTATCTTGGTGTTGCATGGCACACCACCGACTTATTGGGAGATTTTCTATCGATACGACACTTTAATTTTATTTATTTATTTATGTATTTGCTAATCAACCCAACTACAAACTCTGGCAGGTCTGGGAAAATCAACCCAAAGTTCCCATACTTGCTTCATCTTGGCATTCAGGTTAAAAGTAGTGTTTCTTTTGAAACTGCAGGTTTGCCTATCTATTTACCATGGTTGATTGTACACAAATGGTTTTCTTCTTGCCTTGTAGAGCTATGATGTGAAGTTCTTAAATACATATCCTGATCTCCCCCCCTACCCCATTACAACTTGAAGAAGATCTGGAACAGCTCAAATTCCTTGAGCATGGGTATAAGATGAAGGTACTACGTGATTCACTTTTGTTTTTTTGTCCACAAGTTTTTTCCTAATGTATTATGAAGTAACTTGGGAATTTGTAATTTCCCAAGAAGTTCATCACTGTTAAAGCCAAAATCACTAAAACATTATTAGGGGGCCTCTATTATAGTATTATTGGGAACACGCTATAAGGAAAACATGCAAGTTATTTTTTTGTTCATCACACAATGGGTGCTTTAATTCATTTAAGGAAAACATATATTCCTCAATGCATATACATTTCCCCCCTGTTCATGTCCATGTAGTTACATTAGTGAAAATGAGTGTCTACTTACCCTCTTGTAGTCTTGATTAATTTATTTCTAATGTCTTCCTTGTTTTAGATTTCAGATTTTTGACTGCTCAATACGGTTTATGATTGTTATTATGTAATTTCTATATATTGAATTTCTTTCTTTGCTTAAATTTGGTTTTAAGATGGAATTTGAGCATGTAAGACTGTATGAAGCAGTGGCACGGTGGCTAGAGGCATGCCAAATTTTAATTTGGAGATCAATTATATGGTTGTCTTTGCTTTATGTTGCACTATCATAAAGGCAATACTCTTGTTTCTTTTTATTATCATGGCAGGAAGAGGTTGCCTTATAATTGTGATGATCTAGCGCATTTCATAAACTACCTTTGTATCTATCCAATACGAGTGCCTTAAAAGGAATAATGACTTGTTTGTGGAAAATCTTTTAATGTATAATTTTCATGATCACGATTGCCTTAGTTGAAAAAGCTTTACAGGTCATGATTGTCAGTTGAAAAAGCTTTATACATGCCTTTTCCTTTGCAGGTTATAAAAGTCGATCATGAGGCTCATGGAGTCGACACACCGGAAGATATTGATAAAATAGAATCATATATGCGCGAGAGAAACATACTGTAATCAATAGCGACTCATATGCAGCTATAAGCATGCTGGTTGGCTTGTGTTCTTTTACCGGTTGCGGTTAGTTGAACTTAGTTTTTTTTCCCTTAGTCCTGCAGGACGGGGAAAAAAAAAAGCTTTTTGCGAGCCATTTCCTTTATAAAATCTGAATGTTTGTACGTGTGTCATAAAACACAGTATTTCTGCTTGTTACAACAAACGGATGTCCAACACAACAGTGGCTATTGTGAATAAAATAAAATAAAATAAATCTCTTTCATCTTTCGGCCCGGCGGCGACTTCTTCATGACCAGACCAAAAAATTCATCTTTCACCAGTTTTCAGAGAAACTTTAAAACCTTCATATAACACGCTGGATTTTCATCACGAATCTCTTTATCAACCGCCATTTCCGTTGCACCACTGCTACACCTTTGGCGACTCACAACACTGCGACATTAGTGGCCACACTGACCACACAGGTTGCCCTGATCCCACCCCACTGTACAGCATCAGTGACCATGCTGGTAGTCTGAGCCAGCACTGCCGAGCCACCTCTACAGTCAGCATTGTCCACCTCGACTTAAGGTCATTGCAACCACTTCAACCCATGGGCCACCACACCGCCACTCCACCCATCATCGGCGAGACAGATTCAACTGATGAAAACACTTCCTCTGTCCGAATCGATCACCACCCACACCAAGTTTTTGGCGAACAAAGAAGAACGGCGAGCTTGATTGTTTTGATTTGTTTTTCCTTTGAAGCGTGGATCATTGCTAGCGGCAGCGGTTATGGTGTAGCAGTGCCTAATCTTTTGGTGGAAAGGGGCAATCACAAAATCATAAAATTAGGATGCTTCTTTTGGCAGTGTCTTGAGAACATGCCAGGAATCAACTTCTTTGTTTTGGAATTCGTCATCCAAATTATCATCCTCCAGCCAAAAAATAAAAAATGAGTTCTTTATATTGGATTTATTTTATAATTATGGGAAACAGTTCTAGTTGCTTTTAGAATGTTTGTAAATTTGAGTTACTATTAATTATAATTTATTAATTAAAATCGAGTTGTGATACAAGATCATAATATAGGTAAATCATATAAGATCATATTTGTTATTGAGTTATGTGCATCTTATATATATTTTAATATGATTTTACAATTCAGGATAGGCTTTATATACTAATGAAGCCCGTTAATTGATAGGACTTATTATATCATTGCGTAGTTAGATTTTTGTATATATGTTGGTGATATAATTCTAACTCATCCATCAGATTAAGCCGAAAAAAAAAAAAACCAATCACACCCATAGCGTTTATTATTAATCTGCTATAGAGAAAACAAGTAAGTATTATACTCTAATATTAACTAACATACGTAATCTTAGGTAAGCAATGATGTGTGTTATCAATATATTATAATTTAATCTTGCTATTAGCTGCATATTAAAAAAAAAGGGGATTCTTTTTCGTCGTGTTCTTTTCCACACGATTCCTTTCTCCATCTTGGACGGCAACTGAGTTCCACGGCCGTCCTTAGGTGCGATCAAGATGAACCGCTGCGACACCGTTTTGACCATCACTATGAGTTTCCGGTGGGATGACGCCACCCCTTGCTCGCCCCGGTCGTCCCGGAGGAATACAGCGACTTGATTGGATCTGGTATTTTCATCAGATGCCTGTTCGGGGACGAGGTGGAGAGAGGAGTCAATGGGGTGATGGAGGGGCGTGATGCGGTGATGGTGATGGATGGCGATGGCCATCATGTATCGTCACATGATGGAGATGGCGTTGTTGTTGGCGTTGGATTAATATGGTCTGATCTGAAGGGTGCATCTCTCGGGCGCCAGCAGCGGAGTACCTATGTGTCATGAATATTTTAGTCCCACGAGGGATTTCCTAATCAATTTAATAAAAGTTATTAAATCGGCTTTTACAAATTTCAATTATAAATTTAATTGAATTTTGGTCCTTTCGTGCTTTTAAATCACGTTCACAGGAATATAGTGACCTTAGAGATAAGATATTATTAAGGACGTTCACAGGGCTCAATTATTCAAGCAGCCTTCAATACAATTGTTGCACCGTTTTTGAATTTAACATGTACCGTTTTTGACATTATTATATTCAAGCAGCCTTCACAGGGCTCAATATTATATTTAACATGTACCGTTTTTGAATTGACGCAAAAAAGGACCCGCTCTCTCAGCTCCCCGTGTATTAATAGGAGGACGAAAACAAAAAACAAAAAGCGTTAGGCAATGGGTCACTTCCCCGTGATAGCGATTGTTGTCACATTGTTGGCGGCCTTGGGTCTCTTGTCGACGTTGGCCGTGTCAAGGCAGGTGGAGGACGACGTAAGGAGAGTGCTTCAACGAGGACCGGTGTCGTCATCTGGGCCAAATCCATACACGTACAAATATTGGCGGGATAGGTAGACTCGACTCCGTATGGCAGGATAAGACTCCTAATTTTTTTTATATATCATACATATTGTGATTGATGAATATATTAAAAATTTTAAGATTTGGTGTTTAATTTCAAGTATGATAGTTTTATGTTTCAAATAAAATACCGTGAATATATATGCAATAAAGTTTATGAGACATACATGAGTCATATGTGCCTAATTGGTTTCTTGATTTATTATAAATTAAAAATACATGAAATCAAATGATTGACTATAAATAACATCATCAATAAAGTCTTTTGAGATGTTTTTAGCTACACTACCATATAAACCCATGACAACAAAGTTATTAAGTAACTATAACTATGGATGTCTTATATTGCATATTGATACATTGACGGTATGATTCGTTACTTATGGTTTTGTTGGTCCGGATTTTGTTTAGAAATGTTATCTTTGTTACACGACATTTGAGAGTTTTGATCCATTCAAAGTCTTGTATGTATGAAGTACAAAATATGAAACATTGTTTTCTTCAATTTTATGCTCCTTGGTCATCTTATTTATGGTAAAGCAACTTGCACATGAAGACTTTGTTTGTAAACCCGGAGCAATATCATTTCTTGAAGTACCACCAAGATTCTGGAATCGAACACATAAGAATACATTTATAATATATTAAGTATGAAAATAAAAACATAAGTTGTGAAGTTTCAAACAAGTTGTGAAGGAGATGAAAACATAGCCGTCCAAGTTTTGACAACTGGGTCATGGCCAACACAACCTAATATCACTTGGAACCTACCAACTTAGGAACCCATACTGGTTGTCTTGGTTGGCACGGCTGATATGAAGGCAACCTTTGGGAAAGGCCAGAAGCATGAATTGAATGTGTCTGCTAATCAAATGTGTGTTTTGATACTATTTAATAATAGTGACCGACTCAACTATAAGGAGATTGAGCAAGCCACAGAGATCCCCACAACTTCCTGTAAACATGCTAGAACACCAGCACTAACTAATAATGATAATTAATTTTATTATTGTAAAAAAATTAGCAGTACAATTCTATTAAAAGAAAAGTGATTTACACCTTTTCTGAAGCCTATAATGCACAATTACTACAACAATATTAGCATTCTTTCTTATATATTGTTAGAACTTATGGCCATGTTCAAAGTTTGGGTATTCATAAAACAATCACAACAATTAGAGGCATAACTTTTGATCCAAGAGGATGGGGCTACCAAACCCAACACTTAGAAATAATAGAATGAATATCTTTATAAACACGTTACACAAGAACTGGACCCAGGAGATGTGTACTGAATGGCTGAATCTTATCAAATTAATTTCAAAGATAATATAGCAGAAGCAAGATGATAGAGGAGAAACAAAAATATGAGAATTTAAAAGGGTGCAAAAGGTGGGAAAAAAGGTATTACTTGCACCCCATTGATTTTAATTAATATCATTTCAAACCTCTTGCATACTACCAAGCATACTCATAAAGCAACATTAATAAATTAAATTGTCTTTAACTTTTTTGATGACATTTTTTCCTACCCCTGAAATTCAAAGAAAATAAAGATATATACACAGATTTAAGTGACATAAGATAGTTACAAGAAAAACAAATGTGTGCATATTAATTAACATATATATATATATATATATAAATTTTCTAATTCTTATATTATGAATTCAACAAGATATGTAGTTAGCATTTAACAATGGATTTTGTTTAAGAGCTGAAAATCATATGCTAATGTTCTTACTAGATGAATATTAATAACATTTTGAATTTACTTGAAAAATCGTTAATATTAGTAATGATAATAATGCAGGTGCTTCACGATATGTAAAAGTAAAAGCAGGATTCAACCGTGTGCTGCTATGATAATCTTTGGATTCGTTAACCGTTGGATTGGCTTGAAATTTTCAGTATGTATTCTTAGCTTATTTCTCTACAATCTGGACGGTTGGATCGTCATTGTGAGATCTGGAAGAGAGCAGGTTTATAGAACTTCAGTACTAGCAATGTTGATGGTATTGCTCTCTTCGGGAGTGGCAAGTGTTGAATTTCAACATTTATTACACTATAGATTAATAATATCTTCACCACTGTTCAATCCACCATTATAAATGTTACGTTGATAGATGTAAATTTTAGACAAACTTAATATAAAACATACAAACCATCATTTTATCTCCACTAGCAATACTAAGAGAAGTACGTGAACAATAAAAGTAGGGAATCAAGCATTATACAGATTATTTTTCCCTAGCCCAACACATTATCAAGCATTGTAATGTTTTTCACACTCACGTAGAAACTGACAAGGTTATCCATCATGTGACATCGAAGGCTAACAAAGTCACAACAACAATAGTAACAGTAGCAGTATCATAGTAATTTACATGGGTGCTAATAAAACTGCAAACACGTCCACTAGTGTCAACATTTCAGTTAATATTTAATTAATTACTATAAGAAAATCATTTTCCTTTCTTTTATTTTAAAGTAGGCAAAACGCCTCCAAGTCCAAACACCCTTTGAGTTTCCATGCATGTATTTTACACATGCTGTGTTGTTTAATTGTACTATGATATTTATGCACTTATTAGCTTTGTGATAAAGCTAGTTTCTCATAACATATACTATTTAAAAATTATAGAACCTTCACTTTTACTAAAATATGGTGTTCATTTTTACATTTATAGGTTGGTGACTGGCATTCTAGCCATAACTATATAAATTTTGGTGAGAAGAGGATTTGATTAATTAGGGGGATTTCTAGAGCATTTTGATGTTTTGATTGATAGGAGTAATAACCAAATAAAAACAGCAGTATGAAAAGTTTTAAATTTACAAGTAAACAGTAAATAGTAAAATATCAAATGGGAAATAAAAATTGAAGAAAAGAAATGAATTTATATAGATCTTTAATGCTAACACACCATTTTTTTGTAAAAAAAATGTTTACCGTCTCAAAAAGTTTTGCATAATGGCTTAAAACAAACTAATAATATGAGCCAGAAAAAATCATTTGCCAAAACCACCCCTATCCGCCATGTCAAACCAGTCACAAAGATTACACACTATTGAAAATGCTTTTGGGGCCGCATCTTCAACCCAACATCTTCGGCGTTGACTCAAACCCTTTGACTTTGACTCTGCACATCTTCGACTCAACTGTCTTCGGCTTCGACCCAACAAGCTTCGAGGCTTCGGCTCTATACATCTCTTGGATCTTCACCTGACCCAGCATCCTTCGAGACTTCGACTCAAAGGCCTTTAGATCTTCGGACAGTGTCTTCAGTCAAAGACGTTATGTGCAATACATTAAATATTTATTTTAATATTTCTTTTAACGAGCTTTACGTGTTCTGCCTTTTCAGCTTCCAATTCTTTCTTTACTGCTTATTTTGTATATATTTTCCTTGTATTCTGTAAACTTTAATTTTACATTAATTATGTAATGTTTGATTTCCTTTAGCCATTTATAAATATGGCTTGCATTATAATGAAAAATGACTGCAATCAATTTGTCTTCTTCAATTATCACGCTTCTTTATTATTATTATTCCAACAATTGGTATTAGAGCCTAAACAAATCTTAAGGGATTTGTGAGTGAGTGTGAGTGTGTGGTTAATGCCATGGATACTGAAGCTAGTTCTAGTTTTTCTCCAATTACTCCACCAATATTTGATGGGGATAACTACCAGATGTGGGCAGTTTGTATGAAGACTCATATGGAGGCTTTGGACGTTTGGGAAGCAGTGGAAGAGGGATGCAAGTGGACATATAGGATTAAATATGATGCCAATGGCTCCGTTGAACGCTACAAGGCCCGACTCGTGGCCAAGGGATATACGCAGCAAGCTGGATTGGACTTCTCTGACACGTATTCCCCAATGGCTAAACTGGTTACAATAAAAATGTTACTTGCTCTAGCAGCATCTCACGATTGGCATCTCCTCCAACTTGATATAAACAATGCTTTCCTCCATGGAGATCTCCTTAAAGAAGTATACATGGACATGACCCTTGGTTATAATCCGACGGGTACTCATTTTCAACCTGGATCTTCCACTTCACCTCAACCCACTCTTGTATGCCGTCTTCTCAAATTCATCTATGGGCTTCGTCAAGCCTCCCGCCAATGGTACACCAAATTCTCACAGGCTGTTTTACAACTCGGTTTCACACAGTCAAAGGCAAATTACTCTTTTTTTATCAAAGGGACTGGTGACACATTTATTGATCTGCTTGTGTACGTGGACGACATTATAATTACTAGCCCATCCTTACCAACCGTTAATGCTCTTAAACTTCAATTACTACATATTTTTAAACTAAAGGATCTTGGTTCCCTTTGATACTTCCTTGGCCTTGAAATTTCAACATCTGACCACAGCATCTTCCTGACACAGAGACATTTTACCCTACAGCTACTTGAAGAGACTGGGCACTTAGCTTGTAAGCCATTAGCCACACCCATGGAGCCATCCATCAGACTTACTGCTACACATGGTGAACTACTTTCTCCCGCATCTACATATTCCTACCGCCGGTTGATTGGCAAGCTTTTATACCTCACTTTATCTAGACCAGATATTTGTTACGTCACAACGACTTGCACAATTTCTTGTTGTACCACATTTCCCTCAAATGCAAGCCGCTAATCATCTTCTGCGATACCTTAAAGAACAGCCAGGTCAAGGCCTTCTGTTCTCGCTACACCCCGTTCTCAATCGCGGGCTTTCTCTGATGCAGATTGGGGTTCGGGTTCAGACACTCGGTGCTCGACCACAAGATATTGTATCTTTTTGGGTGATTCCCTCATCTCCTGGAAGACAAAGAAACAGGCCACAATATCACGGTTATCAGTTGAGGCAGAATACAGGGCGATGGCTTCCACTACCGCAGAGATCATTTGGCTTTAACAACTACTTCATGATTTTCTGATCCCTCACCATGGTCCAGCACTCCTATTCTACGATAACCAGGTGGCCATCCATATTGCTTCCAATCCCACCTTTCATGAATGCACGAAACATATAGAAATAGATTGCCATTTCATTCGGGAGAAGGTATCAACCGGTGTTCTCAAACTGATGCCGATACGCTCTCAATATCAATTGGCTGATATGTTCACTAAGCCATTACCCTCCACACAATTCCTTCCAATGCTGACCAAGATGGCTGTGTCAAACCCGTACAAGCCATCTTGAGGGGGTATATTAAGGGTACATTAGGAATTTCTCTAATTGGAACTTGTATATAAATGTACGTGAACAGAGTGATAAAGGCTCATTCTTAACAATAATAAAACAGACGATAAATCATTCGTCTTCTTTCACTTTTATTCTGTTTTCCTGTATTTTCCAATATCCCAACAGTGGGCAACACGTTTCTAATAAAAAAAAGAAAAAAAAATAAAGTGGGCCCATCTTATGTAGAGCTGAAGTAATCGCTAGTCACCGCCTGTCCTCATCGTCTACAAGTCGTGTGACTCGTGAATGACACACTGACACTGAAAGATAGAGAGATGAAGGCGATTTCCGTCTATTCATCTGCATCGGATGGCGGGTCTTGGAGCTCCGGCACTGCCAAGGTTTGGATCCTGCACGGTGTGGTCGTTGGAGAGGCCGTTGCAGGCTGCTGCCGTCGCCCACGCCGCGGCTATTTCTCCTTCCAGGTGACCCCTCGGGTTTGCGGACGCGTCATCGGCATCATCCCTGCTCCGCTTCGCTTTGTCTTGCTTCCATGGGAAGCCTGTCGCTCTCATCCTCGGCGAGCCCATGATCAAGGTCTGTCCTATCTTTCCCCATTTATTTTTTGTTGGAAAATTATGTCTCACGTCGCAAGAAAAAGGAGAAGTCAAGAAGCTTATATGATAAAGCAGGCCCAAAAATGTCACAATAGCGTTTTAAAGCCATGCAGGCTGATGTGGCGAGCCCAAAGCGAACAATATTGTGACATACGAGTGGACCAGCGCCTTGGCCGATCCTAACAACCGGTATCGAGCCTAGTTGTCTCTCGCAGGTGTTCCATTATATCGAAAGTCTTCTTGGTGTAGTCGTGGCCGAGCGGCATATCGGAATGTACATTGAGGGGGAGCTCCCATGACGGCCCACATGGTGGTAGCTCATCGGTTTCATAGGTGTGTCTCTAGCCTATGCTATGGTTCGATATATGACAAGGGGAAGATTGTTGGGAAATTATGTCTCACATTGGAAAAAAAAGCAGAAGTCAAGAAGCTTAAATGATTTCTTAGGAGTAAAAAATGAAAGAAAAAAAGAGAGACGTAAAATGAATTGCATTTTCATGCCAAAAACAATGCAATTTCTCTAATTGGATACAGTTTGACTATACTCGTACGGTTTTTATCTGAATTGAAGAGAATGGGGTGTGGTTAAGATGTTGGTGGCGTAAGTCTTGAGGTTGGTGGATCTGTTTTTGGTGGGGGGAGGTAAGACTTAGGAGGGCTGCGACTTAGTACTAACTATATATATATATATATATTAATGTTGTCCCTTCTAGAATCTAAGTTTATGTTCATGTGACATAGCGAAGAATGTAGGAAGTAGGATCATGATGGTGATTAGAGATCATGTAGTCATGTGTTACTTGCTTATATGGAATCTCACAGGTTGGTGTTTTTGGTGGCACATTGTAGATCACTTTTAGAGTATATTTAGATTCGATTGGAAATATTAGAAGCATGCGAGGCAATGCTCGACTTGATTTCTTTCCAAGTGTAATGGAGAACTTTGAGGTCCAATTTGACAGATCTTTTAGGGATACTTGCAAAAGCGTCAAGCACATTGACTAGTGCTAGTTTGAAATTATTGGATATTTCTAGAGAATAGGTTCGCAGATAGATGCGACATTTTCCAAAACGACCGTCATAGTAGTCCGAGTTATCGCTTCTTAGTCTATTTACAAATTTCATGAATGTGGGACTCAGTAATTGTAATTTGGGATTTGAACAAGAAACAGAGATGGAAACAAAAGCTACCATTCTTCTTGGCTTTGGCTTTTTCTAGATCTGTTAAGCAAGCAATAGATGTTAACTTGATTTGTGACTTGATGTTACTTTCCGTTTCCCCTTTTACTTGGTTTTGATATTTATACTTCTTATTCTTGTAATAGGCTCGTGGATCGCATCATTTAAACATCATTACATTTATATGCTCATCTTTTAGTTATTATTTTATAGAGAACATAGGAAAGGGGAAACGGAAAGTAACATGTAATGAAATAGCATGGACGGTCAAAAGTAGAATTATTGTTTGAAATAAAGGTGAATCATAGTGTCAATGTAACTGCTGAGTTTTATTATTATTACTAGAATATATGTGAACTATATATTGTTATTGTGAGTCCTATCTTAGGCAAAGCTTTAGGTGAGCACTACCAAATGGAACCCAACAAACTACAAATTAATTCATTCCAAGTGCATGGATTAAAAGAATATGAAAAACTACTAAATTTAAATTTTCAAAATTTGTACTTTTCAATTTTCTTCATAAATTTCTATGCCATTAAATTAATTATAAAATTTATTGTGCAATATCTTTGCTTTTTAGCTAATGGTCCAAATTATTTTTGAGCCACTAGAATCTCCTTAAGATCATCGCTCTCACTCCCTGTATATGTAATTGTGATTTGTGATAAGATTCAAGACAATAAGGCATTTTTACTAATAAATGAAATCCGAAATATAAAAATAGTTAGTTTGCTATTCGAGAGGCAGCCATATCTCTCACTACAATTAACCTACTAATTGAATCCTTCAAAATCCTATGCCCTCCATCAAACCCGTTTACTCTATTTGAATCAAAACCCTTAACTCCCAATTTTAAAAAACCAACTTACCCTTTTGCTTTGCGCCTAACATAAGGGAACTGTTCTTGAATCACATCAAATGGGTCCCAAGTTGCTTCATAACCAGGTAAATGCTTCCATCGAATCAACACCTCTATTGTGCCCTATCTACCTGGGCATCTTCCGCGTTATCCTCCTCGTCACACACCATCAAGACTTGTCGTGTGCGGTCCCTATGGGATCCTGGAGAAAATTTCTCTTCACACCGAAAACACAATTCTTTGGCTCTCTTGTCCTAAACCTCGGTCTTGGTGAGGTGTTTCGCTCTCCTTAGGGGTATCTTGTTGGAACCCCATCGTTTGAGTTCTCTCCTCTCCCAGGTGGTAAGTTGAGGCAAGGTGAAGACTGCACTAGATTAGTCTTGTAGTCCTGCTCCATTGCATTTTTATCATCGGTCATTTGTGGCAATTCCATTGGCTCCTCGATTCCTCCCAGGTTTAGCGAATGAAGGGACTGCTTATATATCCGACTTCAACCCTTTCATAAAGTTGTCTTCCAATACCGCATCGTAAATCCGTTTTAGGCATCTCGATAACACTTCAAACTTTTCTCTATATTCCTTTATTGTTCGGTCATGGGTTAGAGCTATAAATTGCCCTACTTTAGTGGCTTTAAACCATGGTAGTAGTTGGCCCTTGAACTCCCCTCATGCCCTCAACAGTTGTCGCTATTTGTGTCACAGGAACCATGTTAGCGCCTTGCCCTCCAAGAAAACTCCCGTTGTTGTCAGCTTTTTCATGTTCGAGACACCATTAAGGGTGAAATAGCATTCTACCTGATACAACCATCCTTATGCATCTTTCCCGTTGAGTATGAACATTTTTAATTTCCAAACTTAAAATCTATCCCCCATTAAGGATGCTTGTGCCAATTCCATGCTATAGGGGCCCTACCACCATTCCAACCCTCTCTTCTCTCTTGGTTTCCAACCCTCTCTTCTCTCTTGGTTTCCAAAATAACCAACCCAAGAGCCATTCCCCACTTCAGCCCCTTGCCCCCAACAAGGCCCAAGACCATAGTGGGTCACACCTTTTTGCCCCACTCCTCCTTCATCCCAACAAGCTCGCTCTTCTCTCCTTTGTCCCGCCCCCATACTTCCTCTTAGGTAGTGTTGCGGCTCCATGCTAGTCCTCCCCCGGCCTTGGCACATCCCCAAACAAAGATTGTCCTGCCGACCACCGTTCTACTCTAGCCATTGTCCCAACTTCCTAGGGTTTAGTCCTCCAGCAAACGAGATCGCTCATTGGGCTTTCTTAGGCCACTACACGCCCCATGGTGGCCCGACCTCCTCTGGGTTTGTAACTCGGACTGTCTTCTCTCGTAATGACCCTTGTTTTGGGTAGAACAAGATGGAACGAAGATGAACAATACCCTGGGCGAACGCTTGGGTCGAAAGGTGGAAGACCCGATGATTTGGGTCGTAAGGTCGAAGACCGAGAGTCGAAGTTCGAAGGTTTGAGGGTCGAAAGTTAGATCGTCGAGACAGATCTTCGAGTCTGCGTTTCCAGCCGAGTCTTCGAAGGAGTGTTTCTACGAGTCTTCGTGGCTTGGTTGTTAGAGAGTGTAATGAGCTCAAGTGGGAGCGTGTAGAGGCTGCGTGTGACAATGACCATGTTCGGATTGTGGGTATTTTGTCCTGTGTGGAAGCGGAGTGGTTAGTTCATGTTTTATTTATCAAAACTATGTCATTTTGATGGTGTGTTTCATTTATTAAAACTATGTCGTTTTGATGGTGGGATTTCATTTATCAAAACTATGTCGTTTTGATAAGTGAGGTCTATATAAAGAGGAGCTCTCTTTATTTTAGGTTTAGGGTTTTTGTTGTCGGCCGCGCGGCCGTCGCAGAGAGAGAGAGAGAGAGAGAGAGAGAGAGAGAGAGAGAGAGAGAGAGGGAGATTGAGAGAGAGAGCTCCGGTTCGTGGGTCATCGTTGTCATTCCCGTGGTTGGATGGCGTTAGGCGTGGAGGCAAGAGCGTGGAGGATCTTTAAGGTAGGGGTTTTGTCTTCTTGTACCTAATTCGGGATTAGGACCTGTGGTGAATGAACCGTTGAATATCGTTCTTGTTATTATATTATTTATATGTAAATTCATATAGGTGTGATCTCCTATATGGATGTTAGCCTTCAATGGCGTTTTGTTTGGATATATATATATATAGCCTGCAAGTGTTTGAAATTATGCCTATGAGGCTGTGCATATTATGTGTTTGAGGTTATGCCTGTGAGGCCACGCACGTCAAGTGTTTGAAGTTATGCCTGTGAGGTCGTGCATATTATGTGTGAGATTATATCCGTGTGGCCGGGTTTGTGAGCCTGTGAATATATGCATGCTAAGTGTTCGATGTTATTCCTGTGTGACTAAGCATACTAAGTGTTTGATGTTAAGCCTGTATGGCCATGTGTCTTGTGTGTTTGCTTGTACACCCGGTGGTGTGGAAGCCTGGGACTGTTTTGTGGAACCCGGTGGCTGTGGAAACCCGGGACTATTTTGTGGAACCCGGTGGTGTGGAAGCCCAGGATTGTTTTGTGGAACCCGGTGGCCGGTGGAAGCCTGGGATGGATTTGTGAAACCCGGTGGCTGTGGAAGCCCGGGACTGCTCTTGGAAATCCGGTGGCTGTGGAAGCCCGGTACTGCTCTTGGAAACCCGGTGGTTGTGGAAGCCCAGGACTGCTCATGTGTTAACTTGTGTGGCTGTTTGAAATATTTGTTTTTGCTGATGGCTTACCATTATATTGGTTGAAATAATTGTATCACGATACTGCACTTGTTCACACAGCATGTAGATGTTAGGAGCATGAGATGGGTTGGGGAGACATGATCCTCTTGAGTGTGGTTGCTCACCCCTCTTCTTGTGTTTGTTTTCTTCACGGAACCTACAAGGCGTTAGGTGGGGACACCAAGGTGGAAGACTTTTTGCCTTGTGGCTTTACTCCTTTTGTTATTTGAGTGTTTTGTTAAATGTTATGTTGAGACTATTGTAACTACAATTGGAGATGATGTAATGGATTTTGGAACTTAATAAAGATAAGTGGTTCGCTTTTTTGCTATTTATTGTGGATTATTATGAATGTGTTAGATTTTTGTATATCTATCCCTTGCCCACTGGATGGGTAAAAGGGAGTCACAAACCGGTTTCCTTGGGTTGGAAATCCGGGCGTGACATCTTCGGCCATGAACTCTTCGCTCCATGAGGTCTAGTCATGATCCATCAATTCCAATGATGCCTCGAGCTACGTGCTCCCTATCTGGTGCCAAACGGGCCTCCTGAGATAGACCTTCTTTCTTGTGGTCCATAGCTCTTAACACTATTGTGTCTAGCCATGATCCATTTGCCCTGCGTTTCGGTGTCGCAGAAGCGTCCGACACTGATACGTTCGCGACACGGGATTGACACGTAAGCAACACGCTGGTCAACGCATCGTGACTTTCTTCTCCTTGGATACGCTTCGTCAACATGTCGAACACGTGAGAGAAGTAACGATACATTGCTTCTTAAAAAAAAACAAAGAGAAATACCTAATCGTAATGCAAGAGGTAGTGAGCGCAGCATTCAACTTCGTTACTCATTAGAGCCCGCCGCGCCGTTTGCCCCCTTCGAGGCTTCGCCTCGCCCTTGCTGGCTTGCCCTCACGTCGCCAGATGCCAACTCATCATCAATTCGTCATCGAGTCCATCAAAAGTCGTCATCATCTTCAATTATTTGTGGCGTGAGTCACGTGACGTGACCGGGCGTGTATGGTGTGAGTCGCTGACTTTGTATAAATTGTTTAAATTATTTGTTTCGTAAGTTTCGTTTATGCTTTTATGTATAAGTCTGACTCATATAAATATTTAAATTGTTTATTTAATTGTTAAAAAATTTAAATTTACAATATTTATTTTTTATGTATTCAATTATAAATTTAATTATAATTAATTAATTAAAAATATATATTAATTAACATATTATCAAAATATCAATACTTTAAATAAACACGTATCGTTTCGTGTCGCGTATCACGTGTCGCGTCTCTGTGCAACATTGTTCTCGATGTCGGAGAAGATAACCCCAAGATGAGAGCCCTTGGCACTGTCCTTGTGGGTTCAAGTTACGTGTGCACTCCTCCCCCCGGTCCTTTCTCTCTTTGTTGTGATGCTAGTCGTGGGTCATGTTTCCCCCAGGGATATCGTTCGCCACCACACCCTTGGCCAATGGAACGATCAGAGGGTTTTGTTAGAATTCCATTAGTTTTTGCAGCATGGCTTTCAAGGTTGAGACCTATTGTTTGGTGGCATTGAATCACTTGTCGATGAGGGCCTTGATCGAGTCGACATCCGCCTCCTTTTTTTCTTTAAAGACCAAGACTTTCTTCGCCGCCATTGGTCCTTGAAAAACTGTGCTTCGATACCAATTTTGTAAGAACCAAGACAATCGGGCACTTTTACTAATAGGTGAAATACGAAAGAGGAACAATCATCTCTCCCACTTACAATTAACCTACTAATTGAATCTCCCAAAATCTCATGCCCTTCATCAAACCCATATGCCCAAAACCCTTAACCCTCAATTAAAAAGACCAATCTGCCTAACATAAGTTTTCATAGGCTTGGACCTAACAAACTGGTACATGGCAGTTCCCAACTTTGTTTTTGGGTTGAAATAAATCACTCAGTATATACTGGTAAAATTGTCGGGCGCCAGTCCTCTTTTTTATTAGTTTCTAATTCTAGTGTCTTCATGGTTCAGTTGTAGCGACAGATGATGAGAAGATTGCAGTGTGCTGTCGAGGATTTGGTGCTGATGTGATAATGACTTCAGTATCTTGCCGAAATGGTAAAATACCTCTTCTTTGTTATTTGTTAACCAAGTAGCTTACAGTATGTTTTATGAATTTTTTGTACTTCTTAAATTTCAAGGTACTGAACGTTGCAATGAAGCGCTTCAAAAGCTTGAGAACAAATACGATGTTGTAGTCAATATTCAAGGTGATGAGCCTCTTATTGAACCCAACATAATCAATGGAATTGTTGAAGCCCTACGGGTACATATGTTATTCTTGAACTGCCTTAAGATGGAAGTATACTTCATTAAGCATTTAGTAACTATAATGAACAAAGGGATGTCCTCCCTGTAGGCATCCCCTGATGCGGTTTTCAGCACTGCAGTGACATCCTTAAAACCAGAAGATGGATTTGATCCTAATAGGGTGAAGTGTGTTGTCGACAGCTATGGTTATGCAATCTATTTTTCAAGGGGGCTAATTCCATACAATAAGTGAGTCCTTTGTGTAGTATCTTGGTGTTGCATGGCACACCACCGACTTATTGGGAGATTTTCTATCGATACGACACTTTAATTTTATTTATTTATTTATGTATTTGCTAATCAACCCAACTACAAACTCTGGCAGGTCTGGGAAAATCAACCCAAAGTTCCCATACTTGCTTCATCTTGGCATTCAGGTTAAAAGTAGTGTTTCTTTTGAAACTGCAGGTTTGCCTATCTATTTACCATGGTTGATTGTACACAAATGGTTTTCTTCTTGCCTTGTAGAGCTATGATGTGAAGTTCTTAAATACATATCCTGATCTCCCCCCCTACCCCATTACAACTTGAAGAAGATCTGGAACAGCTCAAATTCCTTGAGCATGGGTATAAGATGAAGGTACTACGTGATTCACTTTTGTTTTTTTGTCCACAAGTTTTTTCCTAATGTATTATGAAGTAACTTGGGAATTTGTAATTTCCCAAGAAGTTCATCACTGTTAAAGCCAAAATCACTAAAACATTATTAGGGGGCCTCTATTATAGTATTATTGGGAACACGCTATAAGGAAAACATGCAAGTTATTTTTTTGTTCATCACACAATGGGTGCTTTAATTCATTTAAGGAAAACATATATTCCTCAATGCATATACATTTCCCCCCCTGTTCATGTCCATGTAGTTACATTAGTGAAAATGAGTGTCTACTTACCCTCTTGTAGTCTTGATTAATTTATTTCTAATGTCTTCCTTGTTTTAGATTTCAGATTTTTGACTGCTCAATACGGTTTATGATTGTTATTATGTAATTTCTATATATTGAATTTCTTTCTTTGCTTAAATTTGGTTTTAAGATGGAATTTGAGCATGTAAGACTGTATGAAGCAGTGGCACGGTGGCTAGAGGCATGCCAAATTTTAATTTGGAGATCAATTATATGGTTGTCTTTGCTTTATGTTGCACTATCATAAAGGCGATACTCTTGTTTCTTTTTATTATCATGGCAGGAAGAGGTTGCCTTATAATTGTGATGATCTAGCGCATTTCATAAACTACCTTTGTATCTATCCAATACGAGTGCCTTAAAAGGAATAATGACTTGTTTGTGGAAAATCTTTTAATGTATAATTTTCATGATCACGATTGCCTTAGTTGAAAAAGCTTTACAGGTCATGATTGTCAGTTGAAAAAGCTTTATACATGCCTTTTCCTTTGCAGGTTATAAAAGTCGATCATGAGGCTCATGGAGTCGACACACCGGAAGATATTGATAAAATAGAATCATATATGCGCGAGAGAAACATACTGTAATCAATAGCGACTCATATGCAGCTATAAGCATGCTGGTTGGCTTGTGTTCTTTTACCGGTTGCGGTTAGTTGAACTTAGTTTTTTTTCCCTTAGTCCTGCAGGACGGGGAAAAAAAAAGCTTTTTTGCGAGCCATTTCCTTTATAAAATCTGAATGTTTGTACGTGTGTCATAAAACACAGTATTTCTGCTTGTTACAACAAACGGATGTCCAACACAACAGTGGCTATTGTGAATAAAATAAAATAAAATAAATCTCTTTCATCTTTCGGCCCGGCGGCGACTTCTTCATGACCAGACCAAAAAATTCATCTTTCACCAGTTTTCAGAGAAACTTTAAAACCTTCATATAACACGCTGGATTTTCATCACGAATCTCTTTATCAACCGCCATTTCCGTTGCACCACTGCTACACCTTTGGCGACTCACAACACTGCGACATTAGTGGCCACACTGACCACACAGGTTGCCCTGATCCCACCCCACTGTACAGCATCAGTGACCATGCTGGTAGTCTGAGCCAGCACTGCCGAGCCACCTCTACAGTCAGCATTGTCCACCTCGACTTAAGGTCATTGCAACCACTTCAACCCATGGGCCACCACACCGCCACTCCACCCATCATCGGCGAGACAGATTCAACTGATGAAAACACTTCCTCTGTCCGAATCGATCACCACCCACACCAAGTTTTTGGCGAACAAAGAAGAACGGCGAGCTTGATTGTTTTGATTTGTTTTTCCTTTGAAGCGTGGATCATTGCTAGCGGCAGCGGTTATGGTGTAGCAGTGCCTAATCTTTTGGTGGAAAGGGGCAATCACAAAATCATAAAATTAGGATGCTTCTTTTGGCAGTGTCTTGAGAACATGCCAGGAATCAACTTCTTTGTTTTGGAATTCGTCATCCAAATTATCATCCTCCAGCCAAAAAATAAAAAATGAGTTCTTTATATTGGATTTATTTTATAATTATGGGAAACAGTTCTAGTTGCTTTTAGAATGTTTGTAAATTTGAGTTACTATTAATTATAATTTATTAATTAAAATCGAGTTGTGATACAAGATCATAATATAGGTAAATCATATAAGATCATATTTGTTATTGAGTTATGTGCATCTTATATATATTTTAATATGATTTTACAATTCAGGATAGGCTTTATATACTAATGAAGCCCGTTAATTGATAGGACTTATTATATCATTGCGTAGTTAGATTTTTGTATATATGTTGGTGATATAATTCTAACTCATCCATCAGATTAAGCCGTAAAAAAAAAACCAATCACACCCATAGCGTTTATTATTAATCTGCTATAGAGAAAACAAGTAAGTATTATACTCTAATATTAACTAACATACGTAATCTTAGGTAAGCAATGATGTGTGTTATCAATATATTATAATTTAATCTTGCTATTAGCTGCATATTAAAAAAAAAGGGGATTCTTTTTCGTCGTGTTCTTTTCCACACGATTCCTTTCTCCATCTTGGACGGCAACTGAGTTCCACGGCCGTCCTTAGGTGCGATCAAGATGAACCGCTGCGACACCGTTTTGACCATCACTATGAGTTTCCGGTGGGATGACGCCACCCCTTGCTCGCCCCGGTCGTCCCGGAGGAATACAGCGACTTGATTGGATCTGGTATTTTCATCAGATGCCTGTTCGGGGACGAGGTGGAGAGAGGAGTCAATGGGGTGATGGAGGGGCGTGATGCGGTGATGGTGATGGATGGCGATGGCCATCATGTATCGTCACATGATGGAGATGGCGTTGTTGTTGGCGTTGGATTAATATGGTCTGATCTGAAGGGTGCATCTCTCGGGCGCCAGCAGCGGAGTACCTATGTGTCATGAATATTTTAGTCCCACGAGGGATTTCCTAATCAATTTAATAAAAGTTATTAAATCGGCTTTTACAAATTTCAATTATAAATTTAATTGAATTTTGGTCCTTTCGTGCTTTTAAATCACGTTCACAGGAATATAGTGACCTTAGAGATAAGATATTATTAAGGACGTTCACAGGGCTCAATTATTCAAGCAGCCTTCAATACAATTGTTGCACCGTTTTTGAATTTAACATGTACCGTTTTTGACATTATTATATTCAAGCAGCCTTCACAGGGCTCAATATTATATTTAACATGTACCGTTTTTGAATTGACGCAAAAAAAGGACCCGCTCTCTCAGCTCCCCGTGTATTAATAGGAGGACGAAAACAAAAAACAAAAAGCGTTAGGCAATGGGTCACTTCCCCGTGATAGCGATTGTTGTCACATTGTTGGCGGCCTTGGGTCTCTTGTCGACGTTGGCCGTGTCAAGGCAGGTGGAGGACGACGTAAGGAGAGTGCTTCAACGAGGACCGGTGTCGTCATCTGGGCCAAATCCATACACGTACAAATATTGGCGGGATAGGTAGACTCGACTCCGCATACGGATAAGACTCTAATTTTTTTTTATATATGCATACATATTGTGATTGATGAATATATTAAAAATTTTAAGATTTGGTGTTTAATTTCAAGTATGATAGTTTTATGTTTCAAATAAAATACCGTGAATATATATGTAATAAAGTTTATGAGACATACATGAGTCATATGTGCCTAATTGGTTTCTTGATTTATTATAAATTATAAATACATGAAATCAAATGATTGACTATAAATAACATCATCAATAAAGTCTTTTGAGTTGTTTTTAGCTACACTACCATATAAACCCATGACAACAAAGTTATTAAGTAACTATAACTATGGATGTCTTATATTGCATATTGATACATTGACGGCTATGATTCGTTACTTATGGTTTTGTTGGTCCGGATTTTGTTTAGAAATGTTATCTTTGTTACACAGCCTGAGAGTTTTGTTCTTTACTATATGTATAGATTAAAGTTTTCAAGTTTAATAAAATATTTTAAGGTTTTCAAGTTTAGCGTTTTGCTCAAGTGGGAGAATATTAGAAGCTTTTTAAATTTGGGTTACCGTTAATTATAATCTGTTAATTAAAATCGGACTGTGATACAAGATAATGCAGGTAGCTCATATAAGGTTATATTTGTTATTGGGCTATGCGCATCTCATATATATTTTAATATAGTTTTACGGCTCAGTGTAGGCCTTATATACTAATGAGGCCCGTTGATGGATAAGACCCATTAGGTCATTGCGTGACTAGGTCCCTCCCTCTGTTCTTTCTATATATATATATGTGTGTGTGTGTTGGTGGTATAGCCCTAACTCATCCATCGAGTTGAGCCGTCAAGGTGAGAATAAGAGGAAGAAGACCAGTCGCACTCGTAGTGTTCATTATTGATCTGCTACGGAGAAAACAGATAAGTGTTATACTGTGATATTGATTAATATACATGATCTTGGGTATTCATATTATTGTTTATAGTTCCTAGTAAGGCTCTTGGCTTGTTATTTATTTTAAGTGATTATGAGTTTGATCTTAAACACATTATAAAAGCTTGTAAGCTTAATAAGCTTGAACTCTAGTTTGGTCCATGCTTAATGAATTAACTTGAACTTAATGAGTTTGAACCTAGTGAGTTTACGTTGTTATATTTATTAAATTGTATATTTTTTTAAAATATTATTAACTATTTTATTAGTTTGATGTTAAGTTAATAATATTTTTTAAAGTTAATTTGAGCAAAATAAATTTAATATTTAAACTTAACTCAACCTTACGAGCCTAGCTTAATGAGTTCAAACCAGTCGAGTCCAGATGAGCATATAAATTTGAGTTGAAACACGTTTAAGTTCGAGCTTAATTTAATAATAATATATATGTAAATGTTATAATTATTAATATAATTTTATTTTTTATTGAAAATAAAAAAATATTTGGAATCTATTATTAAAAATCTATCCAATAAAATCAATATTGAATATAAAATAATTACTTTAATTTCTTGTGTTTAAATATAACAAAATTACTAAAGCTTAAAATAATTATTTTATATTCAATATTGATTTTATTGGATAGATTTTTAATTATTATTTTTTAATTATTTTGAATAATAAAATAATTGCAATATTCAATAATTATTATAGAAGAAATCATAACAGAAACAATTGCTATTGAACATAAAATGGGAATGGAGAAATCTCTTACCCTCAACAACTGTCATAAAGGGTGAGGATAACCCCTCCCTATATATAGAAATTGCTCAAATAGTAAATGCCTTGTAGTTTTCTTTAGAGCTCATTTTGTACAAACTATATATTATTCTTACACATAATTTGTTGTTAGGAAAAATATATTCATAGGTATATTATGCGGGTAATTTATGCATGTATACCTATCCTGTTGTTGGATTGGTATTTTTTTTAAAAAAATTAATATCAATTCAATGGCAATGAAAATAATTTTATACGGATTACCTGCACAATGTACATGTATATATCATTACTCTTGTTGTTATATATTTATACAAACATAAGTAATATTACGTACCATCGGAATTATATAACTAGTGGATAATCAAAACGATATAACAACATATCAAATCATCATTGGGGGGGGGGGGGGGGGGGGGGGGATGAGAGAGAGAGAGACAAAAATAAAATAAAATAAATAAATAAATCATGGTTGTCAACATAGGTCACGATTTTGCTGCGATATTGTGAGTTGGTTACACATATCATTTCTCTAAAAACATATAATTCAATATGTAATTGAGTATTAAATAATTAATTATAAATTAGGTGAATTAAATGCTTGAGTAGCAATTTTTTAATAGGTTAATCAATAGGTATTGTCACACTCGAATTTCCAACCCAAGAAAATCACAACAAACACATAACAAATACCTACAAGACAAACCACATATTTATTCATAATTTAAAAACTCTTTTATATCATTTTCTACATGGAGTTACATCCGTTCATCGAACAACTTGAAAATAAATGAAATTGACAACAAAATAATTAAACTCGGAGTCTCTACCTTGGTGTCCTACCTAATACTTGTAGGTTCTTGAAAAGAAAACAATTACAACAGGAGCGGTGAGCAGTCACAACTTAGTAGAGATCATGTCTCTCCAAACCATCCCATGCTCCTAGCATTTACATGATAATGTGTACAAGTGTAGTATCGTGACAACATATAAACGATCCATAAGAAGCATTTCAACCTCACATGGTATATGAATAGAACATGAACAAACCACATAGGATCCACAACCTCGCCACACAAGCTATCACATCTTTAGCTACACAAGCTATCACATCCTTAGCCACATAAGCCACTACATCCACAACCAAACAAAGCTACTACATCCACAGTCAAATAAACTACTACATCCACAGCTAAATAGGCTACCACATCCACAACCACACAAGCTACTACATCCACAAGGTCATAATACAAATGAAAGCATAATATCACAAATTAACATATCCATCCATAAAGTAAGAGTACTTCACAGGACATGCTTATCATACAAGACACACGCTTACCATAACAACACATATATTGAAGGCATATATATAACACAAGCAAAAATGATGTTAATCCTCCTAACACTCACTCCCCAATCACAAGTCCTTTTGTGATTCCAAGGGTTCTCACGAAGCACTATTGCGAGTATTGTTTTTGATATGCTACTTTTGTTTTTTATAAGCAAAAGCTACAAAAACCTTTTGATAAACTAGGAAAAAAACACGAATAAAATGATTTTCTACTTTTTTATAATAAAAAAGGAGAAACCGTTTAAGAATTAATTTAACAATTGATATAAAATAACTTTTGAAATTTTAAAATACTAATATTGACCCTGATCATAGGGATATGAGAAGGGGTGTAGGTTTAGAATTTAAAATTTAAGGATATTTTTATCCTTTTGAACATCCAAAACAATTTTTTTATTTACCAAATAATTATTACTTGCTTTTAGAATTTATTGTATTTTTAAAATCATAGTTTACCAAATATTGACTTTATTTATTTCATGACAGTTTTTTAAGCATAGGTAAAAACAATTTCTTCTTAAACTAAAGCATTACCAAATTTGGCCATAAAGTTTCTTCTAAAACTAAAGCATTACTAAATTTGGCCGTAATCTAATCGAGTAATGCTTTGCACGATCGAGATTGTGTAATTGATGGGTAATTTTAATGACGTGACAGTGTACTAAATTATCGAAGGGAAAAAATTGAAGTTATAAAAAAAAACACAACAGTTCATATCAATTATGATTTTACAACGATATTGCGATCATAGATGGAGGCATGGGGAGCCGGTCGAGGCCATGGTCCCCCCCTATTTTTCTCTAGATTATATATAATATATATATATATATATTATATATATATATATATATATAATCTTAAAACTAAAATGTTTAATGATATAAATAGAGAAACAATTTTATAGGACAAAAAAATTGCCTTAAATCCTGGAAAACATTTACATAAAGTAATAAAGTTATTAATTAGACATGATATTAGGGAATTTAATGGTATAAAACTAGCAATATAAAAGAAAATGGACAAGCATATAATAATAATATAGTCATAAAAGTCTTGTTCTAATGGGGTATATATATATATAAATTTAAAATTTTTATTTATAAATGAGTTGTTATAATATTAATTTTTTTTAGAAAAAATAAAGAATTATAGTTTTATATTAGCATAATACTAATATATAATCGTTAATATAAAATTTCACGATGTGTAAAGCTATAAATTATATTATCATAGTCAGTTAATATATAGTTATAGATTAATGGGCCTATATTAGCGTGAGTCATTGAGTCATACATTAACGAATTAGATAATCTAATTTACATCATAGATAATAATATATAATTATATATATATAATAAAATAGACAAATTAATTAATTAAGTCATATAAATCTATTATATTAATATAAATTTATCTAAAACGTGATATATAATATATATACCAATAGTCATATAAAACATAATACTATTCATATAAAACATGACTCGTGATTGTTAATAGATAAATTTTTTTATTATACGGATGTAAGTATGGTAAGGTTTAAAAGTTATCAATAAATTAACTAAATATCATATATCAAGAGATTTAAAATATATATAGCCTTATTAAACAAAACTCATGAAGAATAACAAAAATTGATATACCTATGAATGGTTTGATATCTATAAAGAGAGTTATGCTTTCATTCCATCACTCGATATATATATAATTACAATCGTTAGGCTTTGATATATATGTCTATATTTTTAATTTCTATCAATATTTAGATTTATTTGGTAATATGACTTATTGTCCCAAAGTGTTAATGATAAATATGCTACTAACTACAATAATGATAAATGGATTATATAATTTTTTAAAAGTTATCTAAGATTTAGTTATGAAAGGATTTGGTGAATTTTTTATACTTCTATATCATTACTTATGACCTAAATGATGGTAATTGCGGTTTAGAATAATAGTTTCTAAATATAAGTTACAATAATATTAACAATTTGTATTTCTATCCCTCAAATCAAACTTTTTGGATTCATTTATTTTTGCAAAGATGGTAAAAAAAAACCGACCTTAAAACAAGAAAGTTAGAATTCATATCTTTTCCCTACAAGAACGAACTCACTATCATCACTTGTGATCCTATATATTTTCTTAATATAATAATGAATGACAAACAACGCCGACACGCCTGAGTTGGCACTGCACAAAAGTGTTACCTGGCAGTAGCATTCGTTGTGGTGCTTCTGGATTCTAATGTACTGCATCCAAGATCAAAATGAGCTTGCCGGCGGACCACTTTCGTCCCATTTTTGTAGTGAGCTCGCGTCATCTTTTCTAATAGAAGAGCGATCGCTTCGGTCAAAGCACTAATAGCACTGTCAGGGAAACGTGACGGCATAGGCACCACGGGACCCCCCCAACCAAAAGTATAACATGAAATAGTGCGAGCGCACCTAACTTGATCTTCTTGTAAGAGAGAATGTCGATTGAATCTAATAGCTCTATTGGAAAGGAGACCACACTTTGTCTTTTAGGTTGGATTGCTGGTTTCAAAAGCACTATAATAGGTTTGATATAGACAGAGGCGGAGCCATGTTGGGACGAAAGGGGGCCATGGCCCCTCCTTTCGTCCGGATTATTAGTGCTATATGATAGGTTTTTTTAAATAGATTTTTTCAGTTAGCTGCCCTCCCTTTTTTAACGTGTTGTCTATATGTCTCATCCAGCTATCTCCCACCATCTTAATTTGGCAACTCGACAATTTTAATTACAAGCTGTTTTAATTTGGCAATTCGACAATATTGCAGGAAGCAAAGTCGTCGACGGCTCGATGCCATCCTCCCTCCCCCAGGCGGCAGAGACACAGACACACCGTCACGCACGCAGCGATGTCGTCGGCCGTCCGGCCCGTCCTCCCTCCACCAGGCGGCCATGCCCTGTGCCCCTAATCATCTCTCCTTAGGTTTATGATGTCAGTGACGCGTCACACCGACGTCGTCCTCTAGGCTCCAGGAGAGCTCGGCCTGCGCGTGCAACAAAGAACATCACTTCCAGGCTACGGCTGGTAGCGGCGGCCTCTGCTTCCGCCCTCCTCTCTTTTCCTCACGGCGGGGAAATGTCGCAAAGATCTCCGGCCATTTGCCCTCATCCGTCGCGTGTCGCCTGTCGGTAGAAAGGTAAAAGTCTCTTTTTGGCCCCCTCGGATCCGAAATCCTGGCTCCGTCCCCTGGATATAGAATTATATTATATATATGTGTGTGTGTGTGTGTGTGTGTGTGTGTGTGTGTGTACCCGCACGCCAACGATAAGAATATCAAATTTTCAGCCCTGAGCTTGAAATGGGGATAAGGGTGTCCCTCTAATCAAGATCGGCTGGCCACTAGAAGCCACAGGGACAAGGCTCTCCCTTAAACCAAGATTGACTGGCAACTAGATGCCGCAGGACAACGATGTGCCTTCAATCAAGATTGGCTGGTGGCCGGTAGAACGTCACTAACTGTTTTGATAGACATACGAATCGCAGGCCATGGACGACATTCACACGACACATTAATTTCATACAATGCACCACCAGACCCGATAATTTAAATTAATCAAATTAGTTTGGATGTTATATTTTAAATTATGTTGATATTTTTTATTTGAACAAAATCAAATAAAATTAAACTTATTATTTCGATCAAATCAAATCGAATCGAATCGATTATTTGGATTGATTCGATTTGAATCAACAATTTAAAATATTATCGATTTTAATTTGTTTAATTCATTAACTTTTGAATTTTAAAAGTTAAAATAATATAAAATAATAAATAAATAATATATGTGCACGCTAATATTAATATATATATACCAAATTATAATTGTAAACTTTTTAAAATTGAATAATATAGTGCACAAATACAACACATCCGTATTTCTTATCAAATAATCTTAAATAAATAAATTCTAAAATATAAAATAAAATAAAAATATTATTTGATTTGATTTGGTTTAGATTGTAATTTTGAAATCTTAACAAAACCAAACCAATAATAATATTATTATACTTCAAAACAATTCAAAACATATTTTATTCCGTTTAATAAACTAACCGTTTTGGTAGATTGATTTAGGTAGTTTGGCGACTTATAGCAACTCCAAGAGCCTCTTTACAATTTTCTCCACATATTCAGAATTTTTCACATGTAAAGAGCTGTTTTTTAACATACACTCCAAGAGCCTCTCTATTTTTATTAAAATAATAATTTATTAATAATAATATTAATTGCATAGGAGAGAGGAGAGAGAGGAAAGGGAGAGAGGGAAAGAAGATAAAAAATAATAAAAAATTATGTGAAGAATGAATAGTGACTCTTCATTTGTGAAGAGTCACCAGAATTTGTAGATGTAGAGAGCTTGATGAAGAGGTCATTGGAGCTCATTTTTGGCATTAGGCTCTCTATTTGTAGATAATAGAAAGCCTTTTGGAGTTGCTCTTATAGGTTCACCCCTACGACCAACACCACTAATTACTACTTTCCTTTACCAAATTGTATTAATAGTAAATATTAACGATTTATTTTAATTAACTTGAATTAATTATAGTAATTATTTATTCAAAAACATATAATAAACAATAACTATTGTTTTTTATTAAAATATATTAATTGACTTAAAATGGATAAGAATAGTGATTTACTTGTTCAAAATACACAATAAACACTAATATGACTGCTAAAATTAATTTTCTCTTACTTCCTAAAAGTTATATGATCCTACATTAATTGTTTATAATTATCAAATTTGATTACTAGTAAATTTTAAATTCAGAGAAAATTTTTATAACTATAATACTTTATTAAAATATACATTAATTTGACTTTTTCACTACACCCGTATGTGCCACTTTTAAAATTCTAATATTATTTTAGTCTTTTTAAATATTTATTTCATTAATTAAAAGTAGGAGGATTTAAGATTAATAGGAGTGATTGTGTGAAACAAAAATGAATCAGGATTTTCTGTAATGACTACAAGAATACAAATTACAATATGCTCAAACTATAATATTTTGGTATGTAGTACACCAAAATTAAATTGTTTTGGTACGCAAGTATTTTGAAAAATACCAAAACTATCTTATCCAGAGAGAAAAAAACTGGAGAATTTTTTTTATGAATGAATAATAAATATATAAATATAAAGATATTATATGTAACGATTTAGACCACCCACTAGCAAGATATTATCCGTTTTAGGCCTTAGCCTACACGAATTTATTTTTGGTAGGCTCAATTAAAGATTCCAAAAGGCCTCTTGTTAGGTAAGGTATATGTACCCACTTATGTGGCGTGTTTCATTCCCCTCCACTGTCGATGTGTGACTTACGGAGTTGGTTTTGTTCTCTACTAACATAGGCTAATTTTCACAATTCATCCCCCTTAAGAGGCTCACGTTCCTGTGGGACTAGCATACCAACTTGGGTAATGACTCTAATACTAATTGTAACAATCTAGACCAACCCTTAGCAAGAAATTATTTGCTTTGGGCCTCAACCTACGTGAATTTGTTTTTGGTACACCCTAAAGTCCCAAAAGAGCCTCTTGCTGGATTAGGTATCCGTACCCACTTATATGGTATGTTTTGTTCCCCCACTACCAATATGGGATTTAAGGAGCCCGTTCCACCTTTTACTAACATAGGCTAGCCAATCCTCACATCATATAGATACCCTAAATTTAAATTATATTTTAAAGATTCAGATGTAATCATATTTTGGAGTTTTTAAATTTTATTTATATATTTTATGAAAAATGGAGGGTCAATCAACATTAAAAAATGGTAGAATCTCTTATATGATGAGATGGCATATGATAGGTGACATTTTTATGCTATACGGATCAAACATGGGTGTTAGGGGAAAGTTACACAAATAATAATTAGATTATTATTTGGATTCAAACATAATAAAAATAAAATAAAATAAAATAAATATCTAATAAAATTTTGGGTTTAATTTTATTTCAATTATTTAGGAATCCAAAAAATAATTTAATTATTATTATATATTCATTTATAAATAATAAATTTCTGAATAATTATTTGAATGAATAATACATTTTTGTCATTATTATTTTTATTTTTCTTTATTATAATATTATGTACAGGTATATGAACAAATAAATCTAATTTATAAGTGATGTAGCTTGTGTTGGCATTAAATAATAATTTAGTCAATATTATTATGTTTAAATGTGATCCATTCATTGGAGCCGTTTCATGAGGTAGTAATTGTAATTGATTAGTAATTACATACTAATTCATTTGGGCAATTAAATCCATGAATAAGAAACGGTTAATTCTTCTCCCCTTTTCCGTAACCTCCCAGACTATTATTATAACACATTTATTTTGATCCATGATGGCTGGAACAAATATTCAAGGAAAAAATGTGTTTCTTGTGTGTTTGATACGTGGGTTCACCAAGCCTGCTCTCTAGAGAAATTGCACCATCTAATGTTGAGAGAAAGGTTTGGAAACTAGCTATTGGAATTGAAGAATCAACAAGAAGGAAAGGTATTTGATTTCATTGAATCAATCAAAGCCACTTGGAAAAAGCAAAGTCAATCATTCTCAGAGATTGGAGGTGGTCATTTCAAATTTGAGACAACCAATTTGAATGACCAGAATGTCCAGAATGTTGATATGAAGAAATTAGGCGTGGTCAATCAAATGGTCAATTCAAATTTCAAATGACCAATTCAAATGACCAAAGGTTCCAGTCACATTCTTTGAAATTGTGAAGGTAGTCAATTGAAATTTCAAACGACCAATTCAATTGACCAGAGTACAATCTCTAATCAAATACTAAAGGCAATGGCTGGAGGTATTTATATCGTTTACTCTTATTGCTTCCGCTTTCATATATATGTTCATATGGTTTAAGAACATAATCGAGATGTGTATATATATATATATTCCATATATATATTCTGATTTACATTGGAGATGATTTATTTTCTCCACATTTGGTATCGAGCTGACGTTATAATCTCTGCCTTGCTTGGAAATTAGTTATCATTCGGTTTTATTAATTGATAACATTTCAATTCAATTTGATTATATTGATTTTTGGTGGACTCACGTCTTATTGTTTTTATCCAAGGAGAGGAGCTAGTTTTCATTCGGTTATGCCAGGAATGTTATAATTTGACTTATATGATTCTTATATTTTGGAATGAATATATAAGTTCTATATACATAAAGATCGGTATATAATAAAGTGAAATGTCAAGTGATTTAAATTTTTTATTAGTTAGGGAATAGCCACAAGATCTCTAACTCTTGGAAATTTAATATTGAAATCACATGTGGATACTAGACATTAGTTGTAATTAATCATATGTAATATAATAAGATATGCCCACAGAAATTTTATTATATTTGTATGGTTAATTAGGGTGTGGTATTAGATTGTGTTTCTTAATTTACCCACAGGGATTAAGAAATATTGATTTGATGGCTTCACTATAAAGTAATATTATGAATCTAATTTGAATACACTTTAGCCCACAGGCAAGTTTTATGTCACTAGATTCATATCAAAGATAATTTACATTGGTAAATTGTGAATAAAGTTAAATTTTTAAACTTTGTTAATAAGCATATTTATTTGTTTGCGGTATTTTTACCTGGAAACATTTCGATGTTAAATGTGAAATTCTGAATTAAGAGATGATAACTACAAGGTGTGGAAGGAGAGAGTGTTACTGCATTTAGGGTGGATGGATATTGATTATGCTATTCGGAAAGACAAACCGCCTAGCATAACGGAGAATAGTTCTCCAGGATGCGAGTGATCTTTATGAAAAGTGGGAGCGATCTAATCGTCTCTCTGCTTATGTTCATAAAGACTCATATTAGTGCTAGCATTCGAGGTTCCGTCATTCAAGACAAGAAAGTCAAGGATCTTCTTCAAGCCATCGATGAGTAGTTTGCATCCTCCCGATAAGGCTCTCGCCAAAGACCTTGATTATGAAGTTCTCATCCATGAGGCACACCGAGGTTAAAGGAGTGCGTGATTATATCATGCGCATGAGGGATATAGCGGCTCAACTTCAGACTTTAGAAGTTACCATGTCGAAATCTTTCCTAGTCCATTTCATTTTGTGCACTCTACCTCAACAATATGCCCCTTTTAAGATATCTTATAACACACATAAAGACAAATGGTCAATTAATGAACTTATGACCATGTGCGCTCAAGAGGAGGGTAGATTGTTAATGGAAGAAGGCGAAAAGGTGAACCTTACCACAACTTCTTTTTCAAAGAAGAAAAAGGATCACATTAAGGAAAAGGAAAAGAGAAAGATTCATGTAAACCAAGTCATAAAGAAAGAGTCAAAGTGTTACTTTTGTAAAAAGAAGGGACACATAAAGAAGGATCGCATTAAGTTCAAGGCTTGGCTTGAGAAGAAAGGTAATTTTCTAGCATTTGTTTGTTATGAATCTAATATGGTTAGTGTTAATCATGATACATGGTGGATTGATCTTGGGACTACAATCCATGTTACAAAAACCTTACAGGGTATGACAAACCTAAGGAAGCCAAGGTGACGGTGAAAGACTTATCTATTCAGTAACAAGATAGCTTCACATGTGGAAGCCATTGGAACATGCAATTTGGTTTTAAGTCCTGGTTTCACTTTGCGTTTGGATAGAACATTTTATGTTCCTAATTTTGCAAGGAATTTGATTTCAGATCTGGACTTTTACCTTTTTGGATTTTCCTTTAATTTTGCAGACTCGGTTTAAGTATTATCGAAATTACAAATTATTGGTTATGGTACATTGTCCGATAATTTATTTAAGCTTGGCTTGCAAAGTGATACCAATTACTATAATTCTATGCATGTTAGTGTTGGTTTAAAAAGATGTATTATGAATGAGGATTCCTCCTTGTTATGGCACCAGGAGATTGGGACACATCTCTATTGAGAGAATTAAAAGATTGGTAAAGGAAGGTGTCCTTGATACTCTAAACTTTAATGACTTTGATACTTGTGTTAGTTGCATTAAAGGAAAGCAAACTAATAAACACAAAATAGGTGCCAAAAGGAGTTCGACTTATTAGAAATCATACACACGGACATTTGTTGTCCTGGACATGAATGCTAGTGATCCTAAATACTTTATCACCTTCATAGATGATTATTCGCGATATATGTATCTCTACTTACTTCATTTAAAGGATGAAGCTTTAGATGTCTTTAAATTGTTTAAGGTCAAGTAGAGAATCAAAGTGGTAAACACATTAAGATCGTGAGATCAGATCGAGGTGGAGAGTACTATGGTAGGTACACCGAGAACGGACAAGTGCCTGGTCCATTTGCTAAATTTCTTCAAGAGCATGGGATTGTTGCCCAATATACTATGCCTGGTTCCCCGGACCAAAATGGTGTAGCGGAAAGAAGAAATCGACATTAATTGACATGGTGCGTAGCATGAGAAGTAATGTTAAACTTCCATTATTTTTGTGGATTGATGCACTTAAGACGGCAGCGTATATATTAAACAGAGTTCCTTCCAAGGTTGTTTCTAAAACACCTTTTGAGTTATTCAAAGGCTGAAACCAAGTTTGCGACATATACGCGTTTGGGGATGTCCGTCGGAAGTAAGAATATACAACCCACAAGAGAAAAAGCTTGACCCAAGGACTATTAGTGGGTATTTCATTGGATATGCCGAAAAGTCTAAAGGTTATAGATTCTATTGTCCGTCTCATAGCACTAGAATTGTGGAATCAAGAAATGCTAAATTTCTTGAGAATGATTTGATCAGCGGGAGTAATCAATTTCAGGATATTGTTCCAGAAATGACCACCGTGTGGTTCCACCCTCTGAATCAAGTAATAGGTTGATTGTTGTTCACACTCCTCAAGTTCAACCAAGTGTTAGACAATCAAATATAGAAATTCCACAATCTGTTGATCAAAATCCGATAGATCATGTTGTAAACGAGGAACCAGTTCCTTATGAAAGTGAACAAGTTCCATTAAGGAGATCTACTCGTGAAAGGAAATCAGCTATTTCGATGACTACATAGTGTACTTGCAAGAATCGGATTGTAATGTTGAAGTTGATAATGACCCTCTGTCGTTTTCACAAGCCATAAGTTCTACGATTCAAACTTATGGATGAATGCTATGAAAGATGAGATGGATTCTATGGCGTCTAATCGAGTTTGGGATCTCGTCGAGTTGCCTGATGGTATAAAAACCATTGGATGTAAGTGGGTTTTCAAGACAAAAAAGAGACTCACTTGGTAACATCGAGAGATATAAGGCAAGACTCGTTGTTAAAGGGTTCACTCAAAGAGAAGGAATCGACTATACTGGAGACTTTTTCTCCTGTCTCAAAGAATGATTCTCTTCGTGTGATTATGGCATTGGTAGCTCATTTTGATTTCGAGCTGCATCAAATGGATGTGAAAACGCATTCCTCAATGGTGATTTAGAGGAAGAGGTTTATATGAAACAACCTGAAGGTTTTTCCTCTAAGGATGGTGAACATTTGGTTTGTAAGTTAAATAAATCCTTATACGGATTAAAACAAGCCTCCCGCCAATGGTATAAGAAGTTCCATGAAATAATTACTTCATTCGGTTTCAAGAGAATATCATGGATGAATGCATATATCTTAAGGTTAGTGGGAGTAGAGTTTGTTTTCTTGTGTTGTATGTGGATGATATTTTACTTGCAACCAATGATAAAGGGTTGCTACGTGAAGTGAAACAATTCCTTTCAAGTAACTTTGATATGAAAGATATGGGAGAGGCATCTTATGTCATTGGCATTAAGATCCATAGAGACAGATCTCGAGGCATTTTAGGATTGTCTCAAGAGGCCTATATCAACAAAGTGCTTGAGAGATTCAGGAATGGAAGATTGTTCACCAAATGTAGCACCAATTGTGAAGGGTGACCAATTCGGTTTGAATCAATGCCCCAGGAATGACATTGAACGGGAATAGATGAAAAATGTTCCATATGCTTCGCGAGTTGGTAGCATTATGTATGCTCAGGTTTGTACCAGACCTGATATTGCATATGCAGTTGGAGTATTGGGACGATATCAGAGTAATCCAGGGATCGATCACTGGAAGGCTGCAAAGAAAGTGATGAGGTACCTTAAGGGAACTAAGGATTACATGCTTATGTATAGACGGACTGACAATCTTGAAGTGGTAGGCTATTCAGACTCTGACTACGGTGGCTGCAATGATTCACTTAAATCCACATCAGGATATGTGTTCATGCTAGCTGATGGTGCCGTATCTTGGCGGAGTGCAAAGCAAACCTTGACAGCCAGTTCTACTATGGTTGCAGAGTTTATTTCTTGTTTTGAGGCTACCTCACATGGTGTTTGGTTGAAAGGTTTCATATCCGGGCTTAGAGTTGTTGACTCTATTAATCGGCCGATAAGAATGTCTTGTGATAATTCAATTCTTTGTTTTCATGACTAAGAATAATAGAAGTGGAAGTCGAAATAAGCACATCGACATAAAGTATCTAGTCGTGAGAGAACGTGTTCAAGAAAGAAAAGTGATCATTGAACACATTAGGACCGATTTGATGATAGCTGATCCCTTGACTAAAGGCATGCAAATTAAGAGTTTCAAGGATCATGTGGTAAAGATGGGACTTGGACCCATTATGTAGTACATTCATGTTGAACCTTTATTGTTTTGGATATTTTCTCATTTTGGAATTATGCGCAATTTATGAATTAAGTTGAGAAATATCATTTTGTTTGAACCTAGAGTAAAACATGAGGTTTGCTCATTAAGTTAAGTGTGTATGGTGTATTGAGTTTTCGATATATCGTGATGCATGGAAGATTAATTCTCGTTTTAAGAGTTTTCGTCGCCATGATCCGTATATTGTTTCTCAATCATAAATGGATCAAGTGGGAGAATGTTGGCATTAAATAATAATTTAGTCAATATTATTATGTTTAAATGTGATCCATTCATTGGAGCCGTTTCATGAGGTAGTAATTGTAATTGATTAGTAATTACATACTAATTCATTTGGGCAATTAAATCCATGAATAAGAAACGGTTAATTCTTCTCCCTTTTCCGTAACCTCCCACACTATTATTATAACACATTTATTTTGATCCATGATGGCTGAACAAATATTCAAGGAAAAAATGTGTTTCTTGTGTGTCGATACGTGGGTTCACCAAGCCTGCTCTCTAGAGAAATTACACCATCTAATGTTGAGAGAAAGGTTTGGAAACTAGCTATTGGAATTGAAGAATCAACAAGAAGGAAAGGCATTTGATTTCATTGAATCAATTAAAGCCACCTGGAAAAAGCAAAGTCAATCATTCTCAGAGATTGGAGGTGGTCATTTCAAATTTGAGACAACCAATTTGAATGACCAGAATGTCCAAATGTTGATATGAAGAAATTAGGCGTGGTCAATTGAAATGGTCAATTCAAATTTCAAATGACCAATTCAAATGACCAAAGGTTCCGATACGATTCTTTGAAATTGTAAGGTAGTCAATTGAAATTTCAAACGACCAATTCAATTGACCAGAGTACAATCTCTAATCAAATACTAAAGGCAATGGCTGGAGGTATTTATATCGTTTCGCCTTATTGCTTCCGCTTTCATATATATGTTCATATGGTTTAAGAACATAATCGAGATGTGTATATATATATATTCCATATATATATTCTGATTTACATTGGAGATGATTTATTTTCTCCACAGCTTGGTTATTATTCTTGTTCACATTTTTTATAAAATTAATGTTCATGACCTTTTAGCTTTTTAATTTGGTTATTTTCCTCTATTATATTAATATATATGTTAATAAATAATAATTACTTATGATCAGTAAATTCTAGGCTGGTCCGCTACATGTAACTTTCCCCTCATAAAAATTTAATAACTCAAGATAAAAAAAAAGTTCAAATGACCTGAAAGAAATTTTCATCAAAGTTATTACATGACCACCTACATGATTTACCATCTTATATATATATGTTACAAATTTCACCACGTGTTATATATTTAGCTCCGAGGTCACGGGAAGAGTTAACTTCTATACGTCAAATTCATCTCAACGGGTACGAAGATTTTTAACTAATTAAGAAAATTACCCATTGGATAATATCAAGGCTCCAATGGTCATTTTGGGGAAGGTTCATCAAACGGAGTCCCATTCATTCAAGTAAAATGAACCCGTACGAGTCCACGACCCACCAACGGGCTACACGACCCATGCATGCCAACCACAAACACACCTAGTCTAAATAAATATTTGTGCTCTTTTGCGTAACCATAAATTGAACGGTTATAATTTTTTTTCTCGATTACTTAAAAATTACTCAAACCCTATCTAACATTGCTCCACCCAGTCTCTTTTCCCAGTCTCTTTTTAATGCACGTGCTGGGTTATTTTTAAAACATTTATCGGATCAATATGGAAAACAGGCAGTATCATGAGCAGCCATCCGTCGAGTTTTCAGTATAAATGTAGACATACACTCTTCGGTTGGACGTGCCTACAACTGCAATACTACAACACCGAGTTTCAGAGACATGGGTGTCGATTAGTGCTCCTCCATGGCTCTACCTCAACGGCTCTCTCTCCCGGCCCCACTTTGTGCTCACTGGCGGCCAAGCCCCCAGCCTCCCACTACTCTCAGCATCTGCTCTGCGGCTCCCGTTAGTATGCCTGTTGAATTATTTGATCGCGGGAATTGAATTATTTAATATTAATTTATGTTTAATTTTTTATTGTGCTCTGGACTTTTAATGGAAAATTTTGGGGCTTACTTGAGATTAAGGACAATTGTTTTAAGTTTAAGATTACGTGCAATTGTTTTAAGTTTGATCTCAGGTGGAACAGACATCCTAATTGCAATATTATGCTTATGGTGTGATAAAGCCTTGAGATGTACTTCAATTATTATTATTATTATTATTATTATTATTATTATTATTATTATTATTATTTGAGAACATACCATCGAAAAAATGGTGGATCCTTGAGGGGACCTTAAACGATTTTAACTTGTTTCTTACCATTGATAAATCTTTTATTGGGTCATATGCTTTTTAAATTTTTATTGGAATTTCAGTTGACCTAAAATAGATTAAAGATTAATTTCTTTAATTTCTTAGGTTAGGGATGAATTTAATGAAAACTCATTTAAACATTGATAATAGTAATAAAAGGTTTGGACTTTTGATAAAAAACTAATTTACTCTTTATTATAGAGATATGCTATTGATTTTTTCTTAATTTTTTTTATATTTATTTTATATAAAAAAAATTCTTTCGTAGATATATTACAGGTGACTCATTAGGGCCACTTAGGCCGGCCCGATTACCAAGTTTCAATCTCATCCACGGCTGCCACCGCATGCATGGCCTCTAGTGGTGCCACAGTGGCTGCAGATGAAGTGACGGGGGCGCGACGATCGGGAAATTACCCGCCAAACTTGTGGGACTACGATTTTCTTCAGAGCCTCGATGACCATTGCGCTGTGGTACGTATTTCACAATATGTACGTAATGTCGTAGGATTTGGTAACAAAGCCGGTTTTCCTTGTACAGCTGATGATCATGTTATTATGAAGGCAACATGCACATATATGATATATATAATGCTTTGGTTTGATAAAATTAAAAGACAGGCACAAAAGGATCTTAGGCTGGCGGAGAAGCTGAAGGAGGAAGTGAAGTCTCTGATTACCGGGTTCATGGCGCCATTGGCAAAGCTTGAGATCATTGACACAGTTCAAAGGTTGGGTTTAAAATACCACTTTGAGAAGGAGATCAATGAAGCATTGCATGCTGTGCACACGGATACACATAATGGATGGTGGGTCGACCATTTACACGCCACATCTCTTCGGTTTAGACTGCTCCGACAGAGTAGAATGTATGTTCCCCCAGGTAAGGGCATGAAAGAGACTTTACTTGATATTATTTTGCGGCACTAATTACATTAGCATGTGATATGACTTGAACAGCTTTTAAACATTCCTATATATACTTTTTAAAAATTATGATTCCATGTGTAACAGATGTGTTCGAAAAGTTCAAGGATGAGCATTCTCCTAGTCAATTTAGGCTAAAATTACGTGACGATGTTAAAGGACTGCTAAGTTTGTATGAAGCCTCCTTTTTAGGATGGGAAGATGAAAACATTATGGACGAGTGTAGGAGATTTGCTGTCACACACTTGCATAATATGGAGAATCAAATATCATCTCCTTGTTTAACAAAAAGAGTAAAACATGCTTTAGACTTACCATTGCATTGGAGAATTATAAGGTTTGAAGCCAGATGGTTCATCGACACATACGAAGAAGAAGATGATATGAATTCCACATTACTTCAATTTGCAAAGTTAGATTATAATGCAGTGCAAATCATTCATCATAAAGAAATAGCCGAACTTTCAAGGTATGTCCATTCTTATAATTAATGAAATAGAGTGAATGCATTCAACTTCATTGCATATGAATATTATGATTTAGATGTAATAAAAACGTTGCTGTGGTAATATCAAAACTAGGGTGCAGCTATTTTTCCCAAATTAATTATGATCGCACGTTATATGGCCCTGACAAACACAAATTGGATGGGCTGGTAATAGTTGTCATGTTTAATTTATATATGCCCATGAAAAAATAAGTCAAAAACACTTGTATCCATTAATATTTAACCATCGTCGATATCATAATTAATGTATTCAGGGGTTAATTGTTTCTCACGTACCCAACATATCCCAAGTAAACATTTAACTAGATATTTTTATGGGATCAGATCACTTGCATCTCCTTTATTGTATCCTTAAAAAAAGTCATCAAAATAATTTTTTTAACTTTTTATTCATAAGTGTTCTCATGTTAATTAAATGGGAATCAGTAAACTATTTTTTGTACTTGGTTGAACACGTTAGAGTTTATAGCAAAACAAAATTGATTTTCAAAATGGTTTCTGGAAAAATTAATTCAATAAGGGTTGTGTTTGAAAATATGAAAAAAAGTTTTAAAAAAATATATTTAAGTGACAATTTTTGGAGAAGGATACAAATAAGGAGACGTACCATGCTTAACATTTTTAAGTTTTTACCGAGAGGGGAGGGACATATTACCTTTTTTTTTCAAAAGTTCTTAGAAAATATTTTTAAAAAGAGAGGGAGGGAGAAAGAGAGAGAGAGACAGAACACGCTCATTTTATGAATGTTTTCCTCTTAAAATTTTAAAATATAAATTTTTTTTAAAGAAAATCATGTGGATATCTTTTTATATTGTGAGGCTTGTATCTACTTAAAAAATTGAAATGTGTTTATAAAAGTTTGGGAAAAAAACCATTGAAAACATTTAAAGATAATAAAAAATCCCATACCAAGCCAAATTAGTTTTTAATTTTCTAATACATATAAGTCCTTTTTAATTTAGTACACAAATATTTTCTTCTTGTATTCATATGCGCTATCTCTCTCCCTCTCCTTTTCTTTTCTTAATTTTTGATTTTTTTAAATATTTCACTGTAAAATTAATGTCTTAAGAGAATATAATCAAATACATAAAACACTTATCATGAGGATCTTGAATAAATAATTTGTCACATAAATAAAACTTAAATATACTTACTCGATGTGGAATTAGCCATTCTTGTAGGAAAGATGAAATTCAAATGATTCTTGATTGTAAATTGATTTCTCTCCCTTAACCCTGATTTTATAGAAGAGAACTTTTGATGGAAAAGAGTTTACGTGAGTCGGCTAACCCTAATAGGTAGAGAGAAGACCAATTTATATATGTAATGTTAAATCTAATATGTTCATCAAATACCAGAATCAATGGCTAAGCTTTATTCTACTATTAAATAAGAGTCCTTAATCACATAGGAAACTTAATTGAAATTAGTGAAACTAATTTTAAATATTAAAATATGGCCTCATTTTTGGACAATATTCTAACATTCACTTCTAGCAATAATATTGGGTTATTCACATCGAAGAAGAGTGAGTGAATGGCCGACTTCTTCTCCCTTCTACATGAATAGTTTAGCACTATTAAGCTCTTAAAAAATAGAACATATTAGTGATGTTAAAACTTTATAGATCTAAATGATTAGATTATAGGCTTCATTCATCTATAAAAGAAATCTTAGAGTTAAATTGTTTAACATAAATAGTTTATGGATTAATTGTTTCAAAAACATTTTGATAAATTTGTTATATTTATGTATAAGTCCAGTTAGATGTTTTTCATTCATATTATTTTTGTTACTATTTTAGGATATAGTCTAATCAAAATGGTCTATCTCTTCATTTTATTTTATTTCTAATTAAAGCATGGGTACAATTGTTTAGAGATAATTTAAGCTTACTTTATATCCATTGATTGAATATAGAGGTACAATAATTGTTTATAATTTTACACGTGTCGAATTCTACTAATAATTTATATATATACATGATCAATTACTATGCAAGGTGGTGGGTAGGCACCTGGGTTGAACAACATGGACTTTTCAAGAAATTGTATGACACAAGTCTACATGTATGCCATAGGCATGATGTTTGAGCCACACTTAGGGGAGGTGAGGAAAATGCAAGCACAATTAGGGGCTCTCGTGACAATAATCGACGATGTTTATGATATATATGGGTCACTTGATGAATTGAAACTCTTCACAAATATTGTCCAAAGGTATGTATAATTATAATTAAATATATACTTTTATGAATAAATTTTACATCACCTTAAAAAACTAACTTTTTTTTTGTTTTTCAAGAAAATTATTCCGACCAGTTCAAAAATAAATAAGAAATTTTTTTAAAAGAAAAACATATACCATATATAATGTGAAATTTTAGAAAGCTTGCCCACCAATTTGTAATTATTAATTAGCGTGTATATGTAGGTGGGATATTACTGATATTGATAGGCTACCTCAAAATCTACAAATGCCGCTTCTTGCTATGTTTAACAAGGCCAATGATTTGGGATACTGGACTCTCAAAAATAGTGGATTCAATGGAGTTTCATACTCACACTTAGTGGTAAGAGTGTACTACAAATAGCAGCAAGATTATATTAAATTAATTAAGTTCTACCAATACTTTATTGTACCTAATATATATGTAGATCGGTGATTTCTTCGTATCACTATTAGAATTTGAGATATTTCTATAAATAAACTACTCAATTTTCTTAAACTACCAATGCAATTTTTTAAAATAAAAATAATATATATTATATACAATAATAACAATGAAAAAAATTTTCAAATAAAGAGAAAAAGTAGCAACTTTTATTATTACGTTTAGGTACTAAACTTTTGATTTTTTTTGTATTGACTAACTAATTCAAATTGCATATTTGATATATTTATTTGATATATACATATATATATATTATTTGTATGCCTTTTTATTTACAGTATTGTATCAAGGCTCAAGAAACATTGTTTTCAATATTTATTTTTATTTTTTATTTTTCATTCAATTTTATTTTTAAAAGTTATGTTGCTTTTTTTCTCTTTTTAAATTTAATGTCAATTACTAGTTCAACATGTTTTCACTTATTCATATTTTAGGAAACATGATAATTGTATAATAACGAATTTCCCAAAACTTGATTGCATGAGAAATTAACCCAACTAAAATGTTTATTGATAGTTGTTAATAGTAAATTTATTTGTTATAGTGCGCTAAACAGTGTGAGAGCTACCTTAAAGAAGCTAAATGGTTCAATCAGGGCTATACACCTACTTTGGAGGAATATTTGGACACTGCTATGGTGTCCGTAGGATTTCCTATATTTTTAATCACTAGCTTCTTGCAAACACTAGAAAAGCCAACTAAGGAAGCTCTTGATTATGTTATCGGTCTTCCACCTCTCATCCGTTCATCTTGTATTCTTTGTCGCCTCATCAATGATATGGGGACTTCTATGGTAAGTTTAATTAAGTTGAATGATTCTAATTTTGTATTTTCATTCAAAACTTTTCACAATCTAACAAATTGTGGCCTAATAAACCAGCATGAGATGAAAAGAGGAGACAATCCCAAGTCAATCCAATGCTATATGAAAGAAACTGGCGCTTCTTTAGAAATTGCTCGTAAACATGTGGAAAACTTGATTCAACAGTGGTGGAAGAGGATGAACAAATGTCTGTTTGATAATTCCTTATTTGTTGAACCCTTTTTGAGCTTCGTTGTCAATGTTGTCCGAGCATCTCATTTCTTTTACCAGTATGGCGATGGTTTTGGTGACACAGAAAGTTGGACCAAGGAGAAGTATATGTCCGCCCTGATCCATCCTATCTCCTTAGACAGTGAATAAATATTTCCTTTCAATTAAGAATTAGAACTATTCAAGGCTTGCTTCTCATGTGTTATCCTCCATAGGCTTCTTGTGCTTGCTGATATATATATATATATATATATATATATATATATATATATATATATATATATATATATATATATATATATATATATATATATATATATATATATGAACCTCCTTGTAATAATGCGTTAGGATTGGTATCCTCATGCCTAATAGTGCTACATAATATTTGAAGTGTGATTGGACATTGGATCCCTTTTCAATAATGTATTAGAATAAATACCCTCTTTCAATAATGTATTAGAATTATCCCAAGGCTTGATTCTCATCTGTTATCCTTCGGAGGCTTCTTAATTGTGCTTTGTGGAATATATGAAACACTTTCAATAAAATATACTATAGAAGATTAGAGATATAACAACATTTTTGAAACGCCGACATGTGGACAAAACACCGATATATGCTCGGCATATGCCGGCGTTTATATAAATGCCTGGGTAAGTTTTTATTCTTGTCATTCAATGAAATGCCGGCTTATGTGTTGTCTGTGGTGGCACGTTAGAAACACCGGCATACATGTTGTCTGTGCTAGCGCTTTAAAAATGCCGACATACGTGTTGTTTGTGCTAGTGCTTTAAAAACACCGGCATTGTCATTACCTTAAAAGTTTCCAATTCTTATTTCATTGTAATATTTAACCATACAAATAACTAGCATTTAATTTCGTAGTTCCCAGTTTCGTGAGATAACTCACAAATAACCAACATAGGTATTTCGTTGCAATATTTAACACACAAATGACTTTTCATTAACCTAAATAAACGACAATTCAAAATATAATATCCATACATGATAAAATTAACTATTCATCCATTCAAAGTCTTGTATGTATGAAGTACAATATATGCTCCTTGGTCATCTTATTCATGGTAGCGACTTGCACATGAAGACTTTGTTTGTAAACCCGGAGCAATATCATTTCTTGAAGTACCACCAAGATTCTGCAATCGAACACATAAGAATACATTTATAATATATTAAGTATGAAAATAAAAACATAAGTTGTGAAGTTTCAAACAAGTTGTGAAGGAGATGAAAACATAGCCGTCCAAGTTTTGACAACTGGGTCATGGCCAACACAACCTAATATCACTTGGAACCTACCAACTTAGGAACCCATACTGGTTGTCTTGGTTGGCACGGCTGATATGAAGGCAACCTTTGGGAAAGGCCAGAAGCATGAATTGAATGTGTCTGCTAATCAAATGTGTGTTTTGATACTATTTAATAATAGTGACCGACTCAGCTATAAGGAGATTGAGCAAGCCACAGAGATCCCCACAACTTCCTGTAAACATGCTAGAACACCAGCACTAACTAATAATGATAATTAATTTTATTATTGTAAAAAAAATTAGCGAGAGAATTCTATTAAAAGAAAAGTGATTTACACCTTTTCTGAAGCCTATAATGCACAATTACTACAACAATATTAGCATTCTTTCTTATATATTGTTAGAACTTATGGCCATGTTCAAAGTTTGGGTATTCATAAAACAATCACAACAATTAGAGGCATAACTTTTGATCCAAGAGGATGGGGCTACCAAACCCAACACTTTGAAATAATAGAATGAATATCTTTATAAACACGTTACACAAGAACTGGACCCAGAGATGTGTACCTGAATGGCTGAATCTTATCAAATTAATTTCAAAGATAATATAGCAGAAGCAAGATGATAGAGGAGAAACAAAAATATGAGAATTTAAAAGGGTGCAAAAGGTGGGAAAACAGGTATTACTTGCACCCCATTGATTTTAATTAATATCATTTCAAACCTCTTGCATACTACCAAGCATACTCATAAAGCAACATTAATAAATTAAATTGTCTTTAACTTTTTTGATGACATTTTTTCCTACCCTGAAATTCAAAGAAAATAAAGATATATACACAGATTTAAGTGACATAAGATAGTTACAGTAAAAACAAATGTGTGCATATTAATTAACATATATATATATATATATATAAATTTTCTAATTCTTATATTATGAATTCAACAAGATATGTAGTTAGCATTTAACAATGGATTTTGTTTAAGAGCTGAAAATCATATGCTAATGTTCTTACTAGATGAATATTAATAACATTTTGAATTTACTTGAAAAATCGTTAATATTAGTAATGATAATAATGCAGGTGCTTCACGATATGTAAAAGTAAAGCAGGATTCAACCGTGTGCTGCTATGATAATCTTTGGATTCGTTAACCGTTGGATTGGCTTGAAATTTTCAGTATGTATTCTTAGCTTATTTCTCTACAATCTGGACGGTTGGATCGTCATTGTGAGATCTGGAAGAGAGCAGGTTTATAGAACTTCAGTACTAGCAATGTTGATGGTATTGCTCTCTTCGGGAGTGGCAGTGTTGAATTTCAACATTTATTACACTATAGATTAATAATATCTTCACCACTGTTCAATCCACCATTATAAATGTTACGTTGATAGATGTAAATTTTAGACAAACTTAATATAAAACATACAAACCATCATTTTATCTCCACTAGCAATACTAAGAGAAGTACGTGAACAATAAAAGTAGGGAATCAAGCATTATACAGATTATTTTTCCCTAGCCCAACACATTATCAAGCATTGTAATGTTTTTCACACTCACGTAGAAACTGACAAGGTTATCCATCATGTGACATCGAAGGCTAACAAAGTCACAACAACAATAGTAACAGTAGCAGTATCATAGTAATTTACATGGGTGCTAATAAAACTGCAAACACGTCCACTAGTGTCAACATTTCAGTTAATATTTAATTAATTACTATAAGAAAATCATTTTCCTTTCTTTTATTTTAAAGTAGGCAAAACGCCTCCAAGTCCAAACACCCTTTGAGTTTCCATGCATGTATTTTACACATGCTGTGTTGTTTAATTGTACTATGATATTTATGCACTTATTAGCCTGTGATAAAGCTAGTTTCTCATAACATATACTATTTAAAAATTATAGAACCTTCACTTTTACTAAAATATGGTGTTCATTTTTACATTTATAGGTTGGTGACTGGCATTCTAGCCATAACTATATAAATTTTGGTGAGAAGAGGATTTGATTAATTAGGGGGGATTTCTAGAGCATTTTGATGTTTTGATTGATAGGAGTAATAACCAAATAAAAACAGCAGTATGAAAAGTTTTAAATTTACAAGTAAACAGTAAATAGTAAAATATCAAATGGGAAATAAAAATTGAAGAAAAGAAATGAATTTATATAGATCTTTAATGCTAACACACCATTTTTTTGTAAAAAAAATGTTTACCGTCTCAAAAAGTTTTGCATAATGGCTTAAAACAAACTAATAATATGAGCCAGAAAAAATCATTTGCCAAAACCACCCCTATCCGCCATGTCAAACCAGTCACAAAGATTACACACTATTGAAAATGCTTTTGGGGCCGCATCTTCAACCCAACATCTTCGGCGTTGACTCAAACCCTTTGACTTTGACTCTGCACATCTTCGACTCAACTGTCTTCGGCTTCGACCCAACAAGCTTCGAGGCTTCGGCTCTATACATCTTTGGATCTTCAGCTTCGACCCAACATCCTTCGAGACTTCGACTCAAAGGCCTTTAGATCTTCGGATAGTGTCTTCAGTCAAAGACGTTATGTGCAATACATTAAATATTTATTTTAATATTTCTTTTAACGAGCTTTACGTGTTCTGCCTTTTCAGCTTCCAATTCTTTCTTTACTGCTTATTTTGTATATATTTTCCTTGTATTCTGTAAACTTTAATTTTACATTAATTATGTAATGTTTGATTTCCTTTAGCCATTTATAAATATGGCTTGCATTATAATGAAAAATGACTGGAATCAATTTGTCTTCTTCAATTATCACGCTTCTTTATTATTATTATTCCAACAATTGGTATTAGAGCCTAAACAAATCTTAAGGGATTTGTGAGTGAGTGTGAGTGTGTGGTTAACGCCATGGATACTGAAGCTAGTTCTAGTTTTTCTCCAATTACTCCACCAATATTTGATGGGGATAACTACCAGGATGTGGGCGGTTTGTATGAAGACTCATATGGAGGCTTTGGACGTTTGGGAAGCAATGGAAGAGGGATGCAAGTGGACATATAGGATTAAATATGATGCCAATGGCTCCGTTGAACGCTACAAGGCCCGACTCGTGGCCAAGGGATATACGTAACGAAGCCGGGATTGGACTTCTCCGACACGTATTCCCCAGTGGATAAACCGGTTACAGATAAAAAATGTTACTTGCTCTAGCAAGATCTCGCGATTGGCATCTCCTCCAACTTGATATAAACAATGCTTTCCTCCATGGAGATCTCCTTAAAGAAGTATACATGGACATGACCCTTGGTTATAATCCGACGGGTACTCATTTTCAACCTGGATCTTCCACTTCACCTCAACCCACTCTTGTATGCCGTCTTCTCAAATTCATCTATGGGCTTCGTCAAGCCTCCCGCCAATGGTACACCAAATTCTCACAGTCTGTTTTACAACTCGGTTTCACACAATAAAGGCAAATTACTCTTTTTTTATCAAAGGGACTGGTGACACATTTATTGATCTGCTTGTGTACGTGGACGACATTATAATCCCATCCTTACCAACCGTTAATGCTCTTAAACTTCAATTACTACATATTTTTAAACTAAAGGATCTTGGTTCCCTTTGATACTTCCTTGGCCTTGAAATTTCAACATCCGACCACAAGATCTTCCCGACACGAGACATTTTACCCTACAATAGCTTAAGAGACCGGGCACTTAGCTTGTAAGCCATTAGCCACACCCATGGAGCCATCCATCAGACTTACCGCTACGAGATGGTGAACTACTTTCTCCCGCATCTACATCTTCCTACCGCCAGGTTGATTGGCAAGCTTTTATACCTCACTTTATCTAGACCAGGATATTTGTTACGCTGTCAACAGACTTGCACAATTTCTTGCCGTACCACATTTCCCTCAAATGCAAGCCGCTAATCATCTTCTCGATACCTTAAAGAACAGCCAGGTCAAGGCCTTCGTTCTCGCCACACCCCGTTCTCAACTGCGGGCTTTCTCGATGCAGATTGGGGTTCGGGTTCGGACACTCGGTGCTCGACCACAAGATATTGTATCTTTTTGGGTGATTCCCTCATCTCCTGGAAGACAAAGAAACAGGCCACAATATCACGGTTATCGATTGAGGCAGAATACAGGGCGATGGCTTCCACTACCGCAGAGATCATTTGGCTTTAACAACTACTTCATGATTTTCTCGATCCCTCACCATGGTCCAAGCCTCCTATTCTACGATAACCAGGTGGCCATCCATATTGCTTCCAATCCCACCTTTCATGAATGCACGAAACATATAGAAATAGATTGCCATTTCATTCGGGAGAAGGTATCAACCGGTGTTCTCAAACCGATGCCGATACGCTCTCAATATCAATTGGGTGATATGTTCACTAAGCCATTACCCTCCACACAATTCCTTCCAATGCCGACCAAGATGGTTGTGTCAAACCCGTACAAGCCATCTTGAGGGGGTATATTAAGGGTACATTAGGAATTTCTCTAATTGGAACTTGTATATAAATGTACGTGAACAAGTGATAAAGGCTCATTCTTAACAATAATAAAACAGACGATAAATCATTCGTCTTCTTTCACTTTTATTCTGTTTTCCTGTATTTTCCAATATCCCAACAAGGGCAACACGTTTCTAATAAAAAAAAAAAAAAAAAATAAAGTGGGCCCATCTTATGTAGAGTCAAGTAATCGCTAGTCACCGCCGTCCTCATCGTCTACAAGTCGTGTGACTCGTGAATGACACACTGACACTGAAAGATAGAGAGATGAAGGCGATTTCCGTCTATTCATCTGCATCGGATGGCGGGTCTTGGAGCTCCGGCACTGCCAAGGTTTGGATCCTGCACGGTGTGGTCGTTGGAGAGGCCGTTGCGGCTGCTGCCGTCGCCCACGCCCGCGGCTATTTCTCCCTCCGGTGACCCCTCAGGTTTTGCAGACGCGTCATCGGCATCATCCCTGCTCGCTTCGCTTTGTCTTGCTTCCATGGGAAGCCTGTCGCTCTCATCCTCGGCGAGCCCATGATCAAGGTCTGTCCTATCTTTCCCCATTTATTTTTTGTTGGAAAATTATGTCTCACGTCGCAAGAAAAAGGAGAAGTCAAGAAGCTTATATGATAAAGCAGGCCCAAAAATGTCACGACGCGTTTTAAAGCCATGCAGGCTGATGTGGCGAGCCCAAAGCGAACAATATTGTGACATACGAGTGGACCGCGCCTTGGCGATCCTAACAACTGGTATCGAGCCTAGTTGTCTCGTCGGGTGTTCCATTATATCGAAAGTCTTCTTGGTGTAGTCCGTGGCCGAGCGGCATATCGAATGTACATTGAGGGGGAGCTCCCATGACGGCCCACATGGTGGTAGCTCATCGGTTTCATAGGTGTGTCTCTAGCCTATGCTATGGTTCGATATATGACAAGGGGAAGATTGTTGGAAAATTATGTCTCACATTGGAAAAAAAAGCGAAGTCAAGAAGCTTAAATGATTTCTTAGGAGTAAAAAATGAAAGAAAAAAAGAGAGACGTAAAATGAATTGCATTTTCATGCCAAAAACAATGCAATTTCTCTAATTGGATACAGTTTGACTATACTCGTACGGTTTTTATCTGAATTGAAGAGAATGGGGTGTGGTTAAGATGTTGGTGGCGTAAGTCTTGAGGTTGGTGGATCTGTTTTTGGTGGGGGGAGGTAAGACTTAGGAGGGCTGCGACTTAGTACTAACTATATATATATATATATATTAATGTTGTCCCTTCTAGAATCTAAGTTTATGTTCATGTGACATAGCGAAGAATGTAGGAAGTAGGATCATGATGGTGATTAGAGATCATGTAGTCATGTGTTACTTGCTTATATGGAATCTCACAGTTGGTGTTTTTGGTGGCACATTGTAGATCACTTTTAGAGTATATTTAGATTCAGTTGGAAATATTAGAAGCATGCGAGGCAATGCTCTGACTTGATTTCTTTCCAGTGTAATGGAGAACTTTGAGGTCCAATTTGACAGTACTTTTAGGGATACTTGCAAAAGCGTCAAGCACATTGACTAGTGCTAGTTTGAAATTATTGGATATTTCTAGAGAATAGGTTCGCAGATAGATGTGACATTTTCCAAAACGACTGTCATAGTAGTCCGAGTTATCGCTTCTTAGTCTATTTACAAATTTCATGAATGTGGGACTCAGTAATTGTAATTTGGAATTTAAACAAGAAACAGAGATGGAAACAAAGCTACCATTCTTCTTGGCTTTCGCTTTTCTAGATTTGTTAAGCAAGCAATAAATGTTAACTTGATTTGTGACTTGATGTTACTTTCCGTTTCCCCTTTTACTTGGTTTTGATATTTATACTTCTTATTCTTGTAATAGGCTCGTGGATCGCATCATTTAAACATCATTACATTTATATGCTCATCTTTTAGTTATTATTTTATAGAGAACATAGGAAAGGGGAAACGGAAAGTAACATGTAATGAAATAGCATGGACGGTCAAAAGTAGAATTATTGTTTGAAATAAAGGTGAATCATAGTGTCAATGTAATCACTGAGTTTTATTATTATTACTAGAATATATGTGAACTATATATTGTTATTGTGAGTCCTATCTTAGGCAAAGCTTTAGGTGAGCACTACCAAATGGAACCCAACAAACTACAAATTAATTCATTCCAAGTGCATGGATTAAAAGAATATGAAAAACTACTAAATTTAAATTTTCAAAATTTGTACTTTTCAATTTTCTTCATAAATTTCTATGCCATTAAATTAATTATAAAATTTATTGTGCAATATCTTTGCTTTTTAGCTAATGGTCCAAATTATTTTTGAGCCACTAGAATCTCCTTAAGATCATCGCTCTCACTCCCTGTATATGTAATTGTGATTTGTGATAAGATTCAAGACAATAAGGCATTTTTACTAATAAATGAAATCCGAAATATAAAAATAGTTAGTTTGCTATTCGAGAGGCAGCCATATCTCTCACTACAATTAACCTACTAATTGAATCCTTCAAAATCCTATGCCCTCCATCAAACCCGTTTACTCTATTTGAATCAAAACCCTTAACTCCCAATTTTAAAAAACCAACTTACCCTTTTGCTTTGCGCCTAACATAAGGGAACTGTTCTTGAATCACATCAAATGGGTCCCAAGTTGCTTCATAACCAGGTAAATGCTTCCATCGAATCAACACCTCTGTTGTGCCCTATCTACCTGGGCATCTTTCGCGTTATCCTCCTCGTCACACACCATCAAGACTTGTCGTGTGCGGTCCCTATGGGATCCTGGAGAAAATTTCTCTTGACACTGAAAACACAATTCTTTGGCTCTCTTGTCCTAAACCTCAGTCTTGGTGAGGTGTTTCGCTCTCCTTAGGGGTATCTTGTTGGAACCCCATCGTTTGAGTTCTCTCCTCTCCCAGTGGTAAGTTGAGGCAAGGTGAAGACTGCACTAGATTAGTCTTGTAGTCCTGCTCCATTGCATTTTTATCATCGGTCATTTGTGGCAATTCCATTGGCTCCTCGATTCCTCCCAGGTTTAGCGAATGAAGGGACTGCTTATATATCTGACTTCAACCCTTTCATAAAGTTGTCTTCCAATACTGCATCGTAAATTTGTTCTAGGCATCTCGATAACACTTCAAACTTTTCTCTATATTCCTTTATTGTTCGGTCATGGGTTAGAGCTATAAATTGCCCTACTTTAGTGGCTTTAAACCATGGTAGTAGTTGGCCCTTGAACTCCCCTCATGCCCTCAACAGTTGTCGCTATTTGTGTCACAGGAACCATGTTAGCGCCTTACCCTCCAAGAAAACTCCCGTTGTTGTCAGCTTTTTCATGTTCGAGACACCATTAAGGGTGAAATAGCATTCTACCTGATACAACCATCCTAATGTATCTTTCCCGTTGAGTATGAACATTTTTAATTTCCAAACTTAAAATCTATCCCCCATTAAGGATGCTTGTGCCAATTCCATGCTATAGGGGGCCCTACCACCATTCCAACCCTCTCTTCTCTCTTGGTTTCCAACCCTCTCTTCTCTCTTGGTTTCCAAAATAACCAACCCAAGAGCCATTCCCCACTTCAGCCCCTTGCCCCCAACAAGGCCCGACCATAGTGGGTCACACCTTTTTGCCCCACTCCTCCTTCATCCCAACAAGCTCGCTCTTCTCTCCTTTGTCCCGCCCCATACTTCCTCTTAGGTAGTGTTGCAGCTCCATGCTAGTCCTCCCCCAGCCTTGGCGCATCCCCAAACAGCATTGTCTGTCGACCACCGTTCTACTCTAGCCATTGTCCCAACTTCCTAGGGTTTGGTCCTCCAAAGAAACGAGATCGCTCATTGGGCTTTCTTAGGCCACTACACGCCCCATGGTGGCCCGACCTCCTCTGGTTTGTAACTCGGACTGTCTTCTCCTGTAATGACCCTTGTTTTGGGTAGAACAAGATGGAACGAAGATGAACAATACCCTGGGCGGCAACGCTTGGGTCGAAAGGTGGAAGACCCGATGATTTGGGTCGTAAGGTCGAAGACCGAGAGTCGAAGTTCGAAGGTTTGAGGGTCGAAAGTTAGATCGTCGAGACGGATCTTCGAGTCTGCGTTTCCAGCGAGTCTTCGAAGGAGTGTTTCTACGAGTCTTCGTGGCTTGGTTGTTAGAGAGTGTAATGAGCTCAAGTGGGAGCGTGTAGAGGCTGCGTGTGACAATGACCATGTTCGGATTGTGGGTATTTTGTCCTGTGTGGAAGCGGAGTGGTTAGTTCATGTTTTATTTATCAAAACTATGTCATTTTGATGGTGTGTTTCATTTATCAAAACTATGTCGTTTTGATGGTGGGATTTCATTTATCAAAACTATGTCGTTTTGATAAGTGAGGTCTATATAAAGAGGAGCTCTCTTTATTTTAGGTTTAGGGTTTTTGTTGTCGGCCGCGCGGCCGCAGAGAGAGAGAGAGAGAGAGAGAGAGAGAGAGAGAGAGGGAGATTGAGAGAGAGAGCTCCAGTTCGTGGCTGTCGTTGTCATTCCCGTGGTTGGATGGCGTTAGGCGTGGAGGCAAGAGCGTGGAGGATCTTTGAGGTAGGGGTTTTGTCTTCTTGTACCTAATTCGGGATTAGGCCCTGTGGTGAATGAACCGTTGAATATCGTTCTTGTTATTATATTATTTATATGTAAATTCATATAGGTGTGATCTCCTATATGGATGTTAGCCTTCAATGGCGTGTTGTTTGGATATATATATATATATGCCCAAAGTGTTTGAAATTATGCCTATGAGGCTGTGCATATTATGTGTTTGAGGTTATGCCTGTGAGGCCACGCACGTCAAGTGTTTGAAGTTATGCCTGTGAGGTCGTGCATATTATGTGTGAGATTATATCTCGTGTGGCTGGGTTTGTGAGCCTGTGAATATATGCATGCTAAGTGTTCGATGTTATTCCTGTGTGACTAAGCATACTAAGTGTTTGATGTTAAGCCTGTATGGCCATGTGTCTTGTGTGTTTGCTTGTACACCCGGTGGTCATGGAAGCCTGGGACATTTTGTGGAACCCGGTGGTGTGGGAAACCGGGACTATTTTGTGGAACCCGGTGGTTGTGGAAGCCCAGGATGTTTTTGGGAACCCGGTGGTTGTGGAAGCCCGGACGTTTTTGTGAAACCCGGTGGTCGTGGAAGCCTGGGATCGCTCTTGAAACCCGGTGGGCGTGGAAGCCTGGGATCGCTCTTGGAAACCCGGTGGTTGTGGAAGCCCAGGATGCTCATGTGTTAACTTGTGTGGGTCGTTTGAAATATTTGTTTTTCTTTGATGGCTTACCATTATATTGGTTGAAATAATTGTATCACGACACTGCACTTGTTCACACGGCATGTAGATGCTAGGAGCATGAGATGGGTTGGGGAGACATGATCCCTACTGAGCTGTGGTTGCTCACCCCTCTTACTGTGTTTGTTTTCTTCACAGGAACCTACAGGCGTTAGGTGGGGACACCAAGGTGGAAGACTTTTTGCCTTGTGGCTTTACTCCTTTTGTTATTTGAGTGTTTTGTCAAATGTTATGTTGAGACTATTGTAACTACAATTGGAGATGATGTAATGGATTTTGGAACTTAATAAAGATAAGTGGTTCGCTTTTTTGCTATTTATTGTGGATTATTATGAATGTGTTAGATTTTTGTACATCTATCCCTTGCCCACTGGGTGGGTAAAGGGGAGTCACAAACCGGTTTCCTTGGGTTGGAAATCCGGGGCGTGACATCTTCGGCCATGAACTCTTCTGCTCCATGAGGTCTAGTCATGATCCATCAATTCCAATGATGCCTCGAGCTACGTGCTCCCTATGCTGGTGCCAAACGGGCCTCCTGAGATAGACCTTCTTTCTTGTGGTCCATAGCTCTTAACACTATTGTGTCTAGCCATGATCCATTTGCCCTGCGTTTCGGTGTCGCAGAAGCGTCCGACACTGATACGTTCGCGACACGGGATTGACACGTAAGCAACACGCTGGTCAACGCATCGTGACTTTCTTCTCCTTGGATACGCTTCGTCAACATGTCGAACACGTGAGAGAAGTAACGATACATTGCTTCTTAAAAAAAACAAAGAGAAATACCTAATCGTAATGCAAGAGGTAGTGAGCGCAGCATTCAACTTCGTTACTCATTAGAGCCCGCCGCGCCGTTTGCCCCCTTCGAGGCTTCGCCTCGCCCTTGCTGGCTTGCCCTCACGTCGCCAGATGCCAACTCATCATCAATTCGTCATCGAGTCCATCAAAAGTCGTCATCATCTTCAATTATTTGTGGCGTGAGTCACGTGACGTGACCGGGCGTGTATGGTGTGAGTCGCTGACTTTGTATAAATTGTTTAAATTATTTGTTTCGTAAGTTTCGTTTATGCTTTTATGTAGAAGTCCTGACTCATATAAATATTTAAATTGTTTATTTAATTGTTAAAAAATTTAAATTTACAATATTTATTTTTTATGTATTCAATTATAAATTTAATTATAATTAATTAATTAAAAATATATATTAATTAACATATTATCAAAATATCAATACTTTAAATAAACACGTATCGTTTCGTGTCGCGTATCACGTGTCGCGTCTCTGTGCAACATTGTTCTCGATGTCGGAGAAGATAACCCCAAGATGAGAGCCCTTGGCACTGTCCTTGTGGGTTCAAGTTACGTGTGCACTCCTCCCCCGGTCCTTTCTCTCTTTGTTGTGATGCTAGTCGTGGGTCATGTTTCCCCCAGGGATATCGTTCGCCACCACACCCTTGGCCAATGGAACGATCAGAGGGTTTTGTTAGAATTCCATTAGTTTTTGCAGCATGGCTTTCAAGGTTGAGACCTATTGTTTGGTGGCATTGAATCACTTGTCGATGAGGGCCTTGATCGAGTCGACATCCGCCTCCTTTTTTTCTTTAAAGACCAAGACTTTCTTCGCCGCCATTGGTCCTTGAAAAACTGTGCTTCGATACCAATTTTGTAAGAACCAAGACAATCGGGCACTTTTACTAATAGGTGAAATACGAAAGAGGAACAATCATCTCTCCCACTTACAATTAACCTACTAATTGAATCTCCCAAAATCTCATGCCCTTCATCAAACCCATATGCCCAAAACCCTTAACCCTCAATTAAAAAGACCAATCTGCCTAACATAAGTTTTCATAGGCTTGGACCTAACAAACTGGTACATGGCAGTTCCCAACTTTGTTTTTGGGTTGAAATAAATCACTCAGTATATACTGGTAAAATTGTCGGGCGCCAGTCCTCTTTTTTATTAGTTTCTAATTCTAGTGTCTTCATGGTTCAGTTGTAGCGACAGATGATGAGAAGATTGCAGTGTGCTGTCGAGGATTTGGTGCTGATGTGATAATGACTTCAGTATCTTGCCGAAATGGTAAAATACCTCTTCTTTGTTATTTGTTAACCAAGTAGCTTACAGTATGTTTTATGAATTTTTTGTACTTCTTAAATTTCAAGGTACTGAACGTTGCAATGAAGCGCTTCAAAAGCTTGAGAACAAATACGATGTTGTAGTCAATATTCAAGGTGATGAGCCTCTTATTGAACCCAACATAATCAATGGAATTGTTGAAGCCCTACGGGTACATATGTTATTCTTGAACTGCCTTAAGATGGAAGTATACTTCATTAAGCATTTAGTAACTATAATGAACAAAGGGATGTCCTCCCTGTAGGCATCCCCTGATGCGGTTTTCAGCACTGCAGTGACATCCTTAAAACCAGAAGATGGATTTGATCCTAATAGGGTGAAGTGTGTTGTCGACAGCTATGGTTATGCAATCTATTTTTCAAGGGGGCTAATTCCATACAATAAGTGAGTCCTTTGTGTAGTATCTTGGTGTTGCATGGCACACCACCGACTTATTGGGAGATTTTCTATCGATACGACACTTTAATTTTATTTATTTATTTATGTATTTGCTAATCAACCCAACTACAAACTCTGGCAGGTCTGGGAAAATCAACCCAAAGTTCCCATACTTGCTTCATCTTGGCATTCAGGTAAAAAGTAGTGTTTCTTTTGAAACTGCAGGTTTGCCTATCTATTTACCATGGTTGATTGTACACAAATGGTTTTCTTCTTGCCTTGTCGAGCTATGATGTGAAGTTCTTAGATACATATCCTGATCTCCCCACTACCCCATTACAACTTGAAGAAGATCTGGAACAGCTCAAAGTCCTTGAGCATGGGTATAAGACGAAGGTACTACGTGATTCACTTTTGTTTTTTTGTCCACAAGTTTTTTCCTAATGTATTATGAAGTAACTTGGGAATTTGTAATTTCCCAAGAAGTTCACCACTGTTAAAGCCAAAATCACTAAAACATTATTAGGGGGGCCTCTATTATAGCATTATTGGGAACAGGCTATAAGGAAAACATGCAAGTTATTTTTTTGTTCATCACACAATGGGTGCTTTAATTCATGTAAGGAAAACATATATTCCTCAATGCATATACATTCCCCCCCTGTTCATGTCCATGTAGTTACATTAGTGAAAATGAGTGTCTACTTACCCTCTTATAGTCTTGATTAATTTATTTCTAATGTCTTCCTTGTTTTAGATTTCAGATTTTTGACTGCTGCTCAATACGGTTTATGATTGTTATTATGTAATTTCTATATATTGAATTTCTTTCTTTGCTTAAATTTGGTTTTAAGATGGAATTTGAGCATGTAAGACTGTATGAAGCAGTGGCACGGTGGCTAGAGGCATGCCAAATTTTAATTTGGAGATCAATTATATGGTTGTCTTTGCTTTATGTTGCACTATCATAAAGTAAGGCAATACTCTTGTTTCTTTTTATTATCATGGCAGGAAGAGGTTGCCTTATAATTGTGATGATCCAGCGCGCATTTCATAAACTACCTTTGTGTATCTATCCAATATGGGTGCCTTAAAAGGAATAATGACTTGTTAGTGGAAAATCTTCTAATGTATAATTTCCATGATCACGATTGCCTTAGTTGAAAAAGCTTTACAGGTCATGATTGTCAGTTGAAAAAGCTTTATACATGCCTTTTCCTTTGCAGGTTATAAAAGTCGATCATGAGGCTCATGGAGTCGACACACCGGAAGATATTGATAAAATAGAATCATATATGCGCGAGAGAAACATACTGTAATCAATAGCGACTCATATGCAGCTATAAGCATGCTGGTTGGCTTGTGTTCTTTTACCGGTTGCGGTTAGTTGAACTTAGTTTTTTTTCCCTTAGTCCTGCAGGACGGGGAAAAAAAAAAGCTTTTTGCGAGCCATTTCCTTTATAAAATCTGAATGTTTGTACGTGTGTCATAAAACACAGTATTTCTGCTTGTTACAACAAACGGATGTCCAACACAACAGTGGCTATTGTGAATAAAATAAAATAAAATAAATCTCTTTCATCTTTCGGCCCGGCGGCGACTTCTTCATGACCAGACCAAAAAATTCATCTTTCACCAGTTTTCAGAGAAACTTTAAAACCTTCATATAACACGCTGGATTTTCATCACGAATCTCTTTATCAACCGCCATTTCCGTTGCACCACTGCTACACCTTTGGCGACTCACAACACTGCGACATTAGTGGCCACACTGACCACACAGGTTGCCCTGATCCCACCCCACTGTACAGCATCAGTGACCATGCTGGTAGTCTGAGCCAGCACTGCCGAGCCACCTCTACAGTCAGCATTGTCCACCTCGACTTAAGGTCATTGCAACCACTTCAACCCATGGGCCACCACACCGCCACTCCACCCATCATCGGCGAGACAGATTCAACTGATGAAAACACTTCCTCTGTCCGAATCGATCACCACCCACACCAAGTTTTTGGCGAACAAAGAAGAACGGCGAGCTTGATTGTTTTGATTTGTTTTTCCTTTGAAGCGTGGATCATTGCTAGCGGCAGCGGTTATGGTGTAGCAGTGCCTAATCTTTTGGTGGAAAGGGGCAATCACAAAATCATAAAATTAGGATGCTTCTTTTGGCAGTGTCTTGAGAACATGCCAGGAATCAACTTCTTTGTTTTGGAATTCGTCATCCAAATTATCATCCTCCAGCCAAAAAATAAAAAATGAGTTCTTTATATTGGATTTATTTTATAATTATGGGAAACAGTTCTAGTTGCTTTTAGAATGTTTGTAAATTTGAGTTACTATTAATTATAATTTATTAATTAAAATCGAGTTGTGATACAAGATCATAATATAGGTAAATCATATAAGATCATATTTGTTATTGAGTTATGTGCATCTTATATATATTTTAATATGATTTTACAATTCAGGATAGGCTTTATATACTAATGAAGCCCGTTAATTGATAGGACTTATTATATCATTGCGTAGTTAGATTTTTGTATATATGTTGGTGATATAATTCTAACTCATCCATCAGATTAAGCCGTAAAAAAAAAAAACCAATCACACCCATAGCGTTTATTATTAATCTGCTATAGAGAAAACAAGTAAGTATTATACTCTAATATTAACTAACATACGTAATCTTAGGTAAGCAATGATGTGTGTTATCAATATATTATAATTTAATCTTGCTATTAGCTGCATATTAAAAAAAAAAGGGGATTCTTTTTCGTCGTGTTCTTTTCCACACGATTCCTTTCTCCATCTTGGACGGCAACTGAGTTCCACGGCCGTCCTTAGGTGCGATCAAGATGAACCGCTGCGACACCGTTTTGACCATCACTATGAGTTTCCGGTGGGATGACGCCACCCCTTGCTCGCCCCGGTCGTCCCGGAGGAATACAGCGACTTGATTGGATCTGGTATTTTCATCAGATGCCTGTTCGGGGACGAGGTGGAGAGAGGAGTCAATGGGGTGATGGAGGGGCGTGATGCGGTGATGGTGATGGATGGCGATGGCCATCATGTATCGTCACATGATGGAGATGGCGTTGTTGTTGGCGTTGGATTAATATGGTCTGATCTGAAGGGTGCATCTCTCGGGCGCCAGCAGCGGAGTACCTATGTGTCATGAATATTTTAGTCCCACGAGGGATTTCCTAATCAATTTAATAAAAGTTATTAAATCGGCTTTTACAAATTTCAATTATAAATTTAATTGAATTTTGGTCCTTTCGTGCTTTTAAATCACGTTCACAGGAATATAGTGACCTTAGAGACAAGATATTATTAAGGACGTTCACAGGGCTCAATTATTCAAGCAGCCTTCAATACAATTGTTGCACCGTGAACAAAAGAGGTAACCCACCGGTGTGGGAGAGAAAGAGGACCCGCAAAAAACGTTCATAAAGGGAGAACGCAAGGAGAGTGCTTCGACGAGGACCGGTGTCGCCATCTGGGCCAAATCCATACACGTACATCCCGGGGAGAATAGCCTTACACTGTATTTTTATTCACGTGCTTTTTTATATATGCACACATATTAAAAATTACCGATTAAGTATATATGTAATAGATAAATATGTTGGAATAATTATATTATATTATTTTAAAAAAAAGCTTAAATTAAAGTTATATAATGAAATATTTATAATAAGGATATACTTGTTATAGAATTAGAAACACGATAACTTATTAGGTCTGTATCCCATCGTTAGAGCTATTGATAATAATAATTCATAAGAGTCGTGCTAATTTAAAAGATCACAACCCGTTAATGGATTTAGGTGTACTTTCAATTTATTATTTCAGATTAAGTAATTTCTAAACAAATAAAGCTCTTATCATTTATTAAATTTTTTAGAACTTTTTGCCCTAAAATTGTTTGATTGTTGTTTTTGTATATCATAATAATTTATACGTATTATTTTCGGCCGTCGGCGTCGCAACTTTAAGCAAATTAGAGACAAGGATAATTTATTTTAGCACTGATTGATGATTATTATTATTTTGCGATTCATCCAAATTTACGTTCTCGAAGCATACTTTACGCGTAGTAATCTGGGCTTGCAACATATCTTCTCAACGAAAACGTGATTTACTTTGAATTTACTAATTGGATTCGGTGCAGTTGTCTATTATATGCAATTATTAAGTTATCATGGCCCACGACTATAATTTTTCCCCTACGGGCCCTACCTATATAAGTCTTGTTTGTATGTATTTAATTAAAGTTAGGAATTGAATAACGTGATATCTTTATTTCTTTAGAGATTGGCCTCGGGAATCAATTATATCATGTCACTTGCAGAAAATTTTAGTGCACCGATCAATTAAAAATTCAAGTTCGATGTTATCGTATTTTGGGAGAATTATTTTACGCAATTAAATACAACAATTTGTTTTATTTATTTTAATTCTGTTGATTGCATATTAAATTTATATATTATATGGTAAATTATAAATTCAAAAATTATTTGATAAATCATAAATTTAGATATTATATGATAAATTATTTATGATTAAATTTAATTATTCATCATTTTAAATAATTAATTAAAGCGTGATGTCGCCAAAGTAACTTCTCTTGTGTAAATTATTTATGAGGAATATTGAATGTTTGTGGGTGTGTAAATTCATGCGGGTATTAACCTGTCCAAAAAAAGGTTTAATATTTGTCCGAACTACACACACACCTGTGGTGGTAAATATGTAATGATTATAAGGTTTAATTTTACATATAAATAATAATTCAATTCAAAGATAGATTTATTATTTGACATGAGTTATTGTCAATGTTTGATCACTACAACAAGAGTACCATTTACAATTAATATTATTGTCCAAAGACTTGATATTAATGTTGTGCTAGGTATCTTGAGATGTGACTTACCATTATTTGAATTTGTTGATTATTATATTTGGTTATTAATGTGAGCATATTTGATTGTTTTGTTTTCTTTTCAGCTAAGGTTTCTACTATATCTACTAATGTCAACTCAATACCATGCTTAATGGGACCAACTTTAAGGATTGGAAAGAGAATATTGAAATTGTTATTGGTTGCATGGATCTGGACCTTGCACTTTGGTGTGAGCAACCTTGCACTTCGGTGTCAACTCAAATCGCATGAGTCTCATGATCATTAAGCGCGGCATTCCTGAGGCATTTAGGGGTGTGGTATCTGATGATATTGTTACAACCAAAGAGTTCCTAGCCGAAATTGGGAAGCGTTTTGCGAAAAATGATAAGGCAGAAACAAGCACGCTTTTGCAAAGCTTGATTTCTATGAGGCATAAAGGCGAAGGGAACATAAGGGAGTACATTATGGAAATGTCTCATCTTGCTTCTAAACTTAAAGCACTAAAGCTCGAGTTTTCTAATGATTTGCTTGTGCATTTGGTATTAATCTCTCTTCCTACACAATTTGGTCAATTTAAGGTCAGTTACAACTGTCAAAAGGAAAAATGGACTCTTAATGAGCTCATTTCTTACTATGTGCAAGAGGAAGAGAGATTGAAGCAAGATAGAACTGAAAGTGCTCATTTGGCTATTACCCATAATGATAAGGGCATAAAGAGAAAGAATATGGAAGCTGCTAAAGGTTCAACTCAAAAAAAATAACAACAAAATACTAAGGGTTGTTTCTTTTGTAATAAGTCTAGACATATGAAGAATGATTGTATCAAATATCACACTTGGCATGCTAAGAAAGATACATTTCTCACTTTAGTTTGTTCTGAGCGAGGTTAATTTAGCTTCAGTACCTAGAAACATGTGATAGTTAGATTCTGGTGTTACTACTCACATTAGTGTTTCTATGCAGGGTTGCCTGAACTACCGAAAGCCAAGTGATGCTAAAAGATATATCTTTGTGGGCAATGGAAACTCGGTGGAAGTCGAGGCTATTGGGCATTTTAAGTTGTTATTACGAACTGGTTATTATTTGGATTTATTGAATTCTTATGTTGTACTAGTCTTTTAGGCGGAATTTGGTTTCAGTTTTTTTATTGGACAAATCATGTTATTATTGTTAATTTGGAAACAATCAATTCAATTTATTTATAAATTCAAATATTGTGGGAACTGGTTCTTTATGTGCATATGACAACTTATATTTGCTTGATACAGTTGTTTGTTATAATGAAACCTTGCATGTGGAATTAAAGGGTACCAAACGCAAATTAAATACAGATAATTCAGCCACATTATGGTACAAATGATTAGGTCACATCTCTAAAAATAGAGTTGAGCGGCTTGTGTCTGATGGGATTTTAGATTCTCTTGATTTTACATACTTTGGTGTTTGTATTGATTGTATCAAGGGAAAATAGACCAAAATAAAGAAATTAGGTGCTAAAAGAACTATAGATGTCTTAGAATTGATACATAAAGATATTTGTGGTCCATTTTTCAACAATACTTCATATCATTCATAGACGATTATTCACGCTATGGGTATCTATTTCTTATTCGTGAGAAATCTCAGTCTTTGGATGTATTCAAAACTTTTAAGGCTGAAGTTGAGAACCAACTCAACAAAAGAATAAAGTGTGTCACGTTTGATCGTGGTGGTGAATACTACGACAGATGTGATGGTTCAGGTGAACAATGTCCAGGCCCACTTGCACAATTCCTAGAGGAATGTGGCATCGTCCCACAGTACACCTTGCCAGGATCACCTAGCATGAATAGTATAGCTGAAAGACGAAACCAAACACTTAAGGATATGGTAAGGAGCATGATTAGTCATTCTACCTTACTAGATTCACTCTAGGGAGAAGCACTAAAGACAGCAGCTTATATTCTGAATAGAGTACCAACTAAAGTAACTGCTAAAACACCTTATGAACTTTGGACAATCAAAAAACCTAATCTAAAGCATTTTCACATTTGGGGATGTCTAGTTGAGGCAAGGCCTTATAGGCCACATGAAAAGAAATTGGACTCCAAAACAGTGAGCAGTTACTTTATTGGCTACTCTGAATGATCTAAGGGCTATAAGTTTTATAATCCCATACTTCGGTCTATTTTTGAGACGGGAACTGCAACATTCTTTGAGGATGTTGAGTTTGGGGGGAGAAATAAGGTTAGGAACATTGTCTTTGAGGAGTAATCAATATCGACTCCCATTATCGCTTTTGATAATGCACATGATTTTTTGCCAATCATTAATCAAGAAGCGCATTCAGATCCTCAACTACATAATGTTGATCAAAACCCCATTCATAAAGAACAATCTCAAAATCTAGTGTCATTAAGGCGATCCACTAGAGAAAGGAGAAATGTTATTCTAGATGATTATATTATATTTCTCTTGAAACATAAGGAAACCATAGGAATGATGAAAGATGATCTAATCAACTTTCATCAAGCCATGCAAGGTTCCAATTTTCAAAAGTAGATTGATGCCATGAATGAGGAGTATAAGTCTATACAAGACAATAAAATTTGTGAATTTGTCCCATTACCAGAAGGTGCAAAGCCCATTGGTTGTAAATGGATTTTTAAAACCAAAAGAGATTCATGGGATAATGTAGAGAGGTATAAGACTCGTCTTGTAGCAAAAGCCTTTACTGAAAATGAAGGAATTGACTTTAAAGAGACTTTCTTTCCAGTTTCAACGAAAGACTTTTTTAAGACAATCATGGCTCTTATTGCATATTTTGACCTTGAGCTTCATCATATGTGTAAAGACTTGTATTTGGGTAGTTTTGAGAGATAGCCATTCTATGGGAATGTAACTATCTGGACGGTAGTGTAGCCGTCGATGTGAGCATTTTGACTATACTTGGGCCCGATTCCGAGTCAGGGCCCCGTTTGACCTGACTGTTGACTTTTTGGGGTTTATTGGTTGACTTTACATTTGGGCAGTCATTTGGGTGTAATAATATCTGTTTAGTATTGTGCTCGTCATTTCGAGCGTTTTGACTATAATTTGACTCAATTTGGAGTTCGGGACCATGAGGTTAATTATTGACTGGGTCAATGGTTGACTAGGTCAGTTGACTGGCAGACATATAAATAGCAGAAAAAAAAGAACAAGCTTTCACTTTACGTTTCACGCTTGTGCGTTTGAGAGAGAGAGCTTGAGAGAGCTTGGAGGCCTTGGCGATTTGGGACGACTTGGGTTCGTGGAGCTCAAAGATTCACTTCAAGTAGGTGTCCTTGAACTTCTTATCTCTCTTGTTTTGGATCTGCACGAATTTATCATGATTTATAAAATTGAGCATGAACCCTAGAATTTGGGGAAAATCAATTTTGGGTTAGATCTAATGGTTTAGCATAAGATCTGTGGTTAGAAATTGTTTTATATCATTGTGGATATATGTTTCTGTGATTTTGGGGTTGATTAACTGTGTTTTTCATGAGGGTTGATAAGTCAACCATGGAAATCTGGGTTTAGATCTAGATTTCTGGAAATTTGGAATTTCATGTGTTTGTGTTGTTTCTGCGCGATTTAGAGGCGTTTTGGACGCGTTTTGAGGTAGATATTGTAGTTTGTTGCGAAACAGAGGTGTTAGTGAGCGTCTCGGAGTTTCTAAGCGCGTTCCAGACGAAGAACAGGCAAAAACGGCGATGAACAGTACCCTGGGCGCGTTACTGGGTCGAACGAACGAAAATCCGAGGTTCGTAGTTCGTAGACCCGTAGTTCGAAGGTTCGTAGTTCATAGGTCGAAGGTTCGTAGTTCGTAGGGTCATAGTTCGTAGACCCGTAGTTCGAAGGTTCGTAGTTTGTAGGTTCAAAGGTTCGAAGGTTCGAAGTTCGTAGTTCGAAGGTTCGTAGTTTGTAGGGTCGTAGTCCGAAGGTCGAAGATCGTAGCCTCGCTTCGAGTCTTCGAGGCGCACTGCAGCTCCGCACTCCGCAGCTACGAGTCGCCGTTCTGCAGCTACGAGTCGCAGGTTCTGGGCTACGAGTCGCAGCTCCAACAGTGTAACTGGACAGCACTGGACTAGACCTATTTACATCGTAACCTATACCCATCTACACATTTAAGTATACTTAAGTTACTATGTAAATAACGAAATACCCCCCATTTGGATTCAAAGAAAAATACTAGAAAAATTAATTCTCACTCTTGTAAAATGTTAAAATTGGGATTTAGTGCAAAATCTCGAAAAAACCCAAAAGTTCGTAGTCTTGAATTTCGGAAAGTGGGGTTAGACATCTCGGAAAAATCCCCAAAAATCAGATTATCTTATTTATGATATGGGAACTCAATGCCGGGACTTTTGATTTCAAGAAAATAGGCTGATGGGTACTTCCTTCATAAATCAAGGATTAAGGATTTACTTGTGAAGACCGGCTACGGGTTCAAAGGAAATGTTGAGAATGACATGCCATACTAATGTTAGTATGTTGGTGTGAGGTATTGGGGCATGGACTCCGTGACTTGTTTGGGTTCTCACCGTGATGCACCGATGGTGCTATGTGGTTGACGTGGCGAGCATATGCACCGATGGCGAGGCCTTGTGTGGCGACGGTGGCCGGGCATATTGCGCTGTGGACAGGCTAAGGCCTGAGTTGAGCCGTTGAGCTCGTGGAGCTAGGGCTGAGTGCCCTGAGCTGGGATCCCATGGAGAATCGTGGACATGTTGTCCTGTGTGGGTAGGCTGAGTCCTAATGTTTGTTTGTAGGCTGAGTCCTGATAATTGTGCACACTACACGGTGCATGAGTACACTGAGCATATAGTATAGACTTATATGTGTTGCATGAGGTGGAGTTTTGGGGTCACCTACTGAGCTTGTCGCTCACCCCTACTTGTTGTTTACCCTTTTCAGGTTTGACCCGAGACTAGTGAGGACTTTCTTCCAGGAGGACGCCCACTACTCTGATGTATGATACATTTATATTCTGTAGTGTTTTATGTGATATCCCGGACATGGGTCCGTGGACAGTTGTATTTGCATACTGTATGATGTGATGTCTGTATGACTGTTTGACTCATTATATGCATGATGATATATGAGAAAGTACAGGATTACCCTTGATGTATGACTGTATAGGGTTGCATATTTGAGACAACACCCGCGGTGTAGTCTCTATTGGTGCTAGTCACCAACCCCTTGACCTTTCGGGTGCGGGCAAGGGGAAGTCATGTACCCGGTTCTGGGTTCCCTGGAATTCGGGGGCGTGACAAGTTGGTATCAGAGCATGGTCTAGTGGACCTAAGTTAGTGAGGGGTGGTTAATTGATTCCATGTGACTTGGAAAACTGTAGAGAGGGCGCCTGATCAACGCAGTCCTTACATGTATTCTAGGTTATTTTGGTGTCAGTTAGATCATCCCAGGAGCATACATGGGTATAAGGTGCATTGCTAGTGGTATGATTGTGTGCATATAGGGCACTAGATTGTCTTTGTGTGTGATGTGCTTGTATGTGGTGCCAGGATGGCACGTGGCCGTGAGAGCCAGGACTTGATTGTGGTGTACCCTGATGGGGGACACGATGCTATATGCATGGTTATGGACCTACGGGTCGTGTGGTGTACCCTGATGGGGGACACAATGCTATATGCATGGTATGGACCTACGGGTCGTGTGGTGAGAACGTACAAGTCGGTTTGTGCCTTTGAGGGCTGTTTGTGCTAGCAGTGCTAGTATTGATCGGTTGATTGTTTGTTGTTGTGGCCAGTGTGATGGCACCATCGAGGAGAGCTGTCCGAGGCCAGGGCCCGGCAGAGGAGCCCACGATAGAGTCGGGGCAACAAGGGCAGCAGAGCCCGCAGCAGAGATCGTCAGCTCCCGTTGTGGGACCTGATTTGGCTCAGGTGTTGATTTAGTTACAGGAGGCCATGCAGGGTATGTAGGGCTCGATGAGGGATATGGCTAGAGAGGTAGATGAGCTGAAGAGGCAGCAACAGCCTCAACAGCCACCACAGCCTCGGCGAGCCGGGAGGCGAGGGTGGTGCAGGATGTGCACCAGCAGGAGGTCGTGATAGAGCCAGCACGACGAGGAGTGGACTGGGCTGCACAGTTTTTGAAACATGCACCCAGGACTTTTGAGGATGGTTGGCGGCCAGAGGTAGCCGAGGACTGGATTAGGTGGACAAAGGATATCTTTGATTTGATCGGGGTACCAGATGAGGAGAGAGTGCGCGTGGCGACGCACTATCTATTGGGTATCCCACGTAGGTGGTGGGAATCCACTAAAGCTGTCCATGGCAGTCAGATGAGCTGGAGAGAGTTTGTTGAGTGTTTCTTTGGGGAGTATTTTCCTAGCTCGTTGCAGTATGCTCGACATAGAGAGTATTATGAGCTTGTGCAGGGTAGCATGACTGTGGGGGAGTATGTGCAGGCCTTCACAAATTTAAGACGGTTTGCTCTTGAGGCTTGGGAAAAGGAAGGCCGGAAGACGCAGGACTTCATTCAGGGTTTGAGGCCATCTCTGAAAAGACAGCTGGAACCGATGTAGTTGACCAGCTACCGGGAGGCGGTTGACAAGGCGCTCATTATTGAGCGAGGTCAGGATCGAGGCGAGGCTCGAGGCCGGGCGGTTCGGCAGGTTCGGGCAAGAAGAGACGAGTGGGGAGAGTAGTCTTGCTCAGCCTGAGAGGAGGCAGATGCAGAGGGTTTCCAGCCAGGCGGTGGGACCCCGTGAGAGTTCAGCCAGCAGGAGGCCAGGGGCCTGTTGGAGCTGTGGTTTGACTGGGCATGTATCGAGAGATTGCCTGAGGAAAAAGATGACTTGCTTCCGATGTGGGAAGGTGGGACATGGAGCTAGGGAATGTGTTACCCTTAGCTCGACCAGCAGTGTAGGCCCTCGTCCGAGAGAGCAGGGACAGAGGAGTGGGGCTTCGTCTCAGAGGTCAGTGCCACCGGCATAGAGCACGCAGATGCAACCTGCGGTGCAGCAGCCTCAGTAGGAGGCACAGGGTCATGTTGATCAGCGGGGCAAGGCCCCAATGGGCCAGGCTAGTGGCAGTGGACCCCGAGGGAGGACTTTTGCCCTTACCAGCTGAGGTTCCACCAGTGGACGAGGCAGGAGCAGGACCTTCAGTGGTGAGAGGTACCATTATCATTTCTCATACTATCTGTTCAGTTTTGATTGATACTGGTGCTACCCATTCTTTTATTTCGTATGCTACGGTGGTTGAGTTAGAGTTGGACCAGGAGACAGTTAGTCAGTCTCTAATGGTTGCTTCACCTTTGGGTGGAATTGTGATACTTGAGAGTATCTGTCGTGCTTGTCAGATAACACTTGGGGGTGTTAACCTGATGTGTGATTTGTATGTCATGGAGTTAGATGATTTTGATGTTATCCTGGGTATGGATTGGTTGGTCTCCGTGGAGGCCAAGATTGATTGTTTTTGACGGCGTGTGACATTCCTTACGCCAAAGGGCACGCGGAGTATCTTTGTGGGTGAGTGGACTGAGGAGGCATGCAGGTTGGGACCTTTGAGGCATGGGTGGGGTGATGTGACCCACCAGTTAGCTAGCTTGACGTTGGTTGACAGAAGGAGAGAGGGGAAGGCTGTTTTGCCACCCATTGTAGATCAGTTCCCGGATGTGTTTCCCGAGAAATTGGTCAGTTTGCCACCCGTGAGGGAGGTAGAGTTTTCGATCGAGTTGTTGCCAGGGACAACACCGATCAGGTTAGCGCCTACAGGATGGTACCGACGGAGCTTAGAGAGCTCAAGAGACAGATAGATGACCTATTGGCGCGAGGCTTTATCAGGCGGAGTAGCTCACCGTGGGGCGCTCCAGTGTTGTTCGCCAAGAAGGCGGATGGTTCACTTCGGCTGTGTATAAACTACTGGAAGCTGAACCAGGTGACTGTGAAGAACAAGTATCCATTGCCGAGGATTGATGACCTGTTCGATCAGTTTCAAGGTACGAGATGGTTTTCTAAGATAGACTTGAGATCTGGATACCATCAGTTGAGGGTTAGGGAGGCAGATATCCCTAAGACTGCGTTCAGTTGTCGTTACGAGCATTATGAGTGGCTTGTGATGCTGTTTGGGCTCACGAATGCTCCAGCAGTGTTTATGGGATTGATGAACCAGGTGTTTGCTCCATATTTAGATATGTTCGTTGTGGTGTTCATCGACGATATTTTGGTCTACTCAGCGACCAAGAGGGACCATGAGGAGCATTTGTAGGTTGTGTTGCAGACCTTGCGAGAGCATCGGTTGTATGTGAAGTTCACGAAATGTGACTTCTGGTTGCAACAGGTGCACTTCTTGGGGCATGTGGTATCTTCGGAGGGTATCACAGTGGATCCTGAGAAGATTGAGGCAGTCATGTCGTGGTAGAGGCCCACGAATGTGTTTGAGATTCGTAGCTTTCTTGGTTTGGCGGGCTACTATCGGAGGTTCGTGGAGGATTTTTTCGGAGTTGGCGGCTCCTATGACGAACCTGACCAGGAAGGGAGTTCCTTTCGTTTGGTCTGATGCGTGTGAGAGTGCTTTCACGGAGCTGAAGGCACGATTGACCTTAGCACCTATCTTGATTCTCCCACAGGAGGGTGTGCCTTTTGAGGTGTATTGTGATGCTTCCAGGGTGGGACTTGGTTGTGTGTTGATGCAGACTCGGCAGGTGATTGCTATTAATCTAGGCAGTTGAGACCACATGAGCAGAACTATCCCACGCATGATTTGGAGTTGGCTGCAGTGATCTTTGCACTTAAGAGTTGGCAGCATTATCTCATTGGGAGAAGTTTGTGGTGTATACGGACCACAAGAGCTTGCAGTATATCTTCTCTCAGCGAGACCTGAACCTTAGGCAGAGGCGGTGGGTGGAGTACCTACAGCAGTTTCAGTTTGATATGATGTACATCCCTGGGAAGGGTAATGTGGTGGCAGATGCTTTGAGTAGGAAAAACAGGGCCGTGGTTGTAAAGACTCGTACCTAGGTGAAGTGTGTTAAGGTATAATTACTATTATAATATTCAGAGTTTATTGGCATGCGTTATTATTATTATAATTATTTTAATATTTTTAGGTTTATAATTAATATGACGTTAATACATTATTTAGTAATATTAACTATTATTATTAATTATTATGATTATTGTTATTAATCAAATTATTATTATTATAATTATTACTATTATTAATATTATAAATCAATATATATAAATTGATATGGGTATAAATAGAGGGAAATCTAGGGTAAAAACCTACATTCGTTGTGCGTGCGCAGTCTAGGGAAAATAGTATATTGGAGCCACCGTGTTCTTGACCTTCCGAGCTTAAATCAGGTAGGTGATTTTAGATGATTGATTCTTGATTATTGGTTCTTAATTATTGATGATACAGCTCTATGAATGCGGATTGCAAAGTTATTGGGTCAAATCTGTATAACAGTTTTGATAAATATATATATATAATCTCTGCGTTCGTCCGTGCGTCGCTGGTCGGGCGCGACGCCGTGGGTTGGACGAAGCCGGTGGCCTTCCGTGCACTTGCCACGGTGAGGGAGAAGGAAGGCACGATGGCGCTGTGGTTCGTGGAGCGACGGCGAACCACCGTCGGCATGGGAAGACGGAGCAAGGGGCGGCGGCGTCCTGGGTTATCGCGCGTCTGCGCTGGCGAGAGACGGAGGGCTGAGGCGGCGGCGTCTTCGGTGCTCGCGCGCCTGCGGCCCAGCGAGAGGAAGAGGGAGACAGGGGCGACGGCTCTACCGCCCCCGGCCGTGTACGCCGCGCCTGCGCGTTGACGAAGGGGAGACGAGAGGTGGGGGCAGCGTCTTGCTGCCCGTGAGTCAACACCACCCTAACGGGCTGGTGTGTTTGGGCCCGGTCAACTTACAAAAATAATACTATATATATATATATATATATATATATATATAAATAGGCAATTTATGGTTCTTAATTTATGTGGTTATTTAGCCTTAAAATTTCTGATTGTAATTGAACATTAAGGGTATAGGTTCATGTGCATATTTAAATAAATACTAAGCCGTTATTTATGATTTTGAATTTTAACACTGGTTTAATTTTAACTATTTAGTGAACTTGTGTAGATGAATATATCCATTCACGTATATAAATAACCGTTGGGGTTTGTTACTGTTGGATTGGTGATCTACATGTTCTGTGATGCTGTTGTTTTGTGTATTTTACTGGAAATATCTTGTTTCTTAATAACGTGTAGTTTTAGTGGTTACTGATTAGTAGATCACTTTAAAAAAATATCTTGTTTTGGGCGTGAGGGGCGTCGCGTTCCTGATTCTGTGAGTGCTTAGAATTTGGGGGCGTGACAGTGGTGGCCCATTGTGCCATTAAGGAATGGGAGATGATGGGTCAGTTGGCAGCGATGAGGTTGCAGATGGTGACCGATGGGGCGAGGGACCCTCGGTGTTGTTGTAACGATCCCAGGAGATGCGGCACGGGATCATAGAGGATCAGCTGGGGGACATTGATTGTGAGGTCATCCGCGATAGGATTCAGACTGGTCAGGCACCTTCTGATTGGACTGAGGATGCAGAGCATGTGCTGCGGTATAGGGGTAGATTGATAGTTCTCACTTCTCTTCAGGAGGAGGTTCTTCGGGAATTTCATCAGTCGAGGTTAGCTATACATCTTGGTGGGACCAAGATGTACCATGCCGTGAGGAGGCAGTTTTGGTGGCCAGGCCTGAAGAAGGCCGTTGCTGATTTTGTGAGGAGGTGTTTGACCTTCGGCAGGTCAAGGCGAGCACCCGAGATCACCAGGGTGAGTTGCGATCATTGCCGATGCAGTGGAAATGGGACCATGTGACCATGGATTTTGTCACTGGACTTCCTCGTTCCAGGGGACACGACACTATATGGGTTATTGTGGACCGGTTGACCAAATTGGCGCATTTTATTCCGATTTGAGAGACAAATCCAGTGAGGACTTTGGGACAGATGTATATTAATGTTATTGTGCGGTTGCATGGAGTCCCATTGTCTATTGTATCTGATCAGGATGTGAGATTCACCTCTCAGTTTTGGAGTCAGCTGCAGCGAGCTTTGGGTACTAGGGTGAACCTCAGTACAACCTTTCATCCGCAGACGGATGGTTAGTTGGAGCCGACGATCCAGACGCTCGAGGATATGTTGCGTGTCTGTGTCCTAGATTTTGGAGGTTGTTGGGAGACTCACCTTCCTTTGGTGGAGTTCTCTTACAACAACAGTTATCAGGCCACGATTGGGATGGCTCCGTATGAGGCGTTGTATGGCGGCCTTGTAGATCACCCTTGTGTTAGGCACAAACGAGAGAGACAGCAGTTCTCGGTCCCGATATGGTTCGAGAGACCACGGAGATAGTGCAGTTGATTAGACAGCGTATGCTGACAGCACAGAGTAGGCAGAAGTCCTACGCGGATCAGAGGCGTTGACCCTTGCAGTTTGAGGTGGGGGACCGTGTATTTTTGAGGGTTTTGCCGCGTCGAGGGCATCGAAGGTTTGGACGTGGATCCAAACTTTTCCCTCATTTTGTGGGGCCGTTTGAGATTGTTGCCACCGTGGGTGCAGTGGCGTACCGATTAGCTTTGCCACCAGAGTTGGTGCGAGTACATGATGTGTTTCATGTGTCTCAGTTGAGGCGGTATCACCCTGATCCTTCTCATGTGTTGGACTATCGCGAGATAGACTTGGATGATGATAGTGCCATTGTTGAGATGTCGGCACAGATTTTGGATAGGCTGGACCAGGTCTTGCGAGGCAAGACAATCCCACTAGTTCGGGTGTTATGGCGACACCGAGGCATGGAGGAGCAGACTTGGGAGAAAGAGAGCCAGATGTGGATTCTTCATCCTGAGCTGTTCGAGGACGATCAGTCCTGAGGTGGGGAGGATGTGAGGACCTTCCCTGAGGTATGAGTTATGTTTTATGCATTTGTTTTGCATATGTTGTTTGAGATGTGGTTTAGCTCGTTGTTGTTGAATTTTGTCAGCCCTTTTGGCTTGTTGCGAGTTGCATTGCACATGTGTGATTGGTGATCATGTTTTATGTTTTGTTGTTAGGACATTGAGCTTGAATTTTGCTATGTCCTTTGGGCATGTGTTTTATTTTCGAGGATGAAAAGGCCTAAGGTGGGGAGGATGTAAAGACTCGTATTTGGGTAGTTTTGAGAGATAACCATTCTATGGGAATGTAACTATCTGGACGGTAGTGTAGCCGTCGATGTGAGCATTTTGACTGTACTTGGGCCCGATTCCGAGTCGGGGCCACGTTTGACCCGACTGTTGACTTTTCGGGGTTTATTGGTTGACTTTGCGTTTGGACGGTCATTTGGGTGTAATAATATCTGTTTAGTGTTGTGCTCGTCATTTCGAGCGTTTTAACTGTAATTTGACTCAATTTGGAGTTCGGGACCTTGGAGGTTAATTATTGACTGGGTCAATGGTTGACTAGGTTAGTTGACTAACAGACATATAAATAGCAGAAAAAAAAGAAGAAGCTTTCACTTTACGTTTCACGCTTGTGCGTTTGAGAGAGCTTGGAGGCCTTGGCGATTTGGGGCGATTTGGGTTCGTGGAGCTCAAAGATTCACTTCAAGTAGGTGTCCTTGAACTTCTTATCTCTCTTGTTTTGGATCTGCACGAATTTATCATGATTTATAAAATTGAGCATGAACCCTAGAATTTGGGGAAAACCAATTTTGGGTTAGATCTAATGGTTTGGCATGAGATCTGTGGTTAGAAACTGTTTTATATCATTGTGGATATATGTTTCTGTGATTTTGGGGTTGATTAATTGTGTTTTTCATGAGGGTTGATAAGTCAACCATGGAAATCTGGGTTTAAATCTAGATATCTAGAAATCTGGAATTTTATACGTGTTTGTGTTGTTTTTGCGCGATTTAGAGGCATTCTGGACGCGTTTTGAGGTAGATATCGTAGTTTGTTGCGAAACAGAGGTGTTAGTGAGCGTCTGGGAGTTTCTGGGCGCGTTCCAGACGAAGAACAGGCAAAAAGGAGGATGAACAGTACCCTGGGCGCGTTACTGGGTCGAACGAACGAAAATCCGAGGTTCGTAGTTTGTAGACCCGTAGTTCGAAGGTTCGTAGTTCGTAGGTCGAAGGTTCGTAGTTCCTAGGGTCGTAGTTCGTAGACCCGTAGTTTGAAGGTTCGTAGTTCGTAGGTTTGAAGGTTCGAAGGTTTGAAGTTTGTAGTTCGAAGGTTCGTAGTTCGTAGGGTCGTAGTCCGAAGGTCGAAGATCGTAGCCTCGCTTCGAGTCTTCGAGGCGCACTACAGCTCCGCACTCCGCAGCTACGAGTCCCCATTCCGCAGCTACGAGTCGCAGGTTCTGGGCTACGAGTTGCAGCTCCAACAGTGTAACTGGACAGCACTGGACTGGACCTATTTACATCGTAACCTAGACAAGTATTATACTTAAGTTACTATATAAATAATAAAATACCCCCCATTTGGATTCAAAGAAAAATACTAGAAAAATTAATTCCCACTCTTGTAAAATGTGAAAATTGGGATTTAGTGCAAAATCTCGGAAAAACCCAAAAGTTCGTAGTGGTGAATTTTTGGAAAGTGGGGTTAGACATCTCAGAAAAATCCTCAAAAATCAGATTATCTTATTTATGATATGGGAACCCAATGTCGGGACTTTTGATTTCAAGAAAATAACTGCTATGGGTACTTCCTTCATAAATCAAGGATTAAAGATTTACTTGTGAAGATTGGCTACAGTTCCAAAGGAAATGTTGAGAATGACATGCCATACTAATGTTAGTATGTTGGTGTGAGGTGTTGGGGCATGGACTCCGTGACTTGTTTGGGTTCTCACCGTGATGCACCGATGGTGCTCTGTGGTTGACGTGGCAGGCATATGCACCGATGGCAGGCCTGTGTGACGACTGTGGCCGGGCATATTGCGCTGTGGACAGGCTAAGGCCTGAGTTGAGCCGTTGAGCTCGTGGAGCTAGGGTTGAGTGCCCTGAGCTGGGATCCCATGGAGAATCGTGGACAAGTTGTCCTGTGTGGGCAGGCTGAGTCCTGATGTTTGTTTGGAGGCTGAGTCCTAATGATTGTGCACACTACACGGTGCATGAGTACACTGAGCATATAGTATAGACTTATATGTGTTGCATGAGGTGGAGTTTTGGGGTCACCTACTGAGCTTGTCGCTCACCCCTACTTGTTGTTTACCCTTTTCAGGTGTGACCCGAGACTAGTGAGGACTTTCTTCCAGGAGGACGCCCACTATTTTGATGTATGATACATTTATATTCTGTAGTGTTTTATGTGATATCCCGGACATGGGTCCGTGGACAGTTGTATTTGCATACTATATGATGTGATGTCTGTATAACTGTTTGACTCATTGTATGCATGATGATATATGGGAAAGTAAAGGATTACCCTTGATGTATGACTGTACAGGGTTGCATATTTGAGACAGCACCCGTTGTGTAGTCTCTATTGGTACTAGTCATCAACCCCTTGACCTTTCGGGTACGGGCAAGGGGAAGTCATGTACCCGGTTCTGGGTTCCCTGGAATTCGGGGGCGTGACAATATGGATGTCAAAATAGCTTTTCTCATTGGTGACATTGATGAAACAATATATATGGTGTAACAAAAAAACTTTGAGTTGGAAGACCCAAAGAATATGGTTTGTAAATTGACAAAATCTATCTATGGACTTAAACAGGCTTCTCGTCAGTGATATCACAAGTTTCATCAAGTGATTATCTCATTTGGTTTTGAAACAAACACTATTGATAATTGTGTATATCACAACTTCAGTGGGAGTAAACTTATATTTCTGGTTTTATATGTTGATGACATACTGCTTGCCACAAATGATATAGGCATGTTGCACGAAACCAAGAGATTTCTATCAAATAATTTTGAAATGAAAGATCTTGGTGACGTCTCTTTTGTATTAGGGATCCAAATACAATGAGATCGCTCTCATGGTATTCTTGGATTATCACAAAAGAGCTATATCAATAAAATTCTTAAAAGGTTTGACATGCAGGACAGTAAACTAGGTGACACCCCTATAGCTAAGGGAGACAAATTTAGTCTCAATCAGTGCCCTAAAACTACTCTTGAAATTAAGGAAATGCAAAACATTCCTTATGCATCAGCAGTAGGGAGTTTAATGTATGCTCAGGTTTGTACACATCTAGATATTGCATATATTGTTGGTATGTTGGGCAGATATTTAACCAACCCTGGGATGGATCATTGGAAAGCAGCCAAAAGGGTTATGAGATATTTACAGAAAACAAAAGATTACTGTAACGCTCCCAAATTTGGGACCTCCAAACCGGGTGCGTTAGCGAAAATTAAATATATAAGTTTTATATAAATTTCAAACTTTTAACTTATTTCATCGAACAAACCATTCATTATTACAAATTTCAATCCAAGATCTTTAAGGTTTAGGGGTTTAGAGACTAAGTATTCTTAACCTATTATTACATAACAAAGCACACGAGCAAACAAATTTAATAAATCTTTAAAATTTCACACAACTTTATTTCCAAGAACTGCTCGACTCCTTATCCTAGTTTCTCCATTCCTTTAATTACCTGGGGTTGGAAAAGAAATCTTAAAAAGGGTGAGCTCAAATAGCCTAGTAAGGGTAAACATAAGTGGGTAAGGAAAATCATGAAGATATCGAACATAGGAAATACTATATAATATTTGCACATCATACATGATCAACATTTCACAAGGGAATCATAACATGGAAGATTATGTTCGGACATCGTATCATAATAACATCATGACCTAGGTTAACTACCCAAATATCATATCATAACATAACATATTATCAGCTGGATTGACACTCTCTAGTGATGTTCTTTACCTAATGCATTGGAGGTCTTTCTGGAACCACCCATCATAAACTTACTTTGTCCAAACATAAGAGGTTAACAACTTTAACATACATAACATGAGGCATATCATAGAATTCCAATAAAGCATTCAAGATTAACTAGGATAACCACGAATATCAAAATGGTTATCTACCCCAATCAATAGCATAAATCATCAAGAGAGAGATTAAAAAGAGACTAATGTTCTCAACAATAAAATGAAAATAGAAGAATAAGAAACATAAAATAAAACAAGATAAAGAGGAAGTGAAAAGTGATAATAAAGAAAAGAAAACCACTTACAATAATAATAAAATACAGACTATAAAGAAAAAGGAGATGAGAAAAACCCTTATAATCCGCTTGTCGTTCTCCGCATTCTAAACCTTAAAAAAATATCAAAACACTAAATTAGCATTAATGCTTAAAAAGTTCAATATCACACATAATTCCTTATATATATATATATATATATATCATACTTTAACTTATATCTTTTAATAGGCATACCATGCTTGTGGGGTTGAATATTAATTTGGGTTTCCACTTCTATTGCTGTTCCATCTCCTATTTCGATCCCATGCATCGTAAGCCTTGAGTTGTGCAATAACTATGTTATATGCCTTGAGAGTTTTTGAATAAGATTTACTTTTTGTATTGGGTGAACGGAAAAGACGTTCGATAAGCTTATTTTTCCTACGTGTCTTCCACCTTAACCATGAGGGGATATTAGACATGGGTCTAAAGGGAAGATCTAGAGGAGATAAGGATGGGGATAGCTGTGATGTTGAAGCATTAACAATTGGGGTTGCGGAAGAAGAAGGACGATTGTCGGGGGAATTCATTATCGAAATTGTTCCTTACAATCCTTCGCTATCTAGAACCGTAAAAATAAAAGAAACATTAAGTCAATATTTTCATATTTTTACTTTAACTATATAATAAAAATGCTATGATGGAATAACATATTTTAAAATAAGGTGGTAATGCCAACCATGCATGTATATACGAGGTGATATAATTAACCATATAAATAACATATGTGAGGTGGTAAAACCAACTATGTAAGTAATATATATGAGGTGGTAAAACCAACCATGAATATAGTATATATGAGCTGGTAAAACCAACCATATAGATCTACATAATAAATAAGAAGTAACTTCAAAATTTCAAAATCTTAAGTATTACCTTTCGTAGAACTTCGACGCTTGGTAAGTACCAAAAGCAAAAGAGGATTTGAGAAGAGTATTTGGGGTGTTAAGAGGGCTTAAGGGAGTTTTTGTAGAGGGAATTTCGTGATATGGTTTGAGGGAACTTGTGCATTAAGAGGGGAGGCAAAATACTCCTTATATAGGGCAAGGGTGGTGGTAGGTGGTAGGTATGGTAGGTGAAACTTTTATCCTTAATACCTTATTTTATTCCCTAATTTTTTCTTTTTCAAATAATTTGATTCTTATCCCATTATTATCTACCACGTGGCCCCCTTGTTTCCCCCATTTTTGAATTTTTTGGATTTGTTTGACTTTGAAGGTTCTTTTGGTCACAAAAATCACATGGGTGCATAGCCTACTATTTTAACTATAACTTTCTAGATTCGTCATTAAATTAAATAAGTCCAATTGGGATGAATTCCTATATTAATTATCTACATTTTGAGACCAGTTTCAAGTCTATTGGACTTGTATATAAAAAGTTATTGGGTTTTGAAGTGAGACTAGAAATTCTGGGCGTGCTACTAAATCTTTGTGCACTGTTTAAATTGTTTCTACTAATGGGATGATCCAATGAGTCTAGAATTTTAACCAAAGATATATAACTACATTTGGAGCATGTTATAAAAATATCAAGTCGTTTAGAGCTATATAAACAAAGTTATACATTTTTAAAGATGACTTCCAGAACTGTGCTAATCTATCCTTTCTAAGCATAACTATTGGCCATAGAGTATTAATGAATCATTTGGTATTTTACAACTCTTAATAAAGTTTGATGTGATAAATTTAAAGTTGTATCTTATTTGATTTAGATTCAATATGTTAAGTAAGAAATTATTTATTTAATATAATTAAACAAACGATTGAAATAATTATATAGTTAGGTAAAATAACGTAACACCTTATTAGAAAACTTAATAACACACTTATTTTCTTAAATTGTAATTTATTTATGAAAAGTAAATCTTATGCAATATTTAATTAATATTAATATAATTATCATACACGCTATCAAATAATATTTTCTAAATATATTATCAAAATAGTTTAATTATAAACATAAAATAACATAATAAATATTTATTATTTTATTAAAAATCTCGAATCTTACAATTACATGCTCACATATAGGAGATCAGATCATTTGGAGATCATTGGGTATTCCGACTCTGATTATGCTGGATGTCAAGACAGTAAAAGATCCACTTCAGGCTACATATATCTATTAACTGGTGGAGCTATATCTTGGAGGAGTGCCAAACAGGTATTAATGACTTCTTCCACCATGGAAGCAGAATTTGTAGCATGTTATGAGGCATATAATTGTAGAATATGGCTGCGAAATTTTGTCATTGGGCTGCGCATTCTGGAGGGCATTGAAAGACCACTTAAACTATATTGCGACAATAAATTTACAGTCTTATATTCCAATAACAACAAGAGTTCTTCAAGGTCAATACATATTGACATTAAATACTTAGTTGTGGAGGAAAAACTACAGAGTGGAGAGATATCTATAGAGCATATTGGCACAAACTCCATGATAGCGGATTCGCTTACAAAAGGATTGTCACCCAAGGTCTTTCAGGAGCACACTACATATATGGATATCATTTTGTGTGAGGATATCATGTTTTAGTGGGAGTTTGTATTATTTTGTGTTTTGTTGCTCTATATTTGGTTTTGGACATTTTTTATGTACTTATGGATTTATGAATTTTCTAATGAGAAATAAAGTATTCAGTTCAGTACACTCTATTACATTATGTTAAGTTTTGATCTCAATTCAGTATGATCAGTTGGAAATAAACATATATATATATATATATCACATTGCATGTAATTTCCACGCTATGTATCCATGATTGATCTATGTCATTTGGTTATGGTGTCATATGTGACCATTGATGGGTTTAGTCAGGCTAAATATGGCGAAAATCGCTTTGATCCTATAATGTCATAATTAATGGACAAGATTGTTTTGACACTCTAAGGTTAAGATAACAACATTTTGGAGCTCATAAAGTTATGCACATTTATATAGTTACATATATGGTCCAGAGGGAGATTGTTGGAATAATGTCATCATATAGGGCCAAACATGTAAATATTAAATGTGTTATGCTATCTTTGGGAAAGCCTAAATTAAAGTGATCTAATTAAAGATTTATAATAAGGCTTAAGGGTATACTTGTCATGGAATTAATGTGTAGATACTAGACTGCTATTTTAAATTTGATAAGGGGCCGAATTGAAAATAGCAAATACTATATATATAGGGTTATGGTTCCTGAATCACACGACGACTTATTAGGTCTGTATCCCCATTGATAGAGCTATTGAAAACAACGGTTCATAAGGGTCGTGCTAATTTGGAAGATCACAACTCATTGATCAAACTCCAGCGATGGATTCAGGTACACTTCCGATTTATTATTTCAAATCAAGCAATTTCTAGGCAAATAAAGATCTTGCAGTTTATTAAATTCTAACAAAATATATTAAAAATCTTGAGATTTGGTGTTTAATTTCAAGTATGGTGGTTTTATCAATTAAGATATGTCTCAAATAAAATACCATGAATATGCATGCAATAAAGTTTATGAGACATACAATAGGCATATGTACCTAATTGGTTTCCTGATTTATTATAAACTAAAGATACAGAAAATCAAAGGACTAACTATAAATAACATCATCAATAAAGTGTTTTGACATGTTTTTAGCTACACTACCATATAAACCCATGACAACAAAGTTGTTAAGTAAATGTAACCATGAATGTCTTGTATTGCATGTTAGAAGTTTTTTAAATTTGGGTCACCGTTAATTGTGATCTATTAATTAAAACCGAGCTGTGATACAAGACAATGTAGGTAACCCATATAAGGTGATATATGTTATTGAGTTATGCCCATCTCATATATATTTTAATATGGTTTTACAGCTCAGTGTAGGCCTTATATACTAATAGGCCCCATTGATGGATAAGACCCATTAGGTCATTATGTGACTTGGTCCCTCCCTATGTTCTTTATATATATATATATATATATATATATATATATATGTTGATGGTATAACTCTAACTCATCCATCAAATTGACCGGTCAAGGAGAGAACAAGAGAGAAAAGACCAATCGCACCGGTAGCGTTCATTATTGATCTGCTATGGAGAAAACAGGTAAGTGTCATACTGTGATATTGATTAATATACATAATCTTGGGTGTTCATATTATTGCTTATGTAAGGACCCATGTTTGGGGTTCTGGGAGAGAGCCATGTGATGGAATGCACATCGAGGGATGTGAAATCAGTACGACGACGTATTCGTCGAATAGAGAGTTTTGACTGTTAGTGGGCCCGATTTGGAGTCAGAGCCCCGAAAAGCTAATTTTGGGATTTTTGTAGTATGGTCAGGTGACTTTGTATTTAAGGGTTTATTTGGGAAAAACAAACCTTAGTACAGTGATGTACTCGTTACACGGAGCATTTTGACAGTAATTGGGCTCGATTTGGAGTCGGGACCCTGTGAGGGTAATTTTGATATTTTAATGAATTAAATGTGGGAAAGTATAAATAGGGCAGTGAAGAACTCAAATCCCTAAGTGTCTTACGTGCTTGCCTTTCTAGAGAGAGAAAGAGAAGAGGAGAGAAAAAGAGAAGAGGGAAAAGAGGAATTAACGATCCGGAGCTCAAATCGGCCAAAGTCGAGGTAGGGATTCGTTATTCTCACTCTTATTTGTTGATTTTACTCTTAACCCCAAATTCGTGGAATTTGGATGAACCCTAAGTTTTAGGGAAAAACTAATTTTGGGTTGAATCTTGTTATTTGCATGCATAATGTGTTTTGAGTGGTAAGACGTGATTTAAAACCTAATATATATTATTATGTATGAGTTTTATGAGATTTCGAAAGGTCTGGAGGTTTCTGGGTTGAATCCAGACGAGAAACAGGTGAAAAACGATGATGAATAGTAATCGTCGTGAATCGAACGAAACGACCGATGAGATCGACTGGAAATTGAAAATTTCGAATGTGCAGCTTCGAATGTTCGAAGGTAGGTTCGATGTAGTGTAATTTCGAGTGTCAAATGTGCAGTTTTCGAGTATCGTTTCGAAGGTTCGAAGGTACTTCGAAGGGAGTTTCGAAGGCAGTTCATGGGTACTTCGAAGGTAGTTTTCGAAGGTAGTTCGAGTGTAGGTTCGAGGGTCGAAGGCGATCCGAAAAGAGATTCGAAAATACTGATTTGAAATACGATGGAGGCAGATTCGAAAATATAGTTTCACTGGCGATTCAAATACGGTTTATGGACTGAACCATTTACACATTTAAGTAATATACTTAAGTTACAATGTAAATAAGGAAATACCCCCCATTTGGATTCAAAGAAAAATACTAGAAAAATTAATTCCCACTCCTTCAAAATGTGAAAAATGGGATTTAGTGTAAAATCCCGGAAATCTTCAAAAGTTCGTAGTGGTGACTTTTTGGAAAGTGGGGTTAAACCCCTCAGAAAAATCCTCAAAAATCATATTATCTTAGTTATGCTATGGGGAGCCAATGCCGGGACTTTTTATTTCAAAAAAATAGCTTCTACGAGAATCCTCTCTCTTGGTCAAGACATAAGGATAGAGTTGTGAACTCAAGTGGTCATGTGGGCATGCGAGGCTATCTTGATAAGCCTGGGGAGGCTACCGTGTGAGGATCCGGGAGGTGAGATTTGTTCGAGCCTAAGAGGCTATTGTACCTGAGAGGTAATATTGTGCCCTGAGAGGCACTGCCGTGCCCGGGGGGCACATCGTGTGCTTGAGAGGCAATGTTTGGGATTACCTGAGAGGTTTTCTTTCATTTCAATATGTGTACATGATTGAGTTGGTGATATATATGTATATGTAGCATTACACGAGCACATGCCTACACTAGTTTATGAGTTGGGATAGGTTGGGGAAACATAATCCCTACTAAGCTGTGGTTGCTCACCCCTCTTGTTGTGTTTGTTTTTGTTTGTTTCAGGTGCTTACAGGAGCTAGGAGGTTCACTAGAGGTGAAGACCTTGTGTGTGTCTGTTTATTTTGTTGTATTAAAAAAAAACTATGTGGTAACCCTGTGGGGGAAAGAACATGTATGTATGTGTGTTTGTACTGTGCTTTGAAATGAGATTTTAGTATATGTGTGATATGGTTTAGGGACGGCACCCATGCTAAGGTCCCTTTTCTCGGTGTTCTCACCAACCCCTTGTCCCTTCGGGTGCGGGCATGGGGATTCACTAACCGGTTTCTGTGGGTCGGAAATCCGGGGTGTGATAGCTTACGGTTGCTAGTAGGGCTCTTGACTTGTTATTTATTTTAAGTAATTATGAGTTTGATCTTAAACACATTATAAAAGCTTGTGAGCGTAATAAGCTTGAGCTCTAGTTTGGTCCATGCTTAATGAATTAACTTGAACTTAATGAGTTTGAACCTAGTGAGTTTATGTTGTTATATTAATTAATTTATATTTTTTTAAAAAAATATTATTAATTATTTTATTAGTTTGATGTGAAGTTTATAATATTTTTGAAAGTTAATTTGAGCAAAATAAATTTAATATTTAAACTTACCTCTACCTTACGAGCCTAGCTTAATGAGTTGAAACCAATCGAGTCCAAATGAGCACATAAATTCGAGTTTGAGCTTAATTTAATAATATATATGTAAATGTTATAATTACTACTATAATTTTATTTTTTATTGAAAATAAAAAATATTTGGAATCTATTATTAAAAATCTATCCAACAAAATCAATATTGAATATGAAATAATTACATTAATTTCTTGTGTTTAAATATACCAAAATCACTAAAGCTTAAAATAATTATTTTATATTTAATATTGATCTTTGTTAAATAGATTTTAATTAGTAGATTCTAAACATACTTTTTATTTTTTATTATTTTGAATAATAAAATAATTACAATATTCAATAATTATTATAGAAGAATAATAGAAAGAATTGCTATTGAACATAAAATGGGAAATGAGAAATCTCTTGCCCTCAACAACTATGTCATAAAGGGCGAAGATATATAACCCTTTCGCTCAAATAGTAAATGCCTTATAGTTTTCTTTAGAGCTCATTTTGTACGAACTATTATTCTCATACATAATTTGTTGTTAGGAAAAGTGTATTCACAGGTATATTATGCAGGTAATTTATACATGTATACCTTTCCTATTGTTGAATTGGTATTTAAAAAAAATTAATATCAATTCAATGACTATGAGGATGTTTTTATACGGATTACTTGCACAATGTACATGTATATATCAATAATCTTGTTGTTATATGCTTATAAAAACATAAGTAATGTTACGTACCATCGAAATTACATAACTAGTGGATAATCAAAATGATATAACAACATATCAAATCATCGATTGGGTTGGGGGGGGGGGGGGGAAGAAAAAAAGAATAAATCATGGTTGTCCATATCGGCCATGATTTTGTTGCAATATTGTGAGTCTGTTACATATATCATTTCTCTAAAAATATAAAATTGTATATGTAATTGAGTATTAAATAATTAATTATAAATTAGGTGAATTAAATGCCTGAGTAGCAATTTTTTAATAGGTTAATCAATAGGTGTTGTCATGCCCCGGATTTTCGACCCAAGGAAATTGGTTTGTGACTCTCCTTTTACCTACCAGTGGGCAAGAGGTCGGATTAAACAATGTCACACAACAAATGCATAACAAATACCTACATGACAAACCACATGTTTATTCATAATTTAAAAACTCTTTTATATCATTCTCTACATGGAGTTACATTTGTTCATCAAAACAACTCAAAAATAAATGAAATCAACAAAAGAATAATTAAACTTGGAGTCTCCACCTTGGTGTCCCACCTAACACTTGTAGGTTCCTGAAAAGAAATAATTATAACATGAGGGGTGAGTAGCCACAGCTTAGTAGGGATCATGTCTCTCCAACTCATCCAATGCTCCTAGCATCTACATGATGACATGCACAAGTGTAGTGTTATGACAACATATAAATAGTCCATAAGAAGCATTTCAACCTCACAGAGTACATGAACAAAACATAAACAAATCACATAGGATCCACAACCTTAGCCACACATGCTATCACATCTTCAGCCACACAGGCTATCACATCCTTAGCCATATAGGCCACCACATTCACATGACCAAACAAAGCTATTCTGTTACGCCCTCAAATTCTAAAAACATTAGAACTCGGAACGCAATGTCCCCATCCCTACACTCAAGAAGTCGAGGGGTTGGTGACTGATGCAACTCCGTACAAACATACAATAAGAGTAGAATTGTACTCACCAAATGAATTTTAATACAATATTTAATTTAGTAAAAAGGTACGGCAATACAATTAATTCCCATAAATATCCAACGCCCATAAATAACTCACAATTAAGTTCAACCAATGAGGTTCATATAACTGCCACAGACCTAATTCCGGAAAAAGAAATAAAATAAAATAATAAATAAAACCAAGTCTATAGGTTAAACCTCATACCAAACATGTCTCGGCCTGCTCCACTATGGCACTACCAGCTACTCTCTACGAAAAACTTATATGGAATAAAAAAAGAAAACAAAGCAGGGTGAGCACGAATGCTCTGTAGGTGACCTCTATCTCCACCATCTTATAACATGAAAATCTAAGTCTACATGATCGGTGTATATTTGTGCCAGTGTACTGTCATATTCTATTAGAGTTAGCTTACGTTAAATCACAAAATAAGATATTACACATCACATTTTAGTCATTAAAGGTTTGCACCGGCAATCCAACCACCCATGGAAGTCCTGCTACTAACTCCAAAAATCCCAGGCACTACCAATCAGCCATATGTGGGACCTATAGTGTCTATATTGACAACCCATCACATATGAGACCTGAGTTAACCAGCCATATAGGAGACCTGTAGTCTCTCGTCAATCCTATGTAGGACTCGCGGTTAACCTAACCGACTTTATCATCAAATCCACTTATAAATAAATAACAGAATTTCTAGTACCCGTATTCAATACAACAACCTTACAAAATATTTAGATTACCAAACCAATAATTACAAACCACAATTGAAATATATATATATATATATATATATATATAAAATAATTTATATTAAATCACATACTATTCTGAATGTAAAGCTAATAGTATCAAGTTACAATTAATACTTTTAATGTCAAATTAATAAAATCAAACTACAATTATTATTCTTAAATGTCAATTTAATTATAAAATCGAACTGAATATTTCTTTTACATATCGATTGATTAATAATGATACAAAAATTAAACGCTAGTCCCACCCCTAAGGCCATGGACCCTAAATAATAAGGCCAGCCAAAAAAAGGGCCGCCCAGCAGGCATGGCGACCCATTAGGGCTGGCATCCACCGGCGTGGGGCCGGCACAGATGCAGTCGCCCCCCTCCTTTTGCATGAAGACGCGCTACTTCCTACTGCGCTGCGCGACGGTACCCTGGTAGCGTGCTACAGCGGCCTGTGCGGAAGAAAAAAAGGGGCCAGGCCAAATGGCCTGGCAACCATCCCCTACAATAATAATAATAGAGTACGTAGAGAGATGGAAGGGAATAAAGGTACAGATACACATGTGGCGGAAATCGGCCGAAAAAAAAGAATCAAGAAAAAAAACAAAATGCAGACATACCTCAAGCCTGATTCTTCAATTTCGGTAACCGGCAAAAAAAAAAAAACAATTGAATATATATATATATATATATATATATATATATATATATATATATAAGAACCCACGTTTTTTTTCTCTTTGGATCGGGATGTAATACTCTAAGAATATAATTTTAGGCCAAAATGTCAACAGGTTTTTTTTGTTATATATGTGATATTGATGAATCAATAATTATCTACTGAATTTAATCTTGAAGGATTGATAGAGCACGATGGCTTCTAAATCTATTGCTCTTCCTTCATCAAGTTCTATGCAATGAATGTAACGTAGAGTTTCGACCCTAGCTAGGTACCTTCTTTTATACTATTCTTTTATTATTAGATTTAACAATAATAATAATAATAATAACAACTCATTATAGTAATTAGCCCAAAGTATTAAGGTAATTATATTAATAATAATAAAATCTAAATATTAAAATACTTACATTAATAATAATTACATAATAATAATAATAAACTCAATAATTATATCAATAATAATAATAGTCATAACATTAATTATTATAATAATAACTTAAATACTTAAATTATTATATTAATAATATTAATATAATAATAAACTCAACATATTAAAATAATAATAATAATATATAGTAATAAACTCAAAATATTAAAATCATCATATTAATTACAATAATAACTCTAAACGTTCACGCTAAGGCCACACTGTCGAATATGTATTTCCAACTCTATTCGGGAACTAACTTTCAACTTCACACAAATACGAGTTTTTATAACTACATCCATAGTCAAATAAGTTATCACATCCATAGCCACACAGGCTACTACATCCGTAAGGTCACAATACAAATGAAAGCACAATATCATGGATTAACATATCCATCCATAAAGTAAGAGTTCACAGGACATGCTTACCATATAAGACACACGCTTACCATAACAATACATATATTGAACACATATGTAAAACATAAGCAAAAACGATGTTAAGCCTCCTAACACTCACTCCCCAACTACAAGTCCTCTTGTGATTCCCACGAAGCACTACTGCGAGTATTGTTTTTGATATACTACTTTTGTTTTTTTATAAGCGAGGTTTAAAACCCTTTTGATAAACGAGGAAAAAAAACACCGATAAAATGATTTTCTACTTTTTATAATAAAAAAGGAGAAACAGTTTAAGAATTACTTTAACAATTAATGTAAAATAACTTTTAAAATTTTAAATACCAATATTAACCCTAATCATAGGGATATGAAAAGGGGTGCAGGTTTAAAATTTAAAACTTAAGGATATTTTTATCCTTTTGAACTTTCAAAATAATTTTTTTATTTACCAAATAATTATTACTTACTTTTAGAATTTACTGTATTTTTAAAATCATAGTTTAACAAATATTGACTTTTTTTATTTCACGACAGTTTTTTTAAGCATAGGTAAAAATAGTTTCTTCTAAAACTAAAGCATTACCAAATTTGGTCATAAAGTTTCTTCTAAAACTAAAGCATTACCAAATTTAGCCATAATATAATCAAGTAATGCTGCGCACGATCGAGATTGTGTAACTAGTGAGTAATTTTAATGATGTGACAACGTACTAGTTATTGGGGGAAAAAAATTAAAGTTATGAAAAAAATACATCAGTTCATATCAGTTATGATTTCACAATCATAGATGGAGGCAGGGGGCCGGGAGCTAGGGGCCATGGTACCTCCCATTTTTTGCTTGATTATATATATATATATATAATCTTAAAACTAAAATGTTTAACGATATAAATGGAGAAACAATATTATAGGACAAAAATATTGCCTTAAATCCTTGAAAACATTTACATAAAGTAATAAAGTTATTATAGATGATATTATAGAATTAATAGCATAAAACTAGCAATATAAAAGAAAATGGGCAAGCGTATAATAAATAATACAGTCATAAAAGTCTTGTTCCAATGAGATATATATATAAATTTAAAATTTTTATTTATAAATGAGTTATTATAATATTATTTTTTTTAGAAAAAATAAAGAATTATAGTTTTATATTAGCATGACGCTAATATATAATCGTTAATATAAAATCTTACGATATGTAAAGCTATAAATTATATTATCATAGTCAGTTAATATATAGTTATAAATTAATAGGCCTATATTAGCGTGAGTCATTGAGTCATATATTAATGAATTAAATAATCTAATTTATATCATAGATAATAATATATAATTATATATATAATAAAATAAATAAGTTAATTAATTAAGTCATATAAATCTATTATATTAATATAAATTTATCTAAAACGTGATATATATATATATATATATATATATATATATATATATATATATATATATATACAAAAACACACCAATAGTCATATAAAGCATATATAATGCTATTCATATAAAACATGGCTCGTGATTGTTAATAGATAAAAAAAATTTATTATACGACTATAGGTGTGGTATGGTTTAAAAGTTATCAATAAATTAACTGGCTATTATATATCAATAGATTTCTGATATATATAGCCTTAATAAGCAAAACTTATGAAGAATAACAAAAATTGATATACCTATGAATGGTTTGATATCTATAAAGAGAGTTATGCTTTCATTCCATCATTTTGATATATATACTTACAATTGTCAGGCTTTAATATATATATATATAGCTATATTTTTAATTTCTATCAATATTTAGATTTATTTAGTAATATGATTTATTGTCCCAATGCAAAGTGTTAATGATAAATATGCTACTACCTACAATAGTTGTCATCACCTGTTTTTGACCGGGCTCGTTACTGGCTTTGTGAAAGGACTCCATACTGGTTTATTCAGTTGATCCTAGAGTCATCTCTGTACAAGGCTCACACAAACCATGAAAGAAAAGAAAAGAACACAAAGTCACCACCAAACAAATTAGAGGTGTGATTGGGCACCTAGAAAAAGAAAGGTCTATAGTTTCAGAGAATTAAGTTCAGGAGTCGGTTACGTGTGGGGAATGAAGAAAAACTTTTGCACCCCCACAACGCCCATAATTAGTAGCTAGTCTTGATCTATGAGTGTTTGCTTGCTTTATTCAAAAAGAAGTTATTTTTTTAATTTTTGGGAAAAGGAAGTTTTTAGGATCTAGGCCTTAAAACAACAAAAAAAGTTTTAAAGCAAATAAAAAAATTACATTCTAATTTTAGAAAAAGAATGTGCGATCTAGGCACATGTGACAGTATTGTATTTTTCTTTAGAAAACAAAAGTAATATTCCCTTTTTTAGAAAAAAAAATTAAATTCAAATATGAAAATACTGCCACAATTGATATTGGTCCAGGTAGACTAGGATATGAGTATCTAGGACTCAACTCTCATGACCGCCCAGGTCTTGTTTTAATTTTTCTAGAAAACATGTTCTTTGGTTGTCCTTTTTTATTTTTGAAGAAAAAAATGAGAGTTAAAAGGGAAACCGTTTTACTTCAAAACATTCGAGAAAAGAAGTTTTAACAGTTTAAATATAAGGAGATTAAAGAAAAGAACCTAGGTAGTCTTTTTGTGACCGAACTTGGAAATCTTCCTCCAAAAGTCTTCCTGAAAACAAAAAGGTTAGAAAGAAAAATGCAGCTTTCCTTCCCTGTTTAAGTCTTCAGTTTTCACGTTTCCAGAATGCTTCCTCCTTGGTTTGGAATGTCTCCTTTTAGGCGCTTGAAGATAAGTATATCTCTCTCTGATTTTTCCTCTCAAAAATACCAAGATATTCTCTCTCTTAGTCTTTTTACGCTCTCCAGAATAATTTCCTCTTCTGATCCGTGATCCTCCTTTGAATCGGTTTATGGATAGCCTATTTATAGGCGCTTTTAAGAGAAGTATTTGTTGGTGCATTAATTGTACTTTTTATAATTTCCAAAGGGTTAATTGCGATGTCCCGAGAGCTTAATTATGGCTTCCTGTTCCCACGTTTGAAGAAAAGAGTCCTAATGCCTGAAAATAAATAAATCGTTTGAGATTATTTAATCTTATGTTGTATCTGGACGCCTTGGTGGGTGAGAGTTGAATGCATTTCTGGGTGTATTAGCACCGTTGGGAATTAATTAATGTCTATGCAGTCCCAGGGTCAACTGTGATGTCCTGAGGATTTTATTCATTTAATTATGGCACCTCCCCATCCCTATGCTCAAAAATGGAGTCCTAAGGCACTGTTCGTAATTAATGCACTTCGAAAAAGAATTTTTAGAGTCTCGATGCGTTGGAGCCGCTTCCAGATAGAGGAGTTGTCTTTGGAGTTATTCTGGATCATTGACCAGGTTTGACTTTTGGGTCTGGGATTATTCCATATCAGCGGGCTTATTCCGTATCATTGACCAAGTTTGACCTCTGGATCTAGGCTTATTCCGGATCATTGACCTAGTTTGACCTCCGGATCTGGACTTATTCCGGATCAGTGGGCTTATTCCGGATTATTGACTAAGTTTGACCTTCGGATCTGGGCTTATTTCGGATTAGCGGGCTTATTCCGGATCATTGACCAAGTTTGACCTCCGAATTTGGACTTATTCCGAACCAGTGGGCTTATTCCGTATTAATAAGCTTATTTCGGATCATTAACCATCTTTGATCTCCAGACCTGGGCTTATTCCGGATCAATGGGCTTATTCTGGATTTCCAGCCTAAGGAATCCCGAATCCGGATCTTCCAATGTCCCGGATTTCAAAGTTCCGAATTTTATGTTTCGAAAAATTTGGATTTGGGCTCACTCGTGAGCTAACAACTCCACTTGGGCTTCCCTGGGCCTCTCTTGTTCTCACTTGCTATGTAAGAAAATTGTCTTTGTATATATATTGGGCGAAGGAGAAGCAAAACTGTCAATGTGGGACAAACCTACATATGAAGAATCAAAATTCGTGAAAAATAAGGCAAATTTCTGGAGCAACTTTAAAAGTTTATAACTTCCTCCACAAAGCTCAGATTAGGGCCAAATTGGTCTTGTTTTGTTTGAAATTCTATTATCTATCTCTTGAAATTGGAATCACTCAAAAAGGATCAGCCATTTAGGAGAACAATGGGAAACACTGCTCAAAGGTACATGACAAAGTGAACATTCTGTCAGTCAGCTTCAAAAATTCATAATTAATTACATATAGCTCGGAATAACCTCAAACCAGTTGTAGATGATATATAAAGATGTTACCTAACCAATGCAATTGACTTTGTTCAATTCTGACAAGTACTGAGTGAGTTATTGGTAAACTAATGTGATGCCACTGGCTGTTTCACCCAAACTCAACTACTAACTTCAAAAAATCATAACTAAATGTATAGAGATCGGAATATCCTAAAACTAGTTGAAGATGATAGATAAAGAGGTTATCTAACCAATGCAATTAACTTTGTTCAATTTTAACAAGTATTGGGGAATTTATTGGCAAAACAGTACGTTATGCACCAACTGTCCAATTCAAATTCGTATGAAACTTGATACTTTTGTCATAATATTTTCATTTCTTCTCGGAATAAAGTGCGCTCAAGTGCGTTGTTCTCCGAATTTTAGCCTATATCATTTAGTGCTAGTCTTGGGACATTTTAAGGTCTCTCAAAGTGGTCCTTAATCTTGTGGTCTTTCGTCGAGTACGGTTGCGATCTAATCCGGTCAAAATGAGATTCAATAATAGTAATAAATGAATTATACAGTTTTTAAAAAGTTATCTAAGATTTAGTTATAGAAGGATTTGGTAAATTTTTTATATTTCTGTATTATTACTTCTGACCTAAATGCTGCAAATAATAATTTTTAAATATAAATTATAATAATATTAATAATTTGTATTTTTATCCCTCAAATCAAAGGATTCATTTAATTTTGCGAAGAGAATACAGAAAAACCAAACTTAAAAACAGTAAAATTAAAACTCATTTCTTTTCCTTCTAAGAACTCGCTATCATCATGTGATCCTATATATTTTCTTAATATAATAATGAACGACAACTGATTTATATATCTGTACCCGCACGCCAACGACAGCATCAAATTTTCAGGCCTGAGCATGGAATGGGGATAAGGGTGTCCTCTAATCAAGATCGGCTCGCCACTAGACGCCGCAGGACAACGATGTGACTTCAATCAAGATTGGCTGGCGGGTAGAACGTCACTAACTGTTTTCAGAGACAGAGCCATGTTGGGACGAAGGGGGGCCATGGCCCCCCCTTTTGCCCGGATTATTAGTGCTATATGATAGGTTTTTTTAAATAGATTTTTTCAGTTAGCTGCTCTCCCTTTTTTAACGTGTTGTCTATATGTCTCATCCAGCTATCTCCCACCATCTTAATTTGGCAACTCAACAATTTTAATTACAAGCTGTTTTAATTTGGCAATTCGACAATATTGCAGGAAGCAAAGTCGTCGACGGCTCGATGCCATCCTCCCTCCCCCAGGCGGCAGAGACACAGACACACCGTCACGCACGCAGTGATGTCGTCGGCCGTCCGGCTCGTCCTCCCTCCACCAGGCGGCCATGCCCTGTGCCCCTAATCATCTCTCCTTAGGTTCACGATGTCAGTGACGCGTCACACCGACGTCGTCCTCCAGGCTCCAGTAGAGCTCAGCCTCTGCGTGCAACAGCAACATCACTTCCAGGCTACAGCCGGTAGCGGTAGCCCTCTGCTCTGCCCTCCTCTCTCTTCCTCATGGCAGTGCAATGTCGCAGCATCTCCAGCCATTTGCCCTCATCTGTCGCGTGTCGCCTGTCGGTAGAAAGGTAAAAGTCTCTTTTTGGCCCCCTTAGATCTGAAATCCTGGCTCCGTCCCTGACTGTTTTGATAGACATACGATTCTGCAGGCCATGGACCACGTTTACACGACATATTAATTTCATATAGTGCAGCCACCCGAATTAGTTTGGATCATATTTTAAATTATATTAATATTTTTTTATTTGAACAAAATCAAATAAAATTAAAATTATTGTTTCAATCAAACCAAATTGGATCAAACTGATTATTTGATCCGTTTTGAACTAACAATTTGAAATATTATCATCAGTTTAATTTATTAATTTTTAAGTTTTAAAAGTTAAAATAATATAAAATAATAAATAAATAATATATGTGCACGCTAATATTAATATATATATATATATACCAAATTATAATTGTAAATTTTTTAAAATTAAATAATATAGTACACAAATACAACACATCAGTATTTATTATCAAATAATCTTAAATAAATAAATTTTAAAATATAAAATAAAATAAAAATAAATAATAATATTATTTGATTTGTTTTGGTTTAAACTTTGATTTTAAAATCTTAACAAAACCAAACCAATAATATTATTATACTTCAAAACAATTCAAAATATATTTTATTCCGTTTAATAAATTAACCGGTTTGGTAGATTGATTTAGGTAGTTTGGCGACTTATAGGTTCACCCTTACGACCAACACCACTAATTACTACTTTCCTTTATCAAATTGTATTAATAGTAATATTAACGATTTATTTTAATTAACTTGGATTAATCATAGTAATTATTTATTGAAAAACATATAATAACCAGTAACTGTCGTTTTTTATTAAAATAAATTAATTATGAGTATTAAAATATATTAATTGACTTAAAATGGATAAGAATAGTGATTTACCCGTTCAAAATACACAATAAACACTAATATGACTGCTAAAATTAATTTTCTCTTACTTCCTAAAAGTTATATGATCCTACATTAATTATTTATAATTATCAAATTTGATTACTAGTAAATTTTAAATTAAGAGAAATTTTTTATAACTATAATACTTTATTAAAATATACTTAATTTGACTTTTTCACTTGCACGTGTCACTTTTAAAATTCTAATATTATTTTAGTCTTTTTAAATATCTATTTCCTTAATTAAAAGTAGGAGGATTTAAGATTAATAAGAGTGATTGTGAGAAACAAAAATGAATCAAGATTTTCTGTAATAACTACAAGGATGCAAATTACACCAAAATTAAATTGTTTTGGTATGCAAGTATTTTGAAAAATACCAAAACTATCTTATCCAGCGAAAAAAAAATATGAAGAATTTTTTTTATAAATGAATAGTAAATATCTAAATATAAAGATATTATATGTAACGATTTAGACCACCCGCTAGTAAGATATTGTCTGCTTTGGGCCTTGAGCTACACAAATTTATTTTTGGTAGCCCAATTAAAGCTTCCAAAAGGCCTTCTGTTAGATAAGGTATCTTTACCCACTTGTGTGGCGTGTTTCATTTCCCTCCACTGTCGATGTGAGACTTATGGAGTTGGTTTCGTTCTCTACTAACATAGGCTAATTCTGACAATCTACCTCCTTTAAGAGGCTCATGTTCTCGTGGAACTAGCATATCGACTTAGGTAATGACTCTAATACCAATTATAACGACCCAGACCAACCGCTAGCAAGAAATTATTTGCTTTGGGCCTCGACCTACATGAATTTGTTTTTGATACACCCAAAAGCCCCAAAAGGGCCTGTTCCTGGATTAGGTATCCGCACCCACTTATATGACGTGTTTTGTTCCCCCCATTAGTGATGTGGGATTTAAGGAGCTCGTTTCACCTTTTACTAACATAGGCTAGCCAATCCTCACACTATAGATACCCTGAATTAAAATTATATTTTAAAGATTCAAATGTAATCATATTTTGGAGTTTTAAAATTTTATCCATATATTTTATGAAAAATGAAGGGTCAATCAACATTAAAAAAATGGTAGAATTTGTTATATGCTGAGATGGCATATGATAGGTGACGTTCTTATGCTACAAGGATCAAATATGGGTGTTAGAGCATCTCCAATCATTCTAGCTAATTAAAATGAGCTAAAGTTATATTTAGCTTGCTACAGTGAGCCTTTAACTAATGACACTCCAATGTTACTTCATCTATTTTTTTGCTTAAAAATTAATTTTCCCAATCTACCCACATTACTTTTCCCAAATCCTTAATTCCTAATGGGTATCGAGATCCGCTTTGGGGGGGGGGGGGGGGTGCTCCATGCTCCGCCGCTTCCATGGCTCTTCAGCGACGGTGTTAAAGTCGTGGAAATGAAATCGGCGTTCTTCGAGCCGACGATGAATGTGATGATGAGGAGACACTCCAAGGTTACTTCATCTATTTTTTTGCTTAAAAATTAATTTTCCCAATCTACCCACATTACTTTTCCCAAATCCTTAATTCCTAATGGGTATCGAGATCTGCTTGGGGGGGGGGGGTGCTCCATGCTCCGCCGCTTCCATGGCTCTTCAGGCAGCGGTGTTAAAGTCGTGGAAATGAAATCAGCGTTCTTCGAGCTGACGATGAATGTGATGATGAGGATGATCGCTGGAAAGCGGTACTATGGCGAGAACGCGAAGGGGAATCAGGCGGAGGAGGCTCGGCGGTTTAAGGCCATGGTCACGGAAACATCCAGAGTGGGTGCCTTGCCAACTTTGGAGATTTCTTGCCATCGGCGATTCGGTGGATGGGGATAGGTGCTGTGTCTGAGAAAGAGAGGGATAAGATCTTGGCCAAGAGAGATCAGTTTATTCAAAATCTCATCGACGAGATGAGGGAATGTAATTAACCACAAGGCCAGTCTTTGAGTTCCGACGATGAGGAGAAGAAGACGATGATCCGAAAACGCAGGGGAGGGATCGATCGTGGAAAGGGGCAACTGAAAACGCAGGGGGAGGGATCGACCGTGGAAACCATGTCTCGGGCGCACGCGACGGGGGGGGGGAACGGGAGGCGCGCGACGGGGGAACGCAAGGGTGGACGAGAGGCGCGTGAGGCGGGCGGGGCGCCCGACGGAGAACACGAGGGGCGTGCGACGGGGAAGTGGGGAACGCGGGGGGGGGGACGAAACGCTAACGTGGACAAGAACGAAGACCGATTTGTAATTTCTCCTTCTTTGCTGACATGGCAGGGGTCAGCAAAAGCAAAAGCTAAAGCTATATTTAGCTTTTGTTTTTGCTTTTGCTAATGGTTTACTTAAACCATTGGAGAAGAAATTTAGCTATATTTTGCTATAGCTTTTGCTACAGCTGACGCATTGGAGATACACTTAGGGGAAAGTTACACAAATAATAATTAGATTATTAGTTGGATTCAAACATAATAAAAATGAAGTAAAACCAAATAAATATATAATAAAATTTTGAGTTTTATTTTATTTCAATTATTTTGAAATCCAAAAAATAATTTAATTATTATTATATATTTACTTATAAATAATAAATTTCTGAATAATTATTTGAATGAATAATACATTTTTGTCATTTTTATTTTTCTCTATTATGTACGGTATATGTATATGAACAAATAAATCTAATTTATAAGTGATGTAGCTTAGTTATTATTCTTGTTCACATGTTTTATAAAATTAATGTTCATGACCTTTTAGCTTTTTAATTTGGTTATTTTCCTCTATTATATTAATATATATGTTAATAAATAATAATTACTTATGATCAGTAAATTCTAGGCTGGTCCGCTACATGTAACTTTCCCCTCATAAAAATTTAATAACTCAAGATAAAAAAAAAAGTTCAAATGACCTGAAAGAAATTTTCATCAAGCTTTCCACGTGTTATATATATTTTGCCTGTCTAGCATATCCGAGGGTTAAATTCCATACGTCAAATCCATCTCAACGGGTACGAAGATTTTTAACTAGTTAAGAAAATTACCCATTGGATAATATCAAGGCTCCAATGGTCATTTTGGGGAAGGTTCATCAAACGGAGTCCCATTCATTCAAGTAAAATGAACCCGTACGAGTCCACGACCCACCAACCGGCTACACGACCCATGCATGCACCAACCACAACCACACCCAGTCCAGTCTCTTTTTAATGCACGTGCTGGGTTATTTTTAAAACATTTATTGGATCAATATGGAAAACAGGCAGTATCATGAGCAGCCATCCGTTGAGTTTTCAGTATAAATGTTCGGTCGGACGTGCCTACAACTGCAATACTACAACACCGAGTTTCAGACATGGGTGTCGATTAGTGCTCCTCCATGGCTCTACCTCAACGGCTCTCTCTCCCGGCCCCACTTTGTGCTCACTGGCGGCCAAGCCCCCAGCCTCCCACTACTCTCAGCATCTGCTCTGCGGCTCCCGTTGGTATGCCTGTTGAATTATTTGATCGCGGGAATTGAATTATTTAATATTAATTTATGTTTAATTTTTTATTGTGCTCTGAACTTTTAATGGAAAATTTTGGGGCTTACTTGAGATTAAGGACAATTGTTTTAAGTTTAAGATTACGTGCAATTGTTTTAAGTTTGATCTCAGGTGGAACAGACATCCTAATTGCAATATTATGCTTATGGTGTGATAAAGCCTTGAGACGTACTTCAATTATTATTATTATTTTTATTTGAGAACAAACCATCGAAAAAAATTGTGGATCTTGAGGGGGGCCTTAAACGACTTTAACTTGTTTCTTACCATTGATGAATCTTTTTTTATTATTGGGTCATATGCTTTTTTAATTTTTATTGGAATTTCAGTTGACGTTAAATAGATTAAAGATTAATTTCTTTAATTTCTTGTTAGGAGGTTAGAGATGAATTTAATGGAAATTCATTTATTGATAATAGTAATAAAAGGTTTGGACTCTTGATAAAAAATTAATTTACTCTTATTATAGAGATATGCCGCAATTTTTTATGTCTATTTCATATAAAAAAAAAATTCTTTCATAGATATATTAGATATATTATAGGTCCCTCATTTTAAAATCTGGCTTAGCGCCACCCAGGCCGGCCCTGTCGATTACCAAGTTGCAATCTCATCCAAGGCTGCCACCGCATGCATGGCCTCTAGTGGTGCCAAAGTGGCTGCAGATGAAGTGACGGGGGCGCGACGATCAGGAAATTACCCGCCAAACTTGTGGGACTACGATTTTCTTCAGAGCCTCGATGACCATTGCGCTGTGGTACGTATTTCACAATGTGTACGTAATGTCGTAGGATTTGGTAACAACGCTGGTTTTCCTTGTACAGCTGATGATCATGTTATTATGAAGGCAACATGCACATATATGATATATAATGCTTTGGTTTGATAATATTAAAATACAGGCGCAAAAGGATCTTAGGCTGGCGGAGAAGTTGAAGGAGGAAGTGAAGTCTCTGATTACCGGGTTCATGGCGCCATTGGCAAAGCTTGAGATCATTGACACAATTCAAAGGTTGGGTTTAAAATACCACTTTGAGAAGGAGATCAATGAAGCATTGCATGCTGTGCACACGGATACACATAATGGATGGTGGGTCGACCATTTACACGCCACATCTCTTCGGTTTAGACTGCTCCGACAGAGTAGAATGTATGTTCCCCCAGGTAAGGGCATGAAGGAGACTTGACTTGATATTATTTTGCCACACTAATTACATTAGCATGTGATATAACTTGAACGGCTTTTAAACATTCCTATATATACTTTTTAAAAATTATGATTTAATGTGTAACAGATGTATTCGAAAAGTTCAAGGATGAGCATTCTACTACTCAATTTAAGCTAAAATTACATGACGATGTGAAAGGACTGCTAAGTTTGTACGAAGCCTCCTTTCTTGGGTGGGAAGATGAAAACATTATGGACGAGTGTAGGAGATTTGCTATCACACACTTGCATAATATGGAGAATCACATATCATCTCCTTCTTTAACGAAAAGAGTAAAACATGCTTTAGAATTACCATTGCATTGGAGAACTGCAAGGTTTGAAGCCAGGTGGTTCATCGACACATACGAAGAAGAAGAAGATATGAATTCGACATTACTTCAATTTGCAAAGTTAGATTATAATGCAGTACAAACCATTCATCATAAAGAAATAGCCGAACTGTCAAGGTATGTTCATTCTTATAATTATTGAAATAGAGTAAATGCATTCAACTTCATTGCATATGAATACTACGATTTAGATGTAAAAAAAACTGCTTAAAACTAGGGTGCAACTATTTTTTCCAAATTAATTATGATCGCACGTTATATGGCCCTGACAAACACAAATTGGATGGGCTGGTAATTAATACTTGTCATGTTTAATGTATATATGCCCATGAAAAAATAAGTCAAAAACACTTGTATCCATTAATATTTAACCATCATCGATATCAGAATTAATGTATTCAGGGGTTAATTGTTTCTCACAATATTTAGACTTTTGTACGTACCCAACATATCCCAAGTAAACATTTAACTAGATACTCGATTTTTATGGGGTCAGATCACTTGCATCTCTTTTATTGTATCCTTAAAAAAAAAAAAGTCATCCAAATATTTTTTTAAACTTTTTATTCATAAGTGTTCTCATGTTATAAATGGGAATCAGTAAACTATTTTTTGTAGTTGGTTGAACACATTGGAAAAATTAATTCAATAAGGGTTGTTTGAAAATATGGAAAAAAGTTTTAAAAAATATATTTAAGTGACAATTTTTGGAGGGACATATTACTTTTTTTTTTCAAAAGTTTTTAGAAAATATTTGTAAAGAGAGAGAGAGAGGGAGAGAGCAAGAGAGAGACATAGTACACGCTCATTTTATGAATGTTTCCCTCTTAAAATTTTAAAATATAACTTTTTTAAAGAAAATCATTTGGATATCTTTTTATATTTTGAGGCTTGTATCTATTTAAAAAAATTGAAATGTGTTTACAAAAGTTTGGGAAAAAAACCCATTGAAAATATTTAAAGATAATAAAAAATCCCTTACCAAGCCAAATTAGTTTTTAATTTTCTAATACATATAAGTCCTTTTCAATTTAGTACACAACTATTTTCTTCTTGTATTCATATGCGCTATCTCTCTCCCTCTCCTTTTCTTTTCTTGATTTTTGATTTTTTAAAGATTTCACTGTAAAATTAATGTCTTAATAGAATATAATCAAATACATAAAACACTTATCATGAGGATCTTGAATAAATAATTTGTCACATAAATAAAACTTAAATATACTTACTTGATGCGGAATTAGACATTCTTGTAAGAAAGATGAAATTCAAATGATTCTTGATTGTAAATTGATTTTTCTCCCTTAACCCTAATTTTGTAGAAGAAAACTTTTGATGGAAAAGAGTTTATGTGAGTCGGCTAACCTTAATAGGTAGAGAGAGGACCAATTTATATATGTAATGTTAAATATAATACGTTCATCAAATATTAGAATCAATGGTTAAGATTTATTCTTTTATTAAATAAGAGTCTTTGATCAAATAGAAAACTTAATTAAAATTAGTGAAACTAATTTTAAATATTAAAATATGGCCTGATTTTCGGACAATATTCTAACATTCACTTCTAGCAATAATATTGGGTTATCCACATTGAAGAAGAGTGAGTGAGTGAATGGCCGGCTTCTTCTCCCTTCTACATGAATAGTTTAGCGCTATTAAGCTCTTTAAAAATAGAACATATTAGTGATGTTAAAACTTAATAGATCTAAATGATTAGAGTATAGGCTTCATTGATCTATAAAAGAAATCTTAGAGTTACATTGTTTAACATAAATAGTTTATGGATTAATTGTTTCAAAAACATTTTGATAAATTCATTATATTTATGTATAAAGTTGAAGAGTAGTCCAGTTAGATGTTTTTCATAATTCATTCATATTATTTTTGTTACTATTTTAGGATATAGTCTAATCAAAATGGTCTATCTCTTCATTTTATTTTGTTTTGAATTAAAGCATGGGTACAATTGTTTAGAGATAATTTAAGCTTACTTTATATCCATTGATTGAATATAGAGGTACAATAATTGTTTATAATTTTACACTTGTCAGAATTCTACTAATAATTTATATATATACATGATCAATTTCTATGCAGGTGGTGGGTAGGCACTGGGTTGAACAACATGGACTTTTCAAGAAATTGTATGACACAAGTCTACATGTATGCCACTGGCATGATGTTTGAGCCACACTTAGGGGAGGTGAGGAAAATGCAAGCACAATTAGGGGCTCTCGTGACAATAATCGACGATGTTTATGATATATACGGGTCACTTGATGAACTGAAACTCTTCACAAATATTGTCCAAAGGTACGTATAATTATAATTAAATATATACTTTTATGAATAAATTTTACATCACCTTTAAAAATTAACTTTTTTTTTTTTAGTAAAATTATTCTTACCAGTTCAAAAATAAATAAGAAAAGTTTTTTTTAAAAGAAAAACATATACCTGTGAAATTTTAGAAAGCTTGCCCACCAATTTGAAATTATTAATTAGCGTGTATATGTAGGTGGGATATTACTAATATTGATAGGTTGCCTCGAAATCTACAAATGCCGCTTCTTGCTATGTTTAACAAGGCCAATGATTTGGGATACTGGACTCTCAGGAATAGTGGATTCAATGGAGTTCCATATGCGCACTTAATGGTAAGAGTGTACTACAAATAACAACAAGATTATATTAAGTTAATTAAGTTCTACCAATACTTTATTGTACTTAATATATATGTAGATCGGTGATTTCTTCACAACACTATTAGAATTTGAGATATTTCTATAAATAAACTTCTCAATTTTCTTAAACTATACCAATGCAATTTTTTAAAATAAAAATAATATATATATTATATACAATAATAACAATGATAATTTTTTTCAAATAAAGAGAAAAAGTAGCAATTTTTATTATTATGTTTAGGTACTAAATTTTTGATTTTTTTGTATTTACTAAATAATTCAAATTGCATATTTGATATATTTATTTTATATATACATATATATTATTTGTATGCCTTTTTATTTATAGTATTGTATCAAGGCTCAAGAAACATTGTTTTCAATATTTTTTTTTTAATTTTTTTATTTGATTTTGTTATTAAAAGTTATGTGCTTTTTTTCTCTTTTTAAATTTAATGTCAATTACTAGTTCAACATGTTTTCACTTATTCATATTTTAGTAAACATGATAATTGTATAATAATGAATTTCCCAAAACTTGATTGCATGAAAAATTAACCCAACTAAAATGTTTATTGATAGTTGTTAATAGTAAATTTATTTGTTATAGTGGGCTAAACAGTGTGAGAGCTATCTTAAAGAAGCTAAATGGTTCAATCAAGGCTATACACCTACTTTGGAGGAATATTTGGACACTGCTATGGTGTCCATAGGATTTCCTATATTTTTAATCACTAGCTTCTTGCAAACACTAGAAAAGCCAACTAAGGAAGCTCTTGATTATGTTATCGGTCTTCCACCTCTCATCCGTTCATCTTGTATTCTTTGTCGCCTCATCAATGATATGGGGACTTCTATGGTAAGTTTGATTAAGTTGAATGATTCTAATTTTGTATTTCGATTCAAAACTTTTCACAATCTAACAAATTGTGGCCTAATAAACCAGCATGAGATGAAAAGAGGAGACAATCCCAAGTCAATCCAGTGCTATATGAAAGAAACTGGCGCTTCTTTAGAAATTGCCCGTAAACATGTGGAAAACTTGATTCAACAGTGGTGGAAGAGGATGAACAAATGTCTGTTTGATAATTCCTTATTTGTTGAACCTTTTTTAAGCTTCGTTATCAATGTTGTCCGAGCATCTCATTTCTTTTACCAGTATGGCGATGGTTTTGGTGACACAGAAAGTTGGACCAAGGAGAAGTATATGTCCGCCCTGATCCATCCTATCTCCTTAGACAGTAAATAAATATTTCCTTTCAATTAAGAATTAGAACTATTCAAGGCTTGCTTCTCATGTGTTATCCTCCATAGGCTTCTTGTGTTTGCTGAAATATATATATATATATGAACCTCCTTGTAATAATGCGTTAGGATTAGTATCCTCATGCCTAATAATGCTACATAATATTTGAAGTGTGATCGGACATTGGATCCCTTTTCAATAATGTATTAAAATAAATACCCCCTTTCAATAATGTATTAGAATTATCCTAAGGCTTGCTTCTCATGTGTTATCCTTTGGAGGCTTCTTAATTGTGCTTCGTGGAATATATAAAACACTTTCAATAAATATACTATAGAAGATTAGAGATATAGCGGCGTTTTTGAAACGCCAACATGTGGACAAAACACCGGTATATGCTCGACATATGCTTGGCCTATGTCGACGTTTATATAAATGCCAGGATAAGTTTTTATTCTTATCGTTCAATGAAACGCCGGCATACGTGTTGCCTGTGTAGGCGCTTTAAAAATGCCGGCATACGTGTTGTCTGTGCTGGCGCTTTAAAAACATTGACATACGTGTTCTCTATGCTGGCACTTTAAAAACGCTAGCATTGTCATTACCTTTAAAGTTTATAGTTCCTATTTCATTGTAATATTTAACCATACAAATAACTAGCATTTAATTTCGTAGTTCCCAGTTCCGTGAAATAACTCACAAATAACTAGCATAGGTATTTCGTTGCAATATTTAACATATAAATGACTTTTCATTAACCTAAATAAATGACAATTCAAAATATAATATCCATACATGATAAAATTAACCATTCATCCATTCAAAGTCTTGTATTTATGAAGTACAAAATATGAAACATTGTTTTCTTCAGTTTTATGCTCCTTGGTCATCTTATTCATGGAAGTGACTTGCACATGAAGACATTGTTTGTAAACCCGGGGAAATATCATTTCTTGAAGTACCGCCAAGATTCTGCAATTGAACACATAAGAATACATTTATAATACATTAAGTTTGAAAATAAAAACCTAAGTTGTGAAGTTTCAAACAAGTTGTGAAGGAGATGGAAACATAGCCGTCCAAGTTTTGACAACTGGGTCATGGCCAACACAACCTAATGTCACTTGCAACGTACCAACTTAGGAACCCATACTGGTTGCCTTGGAAGGCACGACTGATACGAAAGCAACCTTTGGGAAGGGCCAGAAGCATGAATTGAATGTGTCTACTAATCAAATTTGTGTTTTGATACTATTTAATAATAGTGACAGACTCAACAGGAGATTAAGCAGGCCACAGAGATCCCCACAACTTCCTCTAAACATGCTAGAACACCAAGATTAACTAATAATGATAGAGGAGAAACAAAAATATGAGAACTTAAAAGGGTGCAAAAGGTGGGAAAAAAGGTATTACCTACACCCCATTGATTTTAATTAATATCATTCCAAACCTCTTGCATACTACCAAGCATACTCATAAAGCAACATTAATAAATTAAACTGTCTTTAACATTTTTGATGACATTTTTTCCTACCCTGAAATTCAAAGAAAATAAAGATATATACACAGATTTAAGTGACATAAGATAGTTACAGTTAAAACAAATGCATGCATATTAATTAACACACACACATATATAAATTTTTTAATTCCTATATTATGAATTCAACAAGATATGCAGTTAGCATTTAACAATGGACTTTGTTTAAGAGCTGAAAATCATATGCTAATGTTCCTACTAGATGAATATTAATAACACTTTGAATTTACTTGAAAAACCATTGATATTAGTAATGATAATAATGCGGGTGCTTCACGATATGTAAAAGTAAAGCAGGATTCAACCATGTGCTGCTCTGATAATCTTTGGATACGTTAACCGTTGGATTGGCTTGAAATTTTGGGTATTTGTTCTTAGCTTATTTCTCGACAATCTGACGGTTGGATCGTCATTTTGAGATCTAGAAGAGAGCAGGTTTATAGAACTTCAGGACTAGCAATGTTGATGGTATTGCTCTCTTCGGGAGTGGCAGTGTTGAACTTTAACATTTATTACACTGCAGATTAATAATATCTTCACTACTGTTCAATCTACCATTATAAATGTTATGTTGATAGATGTAAAATTCAGACAAACTTAATATAAAACATACAAGCCATCATTTTATCTCCACTAGCAATACTAGGAGAAGTACGTGAACAGCAAAAGTAAGGAATCAAACATTATACAGATTATTTTTCCTTAGCCTAACACATTATCAAGCATTATAATGTTTTTCACACTCACACAGAAACCGACAAGGTTATCCATCGTGTAACATTGAAGGCTAACAAAGTCATAACAACAATAGTAAGAGTAGCAGTATCATAGTAATTTACATGGGTGCTAATAAAACTGCAAACACGTCCACTAGTGTCAACATTTTAGTTAATATTTAATTAATTACTATATGAAAATCATTTTCCTTTCTTTTATTTTAAAGTAGGCAAAACACCTCCAAGTCCAAACACCCTTTGAGTTTCCATGCATGTATTTTACACATGTTGTGTTGTTTAATTGTACTATTATATTTATGCACTTATTAGCCTGTAATAAAGCTAGTTTCTAATAACATATACTATTTAAAAATTACAGAACCTTCACTTTTACTAAAATATGGTGTTCATTTTTACATTTATAGGTTGGTGACAGGCATTCCAGCCATAACTGGCATAAATTTTGGTGAGAAGAGGATTTGATCAGTTAGGGGGATTTCTAGAGCATTTTGATGTTTTGGCTGGGTGGAGTAATAACCAAATAAAAACAGCAAGATGAAAAGTTTTAAATTTACAAATAAAAAGTAAATAGTAAAAATATCAAATGGGAAATGAAAATTGAAGAAAAGAAATGAATTTATATAGATCTTTAATGCTAACTCACCATTTTTCTGTAAACAAAATGCTTACCGTCTCAAAGAGTATGGCATAACAGCTTAAAATAAACTAATAATATGATCCAGAAAAAATCATTTGCTAAAACCACCCCTATCCGCCATTTATAAATATGGCTTGCATTATAATGAAAAATTACTGCAATCAATTTGTCTTCTGCAATTATCATGCTTCTTTATTATTATTATTATTATTCCAACAATTGGTATCAGAGCCTAAACAAATCTTAAGGGATTTGTGAGTGAGTGTGAGTGTGTGGTTAACGCTATGGATACTGAAGCTAATTCCAGTTTTTCTCCAATTACTCCACCAATATTTGATGGAGATAACTACCAAATGTGGGCAGTTCATATGAAGACTCATATAGAGGCTTTGGACGTTTGGGAAGCAGTGGAAGAGAATTATGAAGTTCCTGATCTTCCTGCTAACCCAACCGTGGCGCAAATTAAAGCCTACAAGGAGAAAAAGACAAAAAAATCCAAGGCAAAAGCTTGTATATTTGGTGTAGTCTCACTATCTATCTTCACTCAAATCATGACGCTAAAGTTAGCATATGAGATATGGAATTATCTCAAGTCAGAATATGCGGGAGATGTACGAATAAGAGGAATACAGGTGCTAAACTTAATTCGTGAGTTCGAGTTGTAGAAAATGAAGGAAATGGAGTGCATCAAATAATACTCAAATTGGTTATTAGTTATTGCAAACCGAATTAGACTACTTAGGACTGAGTTTAAAGACTCAAAAATTGTTGAAATTTTTTTTGTGACAGTGCTAGAAAAATTTGAGACTTCCATTTCAGCTTTGGAGAATACAAAGAATTTAACTTCTATTTCTCTTGCTGAGATAACACTACAAGAAATCTAGCCTACGGTAACATCAAATAATAACATTATTGAAAAAGTGTTATGGTATTAAACAAAAATCGGAGCGGCAACTTGGATTGACTTGCGCGGGATTTTTTTTGCGAGTGGGATTTTTTTTGGTGAAATGTTAAGTGTTATCGGCATACTGACCTAAAAAAAATCTCTCTAATATTTATGTCCCAAAAAAATACATATTCTCTCTCATTCATCGACGAACCCTAGGAAATCTCTCCTTTACATCCATGGGCTCTCTCTCTCTCTCTCTCTCTCTCTCTCTCTCTCTCTCTCTCTCTCTCACAACGTCTTCAATCTAGACGATTCTGGCTTTAACGCAACCATCCTTATTCATGTCTTTTCTCTCTCGCGCAGGGGCTTTTTGGGCTTTAGGGTTATCTCATATCTCCTGCGGCTCGAAGAGAAGACTCAATCTATGCTAGGGTTCTATTGGTCGCTTCCTGCGGTGGAGAGGGCCTTGGGACAGCGGCGGCTTTCCCCCCTTGGCGGCGCCCTGGCGACTACTCGTCCTCACCTTCCAACGACGGGATCTTTAGTCTGTTAGGGGCGAATTCTTCGAGCGCTACGGATTTGGCTCCTCCACGACGAACCTCACCTCCCTTGCGTCAACGGGCTACAAGCAATGGCGTTCCCAGCCTTTCCGACCTCGGTGGTTCGTCTTCCGTGGCGGCACGGAATGGGCTATCTCCCCTCTTGCGGAAAAGCCTGTCAGCACCGCCAGGGACGGCGCCTAGCTCCATGTCTTCTTATCTGGTGTATATGGCTACAGATCTGTCGGGTAAGTATGGTTCTTCACCTCTGCTAGTTTTGTCTTCGACCCTGTGTGGGCTTGATTGTTAAGCATGCTGATCAGTCAGGTGATACTGTCTACCAGGTTCCCCCACGCGTTACGGTAGGATACCAAGCTGACCTAGTAGTTGACTCATCTGCATAAGCCACCCCTCCCTCTGCCTCTTTCATTTTCTGTTTCAATTCATGTTTTTTGTCTTTACTATTTTACCTATATATATATACACACACACACACTTTATTCAAAATGTAGGTAGTTTAAAGTAGTTTTATCTTACGTGTTTACCCACATATATTCCTAGATCTCTTTATTTCCCTTGAATATGACTTTCGTCACTAAGTTTCCTCTAATATATTCCTTTTTGTTGTTTTTTCTGTACAATACTTGATTTTTGATAAGCATTCATCTGATTTTGAATTTTATAGTTTCTTGGCTATTCGTATCTGCAAATCTGTGTTTTTGTTTTTTTTGTTTTGTTTTGTTTCTGTGTGGCCACTATAATTATTTTGATTTAATGTGATCTTCATATGTGAACATTGCGAATTCATTTTCATTGATGGCATTTATGTGTATATATATTTACTTATATATTTTTAAGAAAAGTGATCAATTTTTTTATGATGCGCTATTTACTGTGTTGTGGCTTTTGTAAATGTTTGGTCCTATTTTTTTGTGGGTGAAGACATGGGACATTGGATATACAAATTCCTTTCTATGTTTTATATAAAAATAACAATAAATGGATTTTCTAGATTGTTGTAGAAATATAAGAACAAACGGAAATGAACTGGATTAAGTGTGATGAACATAGGATGAATTATGTTTATATATTATTTTTGGCCCCTTGATGAAATGAATATTATATCTTGTTGTTTTTTGTGTTTCTATTTTTATAAATTTCATTTATGTGTCAAGGTTGTTCCAAATACTACATAAATCATGGGAATCATAATCATTACATCTCATGGGTTCTCTTCAAATTCATATTGGTTTTCGATTGGAGCAGCAGCATTAGTTGGTTTCATATTTGCATTCAACTTTGGGTTCACTTTGGCTCTTGCTTATCTCAATCAGGAGTAACTATAATTTTTAATGGTTGGTTTCTTTTTGTGCTTATATATTGATATTCTTAAAAATTATGCAGCATTTGATAAGGCTCAGGAAGTTAACATACAATGTTGGATTGGAGCGAGAATAATCGGTCTATCCCAATTCCTCCGGTCTACGTACCTAGATCGACTCTTTTTTCATGTTTGCTTTACCTAGTTTTCATGCATCAATTATGTCATCCTTTGAGTAGGTTGCCTATTTATTTTCTTTATGGTTTCAATGTTTCTGTTTTGTATGCCTATTTAGTTCCTGCAAATTTATGTTTTCATTTTTACATTTTTTTACACTTGCTAAAATTTCACTGCAAATTCTTAACATCGTCAACATTTCCTACTTCTTTTTGTCTATCATGTGTTGTTATGATCAGAGCGTGTCCTTCAATAAAAGATATCGGTATCTTTTATTTGCTGCTGAACTATATGAGATCATTGCTTCCAAGGTAACCATGTATTGATAAGTGCTCCTAACAAATATTTGTGGTATGCTCTCTGCTGCCTCTCATTTCTTTGATTATTTCACCATTGGTAGCAAACTTTTTTGATCTTTCAGGCCATGCCCTTGTTGTGGACTACCTGAAAATTTTACCTTCAATAATTGTTTTTGATCAAATGAATACGTTATAGATTTTTTTACATTGTGTTTATACTTCTAAAAATTATTGTCTATAGACTTGGAATTTTGATCTTGTCCAATCACTATTGCTTAGTTTCTTTCTTTTTCTCTTATAGTTTTTTTTAAATTATCTGTTGGTTTATGTTCATGGTGCTATAAATTTGCTTTTAGCGATTGACAAGAAGGAATTCAATAAAATGGGTGGCACTTGACTAATGCAAGCAAGGTATTTAATTGCCCAGATCTATCGTTTCCCTCTTTGTAGAGGATTATTCTTTAAGTTTATTAATCAGGTGCTCTCTTCTTACAAAACATCTTAATCATGTTGTTGCTCTTAATGTTATAATTAGTTTCTGACTTTCCACTATTGTTATAATATTTTCATAAGTAAGCAAGTATATATATATATATATACATATATAAAATCTGCGCCATGTTATTGAAGTCTTAATAATTACAAGAAGAAGAAGAGAGTTAATTATGCTTGCTTTCTTCTATCTCAGTGGAGCAATTGTAATAGCAACTGGATTTGATTTGGTTGTTGTGGTGGTTGGGCGTTTTGTATATGACATAGGTATTGGAGTAGTAATAGATATTATTTATTAATTTTTTTCTATGGATTCTAGCATTAACATGGAAAGTTCAAAGGCTTCAAAATTTTGAACACATGAAGTGAAAGCTGTTTTTTTTTCTTATACAAAATGCATGTTGTACCATTGCACATAGCTGAAATGGCTCCAAGTCATATACGAGGCTGCCTACTCTGTCAAAGAATTTTTTTTAGTTCTGGGAATAGTTATGAGTGACTCAAATTTCTCCTGTTAAGTTCAATATTTTTTATAAGTGCGCAAAAAATGAATGGCCTTCTTCAGAACTTCTTGAAAGACCATACAGTGTTCATTCTTGCATTTATTTGCCTGAGAATTCCTCAAGCAAGTTTAAGAATGTTTATGTATGCTACTTTTGTCACTTTTCATGTACTAAATTTTTCCGAAGGGTCTTTATAGTATGGTGGCTGCCTTTTAACTTTTTTTTAACTTGTTTTTAGGATACTCTTTTTGATGAATTTGTTATTTCTTATATTTATATTAATGATATAGATATATAATAATACTTGTAGACTTATTGTTGGTTTTTTTTTTGCAGAATGATGGAGTTATGATAATTTATTCTAGCGTGGAATAAAGATGACATTAGGGGTTTTGTTTTGGGACATTTTGTATTTTATATTATGGTTTGTAAGAGATTGATGTTCTAAGATATTTTGGACATAGTTGGTTATTTTGGAATGCAACACTTTCTCAGTGTGGAAATATAATAATAATATTTTTGATTGTTTGTTTCTTTGAATATTGGTAGTTTTTGAACTTAATTGTATTTATGAAATTGTAACCAGTAATTATAAGCATTTGAGAAGGCTTGCTATATTTTTCTGTCATTTACCGTAAGCTTTTTTGGTGTGTTAGGTCTGCTTGGCTTCTGATATGTCGGCTACTTTTCGTAACACAAAAAATGTCATATTGTATGATCTTCGACAACATATAATTGTAACACAATAAAAAGTGTTATATATAGAGTGCTATGGTAAGCTTAAAAAATGCTTATGGAAATATTTCATAAGACAATGACATGTGTTACTGTATGATCTACCGTAACATAAAATTGTAACACACAAAAAAGTGTTATTAAAAGGTGGGGGACTTTCCATAAGCCAAGCAGACCTAACACCCCAAAAAAGTGTTACTAAAGGCCTGATTTCTTGTAGTGTAATCAACTCTCTTCAAGCTCGAAAACAAAGAAGGGCCATGAGACAAGAAGATGCCCATGAAGGGGCCATGAGACAAAAAGATGCCCATGAAGGGGCCTTGAGAGCCAAACATCATGAGTATACAAAGAATTACAATAAGAAAAAGTTCCTCAAGAAGAACCAAAATCCTACTGGAGATACCACTACCATTGGTAAAGCTAAAGATAAGAAGACTTATAATCCATGTCAGTACTGATATAGAAAGGGGCATCCTCCTTTCAAATTCTGGAGAAGACCAGATGCCAAATGCACCAATTGCAATCAGATGGGCCATGAAGCTGTGATTTGCAAATTCAAAAATCAACAACAAGGAGAAGTGGCTAAAGTTGTAGACAAAGAGGAAGATCAATTATTTGTGGCTGCATGCTTCATCAGCAATCAATCAAATGAAAGTTGGTTAATCGATAATGGTTGCATGAATCATATGACCAATGACAAGAAGTTGTTCACTAATTTAAAGCCAACCTCTATTACCAAGGTTAGAATTGATAATGGCGATTATATCTCGGTCAAAGGTAAAGGCAATATTACGATAGCAAGCTATCAAGGTACAAAGAATCTATCATATGTCCTTTTTGTTCTTGATATTGATCAAAATTTGTTGAGTGTGGGTCAACTGATTGAAAAAGGTTTTAAAGTTATTTTTAAAGATAACTATTGCTTGATTAAAGATGCATCGAATCAAGATCTCTTCAAAGTTAAGATGAATGGAAAGAGTTTTTCACTCAACCATTTGGAAGAGGATCAATCTGTTTATGCTGCCAGGGAAGACATCACACAAACTTGGCATAAGAAAGTTGGACACTATTACAATCGAGGGCTCATACAACTTATAGAGAAGGAGTTAGCATTTGATGTTCCTAGGCTTAAATCAGTGATTTCAAGCCGTGAAGCATGTTAATTTGGAAAATAAAATAGAAGGCCCTTCCCAGAATCAACCTGGAAAGATTCGCACAAACTACAACTCATCCATACAGACGTTACAGGACCTCAAAGAACTCCTTTACTAAAAGGTAGTCTATACTACGTCATTTTTATTGATGATTTCACTAGAATGTGCTAGATTTTCTTTATGAAGTTTAAATCAGAAGTTGCTAAACTATTTTGAAAGTTTACAGCAAAAGTAGAAAATGAAAATGGTTGCAAAATTCAGATCGTAAGATCTGATAGTGGAAAAAAGTACACTTCAACAGAGTTCAATGAGATTTGTGAAAATTCTGGCATAGAACATAAATATATTTTGGAACATAACTATATTTTGTGAAAGTTCAATGAGATTTTCTTTATGAACTTACAACCCCTTATACACTTTAACAAAATGGGGTCAGTGAAAGAAAAAATAAATATATTTTGGAAATGGCCAGATGCATGTTGCATGAGAAGAATCTGCCAAAATATTTTTGGGCAAAGACATCAAATATTGCGGTATTTCTTCAAAATAGACTTCCCACAAAGGCAGTCAAACAAAAGACACCATTTAAAGCTATAATGTTAGCAGTGATGTTTCAAAACATCTATGAAAGTTCTCAAAATATTTGGATATTTGTGTTTTACCCATATTCCACAGGGCAAACATGACAAACTGGATAGGAGAGTTTCACTTGGTATTTTTATAGGCTATAGTACCAATAGTAAAGCCTATAAAATCTACCAACCACAAAATGGAAACATTATTGTTAGCAGGGATGTTTATTTTGTTGAAGATGAAGAATGGAGATGGGATGATACACAGAATAAGAGTCAGACCATAGATGAATATCCTAATTTGGATATCATGGAAGAAGATGTCTGGCAAAATGAAACTGGAGATGATACTCCTGTAAGAGGAACAAGGTTACTTTCTGAAGTTTGTCAAAGATGCAATGTTGCCCTATGTGAAACTGCTGATTTTGAAGAAGCAAGCAAAGATCAAAAGTGGATAGCTACATTAAAGGAGGAGTTGTCAACGATAGCGAAAAATAGAACTTGGATGCTTGTTGATAAACCTCGAGGCAGGAAAGTGATTGGAGTTAAGTGGGTATTTAAAACCAAGCTTAATGCTGATGGATTAATCCACAAACACAAAGACAGGCTCGTGGTTAAAGGGTATGCTCAAATTTTCGGTATAGATTATTCTGATACTTTTACACTTGTTGCAATATTAAACACCATCAGATTACTTCTTGTTGTAGCTACGCAAAAGAACTGGAAAGTATACCAACTGAATGTGAAATCAGCTTTTTTAAATGGGGATCTACATGAGGATATATATATATAGCAGCCCCAAGGTTTTTTGAAGAAAAGAAAAGAAAATAAGGTTTATGTTGAGGACCTCTCAATGAAAGCACCAAATTGTTATGGACATTGATTAGGATCCAACAACAATTTAGAGATAGATAACAGAATTTTCCCAAACCCTAGCCCAATCTATTCAAGTATTAAAGTAAAAAACTTGAAATAAGAATAAACCTCCAATATGAGCATTTATAATTGATAAAAGCCTAATTCGATGATTTATTATGTCCAAATACAAGACCTATTTATAGGCATGCTAGTAACTAAAAATTGAAAACCTAATACAATTAGGAAACTAAAGTAAAATACTAAAATATCCTAATATGAATTAAATAAAGGAAAGTAATAAAAAGGAAAGACTTTTAATACGATAAGAAAAGTAAATATAAGAAGAGTCCCATGGGTGGAAGATGTCTTGTGTAACACAATACATGCATGTGGTGATGCATGTATTGCACGTTGCGAGAAGCAGCTCCATACAAGCACACCACGTGGGTACAAGCTGACACAGACAGGCTGCACGGGTACAAGTTGACATGGGCAGGTCTCATTAGTTTATTTTCTCAAAAAGGCTCTTTATGGTCTGAAACAAGTATCGAGAGCTTGGTATAGCAAAATTGATGAATATTTATTGAATTTGGGATTTATAAAGAGCCTGTTCAAGACAACCTTATATGTTAAGCAAAATGAGACTGACATACTTATTGTTTCTCTTTATATTGATAATCTATTAGTTACAAGAAATAATGCCTGTTATATTCAACATTTTAAACAAGAGATAATGATGGTATTTGAAATGATAGATCTAGGGCTAATGTCCTTTTTTTCTAGACATTAAGATCAAACAAAGGCAAGATGAAGTCTTCATTTGCCAAAGAAAATATGCGAAGGAAATTCTGAAGAAATTTTGGATGGAAGATTGCAAATAGGTGAGCAATCAATCAAAAGCAAAAGTTGTGCAAGGAAGATAGTAGTGAAAGGATTGGTGAAGAGCATCTCAGAAGCTTAATTGGCTGCCTAATGTAACTCACATGTACAAGGCCTGACATTTTGAATGTTGTGAGTATTTTATCTCGATATATGCATTGTGCAAGTGAGTTGCATCTCAAGGTTGCCAAAAGAGTGCTTAGATATGTTGAAGGAACAAATAATTTTGGCGTAAGTTCACAAGAACCAAGTAATTCAAGCCGATTGGTTTTTCAGATAGTGACTGGGGAGGTTCTACAAATGATATGAAAAGCATTTCTAGATACTGCTTCACATTTGGTTCTGGTGTTTTCTCTTGTAATTCAAAGAAGCAAGATACTGTAGCTCAATCCAGAGCCAAAACAGAGTTTATTGCTGCAAATGCTACTATTAATGAAGTTATTTGGTTGAAGAAAATTTTAATTGATCTCAATCTGGAGCAAAAGGAAAGCACAGAAATTTTCGTTGATAACCAAGCTGCTATTGCCATCTCTCACAATCCCATATTTCATGGGAAGACAAAGCATTTTAACATTAAATTATTTTTCTTGAGAGAAACACAGAAAAATGGAGACATTAATCTAATTTACTGCAAAATAGAGGATTAAGTCGCTGATATTTTTACCAAACCTTTATCTACTTGCAAGTTTGAATTTTTCAGATCAAAACTTGGGGTTTGCAGCTCCGATAGCAAGGAGTGCTGAAAATGCTTTCGAAGCCGCATCTTCATGGCGTTGACTCAGACCCTTTGACTTTGACTTTGCACGTCTTCGACCCAACTGCTTTCGGCTTCGACCCAACAAGCTTCGAGGCTTCGGCCTTATGCATCTCCAGATCTTCAGCTTCGACCTAGCATCCTTCGAGTCTTCTACTCAAAGACCTTCTAATCTTCGGACAGTGTCTTTAGTTGAAGACATTATGTGCAATACTTTAAATATTTATTTTAATATTTCTTTTAATGAGCTTTACATGCTCTGCCTTTTTAGCTTCCAACTCCTCATTTTCTTTACTGTTTATTTTACATTTATTTTCTTTATATTCTGTAAGCTTTAATTCTACATTAATTATGTAACGTTTAATTTCCTTTAGCCATTTATAAATATGGTTTGCATTATAATGAAAAATGACTACAATGAATTTGTCTTCTTCAATTATCACACTTTTTTATTATTATTATTCCAACACACACATAACACATTGATATCAAAAATGTAGATTAAAAAGAACAATTAACATGCCACACATAATCCAGATACCATATTCCAACACAACATTGTCTCAAAGAGTATTGCCACGAGAGCTTAAAACAAGGTAATGATACTAGCCAGAAAATAAACAAATCAAATGAAAACAAATGAAGATTATACGGTGAAAAAGAAATCAAACATACTATGGAAAAGGAACATGCAAAAGAAATCAAACACCACCATAGATAAATTTGGTACCTCAAAATAAATCACAGCAAAGACGAACAGATCGGAGGAGGAAGATCAACACACGAACAGATCGAAGGAGGAAGAACATGGAAATGGGCAGTCGACAACACCGTGACCTAGGGCGAGTTCGAGACCAAAGGCCATCCAGCTTTGTGGCTTTTTTTGTGATATGCTATTGTGTGAGGGAGATAATATCTCTTTATAAAGAGACATTTATGAAAACGCCGACATTGGTTAACCTATAGTGGCATTTTTACACCGTCGGCATAGATAGGAATGTATGTCGGCGTTCATTTGCTCAAATGCTGCCTTCGATATCGTTTCGTGACATTACTAAAAAACGCTGCCATATATATTCTGTGCTAGCATTTATATAAAACGCCACCCCCAAAAATGTCGGTATATCCTAATTTTCCTGTAGTATATATATATATATATATATATGATACTATATAATATTTGAGATGTGATCGAACATTATCAGCAATATGTGTGATATGCAGCTCCCTCCATTGTCATGAATTTATATGCATTTGAGGATTCCCATCTTCTAGATTTCAATGAAGCATGAAAGGCAAATGATACCGTTGAAATAGATCTTATGAACTGCCTGATTAATATCTTATATCATATCCTACAATTAACAAAGTTGGAGTAAATGTGTTGGTAAGTGATGTGCAGTAGTAATTTTATCATGTTTTTGGTGTCGTGTATAAAATTTGTTTTAAATGCATTTGATTGAGATCAAGAATTTAATAGCATGTGGGACAGAAATTTACATCTATAAATAAATAAATGAAAATAAATGATCAGTGCTTTGTGGGAGGAAACGTATGTGCTGACGTGTTTCCTTTACTTTTATTTCTACATCCTCACGTAGCCTCAGTAACATTGCTCTAATTAGAAACCATAGCCCTCTTTAATTTTTTCATGCCATCGCCTACCATTAAGCTAAACATATTTCATGTCATTTAATATTCAACCACAAGCAGATTTATGCCAAGTCCCTTCATGTACACAACCACGATGGAGTCTTCAAATATAAATTATTCAACCTTTTATTTTCTTCATCTAAAACCATTAATGTGACCCTCATAAAATGTCCACGTGCAGTCTAACTATGCATGGCTTCTTATATGTGACCCTCTCCCAAATTTTCACCTTAGTGCATGCAAAAATCGGCCATATGTATTACTTGCTTTGTTTCTTTTCGCAGTTGAGGTCTTACCCCCGTTAACATCAGCTAGTTTGCCTATGCACGCTGGACTTTCAATTGTTCCAAAATTTTGGATATATTTTTCTTTTATCTAAAACACTCAAAATACTTATAAATACAGATGAGAAGAACTAAAAATATATACTAAAATAAATAATACTAAGATAAACAAATTGTTATATCTCTCTTTTGTTTTTTTCTTTCAATTCTGTAGAAAATATTTATTTTTTTCTTCTATTATTTTTTTCTTTATATAACTTATAATGGTATAGGTGTATTGCAATGCTTTACAGATTGTGCATTTTATGCTCATTTCATATTTAATAAGTTATGCATCCTCACAATTCATAATTTTCTCTTTTTTTTCTTCTTTTAATCACACAAGTTTAATTCAAGTTATTTTCAATTTGCAAGAAAAACTTTAATTAGACGCATGAGTAATATGTAATGATATTTAAAGTATATCAAAACATATAACATTAATAATCAAGTATATCTCAAAAACATCTAATATCATAATTTCTATAATTTGTGCTTTCCAAATAAGGCATAAATTCAAGTTAAATCAATCAAGTATAGACGCTAAAAATTTTAGTTGTGAATAATGTAAGTATTTATACTAGACTACTTAATAATTCTAACTACTCAAGATTCTTTATTATTATTCAAATAATACATAGTCAAATAAACTCAAATTGAAACTAACACAAGCATAAATAGTTGAAGTGTAAAACAAGTGTATTTTTTTCACTATATATTCCCTCCTCCATACTTAAAACAAGTAGTGTCTACAATGCATTCAATATTAAGCACACAATGGGAGAAAAATATAAATGGGTTAAGAAAAAAAGAACCAATTCCAACGTACAATGATGTGCACAGTTTTTCATTGATTTGGGCTTCGTCAAGAGAGAATAAAAAAAATTAAGGCAATGGTTATAACTATCATGCACACTCAAAAACAAGAAAAGAAAAAAAAACATGCCAAAAATAAAAACAAATAATGAAAATAAAAAGTAAGGAAAGAAAATACCAAATCGAATTGAGACTACACCAATGTGTGTGGCTTCTACAAGCGTTAGGTCAAGTAGTATCGAAAACCTATTATGACCCCAAAATTATCAAACCCAAGGGAACCCAGATTCTAGTAAATTAAGCACCAAGTTTAGAAAGGCTATTTTATGTCTGAATTTTAATTATTGAATAATTTACTCTTAATTCAAAATTTCATAAAATTTGGAATATGCTGAAAATAATGCTATGGCAGAATATTGGTTTATGTAGATTAAAATTTCTTCAATTGGAATCTTCTAAAGGAAACAACTTCACCTCCCAATAATATATTTAGATTAAATACTGGATTTTTTCATTTCTAATTTTTAACTATGTTAATTTTTTGTTTCACTCATCTAAATCCATTTGACCCATGCAATTCAGATTTAAGTTCCTCAAATTCATTTGGCACATGCAATTCAAGGAAACAAAAGTGATTAAATTAGATAAATTAGGAGGCAAATTTGGCAGTTCATACATCCTATTTACTACAATTCATTCATATTCCACCCAGACTAGGGCTAAATTTGTTTAATAATGCATTCCATTGAACATTCAATAAAAATAGAATGAATTAGACAAATCAAGAATAAATCAAATCCAACATTCATTCCTTACATATTGTTTGGGGGATACATTGCTCCCCTAGAAATGGGAGACTACTCTATGATTATTTGTAGGACATGAAAGAATTAAAATACACGATCAAAGATAATGTTTGAATTTGCAAAAGAAGAAGATGGATCATACAAATGCAGAAGTGCTAGAGTTTCCTGATGGAAATTTAGATCCAAGAAATGCTACCCGTCAAATGCTTGTATGCTCCTCCAAATTGTTGATGGAGATTGCCCCTCCAAGCTAGATTAAAATTCCTCTCTTTCTTCTAAATTTTTTTTCCTCTAGTTTTTCTCCCCAAAATTGTCCTCTCTCGTTACCATCCTAACTTTCCTCGCAAAACCTCCTTCCATCCTCTATTTTTTCTCTCAATTGCCCATTTTACCCTCTAGTCCATGTACCCTTGGGCTGGACTGTCTAAAAATGATTTACATGCCCAAAACCAAGCATTGGAACCTAAATATTGTTCATCAAATCCTAAACACCATAAAAATTACAAAAAAAAAACCCAAAACAAACCAAAAACACACACTGTGCACTAATAATAACAATAATACAAATATGTACAAAATAAACTTATAATAAAGAAAAACTATAATAAACCTAATCAAAATTAATGAGTGAATATATCCATAAAATATATAGAAAACACACCTATCAGGTTGTCTCACACTAAGACCTTGCTCGGCCCGAGCAAGAATCAACAATAAACATACATTCATGCAAGAAATAAAACAAACAAATAAATAAAACAAAAACAAATACCTCCACGGATAGAAGTTACCACACTAAGCATTGCTACATATTGTAACTGTTAGGATTTGGTCAAGGCGCAGGCCCACCCGCATGTCACAATATTGTCCGTTTTGGGCTCGCCACATCGGCCCGCACGACTTTAAAACGCGTTGTGACATTTTGAGCCTGCTTCACCATATAAGCTTCTTGACTTCTCCTTTTTCTTCCGGTATGGGACATAATTTCCCAACAATCTCCCCCTTGTCACATATCAAACTACAGCATAGGCTAGAGACGCACCTATGAAACTGATGAGCTACCACCATGTGGGCCATCATGGGAGCTCTCCCTCAATGTACATTCTGATTGAGAGCAGACAGATTCAATCATCTGACGACAAGGATTTGTATTCCATAATCAGATACCGCCGCACACTACGGGACACGCCGCTCGGGCACAGATTACACCGAGAAGACTTTCGATATAATGGAACACCAGACGGAGACAATCAGGCTCTGATACCAATTTGTTAGGATTTGGTCAAGGCGCAGGCCTACCCGCATGTCACAATATTGTCCGCTTTGGGCTCGCCACATCGGCCCGCACAGCTTTAAAACGCATTGTGACATTTTGGGCCTGCTTCACCATATAAGCTTCTTGACTTCTCCTTTTTCTTCTGATATGGGACATAATTTCCCAACAGTAACCTAAGTAAGGTGATCTTCGTCACGATATTGAGCCTCTCCCCTACCCAGTCAAATAACCATAGAGGTCCTGATTAAGTACAAGAGCAACGTTTAACTACTAACTAAGAGCATATACTTACATCTTTGGAGTACTCTCTATGGAAAGGTTGCCTCACTCAAGTGATAATCTCACATCTCTCACTCTCAAGTTCCCTTATGTCTTAATACCTAACTAAGCAAACAATTAACCACCCATATGGTGATTCAACCAACAAGCCATACCTAAGTATCTTTGCCATTAGCGACAAAGAGAGGTAAAACCTTAGCTAATGCAAACATAGGATGGCAAATTGAACCCCTATCTATTACACACTCAATAAATGGCAACAACAAAGTAAAACTGGAGCAATGATGAAAACAAACCCTCTCCATCATATATTTTTTCCTTGTTTAAGGGAGAATGGTAAAACCCTTGTGTAACATAGTGTAGTGTACATCCTCACAATCGCTTTTTTTCGAAGAGTACCTATATAGCTCCAATACATAGGATATGTAAATGGAATCCTTCCAGAGCCATGCATCCTCACATTAAGTTTTTTTTTGTTATGAAAAGGGTGATATAATAGAGAAAATCCAAAGCTCAACAGCAGCTACCAAAAGAACACATAACAAATAGTCAAAACTATACTAAAAGATGTACACCAAAAGAATACACACCAATAGCTAAAAGTCTAAGAATCTCCTTTTCTACAACCTTTTACACCAATCAGCCAGTATGCCCAAACCTTGACAAGTCCCACATAAATGTGAAAAACGCAACACATATACCTAAAATAAGAAGCCAACTGGACACAAAAGGATGGAAAATACATTGAAAAACATCAAAAAGGATTACATCAAAGTGGCATTTGACTCCAGCTTATCCAAACATCCATAACCCAATCACCATAGGGTAACACATGCCTAGCTAGTTAAATTCATCAACTCAGGGACAACACAGAAAAAATAGATGGGATCTCATTGCCGTCAACACGCGCAATTCTAAAGATAAAGTAGTTACCCTATAAGTAATAGCCTAATAAGTATCCAAGCCCTAACTCATAACATATGGTGAGATTACTCCAAGTAGATAAGAAACACGATAAAAGGCCTCAGATCACAATTACCCAAGCTAATGGTAAATAACAACACAAGACAAGGCAAACAAACATCCAAAGGCAAAAAAGCAAGTAAAATAGAAAATAAAATATAAAAAATGTTGCTAGCAAAAAGAAAAATGAAACTATCACTCCCCAAATTTCTAATCTGAGGAAATCGGTTTGTGACTCCCCTTTTGCCCACCCGGTGGGCAAGGGGTTGGGTTAAACGATACCACACAAAGCATCACAAACAAACATAATAAGTATTCACAAGCCTAACCACATGTTTTTATTAAATAGTCAAATCTCTTTTACATCATTCCCTAAGAGGGTTACATCAGTTCCATAAAACAATAAAACATATAATGAAAACAATCAATAAAACAATAATCCAGTCTTTCACCTTGGTGTCCCGCCTAACACCTGTAAGTTCCTGAAAATAAACAAATCACAATAGGGGGGTGAGCAACCACAACTCAGTAGGGATCATGTTTCCCTGACCTGTGCCATGCTCTTAGTGTCTACATGATGAGTGTGCATGTGCTTTGTCATGGCAATAATACACAAGCAATTTAAAATCAGCACAACCACAGTCGCACATGCTACCACAACCACATAGGCTTCACGTCACAATTTCACATAGCACAATTTAAAGCACATCACAATAATATATATCCACACTCATAATGAGAGCATGCATTATGACACATTATATAATTACTAATAATATGCCTCAACTAATACACTCAACACATATATATACTACACGACCCCCCCGTTACAAGCTATGTTAACCTCCAACATGGCCTCATGTAGTTTTCCCATGAAATCCTGTCGCGGAACTAACACGAACGAATGTGAACACGAGACAAATAGCAACGGACACCCCGATGGCCTCCCTAATCATCTACCATGAAACGGACCCATAATCCCCACTAACCATGAACTCATCGACACCCACAAGCATAACACGCCAATGAATGCCAACATTCATATAGGAGATCACATATATATGAATTTACATATATACATACATATATCATAAACCTCAAGATCTAACCCTAGAATAGGTTCAAGAGAGTACAAAATCCTTACCTCGAATTCGGTTGCGTTATGGTTTTGAATCGGAAGATCCTCCTTGCTCTTTGCTCCTCCTTGCTAGATGTCGTCCCCCCACTAGAACACAGCAATCACAATCAGCAATAGGGTTCTCTCTCTCTCTCTCTCTACTTCAGAATGAGAAACCTAGAATTAACCTAAAATCATAGAATAAGAGGACAAATATCAAAAATACACTATCATAGGGTCGACATCGACCATAATATACCCACATCAGCCACCATTTCTCGCGTCGACCAACCACCCATGTCGACTAATTTTTATATCGAACATGCTTAATCTACATCCAGGTCGACCATGTCGACTACATATCAACCATATTCTACGTCAACTAATACACATGGAAAAACTCTTGGGAATCTTCTTTGGTCGACCTCAACCACTCCCATGCCATGTCGACCATACGTCGACCACATCGACCAACTTGGAGAAAACCCTCTAGAAACTACCCCTGATCAACCTCGACCAAAATTGTGCCAGGTTGACCACATCAACCAAGGCTGCATCGACCAAGCATTCACACAACAATCCATCTTAGCCTCTCCAAAATAATTTGGTTTCTAGAGTGCTACCCCAGAATCCACGCAAGGGAAGCTGCCCCCTTGACCCCTGCTCATTGACCGAGCAGCGAGACCCCCTGCCGAGGCACTGCATGTCACGTCCCCGATTTCAGAAGTTCAAAATTGATCACGTGACTTCCTCATGCCTACACCCAAAGGGTCAAGGGGTTTATGACAATCACCTATAAGGGATATACAAAGCGAGTGCTGTCCAAATTCCTTGTACAACATACATCAAGGGTATGAAAGTACTTTTCCAAAGCCAAACTAATACAAAGTGTATTAATAAAGTCGTCACATAAACCAATCAATTCATTACAACTATCTATGAACCCTTGTCCGGAAAAATAAGATTTAATAAAAAAATTAATATCTAAATAAAGTTTATTCATCAAATAAATAACTTCACTAGCTCCAATCAACGCCTGGAGAAAAACAAATCAACAAGTAGGGGTGAGCACAAAGCTCAGTAAGTGAACTATCACTCCTTACCAACACTCAACAATGAACTCCTAATACTACATGCTTTGTGTACAAGCATACATGTGTAATGTTGAGCCATAACATAAACACAATATCAGTCAAATCCGAACGAGCACAACAAATACAACATATCAATTTATAACAATAATTCACAACATATATATATAAATCATAACTACCAATTTAATAACACAAACAAGGCTTCCCCTCTTCTGGGCTCAAAGCCAACTGTTACCCTGGGCAAAACAACATCACGGCGTACCCCTCGTCTGGGCTCATAGCTATCGCCAACCTAGGCGATCATGCCACATCGGCAACCACACCCTATGCACATAGGAATACAAATACAATATCCATTACAATAAATCATCTCACACAAACACAATATCCAGTACAACAAATCATCACAAAACGTGTTCTCAACATAAAAAGCAAACATACACCTCAATTATAACAACAAAAAATCACACTACAATCCTCAAATGACTTTAGGGTTCCCACCTAAAGGTTACGAGCTCAAATTCTCATTGGCAAAGCGAAGAAAGCAAAACAGGCTACTTAAACAATGCAAATTTTGTCCCAACTTTGAAAAATCATAACTAATTCTACATACCTCCGATTTTCTTATAATACCTACCATTTTGAAGGGTTTTTAACTGGCTATCCAAATAAAATATACAAAAATTCCACATAGCGATGCTTGCCATGTGCAAAGCTATTTTTTCCATATTTGTTTCCAAAGTTGAAAAATCATAACTATTTTCACAAAACTCTGATTAGCTTATAAAATCTATCATTTTGTAGCTATTTCAACCCTCTATGCATTAAAAATATAAAAAAAATAAAAAAAAAGGTAAAAAAAAGTTCACATCGCAACATGCCACGTACAGTGCTACGTGCACCGCCACATACGCACCTTGCATGACCCTGTACCCTATGCCCCACTTCCGCTACGTGCACCCTATATGCATGTCATGTGTATGTCGATACGTGCACCCCAGAAGTGTTATTCTATGTAGTCACTGTTCAATTCGTTGACTTACTTGTATACGAGCGATGTGTCGCTTAGTTCACATGATAAACCATGATCGACTTCACAAACCTTAACTCAATCCCTAAGCCTAAAGGTAGGGTTTTTAAGCCTCAAAATATTCTATCAATCAAGTTCTGTTTTACGGATAATGAGTTACTAAGCCCTAATACAGTTATTCCAATTAAATTCACAATTCTAAACCCTGTCACAGTTGTATGCAAAACTTGTTCATTCTAAGTTCTATCCTCAATCCAATCAACCCTAATTGTCATTTAATCCTAAAAAAAATAAGGAAAGGTAGAATCACCTACCTCAAATATTTCAGAAGTCAGACTAACTCGTTGGAACTTGAAAACGCCTTAAAGCTTCAACCTTTCTCCTTTCTCTCCTTCCTTGCCTACCAGAACGGCTAGGGCTCTCTAAGACAAAGAAACAACAACCAAACCCCTAAGACAACTTCCCCCTTTTATAGAGTTTTTCCCCGCATCTTACAAGACTTCTACTTGCATTCAAACACTAATTTCTTGCCCAGCAAGTAACTTCTTTAAACCTAGTTTTTTATTTTCCATTAAAATTCCTATTTTTAAGTCCTTAAAATGCTAAAACACCCTTAATTAAGCTAAATCCCAAATTTCTATTTAATGGCAACTTATTAAATCCCAAGTTATAAAATTGATTAATCTATCCCTTAAATCGCACTAAATATTATCAAAATACCTGTGCACCATCCAGACACCAAATAAAGCTCATTTATAGTCAAAATGACCATATTTCTCGCAACTACCAAAATGACATCCTCAAACCAGATATAAGTTATATTTTAGTCTATTCTAGGTACGGGATATTACATTCTCCCCACCTTAGGACTTTTTGTCCTTGAAAAGATGACTAAGCACCTAGTTTAACCCAAAGTTAAGCACCCTTTTTTATCTTGATCCAAAACACAAGCTAAGCTTACTGAAGCAATACAACAACAGTCAACAAGGAAAAGGGCAACCTCAATTGATTCAATACTAAATTAATCAAAGCTCGTTACCACATGTTATTCTGAGGCTAATACCTCCTATTGATTTAACCACTATTGATTACTTTTTTTAAATATTTTTTTCTCTTTTAATTCTAATCTCCTAATGTATTACCTAGAAAAACTTAATAAAAAATACTATATATATTATTATAATAGAATAAGAACATGAGAACTTTTAATCTAGGTAACGTCACGTGAATAAGTATCAATAACTCATATTAGACATTTATTTAACTATAACTCTCTACTCCATTAATTTGATATAATTAAATAAAAATTAATTTGAACCATTAATAAAATTCATTGTACTGGATCCAACAATCTAAATTAAATTTTTTATGTTATCATATATATATATATATATATATATATATATACACACACACATATAATACACACACACAGATAACACAGTTTCTTGTAATATTATCTCTTTTTGTTGTACCTTTTCTATTCCATCTCCAACACAGACGAACCAAGAAAATGTCTTATGAGGTCTCCACGCCTCACGCATGGTTTGTGTATATTAATTTCAACTTCCTTAACTATAGAGTTGTGTGTGGAGACAGGTAAGCAATAATATGCGTCAGCTAAGGAAGTCAAGACTGGGCTCGATGACCTTTTTCCCCCATAACGATCTCAATATTTGCTTCCTACTATTCCAACATTTGTGTGGCTTTCAATCACATTCCACTTTGATAGTGTGCAGGCATGTGTTAGAATCTTTGTTATCCCATTGAAACGTGCAGGTAACCTATATATGTCAATTCGGATCTGCCCAAAGGAAGAACAATTCATGAGGGCCGTTTTGTTTCGTTCGCATGGAACATGAAATAAAAATAATCTCTGCCTGACAATGGGGAAGGAGGATAGGTAATAGATTACAAATAGCCTAGAGCATAATACAGCTTTTGCTCTTCATATTTTTACAAAAACTGCACACCCCTCGGTTGAGGAACAAAACTGGCGCATGCATTTTAGAGATCATGGCAAAATCTGGCCACTCCTAATCCTTCACTGTGCCACACCGTCTCCATGGAGACATTTTCTTCCAGCGAATCCTCCAATCCCCCCCTATAAAAGTAGATTTGTACAGCACCGTGTTTACTCGATCCTTACATTTATATGAAATCTGTCAAATATTGGGCCTTCAGCTATCTCCTTCGCAGTAGGACGTCGTGCTGGGTCAGGGTCCAAGATAACCTAGCAGGATCACCATTTTTTTTCCCAAAGCTATGAGCATCAACGTTACAGGTTATTCATGATTTGTTTATTTCTACAAGACAATTACAGTGTAGCAGCAACCAAGCCTTGCTTAGAGAAATAAACAATGTGAACATGCGATGCTCTTATTTGAAAGTACTGCCTTGGAAAGTTAAAAAAAAAGGAAAAAGGAAAAAGGAAAAGAAAGGTAACGCCAAACTATCAGTGATCTTTTTGTACCTTGAGTAAATTTTGAAATTGCAGTGAATAGCTGGGGAGGAGTGGCAATTTCCCCTCTTTCAAACTCATCAAATTTGGCCCAGATTCTGGAAGGGGAGATCCTCTGACCAACTCATAAACAGCCACCCCCAAGGAGAAGATATCAACTTTCTCAAGGTGATCGTAGATGTCATTCAATAATTCTTGAGGCATATAGCGGGCATCACCCTCTTCAATTGGTAAACTCTGATTAATGAGGGTCGCACAACCAAAATCGCCAAGTTTATAAACACCATTTTTGACATAAATATTATCTGGTTTTATATCCAAGTGTGCAATTCCTTTACCATGTATGAACTGCAATGCCTTAGTGATCTGTTGATACCACCAATTTAACTTAATGAGACACCACACCAAAATTTGGACAATATTAACAATGATTTAGATAGAGAACAGAATAAATTCCTCAAAATAATAAGTCAAGCTATGTTATTTTCTTTATCATTTCAGGGTGCCAATTGTACTTAAGAATCCTGAATATGGAGACGGCACCCAAGACAGCAACAAGCATCATCAAATAATTGAATGTGCGGGTGTTGTGCATAATACAACATTGTAAATCAAATGTTTATGTAACAACCAGCCAGTGCATTTTCAATGCCCATGCATGAGACAGGACAGCGATTTCAATAATACCAATAAGTTCAAGAAATGACAGATAGAAATAGAATCTCTAATCCTTTACAGTACATTTATGCCCCGCGGTGAGTTTATATAATGTAAGACTCTTTATTTCTATTAGAAAAAAAAAAGTGTGAACTGTGAACCAGTCAGGGTAAGCACTCAGATTATTATTTACTTTCTTCATCATACGGAAGCCAGGTATTTACTGTCTAACAGCCACAAACACAATCTAAACATACACAAGCCAGTACAGAAATGAATATTAACCTGATGCATGACTTTTAATATTTCTTCCTCTGTATATAAATGAGTTGCTCCTTGGATAGAAAGGCTGTGGTCGCACAGCTCCATCTGGATGTATAATTGCTCATTTTCAAACCATGAAGAGTAGTACCCAACAATGTTTTCATGAGAACCTACAAAGGGCATTCGTCAATGTCAGAAAGCAAATGCAAAGAAGAAACAGGAACAATAAACAAATGTTAAAAACATACCTAAAGCTGCCAATGCTTGAACTTCCATCAAAGCTTTTGTCCTGCACATTAAGTAAGTTATAAATAAAAAATAACAAAGAAACAACAAATAGGAGCTACCTCTCTGTTTCTTGATACAGTTGTCTTGAGCTATGTTTCACAGCATACATGCAACCATCAATTCTCTTTAAAACTTTGAAGACACAGCTGAAGTTCCCGTGGCCAATTTTCTGGTTAAAAACAAAGCAGCATGGCAACGTATGAGATGCATGCAAATAAATATTTCCACACAGGTATATTTGGGTCTCTGGGAAATACCTGGATCTCATGAAAATCTGTACAATAACGAGAAAGACCATCTCCACCAACAATTTGTGGAGAAAAACCTATATTGTATCATTTGGTAAATAACAGCTTAAATCCAGAAGTAAAAAAACAATAAATTAAGAAAAGAAATAAGAAAAACATGGGGTTCTGCAAAGAAAATCAATGAGGAGAGAGATGCATTTCAACATTTTGCAAGCAATCTGTACAAGGTCAAGGCAAACTGCACCTGCACATTTTGACCTTCGACTGCCAAAAGGATCTACATCAGTTTCTGAAGCATCATACAGGAAAGGGTTTTTTAAGCAAGGAGGTGGCATGACGCGGCATCGTAAACCAACTGCAGATTGTGAAACGTAATTCTGAATCTTAAGTGATCCTCCAGCTATTGCGCTATCTGTCTTGACTTCATCAGCTTCAAAGGAATCTTTTGAAAGTTCAACTTCTGGCTCATGACAAGGGAAGATGGAAGTAGAGTCCACTGACATTCCATCTATGAAAAATGGGCATGAAATTTCAATATTGACAATGAAACAAATGCTAAAGATTAAGACAATTAAATTTCAAAACAAGTAACAGTTGAAAATGATGAGTGGGAATTTTATATATCTGCCCCCGGAAAATAGAGTTTTTTTTTTTTTTTTGGATAACCCAGAATGGCAAAAGCAGGGGAGAGCTACCCTGGGAAGTACAGTGAACTAATGCAGGAATGGGAAAGAAGATCATGGCGCACATAATATAGCAAGAATTGCAATATAATCGTTGGGTCAGTAAGAAAAGAAAAAAGAAAAAAACAACAGCAGACATCTGCAGCTTCATAATGTTTTTTCGCTGGTCATTGCTTTTAACCCCACCAGACATTGTTGGGTCATTTGTTAATTAATTTCAACTGAGCCGAATGATTAAAGTCTTGACAAGCAACTACAAGTGAATAACAACAGCATGAAATAATTTTCCGCTGCTAAAACTTATTATTCAGATTATATTGTAAAAAGGAATACAAGTGGAGTACATACACGTACCTATACAAAACAAATAAATCACTGAGAGAATACAAGGACAGAAACACGTTACCTTGTCTGCGCTTTTTGGCCTTGAGAGTGTTTAGTTTATGAGGTGATTTAGGGCAGGGAACATCTTCCTATATGTTTTTTAAAAAAAAATAGAAACAGAAAAGGTTGAGGAGTGGGACTTGGCAAAAAAAACAGAACATACAAAAACCCACAATAACTAATTTAATTAATTAAAATTACCGCATTGCAATTTAAATTGTTGAAGATGTTTTGGCCCTCTGGTGTAATATAATCAGGAGTACTGAACACATAAGATGAGAAATTGGGGTTCGGGTACAAAGAGATAGAGAGGAAGAAGTTAGAACAAAGATTATAATACATGGGGTAATATGTATGTTGTGGGTTTCAATCTTTCTATCTATCCATCTAGAAATGAAATGAAATGAAATGTGAGCAGAAAAGAAAAGATGGGGACTGGGGAGGAATTACCAGAAGAAGTCCTGACTGAGAATGAAGTCCTTGTCATCCATTTGGACATCGACATCATCAAAATCAAGGGCGTTGCGAGACGATTGGGGGACAGCTGCAGCTGCAGAGGTGGGGGAGTCGGATGGTGATGGTGATGGTGATGGTGTTGGTGTTGGCGTCGGTGTCGGCGCTGCAGTGGTGGTGGAGGAGGAGGGTGTGGGTTGGTAGGCCAACAAGGAGACCTGGGTCCCCAACTGAAAACTGAGATGCCTCGCCAGCGATCCCTTCATTTTGCTCCTCCCCTCACTTACCCTGCAACTCCTCCTTTGACTTGTCTTCTTCTTCATCTCTCTCTTTTGAGACTTGTTACAGTGGGTAGGGGCAGCCTCCTCATGCTCTCCTAATCTTTATTATTATTATTGTTATAATAATAATAATAATAAGACCACTAGTATTATCTAGATTTGCGCGACATTTTCGCGCGCATATATATATATATGTGTGTGTGTGTGTACACAGACACACCTTGCAGGAGAAAGAGGACGTCCGTCCGTCCGTCCGTCATTTCCATGGTTTGTTTTGGACGGTCAGGATCGCATCGTGCGTTGCATTCCCGAGGCAGTGCGCATGTCAGATTCCTGTACGGAGCTCTCACCAGTCGCCGATGCGATGACGCCAGGTAATCATATCTAATCTAACACGCAAGGATAGAAGAGAAAGAAGGGTCATCGTTTTGGCTCACGTAAACGAGTGCACATCTCCGTTACGTCTCCGTTACGTATTAAGCGCGCCGCTCTCCCCTCCCTTCTCCGAGAATTTAACATCCAACTGCTTCCGGAATGCATATGCTCTCCGCCCCCGCTCTCTCCTCCTTTCTCGCAGCCTGCTCCACCCTCCCCCAACTCCGCCGCGCCCATGCCTTCGTGCTCCGTCGCTGCCTCTTCCTCTCCTGCTTTGTCGACGCATGCTCCCCCTCCGGCTTCCCCCACTACGCCGTCGCCGCCACCCTCTCCTCCACCAACAACATATCCACCACCCGCCTCTGCAGCTACGCCATCTGGTCCCTCTCCCACCCCTTCCCCGGCCCGTCACGCCCTCCTCCTCTTCAACTCCATGCAGGGCTCTGCCGCCGTCCGTCCCGACTCCTACTCCTTCCCCTTCGTCCTCAAGGCCGTCGTCCGCCTTTCCTCCCTCCAAGCCGGCCTCCAGGTCCACTGCCAGTCCCTCACCGGAGCCTTGGCCTCCGACGTACGCGTCGCCGCGGCCCTGGTGGAGATGTATTCCAAATTGGGCTTCGCATCCGACGCCCGCAAGGTGTTCGACGAAACTCCCTTCAGAGACATCTTGCTATGGAACGCCATTGGTCGCGGCCCATACTCGGTCTGGGGACATAGACGCTGCGTACCACGTGTTTGCGGGGTTGGTTGAGATTGGCGTTGGCTGTTTCAACAGCATGACTTCGCGGTATAAGCTAGAGCTGAGGATTGAGCATTATGGGTGCTTGATTGATTTACTTGGCCGTGCCGGATACCTCCGGAGGGCTCTGGCAATTGTGATGCATGTGCCATTTGAACCCAGTGCGGCCATATGGGGCTCAATTCTTGCTGCAGCCTGCAGCTAGGATGCATGGCAATCCCGATCTTGCAGAGCATGCCCAGCACATTCTAGCGGATGTCGAGCCCCATGACGGCGGAAACCACATGCTGCTGTGCTGTGTAATTTATACGGGACTCTCGGGCGGTGGGAAGAATCTGGGACGGTGAGGAAGGCAAGTGGGGTTATAAAGGAAACTGGGGGGAGTTTTATTGAAGTGAACAGTTTAGTTCATGACTTCAGAGCGGGGAGTACGTCACACACACAGTCAGAGACGATAAGTGAAGTTCTGGGCCAGCTTAACTCGGAGTTCACGATGGGTGGGTTTTTAGAATTTTAAAATAGAAAATCGTTATAAAAGCAGTAATCATTGTTGTGGGATGCTACTCAAACATCTCAATGCATTAAATATTAGTGTTGAAAATTTTATATGGTATGATATCACGTAAATTAAATATAAAATGTATTGTGTTATTTTGATTAAGTTTAAATTAAGTAATCCGGTTAAAATTTAAAATTACTATCAATTTATTGTTTCTTATTTCTCAAAAATTTCTTTTAGAATTTAAAATTACTATGAATTTTTAGAATTTATTGTGTTGAATTTATTGTTTCTTATTTCTCAATAATTTCTTTTTATAACAAAACAAAATCAACATTTTCCTCAATATAAATGCATAAAGAGGCCCTGCTTATCACAAACGTAAACCTGATAACAACATTTACAAAAGTAAATTTCAAATATTACTGTTTATGACAATTTAAACATAGTATTTTTTATTTTTTTTTTGCTATCACTTATAACTTTATTGCGGAGCATAGGTCAGCTCAGAATACGAGACTGTGTCACTAACCAGATCGAGCGAATGGCTCTCGGTGGCTTTTAAGAAAAATAAAATCAAGACCGCATTAGTTGGAAAAAATGGGCATGACTCAATGCCAAGAATGCATACCCTACAAATCGAACTGGTCTAATGCCAATTATTTTATATCTTTATATATTAAAATTATTTTTTACTTTTCTATATAAATATATATCATAATAAATTTTCTTAATCATATTCTATATAATTAAAATAATATTTTATATTATTTTTTATGTAATAATATTTTTTTATAATTTAATATGAAATATAAGTGAAAGTCATTTGAAACATGAAAGAGAGAGATAATAAAAACTTTTTATATATAATTTAATAATTATATGAAGTGAATAGTATTTCTTAATATATTAGAAAATATTGTATAAATCTATAGAGAAAGTAAAATATAGAGCTTTTACTATGGGAATGATTTTATAACTTTTTAACTTTTTACCTAAATTAAGGAAATAGACTTCTATAGGAAATCTGCTACTAATGTTTTAAATCCATAATAGTAGTGCAAGCAAGTCAATATGAACCAAAAATGAAAGAAAGAAAATGTTTATATGCAAATCTTTTATGCATACTTCTTCGTGCATATCTGACATAACAATATTTTATTAGTTCAACAATTTTATTAGGTTCCACTTATGATTTGGTCAGAATCAATAAAATATTTTCATGTTATGTGTACATGTAAGAAAGTGTACGAAAAAGAGCTTGTACATATAGCCAAGGAGGAGAGAGAAAGGCGAAAGCTCAAAGCTTTAAAGCGTTTTCAAGTTTCAGCAAGCTAGTCAGTCTTCCAAAATATTCGAGGTAGGTGTTTCTATCCTTCTCAAACTCTCCTAGAGTCCTATAACATCTAGGGTTGGTATAGTTTTGGGAATCAAAATTAGAACGAATGACTTTGCATGTAACTGAGATAGAGAGTCTAAATAGAGATGTTTGACGTTAAAGGTCGTTGTTGAGAATGTATATATCGTTTTAGGGCGGATTCTTCATATGCTGGAACTGTACGAACAATTCAGTCGGTTAACAGTGTTGGTCGGGTGAACAGTAAAGTGGTTGGGTGAAGCTAATTTTTATACCGATGAAATATTCGCGGTATTTAGAGGAACTTTCCCTTCTGGTCGGGTGAACAGTAATTGGTCGGGTGAAGCTAATTTTTATATGGTTAGAATACTCGCTGTATTTAGATAAACTTTCCCTTCTGGTCGGGTGAATTTTGGGGTGGTCGGGTGAACAGTAACTGGTTGGGTGAAGCTAATTTTTATACGACTAGAATATTCGCGGTATTTCGATAAACTTTCCCTTCTGGTTGGGTGAATTTTGAGGTGGTCGGGTGAACAAAAATGTGGTCGGGTGAACAATAACTTGGTCGAATGATTTTTCTGATATTTGTCTTGGATAGCCAGTTAAAAATCCTTCGAAACAGTGGGTATTAATAGCGAATCGGAGTTCGTAGAATTAGTTATGATTTTTCAAGTTGGAACAGAATCGTAATGTTTTATTTGCCTGTTTGGTTTATTTTAATCATTAATGGGAATCTAAGCTTGAAACCTTTAGAGTGAAACCCTAATGAATGTTTGGATATTGTGGTGTGGCTTTCATTGTTATAATTGGTGTGCATATATTTATTTGTATGCTGAAAATATGTTCGTAATGATTGTACACTGGTATGGTTTTACTGCGGATGTTATGTATTGTCGATATATGATCTTGTTATATAGTGCACTATATTTCTTGTGATGAGGTCCGATAAAGGACAGTGGTCCAGTAAAGGACAATGGTCCAATAAAGGACAATGGTCCAGTAAAGGACAAAAGTGTACGATGGATCCGGTCAAGGACATCGGTGCGGTAAAGCACAGTGAGCACGGTAAAGTGTGAATATGAATTATTTTGATGTGACCTGTGTGGTATTATGTGTTAATGTGATGTGATGATATGAGTTGTAATGTGATATGATTTATGATATTGTGATAGGGCGGTATGATGGATATGGTTGTCTATTTAGCGGTTTGTATTCTGATTTGTATTTTTGTGTGTTACATTAACATCTAATAACTTTCGCTACACATGTAAACTTGTACACATGACATATAGTATTAGTAATTCATTGTAGAGGATTGGTGAGGAGTGGTAGATCACCTACTAAGCTTTATGCTCACCCTACCTGTTGATTTGTTTTCTTCAGGTGTTGACAGGAGCTAGCGATGGATTGCGTTGCTCAGCGGAGTATTTATTTAATGTATGAATTGTGTTAAATGTTATTTTTATTAGATCGTAATCCCGGACAAGGGTCCGTGGATAGTTGTAAGAATTGATTGAGTTTATGTAATAGTTTTTATAATATACTTATAATGATTGTTTGACATTTGTAAAAGTACTTTCATACCCTTGATGTATGTTTGTACAGGGAATTTGGACAGCACCCGCTTTGTATGTCCCTCATAGGTGCTTGTCACCAACCCCTTGACCATTCGGGTGTCGGCATGGGAAAGTCACGTTTTCGGTTTCGGTTCTTTGGAATCGGGGACGTGACACTGCTCGACCAAACAACGTAAACCAGCAGAGATTTTGGTCTTTATGAACATGACACTAAGGTGATTAGATTGCTTCCAACATTCATATAGACTAATCTCATCCTAAGTGCTAGTTGCTGTAAATACGGGTTCGTCCTTCCTTATGGCATAGTCTATGTCCATCCAACCCAAATGAAGAATAATTCTCTCATTCTATACCTTGTAGTTGTCCTCTTTTCGTTTGGGAATATCATAACAAACATCAGAATAATTCAGACTGTAAAGCGGCATAATAAAAATAAATAAACATGGTCATGACCCAAACATTGAGGTTAATAAACAAATCATGTTTTACCAATGTAAATTATGCGCAAATTATGAATCTAATGACATAAAACTTGCCCATGAGATAAAGTTCTAATTCGATTAGATTCATTTAACTATATGATAAAAAAATTATTAGATTATGTTCCATTTCTAATTCTGATGGGTAAATAGAAATATAATCTGATATATTATCCTAATTAATTGTATCAATATAATAAGATTCTCGTGTGAAGGGCACAGAGGAGGGCCACAGATACACGGGATGGCGCCTGGGATTCGAGAGACGGCCAACAAAGTGAGAGGAGTTTCTGCCGTAGAATTTACTTATGACTTCCTTCATTATGCCCATCGTCATGTATTTCACTTTTTTTTGAAGTAACGAGTTTGCTGCATAACTCGTTATGGAGGCGTGCAAAGGCAGAAGAGAGCTTGATTACAAGACCCACCCGTTGAGCAGGGACAAAAGTTGGCCGTAGTGATCCAACGGTGCCGAGTGGAAGGGGCCATGGCTTCCTCTCATAAGGTCCAATAAAAAGGGTAAAAACAACGAGATACAAAATAAGGTAGAGACAAACACATGCTCAGATACCAAATATTAGACTGAAAATATATAATAAATGCAAGAATTGAATCTAATCTCCGGCTTTTGTTTGCTTTAATGAAACAAGTAGATCAAGCCTTTCTCTCTTTGATTTTTATAGGCACTATAAACCAAATTTCAAATGGTATATTTTCTTAGCCTTTCTCTTGGATCATATGCCTAGGATGCCAAAAATGTTATATATAGCACACACATACCTATAGCCATCATTATTTGGGTATATATATCTAGTCTTGGAGGGAATAAATGGCCACATCATGGAAGTTACGATCATGCCCAAAAAACGGTTGTTCCCAAGGCGGTTATGCATATTCACGTGTAACTTCAAAGAGGCCATAATGTGAATGTGCGGGTCAAGTACCCAAATCTCTGGGTAACGGTTGTTCCAAGAGATTTGGGCAACCTAGACAAGTACCCACATCATGGAAGTTACTGTCACTTTATCATGAATGTTCAAGAATTGGCCACAATTCGGGTGGAGAATCTCCCCGTGAAAATAATGCTTTTGAACAATCAGCATTTGGGCATGGTTGTCCAGTGGGAGGACCGGTTCTATAAGGCTAACAGAGCCCACACATATCTTGGTAACCCTTCGGATGAGTAGGAGATATTTCCAAACATGTTGAAGTTTGCGAAGCTGTAACATTCCTGTTTCCCATGTGGCAAAGAAGGCGGAGATCTTATTCTTAGGGCTGCAATTCAGAAAATGTTGGATACTCTTGGACCATACTTGTTTGGATGTGATCGTACCACACCACGAGCATGTCTTGCCGATGATTCCCAGTGGCGGGGCCTTCAAAGATATAATAACGGTGGGAGATGGGAGATCAACATACCGATCTTACAAATGCGTGTTGTCTGTTTTATTATCTCGTTGTCTATATTCTCTGTAACCCAGGGCTTTGTCTAAGTCCGAGTTTATTAGTTTACTTATTCTATGCTATTTGCGTTGATGGTACACGACCAAATCATGTAATGCTTTGGAGGGCTGTGGGTTTGATTCATTTTATTTAGTTGGTCGCATATGAGATCAGACTTGTATGATTATACTATGCTGTCGTTCAATTTTGCGGTTTTAAGCCCCATTATGTGGCGGCATGGGGAAGGGGGAGAGAGATCCTGTGGTAGGGGCAGCGGCTAGAGAGAGATGGGGAAGGGGAGACAGGGCGGCGGAAGAGAGAGAGATCTAAGGGGGAGGGGGCAGTGGCGGGAGAGAGAGGGCAGTATAGGAGGGTGGGGAGAGAGAAGAAAATAGTAAAACTTTCATCAGGGTATAAAATAAGACAAAAATAATATACATTTGTTCACTGTTAGTTTTATCGTTTATGCGAACAGAGACTCGGAAAAATCTCCACCCTCCTTTTATTTTTATTTTTTATAATTTTGTTTTTTGTTGCAATTATTTTGGTTGAATTTTAATGTTTTTAAAATAAAAACATGATCAACGACCTTAAAACATGTTAATTATTTTTTAACACATATAATGTAAAAATGTGATTTTAAATACATTTTTATCACATAACAATAAAGAAAAACAATTTTATTTATCGTGTTTAATTTTTTTTAAATAAATAAAAGACGAAGCAAACAGAGTTAGGATAGTAGCATCAGTTATCCCATTAGTTTTTCTAAATTTACAGTTTTAAATTACTTTTTGCTTCCCTATACAAATATACATCACAATAAATTCCCTAAATCAAACTCTATATTATTAAAATAATATTTTATATCACTTATTTTATTTAATAATAATTTTTTATAGTTTAATATGAAATAAAAGTTAATATTATGGGAAACGTGAAAGATAGAGGTAAGAGAAAATTTTTAAATATAATTTAATAATTATAGAGAGTAAATAGTGCTTTTCAATATATTGAGAAATAATATAAATCCTATAAAGAAAGTTAAATATAAGACATCTGTTGTGGAAATAATTTTATGATTTTTTAACTTTTTTTTCCTAAATTTAAGGAAACAGACTTATATAGAAAATCTGCTACTAGTGTCCTTACTAAACAATCTTGTTGCATAATTTTAGACTAAAACAACTGAACAAAGTATCTTGCATATTATGGCTTCTGACATGTACACTCTGAATATTTCATAATAAGCATTTTTCTAATTATTGAGAAAAAAAATTTCAAGCTAGTCACATTTGGAGTCTAGGAACCCTCCAGCTACAGTACGAAATCTTTGAACCAACTATTGTAATTGTTAATTTGTTAGTAATAATAGAATTACTTTTAGGACAGGCCGTTGATCTGTTTTTTTAAATAATTAAAATAACAAAAAAAAATGAAAAATTCTACACAATTACCATAAGTGGCTGACTGCCTGAGTTGGAGTAAGTAAAATTTCTTTCTTTCTAAACTACCAAAATACCCATAGGTTTCTAAGCTGTAATGTAGATAAAAGCGTTCAATGCAGATTCAAGATTATCCAATTCGGGAACAGATTGCACAGAAAGAACAAGAATCAAAAGGTTCTAAAGAACACCATGACTATATTACGGATAAAACTCCAGCTAAGTACAAAGGCTGCTGTGTTTCCTTCTGACATTGTGGATTGCACCATATTACTCCCAGCACAGGATGGTGTCAAACCTCCAGCAAAAAGAGCTTTGACATAGATATACAGCAAGGAGACCAAGACAAAATAATGTTACATGTGACTGAAAACAGGATAAATGAAGATGGGGGAGGGTAAGACAGACGCAGAAAATATTAATGTGGCTGAGACTTTCTGTTTTCATGAATAGGGTCTTTGGTTGAGTCTCTGCGTCTCATTTTGGTCATTGAAGGTCTCAAGGAGGAGGGGAGGGGCATATTGGGCCGTCCCTTCGTGCTCCTCAGAGTCCTGACAGAATGAAAGGATGATGGTATCAACAGACATCTCTACCACTGCAAAGAAGAGAGTCGCAACAACATAGCTAAGGACCCAACAAACCTGCAAAAAACAACGATCTCCCTCATTAGTGAACTGGTAGATGCCTGGCCTACTCATACAACGTGCACTGCAATTTTATTTACCCTATTGTAAAACAGTAGGGCTTGCATTGATTTTAAACTAACAAACACTTGGGAGCTTTTGGATCCTTTTAGCAGTACCCTAAAACCTCAATGCAAATTTTTTTATTATCTAAAATTGAATTAAATATACATTTTACAGTATCGTTAATCCATTTAAATATTTGTTTCCCTCCAATCATGCAATAAAAGGGGTTTTTACCACCTGATGATGCAGCACATTCCTTGTTTACTTCTTAATTTGATTATAAATTGGATCTTAAAGTACATACCAGCACAGGAAACAGCGGAGAGGAGACTTTGTTATGGGCAGATCTGAACTTGTGAGTATCCAGCATAAGGAAAGCAAAAACAGCACAAGCAAGGCTGACGCATAATTTCCCAAGAAACAAAATGACATCTCCGATCACATTCACCTTTCCTATTCGAAGAATGTTACTGATTATCAAGTCGGTTGCAATTGCGGAGGCTCTAAAAAAACTTTTGCCGGTTATAGCAATCTGAAAAAAGTACAAAAGCATGTACAAAAAACGAACTGAGTTCACCAGTCTTCAAAATAATGTAACAGAAACAGACTCTAACATGTTAATTTGTGAAGTTCGGTTTTCTGTTTTTGGGTTTTCATATACTGTATACAATTTGGATTTGGATGCAAGTTAACCGATAAGTTGTAGAAGTAAGTTGCAACAAAATCCAAAGTGACTTGATGTAAGTACTATTACCATGCAGCATTTCTCAACTTACCATTATATAGGCATTTCGGTTCACCGATTTGATTGTCCACTCAGTACCCCTAAGTAAAAACCTGGAAGAATGAAAAGTCACTTTCCCAACCCAGTTTTCAGGGGTTGAATTAGCACCCTTCAGCTTCCGACGAATTGATTCAAGTAGAGAGCGAACTGATTCAACAACTGATACAATCAAAGAGCCAAGAGCCACAGACCCAAGGCTGTATCGCATAAGCCTCTTCATTGAAGAAAATACAGGAAGAAATGGAATCTCTGGCTGCATTAGCAATTTATTTCAAAGCAACCATTATCAGGAATCAGACATAATACTTAAAAATTTAGGGATGCCTAGTCAATTATCTCAATTGACCAGTCCATTACAAATATTATATATAATTCATGATGAAATCTAAAGCAAAAGCCTTAGCACAATCGAATACTACACTTTCATGTATATGTAAATACCCACACACTTTGAGCTTGGTGTCTTCATATCAAAGCATATGCAAGTTTTAACACCAAAAAACTTCCAGACACGTCATTGTTATGAACTTATGGTGATAGTTTAGAAGCATTGATGGGAAATGTTTCTAGGAAGAATTCAACATGTCTATATGCCTAATGCAATAAGCGGCAATAAACTAACTAAATCTAACAAATAATCTTATATTATTAGTAAAACTGTTTTAACTAATAATTAAGGCCTCAGAAGTATTGCACTTGAAGACAATGTAGTAATGAAGCATAGCATGTCAGTAGTGTATTTTGTATCTAAATTGGACCAACCATAAAAAGGCACCATTTGAATGTTTATGCATAAAATTTAGTAACTTACCGATGTTTCACCACGTGCCCAGTAATAGGAAGCAACAGAGCCCGCAATCACAGTTGCTGAGCAAGCTATGACAAATTGAGTAGCCCAGTAACATCCGAAGAGGTGGAAAAGAATGGAAGCTCCAATGTGAGGAGTGTAGTGAATGCTATAACCGCAGCAGTTGTCACAATTGACCCGTTTCAAGACAAGATCATATGCACAGCATTCGGAGTTGCAATTATTCTGAAGAACCTCGCCAGAGCTGAACACATTGAGAGCTGCTGAGAACCAAAACATGTAAAAAATTGCAAGGATGGTATATGGGATGACAGGGAAAAGTATAAGTGCCTGAACTTCTCCAATGACCTTTGCTGCAACCTGAATATAAAATTTAAGCAATTACCTTATCAAGCATTGCGGGCCAAACTTATTGCATAGCAGCTTAAGCAATTAATCCAATTTTTTCTTTTTTTAATTAAATAACATCAAATAACTGATACACCATGGGGGATTGGATTGCATCTCTGTTACCCAGATTTTTGACTAAACAATTTAGTGTGATAGTGAAATGAAATAGTCAAAATGGAACTCAGTTGAACTTTTTGGTAAAGTAATGTAGCAAGGAAAGAAGAAGTACATTCAAGAAGAGCTAATCATAAGAGTCGGTTTTATATGTATTATCAACAATATCAGCTATCTGCAACATGTACATGCAACAGTTATTATTTTTGTCCCTATTGAAAAGTTGCAGAACTTCCAACTTGAAAATCACTCCATTTGATGGTAACATGGCTCAAATTAATACATTAATAAATAAAAAAGAAAAATCAAATGCGCATGCTTTGTTTCCGATCATTTATAAAAGGTACATGCCTTGAGGACAGATGTTGCCAATAGGATGCGTCGAACAATAGCAATGGATGATAAGATGGAAATTATCATCACAGCGGTCATAATAACAGCAACTACTCGTAGATGTTGCAACTCCTGAAAGATAAAGGATATATAGTCAAAAATAAAGAGAATGGCTTCAGAATATATAATATATGATGGAACTGGATGGGACTCACCCTTCCAGATACATGATAGTACGGATCATGCTGGCCAATGATGGGGGACACAGCATCATTCCCAATCCATCCAGCTAAAGAAAAGGAAAATCACATCAGTAACACCGACAAACAAATATTGTTTCTTACAGCTCACATCAACAGATCTGATGTCTTTAACACATTCCCTTTGAATCAAATATATTATCATGCTACAGAAATATTTTAACCATGGGCTTAATTTAAAATGTTCATGACTCTCATGGTTGACACACATGTTCAACATCAAATTTCATGTTTTCCTCTTGCCTTCTTGCCATGGTCCTGGTATTATGAACGGGCTCTATGATGACAAAACAGCCTTTCATGCAAATAATGGGAGGGGTGCAAAAAGGAACCTACTTCTGACCTTTATGGTAGTAAAGCATCGTGACTGATATTATAAGTACATCAAAGAGGATGACAGTTATCCATGGCATTGCAGTAACAAAATGCCGGATCATGAGCAACCAAATCACGGATAAAAACAGTGGCAAGATGGTTCCACAAACAATTAGTACTGGCCACGCCTTTCCAATGTCAGCTATATATCTCTGCAACATGGCAAATCAATTATTAATTGTACACCTTGGGAATTAATTTAATTTCAAATTACAGATTCTTCATATGCGGGTTTTGGATATTAATGTGTCGCAAGAATGCCACAGTATTATTTATACGATTGCAAGAGATCATGTAACACAGTAACAGATTCCTCAACCTTTACGACAGATGACCGAGAATTGATTGATTGGTGAATGGATTCATCAATGATTATGTTCTCATTTATATGCACACCACCCATCTCCTTCCAATGCCGTAAAGACACATTTGATGCCCGTGCAATTAATTGGCAGCTCCAAAAAACTGGAAATAAATAAAAACTTCAAATATCAGCTCTTTCAAAGATTCTAATAAAAGTTTTTATTTACAATTTCACATCCTAATAGACTTACCATTTACACTTGGGAATATGACAGGGTAACAAGGACCTTGAAGTTGATATGATGTGTTTCTCATATCAGCAGGAAGTGTGTCAAAATAATCATAATTCCTATCTATCCAATCATCAGTGGAGAGACGAACATCTCCATCTGGATAATCACAGACCCAATTTAATGAATCTTCTGATGGAATTGGACAATCCATCAGGCAGATAGTCCGGGCATTGGACAGCTCAAATTGGCTGCTCTTCATACCACTTTCATACACTTGGTTGGGATTTACCCAATATGTGAGTTGTAGCTCTCGGAGATTGGGATTTCCATGCTTGTCACCACAGATATTTCCTTTGTAGTCCAGTCCATAAGTTAGCCTTGATTAGCAAAAAAAAAAACAAAGATCACAATGCAATAAATCAAAATAAGGAAGATATATGAAAGAAGGAAACGAAAATGTACAGACACACTGGTATGGAGTAAAAAAATTTCAAATCTATGGAAACATAAATCAAATTGCTGAAAACATTTACCCCACAAACCATGCCAATGCCATAACTTCAGACAATATAACTTAAATCAACCTTATATTCATGATTCTACAAAAAGAGAACAATTCCAGCCAATTTGAATTGAGAGCAAGGGAAGGGCGGGGAATGCCTTCAATTCCCCTCCCTTCTTTGACATTCTCTTCAAACCAGTGTAAGCCTTGATTTTATTATCCTTTCCTATAACAATGAGAAGAATGAAACTCGAGATGCAAATCCTTTACTAATTTAGGCACAATTGTAAATGAACTAAAGCGTTCTTCTGAATCTCAAATCATTGAATAATATCAATATAATACCCCCTAAAAAACAATACATTTATCCCAGGAAAAAAAACTCCCCAGTCATGCTTTGTGCTGCCGTTGGATGCTACTTGCTACTGAAAGATAGAAACCAAGAAAAAAATGCAGCAGAAAAGGCAATTTAAGTCTCAATACCAAGTTTAACCAAGCAAAAAAACTTAGAAGTTGCTCTTGAGTTTTTTTTTATCATTCTTTTCTTATTACTAAGAACTGGGAAACAAATAGACAACAGAATAGTTCTCAAGTTCCATAATAGAATTCAGCCAAGCTGTTCAAAATTTTGGGGAACAACAAATCAAACTTTTGTTGCTTCTTCAAAAGAATCGGAAAATTCAGGAAAAAAAAAACAAATAGAGACCCAACTAAAATACAAAATGGCATGTATCAAGTTTTAGCCTGAAAGGGATTTTATTGGGAATTCAAGGGATTTTCATAACATACCCAAAATGGGCCAATAAACTGTCAAAAAGAAATTTTAAAATAAAATAAATAGAGGAGACAGTACTTAGACAACTGGACCAGCAAATTAATTGTCTCGTGAAGCATTAAAAGCTGACTAATATGAAGTATTACTAGCTCTGGTGGAGGTTGTGGCTGTTAACACTGGGGGGGGGGGGGGGGGGGGCTTGCGTCTGTGAGTGCGATGGTGGTGCTGCTTGGGGAGGTGGCCAGGCTGTTCAGCCGCTAGTAGTTATTGGTCCACTTGTTGATGCTCTCTATGGGCAGCCTTGTTTAAGGAAACATAAAGCCATTGGAAAGGTATTGAGGGTGAACTTCTACCTCTTATTAGTTGTGAAAGTTAGGCATCTTGCATGGAAGGCTGCTGCCCTGCTTTTGCAGTAGCCCGCAAGCACAGGATCAAAAAGTGTAAGGCAGCTTAAAAGACTTGCCTCTTTGATTAATTAGGATGCCAGAATTTCTCGGACTTCTAGGTTGAGGCAAATGACTGATTTGGCTCTTAGGAGGACCTTGAGTTAGCCCAATGAGTTTGAAACTCCTGTCGTGGAATTTGCCAAAGTTCCATGATCAGGTGTCATTACTTTGCACTAGTACTTTGTTCCAGGCCTAAAAGGCTAACATCATTTGGCTGCAAGATACTCAACTAGAGAATGTGACAGAGGACATCGTAAAGCTTTTGTGGCGATGTTGTTTTGTGGATTAGTTGTTTCTTAGATTCATGTGGGCAGCCGATGCCATTCTTTTGTGGGATGAGCTTTCTTGTTTCTTGGATCTGATGTGGGATGAGCTTTCTAGTTTGCACTGCTGATGGGAGGTGGTGGTGTCTTGGGGAAGATTTCAATGTGGTGCGCTTCTTATGAGAAGATAGCTTCAATGGGATTTTTTCCTTCTATGGTTGGGTTACTCCAAGTTCTTTCATTATACGGCTAATTCCCGGATCCCCTTTGCTAATGGTATTTGCTTCAAACATGTATCATTTTGTTACTAGTTGTGTTGTGATGTTATTACTAGTTGCTTCTTTTAAGCTATTCTTGTATTTTGCTTTTCGGCACTCTTCTTTTTTTTTAATAAGTAAGATAAATTTATTAATATAAAATCGCATACAATGCATAAAATACAAAATTACAATACTAGGACAACAAACCGTCATTAACAACGTCCCAGATGAAAGAAAAATGAAAACCGAAACAAACCAATGAATATATGTCTTACTTAAAAAGACATCAATGGTTGTTGTATTTTTGGCACTCCTAGTGCGTAATCTTTTTCTAATAAAATTATCTTACTTTAAAAAAATGAAAATCATAGAAATTACACATCAATGGTTTGGTATCAATTCATTCATATATGCAATTTAAACTCTTGCGTTTTAAATTTTATTACACGTGTGCTTATCAAAATGTTATGAATAATATTTCTGTAAAATTTCCGTTGTATGATGTAATGACAAAGTTGTCCACAATCCAAGTATATATTTTTTATGCCAAAAATTAACCAATATATAGACTTCGATAAAAATAATAAATTAGGGGTATGTGCCAATTAAGGAAAGGTAGGGCAATTCTGATCCTCACCTGAGGGGGTTGCCTTTGTTGAATCCAAAGCTGGAATTAACAATCATGGCGACCCAGAAAGCAAAGAAGAGTATGAGAAACGCAACGTCCCTGCATTTCCTGTTGTGGTGTATGATATCCCCACCCGTCTGGGCACCCCCTCGATCGCTTGAAGGGTACCTCTCTCTCCCAATTACCGCACCCAGAGGACCCCTCATCTCCCGATACCATAAAATCACAAGTACACACTCGAACACAGAGACGGACACAGAGAGAGGGAGAGACAGAACAGAGACAGGGAGAGAAGAGCGGAGCTTGCTGAAGGATGGTGGGAAGTGTAAGTGAGGTGTAAGTGTGAATGGGTCTAAATTAAGAAGTTTTACGAGACAAAAGTTAAAACAGTACCTCTGGACCTAGTAGTCTAGTACAGATGTCTGTTCGTATCGGCTCGGCTCGGCTCGGCTGACTGGCTGCCCATTCCGACAAGCTCTTCGGCTGGACTGTGGACCGCGTGTTGGAACGTTGGGGCGGTGGCCTGGGAGGAAACGAATCTCAAATCAAAGCCGCAAAATGTGCAAGCTTTTTTATTTTGGGCAAAAGGGTACACACGGGCCTTTTGCTTTTTGGCTATCAGACTCCCCCATTTCTTACATAGGACACATCTTACGTAATAACTCGTGTGGTGTTTAGTTATTTAACATAATTTTTATAAACTAAATAAATCTTTTAAGTTTGAGTGAATGTTTAAGTCATTCAGGACAATAGATAACGATTAGCGAAAGTTATACATGACAAAATTAGTCTACGTGTGTCCTGATCGATATGACTTACTCGAAGCATCCACTAAGGTAACCAAGTATAATTAGCTAATTCAGGGGATAATTGAAGTCCCATAAGTAGCTGGTTAATATCCATATTCCCATATATGGCTAGCTAAAAGATAATTGTGTTTGTCATATTCTTGTATATGACTGGCTTCTAGTTGGATTCCCATATACTGGCCAAGTGATGACTTTATATTGATTGGTAGTGAGTGGGTAACTGTGTTGGACATGATTATGTTTAATAAACTTGTATAGTTGATTTTATTTGATTCTTGAAAATATGAGATGAATGAATATGGTGCGATAATGGTTGAGATATTTGGATGAATTGATAATGTTGATGTTTGTACTGATATGGTACAAATTGATATGATACAATATAGAATGACATGAGACAATATGATATGAGATGATATGGTGATGTGTTGTGATATGATGAAAGATGAAATGATCAGTTATTATTGATATGATATAGTGAAACATGATATAGTATGACAAAATGAGTTGAATAGTGATTATATTGGTTGTGGATTTGATTCCTGATGCATATTATGTTGATGTTTCTTACAATCATGTAAGGATTTAATGAACTGTGATGTATTTGTAGGATAGTCTATTTTACAAATGCTTGTTTGTGATATATGTCTTGAGATTTGTTTGTTTATAAGTTTAAATGGTTATGTGGGTAGTAAGAACACTACATTAGCACATAAATACTCCTGAAATGTAAGATTCTAGTTTTTGGTTGAGCCATAGGATAATGTGGAGTTATAGGTCACGTACTGAGTATATGTACTCACCTTTATGTTGTTAACATGTTTTTCAAGTATTATCGGACTAATTAGCGATTACCACTAAAGTTGAAAGTTGATGTATTTACTATTTGGTATAATAATTGATGTTATGATATTGTAATGTTACTTGACTATTTATTAGTTTATTTGTTATTCGAACAAGAGATTGTATAGACATGTGGTTAGCTTGATTTATAAAATAGTCTTTATTTGGTAATAAAGATATTATTTTGGTATTGTGCTCGGTGATACGAGCATTTTGGTTGTAGTTGGATCTAATTTGGAATTCGAGACCTCAGAAATCTAGTTGTTAACTTTGGATGTTTATTAATTAAAGAATTAGTAAAAAAATATATAAATAGGGGGAGAGAGAGAGAGAGAAACTCCTAGCATGCGTCATTTCTGTTTCCTGACTTTGGAGAGAGAGAGAGAGAAAGAGAGCGTGAAGAGAGCTTAGAGGCGGAGCTTGCCGAATTAGAGTTTGGAGCTTAGGTTTTGGGGTTGATTCATCTGTGAATCCTTACCAAGTAGATGTTTCTGAACTTCTTATCTCGATTCTGTTCTTGATATGTATGATTTCGGCATCATTTATGATATTTAGCATTAACCTTAGGTTTTAGGAAAAATCCAATTTTAAGCTGAATCTGGTGGGTTAGTATATAATCTATGGTGAAGATCTAATGTGGATAGTTTTCAGTATATGTTTATGTGATCTGGGAGTTTTATAACTTGTATTCATGAGGGTTGTGAGGGAAACCATGAGAATTTGTATCTAGATTTAGATAAATATAATCTATATATATGTGTGTGTGTGTGTGTGTGTGTCTGTTGTTACCGTATAATTTAGAGGCGTTTAGAACGCGTTTTGAGGTGTATATTGTAGTTTGTTGAGTAAAAGTGTGTTTGTGAGCGTTTGGGGGGTCACTAGATTGATTTCAAACGAATAACATGCTAAAAGGACAATGAACAGTATCCTTGGTGAACTATTAGGTTAGCGACGTGTTAAAGGTTGAGGGTCGAAAGGTGAAGGTTTGGTTCAAAGGGTCAAAGGATTGAAGGTTTGAGTAGCTTCGAGTCAGAATAGCTTTGAGCCAATAGCTTCGAGTCAGCAGCTTCAAGCCAGCAACTTCTAGTCAACAGCTTCGAGTTAGCAACTTCAAGTCAGTAGCTTTGAGCCAGCAGCTTCGAGTCAATGCTTCATGTCAGGATCTTCGAGGCAGGGCTTCAACCTTCATGGCTGGGCTTTGAGCATCGAGGCAGGTTTTCTAGGAAGCCTTTTGGGGCTGGTCCTTTTGGGCTATTTTTATTATTTCCTAACCCAAGGTTCGTGTATAAAATTTTGTTGTTTGTTTGGCATGAAATGTTATGTGGTATGGATACAGTTATCGTTTTAGAACCTCATAGCATTCGGAGGCTTTGATTGTGGGGTTTTGTTAATTTGATTGGCTAGTCAACCGAGATCCCATATAGGGCTAGCTAGAAGCCGAGGTCCCCTACATAGCTGGTTAAAAGCGAAAGGTCCCATGTGTGGCTGTTTTCCATGCTACGTTTCCACTATGGCGGGCAAGTTGTAAGAGCCTTGCCCTGTACTAATCAACTGAGTTGTAAACTGTTTGTGTAACTTAATTGTGTGGACCTTGTGTGTTTATGCTTTTATTAGTATTGCATAATACCATATTGTGGGGACACTATTGTGTGTGTTTATGTTTTCATTGGTATTGCATAGGACACTATGTATATTGTTATGTGGTTATGCATTCACTGGCACATGTATACACAAGTAGTGTGTTATAGGTCACCTACTGAGCCTCCCTATGTTATTGTCTTGACTTTCAGGTTCAGGCAGAAGATAGCCACATGGTTTGCAATCGAGTAGATTGATCAAACTGGCTCTCGTTGATGTATGAGACTATGTGATCAGGGGAATTTTGACCACTTTTTAGGGCTATTTCGGATACATTTCCATACTCTTGCTTCATTTATTGCCTAATTACGTTATATTATCACTTTTTCATGCCCTAACCCAGAATAGAGGATTTCTTGAAGTTTTGTGGTATTTTTTGTTATATTTTGACAGGAATCTAAGAATCAAAGAAGAATTTACCATATCATCAGAAGGAAATTAGAATCTCAAAGACCTAGAGAACACGACGGGCTAATTTAAAGTTGGTTGGGCAAAGGTCGAGTGAAGCCAATTTTGCATATTTAAAGTCTAAGAGCCTCACTGAAGAAACCATCCTTCTTGTCGGGTGAAATTCGAGGTGGTTAGTTGATGGTTGGGTGAAGGACTCTTCACCTAGCCAAGTCAGGTGAAGCTTATTGTTGCATATTTGGAGTCTAAAAGCCTCATTGTAGAAAATATCCTTCTGGTCGGGTGAGATCCGGTGTGACTAAATGATGGTCGGGTGAAGCTTTTTTCACCCGACGAAGCCCAAATTTCGGCATTGGAATCGTCATTTTGGCAGCTTACTTAGTCCCTTCTAGAAGGAAGTCATTTGAATAAAGAATAAGCATAAACTCTGAAGTTAAAGTGTAATTAAAAGAAGAAATTCAAATTCAAATAAAGACTTTGCATTGGGATAGGAGCATTTTGAAGAGATAAATGGTGAGATTTAATACATTTTCAAATTCAAATTCAAAGGTGGAGTTACAAGAGAATAAATGGAAGTATTTGCATAGAGAAATTATGAAGGAATAATTGAAAATTCAAATTCAAAAGTTTAAATTCAAGCTAGGAAGGCTATAAAAGGGGCATTAATTCATCATTATAAGGATCCAATTTTCTATCATCTTACATCCTCATCTAAGTAGAGAAAAAGAGCTTTTGAAGAAGGTTTGGGTATCAATTGGAGCATGAAGGCAATCTGCTTGAAAAAGAAGATCAACATTGGAAATTCTTTGACAATTAAGCAAGCTATTTTTTGTATTCTTTTAAATCTATGTGTTGCATTTCTTTTGTCTTCAATCAAACTATGAAAGCTTAAAAACCCTTGATTGAGGTTAGGATAAAGTTTGACAAAATAAATTAATTTGCAATATTTTAGTTTAATTTTTTTCTCTTTGTGAGTGTTTATTGAATATCTTGGGTTCAAATATAAAATGGACTTGATTACTTTATTTTATCATCATAGGTATTTATGTGAAGTATTGAAAAATAAAACATAATTACTGAAAAAATCAAGATACTCAAACTAGGGGTTACATAATTTGCGAAAGCCACTGTAAAACATAGGATATCAAGTTAAGAGTGTGTGTGATACTAGCTTTAAACTAAACAACCCAAATCTTAAAGGGTCACCTTTATTAATTGAATATTTCTCTACTTTAAAGTGTTATTCCATCTTTCACATTCCTCAAAATAATTTGTTTAAATTCGGTTCTGTTTCCATAATATTCCAATTAAAAATCTCTTTACAAACTAGTTTAAAATTTTCAAATTCTTCATCCTTCCCTTGGGTTCGATATCCAAACTTAAAAATCCACTTTATTACTTATCACGATTCGTACACTTGCAAAACGACGATTACTATGTCCATTTTGATTGTTTTGTATTATTAATGTAGTTTCTTCTTAGACATGGGTCCGTGACTGTTATACTGGTTTTCATGATATATTTACTATACTGTGATAATATTTTATTTGATATTTCATTTAGTTGCATGGTTTTGAGAGTGTACATGAATAGTTTCGTTGTATGATCGTACAAGTGCATTCTAGATAATACCTGCGGTGTGTCCTTTTCGGTGCTAGTCATCAACCCTTTATCTTCGGGTGTGGGTAGGAGGTAGTTACAAGCCCGATTTCGAGACTCCTGGAGTTGGGGGCGTAACAAGATTAATAACATATTATTATTAAATGACAATGATTCCTTTTTATTCCATATCATATGAGAATGCGCATATATACTCCCATTGTATAATGTGGAGGTGGTAGGTTGATTTTGGGACAACACCCGTCATGTAGTCTTTTTTAGATGTTAATTATTAACCCTTTACCTTTTGGGTGTGGGTATGGGATCAAATCATGATCTCTTGATCAATTTCATAGAATGAACAAGATTTTTCATCACTATAATCCATCAAGTCAATCGAATGAGGCAAAATACAAGTTTCCAGCCCAGTTTATCAAGTTACCCCAACACTATGGTTCTCCCACCAAAATATGATCTATTTGTCAACAAAAACTGATTTACCAATCTTAACCACCCCTTTTTGGCATCACATTAACAAAATGAAGGTTCTTGCAACCAACATAACCCATATTTTCGTTCAACATCAAACTATTGAATTCAAATCCACAATTTCCAAAATTCAAATTATATATCAATTCTAGTGTTTTTGCATCATTTACAACAAACCAAAAATTCAAATGTAAGGGGTGAGAAGAGCTATAACTACCTACTTAGCTCTCTAAAATTGATCAAAGCACCAAGAACCATCAAGTATATGTTCCTCCCTTTTCTCCTTTTCTTCCACCTTTTGTTTTTGTGGAGCATACGTAAGTGAACGTGAACCCAAAAATTCAATCTACATGCACTAACCTTTCTCTTTATTATTTTTATTTATTAATTTTATTTTAATATTATCTTATTATTGTTTTACCCGTTTAACTCAAATAACCCTCCTAAAATTATAAAAATAAAACCTGAACTCCAAATATGGCCTAATTAAGGTTAAAATGACTATTTCATTAATCACATCATCATTCAGACATTAGTAAAAATCATTGAATACTATCTTATGAGCTACCTAAAAAATAAGTCTTTACAAAAGTAAAGAGATAGCAACTTAGTGATGTTACTAAAAATAAAATGAGAAAGGCCAGCCAACCAAAAAAACTAATAATTGAGGTTGACAATAAGCTAAAGTTGGTGGTAGTTGTGGTAATAATCACCAAAAATAAAGATTGAGAATCAAAAAGTTAAACCGAAGCCCACAAGAATGTCACTCAAAGGGTACTATTTTTATTGTGGCATTTGGGTGCACAAGGCTAGATTATGCTCTTAGAGATAACATATGTAAGGTTTTTAACACAAAAGGAAGAAATGTTTTATTTAGGGAATGCCAACATAAGGTTTAAAATAAAATACAAGTAAAAGATTCTTGTTTAATTTATAGGAAACAAGGACACTTTAAGGTAGAGTGTTGGACATAAAAAACCTTTAATTTTTAATTAAATTAAAGAAAATAAATCACCAATTAAAACATGTAGACCCTATAGTTCTTTGTCCTTTTTATGTTTAAAAATGTATAGAAAAACCAAAAATTGTTTTCTAAAGTATAAAATAAAATTTAAAAAGGCCTAAGTGACTGTGAGGTTGAGCAATCAATGTTTATACTCTAATTGTTTATACCAATATCAATTGTAGCAATGTCATTTCTTATTTTATTTTAATTCCTATATTTTTCTAGCATGTTAAATCTATAACATAAAGGACCTTGGGTCCTACATCTCTATTTCCAAAAACAAAAAATTATTCTCTAAAAATTACAAAAACAAGTTTAAAATAAGGCAAATACTCAACTTTTAAGATTATAAGTATCGATTATGGGTGTTGTGAGGGTGTCACCCCTTCCTTACATGACTCATGGACCTTTTATATGGAAACGTAAGTCGTTTTTTTAGTGATCATTCAAATTTCTATGTTACTTAGTGGTGGCTCCTTTTTATTTTATTTATTTTTCATCCTATTATGTTTTTATTTATGAATCCGTTGTGCAAATGATGACTCAAAGACTATACTTGATCCTAATCAAGTCAAAAAAACCAACAATGAGTCCAGACAAAAACAAGCAATGATAGTTGCATCCAGAATTGCATAAAGCTTCAAATTTATATTGATTGAGAAATAACGTTTTGTTAATTCCATCAAGATTTTTTTATTTAGTTGAAAAGAAACTCCTGAATTTGGATGACAGCTTATATTTACTACTTGTTAGGATTAACACTGATGTGAATCATTATGCCTTTCTGGATTGGAGGGTTGATACATATAACTATTTATAATAAATTGGGACTTGGGAGCTAATATAGATAAGGGTTAATGCCGATAACTTTGTATTTTTGATTATGGAGTGTTGATGCATATAAGTGTGATATAAATCACTGTTTATTTTCATATTTTCAAAGTGTTGATATGATCGAGAATTGATGTAGATCATGGTGCATTTTTGGATAGAGGCCTTGATCAAAACTTACTATTCATTTGTTGACCAATAATGCTCATGCATTGGCTTTGACCTTTAATGTTCACTTTTTAAAGTGTGCGCTCAAGTGAAACAATATGTATATCTGTCACGCCCCCGAATTCCAGGGAACCTGGAACCGGGTACATGACTTTCCCTTGCCCGCACCCGAAAGGTCAAGGGGTTGGTGACTAGCACCAATAAAGACTAAACCGCGGGTGCTGTTTCAAATATACAACCCTGTACAGTCATACATCAAAGGTAATCCTGTACTTTCCCATATATCATCATGCATACAATGAGTCAAACAATCATACGGACATCACATCATACAAGATACAAATACAACCGTCCACGGACCCATGTCCGGGATATCACATAAAACAATACAGAATATAATCAGATCTACATCGAGTAGTAGGGCGTCCTCCTGGAAGAAAGTCCTCCACTAGTCTCGGGTCACACCTGAAAAAGGTAAACAACAAGTAGGGGTGAGCGACAAGCTCGTTAGGTGACCCCAACACTCCACATCATGCAACACATATAAGTCTATACTATATGCTCGGTGTACTCGTGCACCGTGTAGTGTGCACAATCATCAGGACTCGCCTGCTCACACACAGACAACTTGTCCACGATCCTCCATGGGATCCCAGCTCAAGGCACTCGGCCCTAGCTCCACGAGCTCAACGGCTCAACTCAGGCCTTAGCCTGTCCACAGCGCAATATGCCCGGCCACAGTCGCCATACAGGCCTGCCATCGGTGCATATGCCTGCCACGTCAACCACATAGCACCATCGGTGCATCACGGTGAGAACCCAAACAAGTCACGGAGTCCATGCCCCAATACCTCACACCAACATACTAACATTAGTATGACATGTCATTCTCAACATTTCCTTTGGAACTGAGCCGGCTTTCACAAGTAAATCCCCAATCCTTGATTTGTGAAAGAAGTACCCATAGCAGCTATTTTCTTGAAATCAAAAGTCCCGGCATTGGGTTCCCATATCATAAATAAGATAATCTGATTTTTGGGGATTTTTCTGAGATGTCTAACCCACTTTCCAAAAATTCACCACTACGAACTTTTGGGTTTTTCTGAGATTTTACACTAAATCCTAATTTTCACATTTTGAAAGAGTGGGAATTGATTTTTCTAGTATTTTTCTTTGAATCCAAATGGGAGGTATTTCGTTATTTACATAGTAACTTAAGTATAATACGATGTAAATAGGTCCAGTCCAGTGTTGTCCAGTGTCCAGTTACACTGTTGGAGCTGCGACTTATAGCTCAGAACCTGCGACTCGTAGCTGCAGAACGGCGACTCATTGCCGCAGAGTGCGGAGCTGCAGCACGCCTCGAAGACTCGAAGCGAGGCTACGATCTTCGACCTTCAGACTACGACCCTATGAACTACGACCCTATGAACTACGAACCTTCGAACTACGGGTCTACGAACTACGACCCTACGAACTACGAACCTTCGAACTACGGGTTTACGAACTACGACCCTACGAACTACGAACCTTCGAACTACGGGTCTACGAACTACGACCCTACGAACTACGAACCTTCGACCTACGAACTACGGGTCTACGAACTACGACCCAGAACTTCGGATTTTCGTTAGTTCGACCCAGTAACGCGCCTAGGGTACTGTTCATCGTCGTTTTTACCTGTTCTTCGTCTAGAACACGCCCAGGAACTCCCAAACGCTCATTAACACCCCTGTTTCACAACAAACTACGATATTTACCTCAAAACGCGTCCAAAACGCCTCTAAATCGCGCAAAAATAACAGAAACACGTAAAAAATTCTAGATTTCCAGAAATCTAGATCTAAACCCAGATTTCCATGGTTGACTTATCAACCCTCATGAAAAACACAGTTAATCAACCCCAAAATCACAGAAACATATATCCACAATGATATAAAACCGTTCTTAACCACAGATCTTATGCTAAACCATTAGATCTAACCCAAAATTGGTTTTCCCCAAATTCTAAGGTTCATGCTCAATTTCATAAATCATGATAAATTCGTGCAGATCCAAAACAAGAGAGAGATAAGATGTTCAAGTATACTTACTTAAAGTGAATCTTTGAGCTCCACGAACCCAAATCACCAAGGCCTCCAAGCTCTCTCAAGCTCTCTGTCTCAAACGTACAAATGTAAAACGTAAAGTGAAAGCTTCTTCTTTTTTTTTCTGCTATTTATATTTCTGCCAGTCAACTGACCTAGTCAACCATTGACCCAGTCAATAATTGACCTCCCAACACAAAAATTGACCTCCAAGGCCCCGAATCAGAAATTGAGTCAAACTACGGTCAAAGCGCTCGAAATGACGAGCATAACACTAAATAAATATTATTACACCTAAATGACCGCTCAAACGCAAAGTCACCAATAAACCCCAAAAAGTCAACAATCGGGTCAAACGGGGCCCCAACTCGAAATCGGGCCCAAATACAGTCAAAATGCTCACATCGACGACTACACTACCGTCCAGATAGTTACATTCCCATAGAATGGTTATCTCTCAAAACTACCCAAATACGAGTCTTTATAATATCTATCCCGTCCATATAGAATGTAGTTTAATAACATATAAGGTATAATTAATATAAATCCTAAATATCATAATGTGTTTTAAATTCGTGCGAATTGATGCAGTAAAATCAAAACAGATAATATCTCAATATTATCTCAATATGCATAGTTGACCTACAACTTATCTTAGCGTTAACAAGTTGTATTGGAGCAAAATGATAATCCTAACAATAAGCCTTCTTGTTTTGGAGTTATCGTAAATTCTTGAAAATAAGATTAGTTATCTTAAAAACTAGAAACATATTCTTTAGTGTTCATCATATTTTTCATGGGACTAAAAAGGGCCTAGAGATTTAGTTGGAACAGAGCGGGTTAAAATTGTCACACTTGAATTACTGTGCAAGTGGGAATGACAAAATAAACCTTAATGTCTCGACTAGATTTGATCCTTACTGACAAGGCATTGGTCGGGCCCAACCACCCCCAGGATCTAACCAATTTCGAACAGTCCAAACCCACGGCTGAGATTGAGTTTGACATCCTAATAAAATTCACGGGAAAAATGACTGCAAAATTTACGTATTCATTGATATTATATAATATATATATATATATATAAATTCATAACGGTAGCCGTTAGATCTGGGTTAATGAATGGGTTTGGTGGCCGCGTAGAGGACTGTCGCTCGACACTCCATATTTCCACTTGCTCTCCTCTCCTGCTATCCGTACTTCCTGTTTTAAAACAAAATTGTTTTTCCTCTGGCCCATCTCTCCCCATCCCTTCGCTATAATTCTAAATAGGAGGCTCACTCTTTTCTCACAATTTCCCCGCTTCTCCTTCTGCACGCTTTTCTCACAATTGCTACTCTGTCGCTGTCTCTGCAACTCTCTGCAATTCTTCTCTCCTCTCTCGGCCTGACCCGATTCGCCATTATAGCGGGACACCTCTCTCTTTCACACACACACACACTCTCTCTAGCAGCCTGAATACTTGGTGGATTGGTTGACTATTTACCCACGCAAGAATCCACAATCGACATGGGTACGTTTATGTTGTTGATTTGGTTTCCAATGTTGCTTCTGCTTTTGGGGTTCTGCTTTTGTTTCTTTCTTCTCAACAATCTGTTTTGATATCTTCTTCCTGTGATCTGAATGGTCTCCCCGGACAGGGTCTACAACAACAAAAATTCAGTTTCCCAAGTGAATTCTGTATCTTATGGTCCTGAGTAAGAAATCGATAAATTCGGTTCACAGTTTCGTTTAAAAGAATGAAAGAAAAGAAATTGATTATGATATATTTTTGCTGCTAAAGAGCAAAGAACTGTATTTTATTTTTTGTGCTGCAGGTCCTGATGTTCTAGAATTTTCTATGATCCGAACTCGTTTATTGAAATTTTGGGGCTAATCACATATTAATGGCCATATACTTTAATGATTTGTCTGCTCTTTACAACTTTCCTCCTTCAACGGGGGACATATGCATTAATTTTCTGGTTCTTGTTCTCCATCTAAATTTTGAATTCAAAGTTTGATGTGGTTATTAATGCGTTCATTATTTTATTCTATTATTTTGCCAACTTATTAATGAACCCCAACAGATCCGAACATGTTATCGACCGCAAGAACTTGTGTCCAGTACTGACAAATCTTTTTAATTAATTCTTTGGTTAATGCAGAGAACATGGAAGAACACTCGGTGTCGGTGGTACAATCCGACGCTTCACTCGAGCAAAAACGGGATACAACCTCGGATCCCAAAGAGGCCAGTGATGGTCGCTTCAACTGCAACATTTGCTTAGGCTCTGTGCACGACCCTGTCGTCACCCTCTGCGGGCATCTGTACTGCTGGGTATGCATCTACAACTGGATCCACGTCCAAGAGTCATCACCGGACACGTACCACGGACAAAAATGTGCTGTTTGCAAGGCTCCCGTCTCGCCAAACTCGCTGGTCCCTTTATATGTCCGAGGAGACCCCAATACCCACCCCAAAATGCCAAATCCAGGTTTGGTTGTGCCTCCAAGGCCACGACCCTTGCACTCATTGATAGACAGCAGTACTTCGGCAACCGAAAACACTTCAGTACTCCCCGGAAATGACCAACCTACACATCCAAATACAAGCCAACACGTTCTCGATTATGACTCACTGGAAGAGCAGCTTTACTTGGCTTTCCCTTACGGAGGATATTCCACACTGGGGTCACCTGATGACACCATTACCTTGAGAACTGCAACAAGACCGATAGGATTGTTGGTCCATGGCCGCATATTCCCAGGGTCCGCTGCAGGTGTAGTGACACACCATGACAACCTTTATCATATGGGTAGCCGTGGGCTCAGAAGGCAGGATTTTATGATAGCTGATAAGTTTCTCAAGAAACTGTTTCTTTTTATGTTCTGCTGCTTTGTTCTTTGCCTTTTCTTGTTCTGAGATCTCCAATTGTATCCATATAATATATACACCTTAGTATGTAAAAAAAAAAAAAAAAGGAGTTGAGCTTGTTCCCACATCACCAAAAGTTCTAAGATGTTGCTCAACCGAAGTTTTAATGGCAAATTTCAATATTGATGTTTCAATTTTCAATTTTTTATGTTGCACTTTTAGTCTTAAAAGTCTATTCCTATTTTTGGAAATATAAGATTATTATTTTGTATAATTTATTTATTTTATTCAAAACTTATACTTCCGATATTTTTAAACTCTTTTTTTACTATTTTTTTTCTCTTTTTCATTTCCTACAATCCCTCAAAATTTCACTTCTATCAGCAAAAGTGTTCGGGAAATTAATAGTTAATTTCTAACTTCAAATCTCATTTTAGAAATCGAATGAAAAACTATTTTTACCAAAAAAATTAAATTTATCTAGAAATTATCGGAAAACTTGGGATGTTGCTATTTTGGTCAACAAGCAGGTTGACCAAATCTCCTTCACGAGGAAATCTCTGTCTAGAAATTTCCAACACGAGGAAAACTTGGGATGTTACTATTTTTAACATGCAGGTTCTTCTCTCGTGCTGTGTATATTAGGCTATGTGTGATGTCGACTTGTCGTTTGGGGAAAAATAGGAAAGAAACAAATTTGCATTGTTTGACACTTTGACCAAAAACAAAGCAGTAAAAGGAAACTTGTGACTTGAGGTGGGCTGCTGGGAGCCCAACCAATTTTGACTGAATTTTAACTAATCCAAGTAGATTAGTCCCTTATTCCAACTTTTTCATAGAAGTCATGGTCGCCAATGCTTAGCGTAAAACAAAGCGTATATTGTATTTTTAAAAATGCATCTTATTCCAAACTTACAAAGAATATTTGATTTGTGTTGTGTTATTTTAAAATATTTTATTTACCAAAGTTTTTTTTATATATATACTAGGCTTGATGTAACATGTTTTCATATATTACAAAAAAAAATGGTGATGTTAAGTGCAAATCTCTTTTGCACAGGTATTTAATGTGTCAACGACTCAACATTAGACATGTACAAGAGGTTTTGCGTAAAAGAAACTTGTATATAGATTTTTATTTTCTTATATTATTTTTTTTATGCATAATTTATATTTAAAAATAAATAAACTTATATTATTTCTAAAAAATAATTATTTTTGATTTTTACTATATATATCATAATTATTTTATTTTATGATAAGGGTGGTCTTAACTAGGCCTGATGCAAACTAATCTGGTAGGTGATGACACACTCATTCCAGCTTGCCAGGTCAGCAGGTGATTGCATAAAATAAAATCCGGTATTTTACAATCAATTTTAGATGGAAAAAACTTTGGACAAGCGTACACACCGAACCTCATTTTAGATACGGAACTCGCGTTCGGATCCTCCATTGCAATAGTTTCTATGGTTCTTTTACGATAGAAATAAAACGACATCGTTTTATATAAAAATAAAAATAAAACTGATCTGTATCAGCCTTCCTTTTCCATCAGCTCTCCTCTCTTTCAATCTCTCCCTGATGATGCATCCGTGCTCTGTGTGTATACCCTGTTGGAATAAATTCCATCATATAGGGCCAAACATGTAAATATTAAATGTGTTGTGTTGTCTTTGGAAAAGCCTAAATTAAAGTGATCTAATTACAGATTTTAAATAAGGCTTAAGGGTATACTTGTCATGGAATTAATGTATAGATACCAGACTGCTATTTTTAATTTGATGAGGGGCCGAATTGAAAATAGCAAATACTATATATATAGGGTTATGGTCCCCAAATCGCACGACGGCTTATTAGGTCCAGATCCCCATCGATGAACTATTGAGAACAACGGTTCATAAGAGTCGTGTTGATTTGGAAGATCACAACCCGTTGATCAAACTCCAGCGATGGATTCAGGTACGCTTCCGATTTAATATTTTAGATCAAACAATTTCTAGGCAAATAAAGATCCTGCAGTTTATTAAATTCTAACAATTGGTATCAGAGCTTAATTGCGCTAGAATTGTTTGATTTTGCTTTACCGATAATTTCTATTCCGCTGCAATTATATTTTGTTCATCGGGTTGATTGCGTTGAGGTTTTCGAACATAAGCCTTAAATTCGTAAGGTTCCGGTTCCGTAGTCTATGTTTTTTTTCTTTTTTTTTAAGGGTTTATTATTATAATTGTTGATTGTGTTGATCTGCTGGCAATTAATGAAGAGTTTCAATTGCGAATTTGATTGTATGTATTGTCGAAGCATCGCTTTAAAATTACTGATCAGGGTCTAAGTGAATTATTCGACATGCTTTTAGTTTTCTCTCTTGTATTAATTGTGCAGCATATAGATTAACAATTCATGACAACTTTATTTATGTGACCAATATCGATGACTATTTTCTTATGTGTATCATGAATTTATCCTGGAAAAAGGAATTATATTTTTTTTTTATGATACATTAGTTATACTCGATAAAGAGGAAATATTTAAAGGCATGGCAGCATATGTTTGTGTGTAATTTTAAAGGCATCAATTTAGCATAACCTACATTATTTTGGTCTCTTAAATTACGTAAATTAATGTTAAATTAATTATAGACATAATGGATTAAATAATATTTTCAGCTACACATTACGTTTAAAAAAAAACCCTTTATTATGTGTAGAAGCAATATTTCGATTATGTTCGAGCTTGGGCTTATTGGGTGATTTAATATTATATGTGATGTATATGCTTGGAAAATACCAAAAATTGGAATTGGAATATGCCAATTTTCAGATTTAAAAACTAACCCTATGCCAATATTAAATATATACATCCAGTATATCTTTAAATTTGGAAAATTAAATATATCACATCTAGTATATGTCATGTATATTTGAAATTGTGAGTACCGAATATGTGTAAATCTGGGAATTAAACATAACTTTATTTTCAGTTTTTTCGTGTAATATGCCCCAAATTAGTAGGAATTTGTAATTGGAATTTTATATCATGCAAATTATTTGTGTTATATAAATTATATCCTGTAATTTATTTTGTGGTTTAAATTATTGTGATGAATTCAATTCACATAATTTGATGATTGCATATTAAATTTGTATAATATGTGATAAATTTAAAATACAGAAATTATTTGGTAAATCACAAATTCAGATATTTTATGGTAAATCATTTATGATTAAATTTTAGTTGTTCATCATTCTAAATGTTTAATTGAAGCATGATGTTGCCAAAGTGACCTCTCTTGTGTAGATTATTTATAAGGGATGTTGAATGTTTGTGGGTGTGTAAATTCATGCGGGTATTAACCGGCCCAAAGGAAGGTTTAATATTTGGCCGAATTACACACACACCTGTGGTGGTAAACATGTGATGATTATAAGGTTTATTTTTACATGTGAATAATAATTCGATCCAAAGATAGATTTATTATTTGACATGAGTTATTATCAATGTTTGATCACTACAACAAGAGTACCATTTACAATTAATATTACTGTCCAAAGACTTGATATTAATGTTGTGCTAGGTATCTTGAGATGGGACTTACCATTATTTGAATTTGTTGATTATCATATTTGGTTATTAATGTGAGCATATTTGGTTATTTTGTTTTCAGCTAAGGTTTCTACTATATCTGCTAATGTCAACTCAATACCCATGCTTAATGGGACCAACTTTAAGGATTGGAAAGAGAACATTGAAATTGTTCTTGGTCGCATGGATCTGGACCTTGCACTTCGGTGTGAGCAACCTCCTTCTCTTACGGATGCAAGTTCTTCTAATGCTATAAAGAACTTTGAGAAGTGGGATCGCTCAAATCGCATGAGTCTCATGATCATTAAGCGCGGCATTCCTGAGGCATTTAGGGGTGCGGTATCTGATGATATCGTTACAGCCAAAGAGTTCCTAGCCGAAATTGAGAAACATTTTGCGAAAAACGATAAGGCAGAAACAAGCACGCTTTTGCAAAGCTTGATTTCTATGAGGTATAAAGGCAAAGGAAACATAAGGGAGTACATTATGGAAATGTCTCATCTTGCTTCTAAACTTAAGGCATTAAAGCTCGAGTTGTCGATGACTTGCTTGTGCATTTGGTATTAATCTCTCTTCCTGCACAATTTGGTCAATTTAAGGTCGGTTATAATGATCAAAAGGAAAAATGGACTCTTAATGAGCTCATTTCTTACTGTGTGCAAGAGGAAGAGAGATTGAAGCAAGATAGAACCGAAAGTGCTCATTTGGTCATTACCCATAAGGATAAGGGCATAAAGAGAAAGAATATGGAAGTCGTAAAAGGTCCAATGAAAAGAAACAACAACAAAATACTAAGGGTTGTTTCTTTTGTAATAAGTCCTGGACATATGAAGAATGATTGTACCAAATATCACGCTTGGCGTGCTAAGAAAGGTACACTTCTCACTTTGGTCGCTTTCGAGGTTAATTTAGCTTCGGACCTAGAAACACGTGGTGGTTAGATTCTGGTGCTACTACTCACATCGGTGTTTCTATGCAGGGTTGCCTGAACTACCGAAAGCCAAGTGATGCTGAAAGATACATTTTTGTGGGCAATGGAAACTCGGTAGAAGTTGAGGCTATTGGGTATTTTAAGTTGTTATTAGGATCTGGTTATTATTTGGATTTATTGGATACTTTTGTTGTACCGTCTTTTAGGCGGAATTTGGTTTCAGTTTCTTTATTGGACAAATCAGGTTATTATTGTTCATTTGGAAACAATCAATTCAGTTTTATCTATAAATTCAAATGTTGTGGGAACTGGTTCTTTATGTGCATATGACAACTTATATTTGCTTGATACAATTGCTTCTTATAATGAAACCTTGCATGTGGAATCAAAGGGTACTAAACGCAAATTAAATACAGATAATTCAGCCACATTATGGCACAAACGATTAAGTCACATCTCTAGAAATAGAGTTGAGCGGCTTGTGTCGATGGGATTTTAGATTCTCTTGATTTTACAAACTTTGGTGTTTGTATTGATTGTATCAAGGGAAAACAGACTAAAATAAAGAAATTGGGTGCCAACAGAACTACGATGTCTTAGAATTGATACATACGGATATTTGTGGTCCATTTCCTACAACTTCTTGGAATGGTCAACAATACTTCATATCATTCACGCTATGGGTACCTATTTCTTATTCATGAGAAATCTCGGTCTTTGGATGTGTTCAAAAATTTTAAGGTCAAGTTGAGAACCAACTCAAAGAAAAGAATAAAGTGTGTCGTCTGATCGTAGTGGTGAATACTACGGCAGATATGATGGTTCAGGTGAACAACGTCCAGGCCCATTTGCACAATTCCTAGAGGAATGTGGAATCGTCCCACAGACACCATGCCAGGATCGCCTAGCATGAATGGTGTAACCGAAAGACTAAATCGAACACTTAAGGATATGGTAAGGAGCATGATTAGTCATTCTACCTTACCAGACTCACTCCGGGAGAAGCACTAAAGACAAGACTTATATTCCGAATAGAGTGCCAACTAAAGCAACTGCCAAAACACCTTATGAACTTTGGACAGGCAAAAAGCCTAGTCTAAAGCATTTTCACATTTGGGGATGTCCAGTTGAGGCAAGGCCTTATAGGCCACATGAAAAGAAATTGGACTCCAAAACATTGAGCAGCTTACTTTATTGGCTACTCGAAAGATCTAGGGGCTATAAGTTTTATGATCCCACACTTCGGTCTATTTTTGAGACCAGGAACCGCAACATTCTTTGAGGATGTTGAGTTTGGGGGGGAGAAATAAGGTTAGAAATATTGTCTTTGAGGAGGAATCAATCTCGATTCCTATTATTGCTTTTGATAATGTACAGGATTCTTTGCCTATCATTAATCAAAAAGCGAATTCAGATCCTCAACTAGATGATGTTGATCAAAACCCCATTCATGAAGAGCAAACTCAACAACCTCAAGATCTAGTGCCATTAAGGCGATCCACTAGAGAAAGGAGAAATGCTATTCCTGGATGATTATATTGTATTTCTTTTGGAACATGAGGAAACCATAGGAATGATGGAAGATGATCCAATCAACTTTCATCAAGCCATGCAAGGTTCCAATTTTCAAAAGTGGATTGATGCCATGAATGAGGAGTATAAGTCTATGCAAAACAATAAAGTTTGGGAACTTGTCCCATTACTAGAAGGTGCAAAGCCCATTGGTTGTAAATGGATTTTTAAAAAAAAAAGGGATTCGCAAGGGTAATGTGGAGAGGTATAAGGCTCGTCTTGTAGCAAAAGGCTTTACTCAAAAGGAAGGAATTGACTTTAAAGAGACTTTCTCTCCGGTTTCAACGAAAGACTCTTTTAGGATAATCATGGCTCTTGATGCACATTTTGACCTTGAGCTTCATCGATGGATATCAAAACGACTTTTCTCAATGGTGACATTGATGAAACGATATATATGGTGCAACCAGAAAACTTTGAGTTGGAAGACCCAAAGAATATGGTTTGCAAATTGACAAAATCTATTTATGGACTCAAACAAGCTTCATCGGTGGTATCACAAATTTCATCAAGTGATTATCTCGTTTGGTTTTGAGACAAACACTATTGATAATTGTGTATATCACAAATTCAAGGGGAGTAAACTTATATTTCTCGGTTTTATATGTTGATGACATACTGCTTGCCACAAATGATATAGGCATGTTGCATGAAACCAAGAAATTTCTATCAAATAATTTTGAAATGGAAGATCTTGGTGACGCCTCTTTTGTATTAGGGATCCAAATACAACGAGATCGCTCTCATGGTATTCTTGGATTATCACAAAAGAGCTATATCAATAAAGTTCTTAAAAGGTTTGGCATGCGGACAAGAAAACCAGGTGACACCCCTATAGCTAAGGGAGACAAATTTAGTCTCAATCGGTGCCCTAAATCTATTCTTGAAATTAAGGAAATGCAAAACATTCCTTATGCATCAAGATAGGGGAGTTTAATGTATGCTCAAGTTTGTACACGTCCAGGATATTACATATATTGTTGGTATGTTGGGCAGATATTTAAGCAACCCTGGGATGGATCATTGGAAACGACCAAACGGGTTATGAGATATTTGCAGAAAACAAAAGATTACATGCTCACATATAGGAGATCGGATCATTTGGAGATCATTAGGTATTCCGACTCGATTATCCTGGATGTCAAGATAGTAAAAGATCCACTTCAGGCTACATATTTCTATTGGTGAGTGGAGCTATATCTTAGAGGAGTGCCAAACAGGCATTGATAGCTTCTTCTACCATGGAAGCAGAATTTGTAGCATGTTATGAGGCATCCAATTGTGGAATATGGTCACGAAATTTTGTCACCGGGTCACGATTCCTGGAGGGCATAGAAAGACCACTCAAACTATATTGTGACAATAAATCTAGCCTTATATTCCAATAACAACAGGAGTTCTTCAAGGTCAAAGCATATTGACATTAAATACCTAGTTGTGAAGGAAAGAGTACGAAGTGGAGAGATATCTATAGAACATATTGGCACAAACTCCATGATAGCGGATCCGCTTACAAAAGGATTGCCACCCAAGGTCTTTCATGAGCACACCGCTCATATGGGTGTCATTTTGTGTGAGGATATCATGTTTTTAGTGGGAGTTTGTATTATTTGTGTTTTGTTGCTCTATGTTTGGTTTTGGACATTTATGTACTTATGGATTTATGAATTTTCCGATCGAAATAAAGTATTCGGGTCAAGACACTCGTTACATTGTGTTAAGTTTTGATCTCAATTCAAGAGGACCAGTTGGAAATAGACATGTGTAGATCACATTGCATGTAATTTCCACGTTATGCATCCATGATTGATCTATGTCATTTGGTTATGGTGTTGTATGTGACCATTGATGGGTTTAGTCATGCTAAATGTGACAAAAATCTCTTTGATCCTATAGCATCATAATTAATGGACGAGATTGTTCGACACCCTAAGGTTAAGATAGCAATATTTTGGAGCTCATAAAGTTATACACACTTATATAGTTACATATATGGCCCGGTGGGAGATTGTTGGAATAAATTCCATCATATAGGGCCAAACATGTAAATATTAAATGTGTTGTCTTGTCTTTGGGAAAGCCTAAATTAAAGTGATCTAATTATAGATTTAAAATAAGGCTTAAGGGTATGCTTGTCATGGAATTAATGTATAGATACCAGATCGCTATTTTTAATTTGATGAGGGGCCGAATTGAAAATAGCAAATACTATATATATAGGGTTATGGTCCCCAAATCGTACGACGGCTTATTAGGTCCGTATCCCCATCGACGGAACTATTGAGAACAACGGTTCATAGGAGTCGTGTTGATTTGGAAGATCACAACCCGTAGATCAAACTCCAGCTGATGGATTCAGGTACGCTTCCGATTTAATATTTTATATCAAACAATTTCTAGGCAAATAAAGATCCTGCAGTTTATTAAATTCTAACATACCCGGACACTCGTATCAGGCCATCTTCCAACAGGTCTTCGAACACAACAATTACAACGCCACCGCTCCCGACTAGGCCCCCCATGGACGTACGGCCGCCGACTAGGCCTGCTCCCATGGATCGCGCCAACATGCCCCACGCCGTCATGTTCGGCTTCCACCCCAATCGCATCCCCGTCTACCGCCAGCTCGTTGACGAATTCGCCGTGTTAATTGTCATTATTCATGTTTTCGAGCACGAGCTAGAAGAGCAAGGGAGGAATTGATGTGTGCCTCTTGAAGATTTAATGGAGCGGATTGTATCAAGGGAGGGAGGGGCTGGCAGAGAGGAGGAGGGCCGACGTGCGTGGATTAGTTTTATTTTTATTTTTATTTTTTACAAAACGATGTTGTTTGTTTCTACCGTAAAAGAATCTTAAAACTATTAGCATTGCGGATTCGTACTCACCAAACTAAACGACCAAGTCCTAGTGGACTTTAGAATACCATAAGTACAAAAATTTAATATGAATTTTCTAATGTGAAGATATATTAAATCATTTTTTGTTAAATAAAACAATTTATAAAATACCTATTTGAATTCATAAAATCGGCCTTAGAACTCATACACAAGTGTAACATAACAAGGGATTTTTAATAAAAATGAAAAGAAACAAGAATAGTAGCTAGACACCAATAATTGTGTTTTTTATTTTTAATGATTTTTATATCCAGGAAATTTTAAAATACTAAATTTAGTTGCTTTATTTTAAATAATTGAAAAACAAAATTCACATAAAAAATTAATAAAATATATTTGATATCAAAATGCTATATTTACTTGCATATGTATAACTTTATCTATATCTCTTAGTAAATGTTTTTTTTTGTTTCTTTATATCTTTTTAATTAAAATTTAATGTATTTTACTATACCAATATTACAGATTTTTTATCAAATAAGGTTGAAATCAGTTGTTCCAGTGTAGCAGATGTATTGTAATTGTTGTTAATAGTATAAGTAAAGGAAGTAGTGTAGTGCAGTATGGAAGCCATGAGTATGCAGTGCAGTATGTTGTATTTCAGTGCTTAGGTTTCCAATGAATTTGTTGAGTGTTGAAGGTTTAGACTGACTCAAGCTTCGTTATATCGAACCAATGTGTACTATGTTACTTCGAATTGAGTTAGGTATTTATATTTCGATTCTATGAAGCTATCTTGTTTTGATGAAGTATAGAGTGTTTGATTTGAGATAGAATTACTTCAAGGTGTAATTTGTCTCACGACTAAGACAAAAACAAGGAGCAAACAGTGCAATGTGCGAGGATAAATGTAAGGACCCATATTTGTGGGTTTTGGGTGTTAGCCTTATGTAGGTTAGTGGGTATTTATACATTAACGTACACGTTAAATGGAAATTTTTGATTGTATTTGGGCCCGAATTAGAGTTCAAGGCCTTAAAGGGCAATTTCATCAATTTAAATGGCATTTTTGGTTCATTTAATTTAAATATTTTATTATGAAAATAGAGAAATGGGATTTGATTCTAAATGGACACCTTTGGTATTTTTGTTGGATTAAAAGTGGTTTCTTAAAGGATAAGTTATTAGTGTTTTCATTGATGTAGAACTTTAAGAAGGATTTGTTACTTATAGGATAAGTAAGCCTTTTTAGGCAGTGTTTAAGTGCGACTAGGACGCCTTACCTTATAAAAAGCATCATAAAGTATTCTTTTCACATTTTTGCCAAATGAGAGAGAATTAGAGAGTAATGGAGGTGTTAGAACACAGTGGAGAGTCGACTTGTTGGATTTAGGCGATTAAAACTGTGATTTTAAGCATTTTTGAGGTAAGGAATTGTGTTTGTAGCATAATCTTAAATCTAATTCCGTAAAACAAATGTTGTTGGTATGTGTGTCGTTGATACATATATATATGTGAGCTTATATATATGTTGGTGTGACTTAGATTACCTAGATGTTAAGTATATATATTCTAATTACATGAAAATAATAAACAATAGTCATATTGCCTAGTGGTTAGGCTATTGCTATGGTTTAAAGGAGGTCGTGGGTTATCACACCTTGAGTTATGGCCAATAGGATTATTGTGCTTGTCTGTATTGGCCAGCAGGACTGCGGAGTCCCTGTGTGGAAAGATGTAGCAATCACTCGGAGTCATGATGCCTGACTTGGGAGGAAAATGTTGCATAAGTGAATATGCAACATTCGCCTGAATAGAGTATGACAGTGTCATTATGGTGGTGGGATGTCCTCTACCTTTCAGTGCGGGCATGTGATAAGTGTTTGATGATTGTGATTGTTTTCCTGTATTCTTAATTATATAAGCATAAACATATACTTGGCATGTAGTGTTATAGGAGTTCTGGGATGGACCTGAGTGACTCGATCCCTATTGAGCTATGATTTGCTCACCCCTCCTATGACTTAATCTGTTTTAGGTGCTAGCTAGAGTTAAGTAGCGAGTTGAGGTGGAGCTCTACGTGGTGGACACACCCTTTTCTTTTATGTTTTATTTTATTACTTTGTAAATTCAGTTTGAAACTTGAGATGATGTAATATCCTAAGTTGGATTTGGATTGTTAAATAAATTATGATTGTATTGAGTTTAGCCTTCAAAGGTTTTGGATGATTGTGATTTATGTTTGTGGTTTGTAGCGTATGATCATATGGGTAGATGATTGTATACCCATACTATGTATAATCTATATAGGTGGACTTGGGACAATACCCGTGTTACAGTCCCGTTAAGGTGTTCTACACCAACTTTTGACCCTACGTGTGTGGGCATGCGCAGTTACGAACTGATTTCACAATAGAGGGATTTCGGGGTGTGATAATAAAATAAAAAGAAACCATAGTGAATGATTTTGCTTTATATTATATTTGTAACTGTGTAGTGAGTTGAAAATAAGAGGAGTGAGATCATTTTATTTTATTAGAGGCAATGATGTCATTATAATCCTTTTGATAGTGGATTGATCTCAATAGAGGTAAAAACTGCACCACCCATGAATAAGTAGTCGAAGAAAATAATTTTGAATTTCCAAGAGTTCTTGAAGTCATAATAGAACCCAAGAAGACACCAAGTAAGGACAAATATATCGCAAAAAATTAGGATCAAGAATAGACCACTATAGAAGATCAAATTGATGAGTAACATTAAACAAATCGAGTTCAAATTCTAAGAACATCATAAAGACCAATAATTTGGAAGAATTGAGAGTTACAGAAGTGAGAACAGATCTACACAAGTTAAAAAGTATACTAGAGTGAATCAATTAAAGCAAATAATTGGAAACCATAATGAGAAAGTGAAGAGTAGATCTACCATCATGAATGGAAGCTTATATTTGAGTTTTCTTTCTTAGATTGAACCGAAAATGGTGGGTTAAGAAATGTAAGACCTGAACAAAATTGATGCAATGTAGGAAGAATTAAATTAGTTCAAACAAAACATTAGTGTGGGAGCAAGTCAACAAACCAAAATAAAGTTGATATTATTGGCGTTAAAATGATAAATAAAGCAAAACTATTTACAAAAGTTTATTATAAAGAAAAAAGAATCGATTATAATGATAACTTTGCATCAGTGGCAAGACTTAAAGCCATTAGAATATTTTAGCATATGTAGTAGATAAACATTTCAATGTTTATCAAATTATGTCAAGAGTGCTTTTGTAAGTGGAAATCTTTAATGAGATATCCATATTGAGTAATAACTTAGTTTCTTGAGAACAACCTTATATGGGATAAAATAAGCTCCAAGTGCTCGGTATGATAACCTTGTATTTGAAAAATGATGAATATTGTTTATAAACTAAGTTGATTTGCATATATATATATAAGCTCTATGGCTACAATTCATGTTGGATTTTAAACTTATATTAGTGTACTAAATAAGTCTCGTATAGGTTACTTAAGTCCGTATTGATTCTTATTTAGAACCCTATATTGACATCATATTAGTTTACAATATGATAGTGTGTGCATGTGTATATATAAATACATATATAGGCATGCACACTGCTACATTAGTATATAATGTGAATTAAAATTTTGAATTATAGATAACTTATGGAATGACTATGAATGTAACAAACTCTTACCTTTAACAAAATATCAACGTTTGTGAACTTTTCAAAAAACACAAAAATAATTTAGAGAGAGAGAGAGATTCTAAAATTTTGGAACGAAATGGCTTAAGGTTTGGATGCATATTTATAGGGTTACGTTAATGATATTATTATAAATAGAGAGTGATATTTTTGATAATTATAGCTTTTAATAAATTACTTAAATTTTGTCACCTGTGTATCACATACTATATCTACCTATCAGCTACTTATATATAACTATCATATGCCACTGATTGGTAGGTTTATCTACTAGTTATTATACCCTTTACTGTTTCATATATTTATTTTTACTCTTATATTTCTACCATTTTTATTCTTTTTATTATTCATTAAAATTTTATTATTGACATTTCCGTGCTAATTTCAGTATGATGAATTTAAATACATAATCTACTTTATCTAGATTCATTATTACGTTTAAAATTTTAGTTATTTAATATTATTAATTAAAATAATATAATATAATTGAAAGAAATGACATAATTAATTTAATTAAATATTCTAGCATAATATAACATCATAAAAAATAATAAAACAAAATTTTATATTCTTAAAATATATTTTGGCCATACAATACTTCCTAACTTAGTATCTCTTTAATCATAGGTAGGGGTGTTAACGGGCCAAAGGACTACACCACACGAGCTAGACTAATTATTTCAGTCTCTTTAATGGTAAACCTAAATGGATTTTAGCTTATGGGCTACGATTTAAACGGAATTAGCCCGTATGGGTTTGGGCCAGCCCATAGTTATGGAAAAATGTTGGTAATACCTAACCCAATTCTTCTTTCAAACCATAGTCATTGTCTAACCATTAGACTATATAATTATTATTTAATATACTTACGTAATTAGTATATGTACTAATATTAGTAGTAATTATTATTGTTATTGTTAAGCATTAATGTTTTATATTGTAATACAAATAAATATACTAATAATATATTTTAATCTAAAATACAAATTTATTATTTTTAATAAAAATAACATTAAAAGTAGTAATAATATTTTAACATAAAATGCAAGTATATGTCTTATCAAATTTAGTTTTAATTACTTAATTTATGTAAGAAATTAATTTTAATATTTTATATATCTACTAAAAATAGTAGTTGATCATTTAAAGCTATAAATACCTTTTAAAAATAGTGAAAATTTGAAATACTTATTATGTAAAGTAAACAACTTCAAGACAAATATATGAGTAAAAGAAGTTATATATATAATTTTAAAAAGTTATATGTATAATTAATAACATTACCATTTGTTATAATTATAATTGTAAATTATGATAATATAAACCAAATACTATATATATATATATATATTTATCATACCAAATAATTATTTAATCAAATAATTTTTGATTGAATCATTCAGTCTTAAATCATCTTATTAATAAATTTAAAACTAAATTTAAATATAATTAATATGTTTATCTATAAATTATTTTATTCGTGATATGAGTTATACATTGTGAGAATAAGTTTTGACTTATGATAGTAGGTATTTCATATTTGAGTTAAAATAATTAATCATATAAATAATATTATTAGTTTAAATAAAAATTTATTATTTAATATTTCAATCTATTAATTAATTTAAAATTGAAATTAAATATAATTAATTTGTATTTTATATTATGTTATTATTAGTACATTTATTTTTATTATAATATATATATATATATATATTATTACTATTATTTTTAAAATAAAAACACGTACTCTTTATTATTATTATTTATATGTTAGGTTTTAAGTATATATACTAATTATGTAAACATATTAAATAACAATTGTTTAGCCTAATGGTTAAATCAGTGTTAACGGATTAAGCCCATTTAGGCTTGGGCCCGGCTTGGCTCCACCTACCCATTTAACACCCTTGCTTGTAAGGTGAAACGAGCTTCTACAACAAAGTCGTATCGTCTTTTTGCTAACATGGCCACAGTCGTAGTGCAGATAAGTTCAATCTTTTCTTAATTTATCCTAGTTCCCTCCAATTGTATTAACGATTATAAATTATCAATTCATCTACAGTGAAGATTAGACTCATAATCTTAGTCTCACATAGTAATCATTTCGGATTATATATTCACTCTAGAACTTGATACTATATCCCCTAAATATAATCCTATTTTTTTATTAATTTAATCACACAATTTACCTATTTATACTATCATCAATGACATTATTCTAATGATTACTTTTACCTAACGAGTAGTTACTATTCCATTGACTAGTTGTTAATCTAATGGCTATAACAACTACTTTGATATTGAAACAAATTAGTTTACTTTTCTAAATGTTATCTATAATAACCATTTTAGGTTGTTGAGTTTTGGTAAGATAGTTTATTAAAATTGTATTATTATAATAAATTTTTTTATAGTATTTATTTATTAAATATTATTTTATTTCAAAATTTAGGGCTTTTACATCTTACCTTCCTTAAAGAATTTCATCATGAAAATTATTGTGTACCTTCATCATTAAAGTAAACCATTGGTTTGGTTTGAGCCCACTCCAAACGGGCTCGGACGAAAACCGATGATAACATAATGATTACCCTATTTTTAGCCTTGACTACTTTCTCCGTTGATCGGCTCTTCCCTTCGGCCTTATTGATTGCCTTGACTACTTTTTCTGTGGGCTTGCTCGGTCTAGCCAAAACCCTCTCACTTGCATCGATGTTGGTTGCAATCCCCTTTATTCCACCTACAAATTGTGAGATTCACTCTTGTAATATCGACATAGTCTGAAGAGAAATATTTTTCACCCCGTTCAAGATCCCTAGGATAATAAATCTTATCTTGCCCTTTATCTATAATTCGGTATATTTGTAAAGTGTGTGAGTTGCTGACTTTCACCCTCCCATGAATGGTTTTGTTTTACTGGTCTCATGAATTTAGACATGTACAAAATGGGTCTAGAAAGTTCAATAAGAGGAGAAGGGGGGACATATATAATCTGTGTAACTCATATTTAGAAAATGTTATTCAAAATTACAATTAACACTATCTAAATCACAAGTAATGACATAAAATTATAAAAAGCTCATCAAATTCTCCTATAATTAAAGTCAAATAATTTTTTTAAATCATATAATCTATTTACTATTATTGCAATTAGCAATATTCATCACAAGTACTTTGAAACAGTCAATTATATTACTAATTAATTTTTATTGTAGCTATATTAAAATTATACATATTGTTTATAACTTTAAATACATAAATAATATATATGTTTTTAAATACATATTTACATTTGAAGTTATACACCATCTCTAATTAATAAATTTTAACTATCATTAGAATTTATAATTTCAATATATATATATATATATATATATATATATATATATATATTTTAAATCAACATACATTGTTGGATGTGTACTCATGAACTAATTGCGTCCCTTGGCGGCAATACTAATATTGTTGGAATAATATTTGCTCAAAATCTAGTGATTGGAAATCTCATTACAATTGTTTTATTTTGGGCCAACTCCTCACTGATCATTACCCTTCACATTATTTTTGACGCAGCAATATCTCTTCCTCCATGATGAAGCTTCTCCTTTTAACAGTCACTAAGTCAACACATTAGGTTAGATATTTAAGATGTTGTTCCTCATGATCAATTTTTTACCTACAACATCAAACTCTACCCTTGAAATGCATTGATTAGCTTTATAGACTCATGTGTTTTGAACTTCATTAGGAACATGGGAACCATCAATGCTTGGATTCAATGACATCTTTGCAAGAAGTTCTTTGCTTTGATACCAACTAATGCAACATAGAAGCAAAAAAAGGCAAGAGATCGATTGCAACAATTACATTTATTATACCGGTTGACAATCTAAGCAAACCATTGGTAAAATTGATATAAATCATTAAAGAATTGATGAAAAGTTAAATAATGTATAAGATACCTATTTATAGTGTAAATAAAAAAATCTTAAAAAATTAGAAACAAAATAAAAATAATTTAAATTAAATTAAGGTTTTTTTTAGTTATACACTACATAAAACAAGAGAGAGAGAGGGGCCACAAGAATACAGGACAAGGTCACATTCATAGACGAGAGAGCTAGCGACAAGTTGCATCGAAGGAGAGAGTAAACAAAGTACAAAAGTATTTTGGCAATTAATAAAATTTAATGAATCAATGATTATAAATTATTTTGCTTTGCTTTTCTTTTGTGTTTATCATTGATTAATTATATATAAATAAGATTAATTAAAGGAGAAATTACTAAAAAAAGAGTCCTTCCCCTTTTTCTTTTCTTCAACATCTTGTTTGTTTTATTTCCCTTTTCCTTTTCTTCCCTGATTTTGAATATCATTAAAATCACGTTTTCGCAATATATACCTAAAAATCTCAGTCCACGCCAGAAAATAGAAAAGCAGCTAATGCGCTGCGTCGTCCAAATTGCAGAGAGTGAAAAAAAGTAGATAGATGACGTCACATGGGGTGCTGCCGGCTATCTAACAAGGAAAACTCCGACAATCACAAAAGTACTTGCGTGGGGTATATTGACAAAAGGTTATGATTAAAAATAAATCGTAATTTAGAAAAGAAAATATATCGTAAACTTAACTCACGAGCATATAACAATGGAATCTATAAAATGCAGTACAAGAATATTGACAATTGCATATACTTGATATATAAATAAATCTGGTCTGTTCTTCGCATTTCATTGCCCCTATCTGTAAATAAAGTCTATATTGGGTTTTCATAAATGGCCCTTTCCTGCACTGCAAGGCATGCATATTAGACTACAACTAGGAGGACGAGAGAACCAAAATTTGATGATCTGACCGCACAGCACATCAAGCTTGCTGTGGCTAAAAGAGAATGAGAGATTCATGCATTCACCTTCCAAGAAAAGAACAAGCTAGTGGCTACATAAATTTCGTAGAAGGACCTTAAAATTTGAACTACAACGAGAAGTTTAAGATGCATACTCCGGCCCGCACGTGAATGACACAGAAAAAGATCATATGAAATTGCTGGGCAAAGTTGTGGCGTTGGGGGGAATGAAGCCTGGTCCGAGATCATTCAAATTAAATAAGTAGTCTTGCCTTCAAACTGATTGGCCTCGAACCAAGCTGCATTCCCCTCAACTCTTCAACGCATCATCATCCTTGTGTGTGTGTGTGTGTGTGAGTGAGTGAGAGAGAGAGAGAGAGAGAGAGAGCAAGCGAGCTTGGTTGCATATGGCTATGCATTTTTCTTGATGCGCTCTATATACTCGAGGGAGAGGAGTTTTATTTTGTTGGTCAGAGCGATCAGAGCAGATATATAACACGCTGTCCCACCGAATCTATTTCAGATTTCAGACATTTTATACGGTATATAGACCAGACTTTTAACACATTTGGAGAACTGAATCATACGTCGTATGCCACCAGGACAGCCTTCATGTTTTTTTTTTAATTTTTTTTTTGGGCATGGTTGTTTTTTTTGTTTACTTTTTATAATGATTTTCAATATTTACTTGCAAGTGTCTGATTTGGAGCTCATTATATCATTCGTAATTCCACAGAAACGCTTTGTTCAAAGCCTTTCTATTATCAAAACTCTTAAAGATATATTCTTGATGTCATGTCAGAAAATAGGACAATATTGCTGCATGCATGCAGGGGCACCCGGCCACTTTAGATTTATATTAATATTAAAAAAATTGTCATAATATTTCAGAAAATATATATTTGCTATAATTCCTGAATTTCATGTAGAATAAAGGCATGAGGGAAAATCACATTCATAATTTCTATATTCCTGTCGCACCAAAAAAAAGAACGTGAGAATTGAGATAAGACTGATCTACAACTAAGCATTATTGAAATAGAATGACAGAGATTTGAACACAACCGAATCAGTAAAGCTGGTTGGGGCATGATGAGGAATGACTGAGGTGAGTCTAAAGGATGCCTCTTTTGCCGCCCACTTGGGGAAAGGGCAAGTGGAAACATGATTGGTTTGGGAGACCCTCAGCTGATCAAAGGGGCACTCTCCTCAAATCAGAGTGATTAGCTTGCGTTGAAAGACTTAGTCTGCTACTATACAGTTTGGTTTGTTAAAAGCTTCACCACAGCTAAGACAGCAGAAAAAAAAAGAAAAGAAAAAAGAAAAGGGTAGTGGGCTTTGAAAGCAGTACGTACATCTTGTTTATGCTTCCAATATTAGAAAATATGCCTTCACCAATGAATACATATCTGAGCTTTTTTTTACCCCCTTTTCTTTTCTTTCTTTCTTATAAGTGTCAAGTCCAATAGGATTGGTGAAAGCAGCGGGTGTGCATTTACTTGTCCGTAATTATAAATACTTAGTGTACGCTTTAGTGAATAAAATAATATATTTTTAATTATAATTATTTTATATATTTAATTTTTGTGTGTATATCATTTAATTATATATTGATAAATGACGGTTAGCAGAGATAAATCCAGAAAGTTCAATTAGGGAGGATTGAGATACAAAGTATGTAATTCATGTTTAGAAATTGTTATCTAAAACTACGATTAGTATGGCCGGTTCCGAAATTTAGGGGTCCAAGGTAATTATTAAATTAAGAGCCCTTATGTAGATATAATAATATTTGTATCTATATATTAAACTCGTTGATTTTTATTTTTATTGTTACTTTACTATAATTATAGTAACAATATAACATTTTAAAATATATATTATTGTCTAAATTATAAATTAATTTTTAATTATTTGATACTGTTGGAGGTTAGGCTAAGATGATATGAGGCTTGGAAGCCTTAATTTTAATCTAATTTTTGAGAGGCCCAAGACTCAGGCCTCACTTACTAGCACTGACAATTAGTACTATTTAAGTTAAAATTAATAACATAAAAGCATAAAAGCTCATCCAATTATCCTATAATCAAATTAGATAATTTTTTAAAATCATATAATTTATTTACCACTATTATAGCTAGCAATATGCTTATCACAAATAATATAGGATGGTAAATTATATCATTAATTAATTTTAATTGTAATTATATATATAATATATAATTAAAGTTAAAATTTAATATATATATATATATATATATATATATATATATATTTTTAAAATTGGGTGGGGGGAGAGGCACCCACTCAACCTATTATACCTACCTGGTAGTACTACTTAAAAAAATTCATAAATCTACCGATTATTAAGTTTGATGGATTAATTGAAAGATAAAAGAATTAATCATACATTAATGATAGATCGGTTAATGATTTAATCTTTCACTTGATCTCACCTGATCCAATGCATGCACACCTCCAACACACCGAGCATTGCAACCCTCGCCACCAAAACAAAAAAAAATCGACAACCAGTTTGTCCCAATTGAAAATTATATATAGATCAGTCGATAAAACTCAAAGCAAAATCTCAAAGATATTAATAAAATTAATAGTTAATGTTATTAATATTAGCATATTACGGTATTATTCGCCATCATTCGAATAAAAATTTTGTCATGCAAATCGACTCGCCATTGCTTGCTGTTTGAGATTTTGAGATTTGACTTTTTAAAATAACTAAAAATATTTTTTTAATAAATTTTTTTCAGTCTTTTTATTTTAATTATTTATTAATTTAAATTTATTTTTTAAATATTTATTTATTCTTTCAATTTAAAATGTAAATGTAAAAAAAGAACAAAATTAGAAAAATATATATTATAAGAAAAAATATAATATTTTAATAAATAAAAAGTGAATAGTAATGAATTAAATTTACTAAGTTACTATTTATTTTATTAAAATTTTAGTTATAATAAAGAATATGAAAAATATAATTTTTAGATACTTTTATTAAACTAGCTCTTGAAACTAATAAAAAATATAAATAGAGAGCCTACAATCAATACTCTTAATAGGGCTGAGTAGAAAAACCGACAAATTGATTTAATCCGATAAATCAACCGATTGAAAATCGAATAAACTGATGTTTGTTTGGGTGTGTTAACTAACCTGTCAATTTGACCGAAAACCGAATAAACTGATTAGATAAATGGGATAACCGGCCCAAACCAACCGACAAACACTTATATATGAGAAAATTTCCCAGACACAATAAGAAATATAAATTTTTTATAAATTGGGGGTGAAAGTCTATTAATTACAAACTTCCTAGGTTTAATAGAAAGATATTTTTTATAATGGTAATTTATTTGATTTGGTTTATTGGGAATAAATATTAGATTTTATATTCTAGTTTGTGTTGATATTGTAAATTTAAGCTAACAGATTGGCGATACTATGGATAAGTAGTAAAACTATTAATCTGATTTAACATGATAAATTGACAGACTGAAAATTGAATAAAATGAAAACTGAATAAACCAATTTGGGTGGATTGAAAAATTCTATCAATCCGATCGAAAACTAAAAATTTAATTTAATAAAATAATGTAACCCGCCAAAATCGACCAATGATCTGTCCTAACTCGTAAATACTTAGGTATAAAAAAACAATTGTACTTTTCCGTTTGAATTTACCTCAGATTTGAACTTATTAATTAAATCGAGTATGAATAAAATTGACATAAAAATTGTAATAAAATGTATAAATAATCATAAAATTTTAAAATAATATTAATGAATTAAAAAACTAAAACTACAACCCCCTAACTTCATTTTCTTTCACATTTAGAGCTAAATACGGCATCCTCCTCCTAAATTTATGCATCACGCCACATTCGATCACCCCTACCATCACTTTTGTTCCCATGGAAAAATGAGTAAGCAATAATAGAGAGAAAAAGTGATTGATACGTAAACAACAAAACAAGAGTCTCCATTGATTAATTCCCATATTCTGGCATCACGTGAGAAATTGAAGCCAAAGAAGGAGGAGAACCAACCTCCCTCTGCCAATCACATCCCAAATGGAACTCTTATCGCTACCAATCTTCCCCATGTAAATCGAAGACTCTCCACGATGAGGACCAAACTCATGTTGCCATGTTGGGACCTCACAAGGAATTAAATGTTGATGGGATAAATAGCTATCAAGCTTTATAGTCAACCCATGATTGAATATGAAATGAATATGTAGAGGTTACTCACAGTCAACAATCAATTGCTTTTTTGTAACTAGCAAAAAGCTAGTATGGTTGAATGGTGACACACAGACTTCATATTATTTACTATATAAAACTCTCCGTTTATTTTATATTGTATGTAGTGATATTAGTGAAAGTATTTCTGGGGGTTATTCTTGGGAAAAGTTCCTACGAGAGAAGTGGCAAAAATAGTGAGAAATAATCTTCTGGATAAATTTTGGGAAACATTTGGAGTGCTATTTTTGCTGCATTTATTTTCTCTACTTATTAATATTTATTAGTAAAAAGAATGATCGAAGTAGTTCCAAGGGCATAGCTTGAAATGGGTGAACGTCATTAAATCTTTGTGTTAATTTTAGTATTACATTTTGTGTGAGGTGCCGTAAAGACAAAATAGGAAACAAAACAAAAAAAGAAAGTTTGTGTTATATATATATATATATATATATATATATATATATATATATATATATATATATTGTTTGTGTTGTGTGGAAGATAAAAGAAACCAAGCATCGAACTGCTCTCGCCCTCTCTCGTTTCGATAGAAGCTGCAGCACGAGTCTCCAACACACGCCTTCCTGGATTTATACCATCCGTGCTGCTTCGGTATTTTGCGGCAATCTATTTTCGGGTACCTATCCCGCAATCTGTCGGGTTATGCGATATCTGTCTCTCTCCACCATCTCGCTTTGTTTTTCCAGAATTTGTTATTTGCCATTTGAATATCCTGGCAATCTAATAATATGTAATTTGTACTCCTCTTTGATATAATGAATTATTCGTCACGCTGTGGACGTAACCCTATTCTGGGGTGAACCACGTAAATATGGTGTTCTTGTTTGTGGTGTGATTTTCCGTTTTCTGTTTTTTTTTTGCTTAATTATTCCTAACAAATTGATATCAAAGCTGTTGGTTCGTCTGTGGGAATCTATTCTAGAGCAAAGATGTCATCACACACCATGAAGATCGATAAATTCACTGGCAAAAATAATTTCATCTCGCCACATCAAGATGCATGCGTTGTTGAAACAAAAGGGATCCGGGCTCCGCTTTGGAGAAACAATCAGACCAGTAGAAGAATCTGAGTTGGCTATCATGGAGGAGAAAGCTCATTCGACAATTCTGCTCTGTTTGTCGATGAAATTATTTGTGAAATAGTAGATGAAGAATCTGCAGCAAGTCTATGGCTGAAGTTGGAGAGTCTTTACATGACAAAATCTCTGACGAATAAGTTACTTTTAAAGCAACGTCTGTTCTCTCTAAGAATGGATGAAGGTAAATTCTTAAAAGACCACCTTAATGATTTGAATTCAATTTTGATGGATTTACTTAATGTGGATGTCAAAATTGATGATGAAGATGTAACCCTTATATTACTTATTTTTTTACCTCCTTCGTATGAGAATTTTGTGAATTCATTTGTTGTTAGAAAAGAAACAATCATCCTGGAAGAAGTTAGGTCAAGATCCATACACGTGAGCTTCACACAAGGCATCGGAACTAGTTCGATAATTCTAGTGGCCTGGTTGTGATGAATTCCGAGAAGTTCAGGGGTCATCAGTCATATAAGAATAACAATAGAAGCGGAGGTAATATCAATCACACAAGATATTTGCAACTATCAAAGGAACGTGGACATTGGAAAAATCGGTGTCCAATTAAAGCAACAAAAGAAGACATCCGGGTGAAGGGATTGGTTAATGATCCGGGGTTGTAGCAGGACCAAGCAATCGTGTTTTGTGATAGCTTGAGTGCTATTTTCTTGGAAAAAGATCGGGTGCATCGTGAGAGGACTAAACACATTGATGTCAGATATCACTTCATTCGTAATGAAAGAAGAATCAGTGTGAAGAAAGTCGGCACCAAGGATAACCCAGCTGATATGTTTACTGAATCAGTTCCACCAGGCAAGTTTAAGCATTGTCTTGACTTGCTCAATGTTTACAGTCTGATTTAGCCCGTGGCGGGCTGGTAGCGGCCGATACAGGTTTATCACTATGTTATTTTTTGTTGAGGAGTTGTTTTTGGCTTTACGTCAAGGTGGAGATTTGTGAGGTTCCGTAAAGACAAAATAGGAAATAAAACGAAAAAAGGAAAGTTCGTGTTATATATATATATATATATATATATATATATATATATGTTTGTGTTGTGTGGGAGATAAAAAAGAAACCAAGCGTCGAACTACTCTCGCCCTCTCTCGTTTTGATAGAAGCCGCAAAGACGAGTCTCCGACGCACGCCTTCCTGGATTTATACCATCCGTGCTACTTCGGTATTTTGCAGCAATCTGTTTTCAGGGTACCTGTCCTGCAATCTGTTAGGCTGTGTAGTAATCTGTCTCTCTCCGCCATCTGTTCTGTTTTTCTGTAATCTGTTCTTTGCCATCTGAATATCTGGCAATCTGATAATCTGTAATCTGTACTCCTCTTTGATATAGTGAATTATTCTGTCGCTGCCCGTGGACATAACCCTATTATGGGGTGAACCACGTAAATTTGGTGTTCTTGTTTGTGGTGTAATTTTCTATTTTCTGTTTCTTTGCTTAATTATTCCTAACATTTTGCGTAGCCATAGATTCACTGGAATGGTCATTGATCCCTAACAACCGGTGTTAGAGCCAAAGGTTGAATTACAAAAGGATTTAATGGTTGAACCAATGAAGAGCACAAATGGTCTTCATCCCAAGATAAATAAATTTAATGGGACAAATTTCTCCTTCTGGAGGATGTAGATCATGAATTATTTGCATAGCAAAAAGGCTACGACAACCCCAATCAGGAGTAATGCCGGAGAAGATGGAGACAAGCAATTGGGAGATGCATGATCAACAAGTATTGGGCGTTATCAAATTAACGCTAACGCAGAACATGGTACACAACGTGGCACAAGCTAAAACCTTGGCAAAGATGATGACTACCTTATCTAGCATGTACAAGAAACCATCAACAAATAATGAAGTATATCTAAAAAGGAAGCTCTTTAATCTAAAAATGGGTGAGAATATAATGCTTCAGTTGCAAAACACATAAATGAGTTCAACACAATTGTTGCTTAGTTGATGTTAGTGAAAATTAATTTTTAAGATGAAAATACGTACTCTCATATTTTTGGCGTCACTACCTAATAACGTGGAACGTATGAGAGCCACGGCTAGCAATTCTATGGGCAAAGAAAAGTTGTGCTTTAAGGAAATTAAGGATCAAATTTTATCCAAGAAGTGCGAAGAATTGATTTAAGTGAAGAAATCTCAACAAGTTTTGCTTTGAACGATGAGAACAAAGGTAAGAGCATTGAGAGGAATTCTAACCAAGGTCGTTGGAGGTCCAAATCAAGGAGTGGTAGAGACAAGTCCAAGTATGACCAAAAATTAGAGTCTTTGGCATTGTGGCAAACCTAGCCACTCAAGAAAAAAATGTAGACAACTAAGGAAGGATGATCACAAAATCAATACTAATGTTGTGAAAAATGAGATAGAGGATGCTTTGATATTATATATTGATTGTTTTATTGTTGCATGGGTTTAGATTCTAATCCATCATTTCATACCACTACACACCAAGAAGTTATACAAAATTATACCTATATAAACTTTGGGAAGGTGTATTTAGCATATGGACAACCATTGGAGATAGTTGGTATGTATGATGTCCATTTAAGGATGGCAAATAGTATGGTATGGAAGATCAACAAAGTAAGATACATGCCAAGACTAACAAAGAACCTCATCTCGGTGGGACAACTAGATGAACAAGGACATAGTGTGTCATCAACTAGATGAAGAAGGACATGGTGTGTCATTTGTCAATGGCTCAAGGAAAGTCAACAAGGGAGTTATGGTAGTGGCACAGAGTAGGCAAATTGGGACTCGATACATGACTTTCAGTCCTAAATACACACTAGCTTATTTTGGTTTTTAACGGAAGTTCTTTAGTTTTTGAGATCGATAAAGCAATTCGGGTTTAAAATAATTACAAAAAAAATTATTTTTGAACTCGAAACATCACGACAAGTGATCATGTGTCCTTTTTATTTGAAAACAATATTATTTTAATGCCCAGCCGGACCGTGCGCTTAAACCGCCTTATTACATAAAAATATATATTTTTGATTTTTTTTTTGAAAAATGCTCCGGAGTATATATATATGCAATATATATATCAAAATTCTTAGAACGATGAGTAGAGTAATAAAATGAAGTTCATGACCTGATCCGGAGTGCTGTTTTGAAGGTCAATTATCATTTGACCTGTTAGTGGTCCGAATGATGTTTCGACCATAACTTTTTTGTTTGACTTCAAAATTAAGTGTGGTCGAAGGCGTTGATCCTCAAATTTGATTTTCTATCGCATGGAATTAACTCTTTGGAATTCAAAGGTATTTTTTGAATAATTCAATAAAATTGGACATTCTTGGCTCAATGGTCATGGCTCTTTATCGTTTTACAAAATTCGTGGCAAGCGGGAATGATATTACAAAAATCAAATTTGATGAAACATGTCTAATACGAACAAAATAGGGTCCAATATAGAGATATTGGTGAGAGTAATTTTGGGGGTTATTCTTGGAAAAATTTCTTATGAAAGTAGTGCCAAAATTAGCGATAATTTATCTTGGGGATAATTTTTGGGAAACAATTAAAGTTCTAATTTTGTCATATTTATTATGTATTTTTTGGGTGTTATTGTATAGTTTTTAACCGATGAATTAGATTTCTGAAATTAACATAATAACTCGATTTTTAATAAAATGCGAAAAATAATATTTTTGAACTCATGGCATCGCGACGAGTAACCCTGCATCCCGTTTTCTTGAAAATGATCTAATTTTTGTGTTAAACATGTATTGTACTGCGCTAAATTACTTTATTGTAAAAAACTATTTTTTATTTTTTCAAAAATAAGCCCTGAAAGCAAATATATGAATATATATATCAACACCATCACCACTCACACCAGTATACACCTCAAATGGCTTCTCAAAATTGGGCAAGGCTAGGATAGGAGTCCAGCGTCATAGTCCTCTTTAGGTTTTTAAATACCTCCTTGGATTCGTCAATCCACTCGAACTTGTCTTTCTTTAACATCTCAATTAAGCGCTTCGCTATCATCCCATAGCGAACATTCACAGGCTTTGACTCATCCTTCAAGATAATGCGATGATTGTATAATCATAAAGGCGGTAGGCTATTTGGCATCTCCATAACCTCGCTAATGTTGAGCTAGGACCTCTCGTACCTTCTCAAGCAACTTCGTAAGTCCCCTTAAAGCTCAGGAGAACCTTTGTCTTCCCCAACTCGCTCCCCACTAGTTAACACTGCATAACATTGGGCACCACCCTTACATAACTTCTCAATAGTCAAGGCCTCACATTGCTTGATCTCCTTGGAAGGCAGGGGTTGTCCACTTCCGCTTACGGCCTCCTAGCTTAAACTCCATGGTCATAGCTTCAAAATCAGTGACCACCTTCCCAATGCTCTTGAGCCAAGCATTACCCAAGACAACATCGACACCTACTAGTGTGAGAACATGTAACTCAGTAGCAATGCTAACTTCTTGAACATTCATCTTCACACTAAGAACAACCTTAGTACTCTCTAGCTTATCCCCATTGGCCACCTTAACCTCCAGGATTTCAATAGTGGCACCACGAGCCCAATCTTCCTCATAATTTTAGTATTAATAAAATTGTGAGTAGAGCCTTAATCAACCAACATAGCAACCTCGTACTTACCAATCCATACCATAAGCCTCATCGTTGAAGGCTTGGAAACTCCAGTCACAGCATTGAGTGACACCTCAACCTCACTCATGGTTGTTTCTACTTTGGTCACACTTAGTTCTTCTTCGGATGTGTTTTCTTCTTCTTCTCTACTATCACTTGACTCTTCTATCATGAATAGCTTTCCAATTCGACAACGATGCTCTTTGCTCAAATGCTATCCACCCCATTCATCACCCATCCTGTTCATATTGTGCCTTGATCCAATGCCACTAGCTGTTGGCCTTCGTATCCAAATACATGCAAGCCACCGCAACTTAGTCGTCTCTAGATACCTCAAAAACTCCGAAGTAGTGAGCGCTTTGTCCAACCACTCATATGGATCGCCTCCAAGTGCAGGAACTCAATCTTTAATTTCCTTGGTCCCCAATCATGGCGTCGTGCCTTTATCCCCTTCGATGTTTGAAGACTGGTCTCCGTCCAATGTCTATCCTGTTGGACATCTCGTTAGATTCGTAGTTGTCAATCTTCTCTCCAGCGATTGGATCAACATGCACCCCCACTCAATAACTATCGGACCTCTCTCCACATGCCCACCACGCCTAAGCCGGCCATGGTAAGGATTGTCAGAAGCATCCGATGAATTATTAGCCTCCTTTCGCAAACCTTTGTGATCTACGATCATCACCATGAGTTTGTCTTCCTCCGATCGGTTCCTTGCCTTTGCTGGCAGTGAAATGATGATTAATATTCTGGTTGGTTATATCTTGAGATCTAGCCATCTCTGCCATTACCTCTGAAAGCTCCATAACAAAATGCTCTAGGGCTTCGAACCGTTGTTTCTTCGTCTTAGTCACCTATTCCGTTATTTCAATGAAGAACGCAAAAGAAGTATGAGAAATCTTAATGAGAACCTCTCAATTAAAGCACCAAATTATTGAGGACCTTGATTAAGATCCAACAACAATCTAGAGATAGATAACAGAATTTACCCAAACCCTAGCTTAAGCGATTCAAGTATTAAACTGGAAAAGCCAAAATAAGAATAAACCTCTAATATGAGAGTTTATAATTAATAAAATCACTCTTTAATGTGTTATTATATCTGAATACAAGGCCTATTTATAGGCACACTACCGACTAGGAATTGGAAACTTAATACAATTAGTAAACTAAAGTAAAATACCAAAATACCTTAATACGAATTAAATAAAGAAAGTAATGAAAAGGAAAGACTTCTAATAAAAATGAAAGTAAATATAAGAAGAGTCCTAGTAGTATAAGATGTTTTACGCCACATGATATATGCACGTGGCGATGTCTGCATGTGACAATGAATTGCACGTAGCGATAAATTGTGCACGTAGCGATGAACTACATACAAATGTATTATCACTAGAGGGCTGTAAGGTCTTCTGCACATGGCGGCATATTTTCATGAGACGACTACACGTGTCGATGATCGCCACGTGTAGTACGTGGTGTCACCATGTGCATGTAGCATTCGTCGCCATGTGCACATTACGTGCAACACTAGCTTCGCACGTAACCCTACGGCTCTCTTCCCGTGTTCTCTTGTGCATGAAGTTGGATGTTGTGTCTCGGTGTTGGTGCAACGATCTCATCACAAAGCATCATTCAATTAATTGAAAATCATATGTTCAATGACAGGACGAAGCACAAGGACATCAAGCTTCATTTTCTTCGAGATATAGTATCCTAAGGTGATGTGGCAATGGTAAAGATTCACACAAATGAGAACCTAATAGATTTGTTGACTAAACTCGTGACCAAAAAGTATTTTAAGATGCAACTGAATTGCTAGGTGCCACAACACCTTCTATGTAATGTACATGGCTTGTTTGGATGGTTCCTTGGTTTGTTTCTTGGTGATGCCTCTATATCTATAATGTCTATGAGCTAAGGTGGTGATTTGTGAGGATATATCAAAGATGATGTCCTTTGTTGTAATTTCTTTTGGGGGCTTTATATATGAATATTGTAGGGTTTCTTAACGCTAGCACGCCCAAAATAGAGAGAGAGAGAGAGAGAGAGAGAGAGAGAGAGAGAGAGAGAGCTTAAGATAGGGGTTTCTTTGGCTGAAGTACTCTTGTAATAATCTTGTAATTCTTGTACTCTTGGATCAAATCAAAGGCGAACCATCTTGCTAGACGTAGGTTACACAACTTGATCCAACCAAGGTAAATCTTGTGTCTCATGTTATTTACTTTGTGTTTCTCTTTGTTGCCTGTTTGGGGTTATTCTTCTCCAAATTTCATTATTTGTTTCTGTGATCATTGGTTTGCTTATATAATAATATATATGTTGAAATATGAAAATATGAAAATAAAGAAAACATGGAAGGAGGCATAAGAGGGCAAAAGTGGTAGAAAATGGGATCCCCTCCAATATTCATGTCAAAGAAATAAAGATAGATGATTCCTTTATAAACGCATGTAATATCCAATGTCCATTGCCCTTATCTCGAAATACAATATAATTAATGAAATCAAAGACTTTAGACTCGTTGGTTTATTGTGATGCTTCCATCAGATTCTAGTGAAAATCCTTATTGATGGTTTTTTGTCAATTCTAAACAATATTAATGAAAGTGTTTTCCATAAAGCATGTTAAATTCTTGCTACATATCTTGTAGCCAATAAAGTTATTAATTTGTAACAAAAATGTGCAATCCCTAGGTTAGTTAGCAAATTAGAAAATGAAAAATGCTCTTGATACTTGTTAGTTAGGGTTATCTTATGTTTTTTTTTTTTTTTGCATGAAATGAGTTTTAATTTAAAATGGTTTAATTGGATGAGCCTAAGTTTCTCAACTACTTTGTTTTTCTATTTTCCTTAATGACAACCAAACCGAACACTTCCATAATTCTAAAGGAGTCTTTGGTACGGAACCCTTTATAACATTTTTTTTCCTAATTGCAATAAAAAGCTTAAGTTGTTGTATTTGTCTTGCTAACTAAGTAAAATGTCCTAATGGCTTAACATGAAGGAAAGAATTAATGCAAGGTCATTCTCTTTTCTCATGGTAACTCTCTCATCCACTCTTTGTGGATGACACAATGGTCTTTTGTAATGCCTCCAAATAGGATGCCACCTATATCTCAAAGCATATTATATTACTTTTAGTCTTTTTCAAGTTTGTAAGAAGAGTAAAATTTATCCAAACAATATAGTTAAAAATATAGATGTACTCCTGAATATGTTTGAATATCTAAAAGGAACTCTTTTGGAAATATGTTTTTGGCTCTTAGGTTATTGGGCGACTCATAATATAACTATTTGGAACCCTTCACAAAAACCTTTCATTTTGTAATTCAAAAATCTTGTCTTGAGGGTGCATTCCTCGATTTAGAAACCATCCATAAGTACCACAAGCGGGATTTGGGGCCTTTCAATTGCAACACGTGTTATGGGTAGACATCTATGAAAATTGTTTTAAAAATTAAGGCTTTTGATCAATAAAGGGACCAATTAGATCGATCGCTTCTTTAAAGAAAAACATTAAATGGATAAAAATTTGTTTGGCCAAAAAATATTTTTTATTACATATCCAAAACTTTTCAAATGAGCAATAAGTAGCGACTCCCTATATTAGTCCGTTTCCATAAATTTATCCATAAAAAGTTAAGAAGTTTAAAATTATTCTCACAATAGAAGTCTTTTATTTAACTTTCTCTATATGATTTGTATAGTATTTCTCAACATATTAGAAAGCACTATGACTCACTATAATTATTAAATTATATAAAAAGAATTTCTCTCACCACTTTCCTTTATGTTTTCTATAATATTTACTTTTATTTCATATTAAATTATAAAAAATTATTATTAAATACAAAAATAATATAAAATATTATTTTAATGATATAGAGAGTGATTTAGAGAATCTATTGTAGTATATATTTATATAGAGAAGCAAAAAGTAATTTAAATTTGTAAAATTAAGGAAGATAGTTGAGAAGTCATTGTTAGTGATCTTAGCACGAAGTCTTGGGATGTGCTTATTTTTAATGAAACAAATTCAATCTATGATAAATAAGAAAAAGAAAACTCTTGTAAGTGATGCATCAAGCATCCAAAATCATATAATTTATTTAAAATGCCACAAATATTTCAATAAAGCTAGATCTAAACTCTACTTTTAAGTGGTTCAGAGCACTCACATGATTTTTCTAATAAGTTCTCTTAAATTTACGCTTTAAACTACTTTTTGTTTCCCTATACAAATATATATTATATTAAATTTCCTAAATCAACCTCTACATTATTAAAATAATATTTTATACTACTTATTTTATTTAATAATACTTTTTTTATAATTTAATATGAAATAAAAATTAATATTATAAAAAAATAAAAAAAATTAAATATAATTTAATAATTATAAAAAATAAAAAATATTTTCTAATACATTAAAAAAATACTATATAAATCCCATAAAACATTAAATATAAAATATCTACAATAATTTATTATTTTAAATTTTTTTTCTCAAAATATAAAAAAAATAGAATCTACTAGTGATCTCAGCGGTAAATGAAAGCAATCCGTAGCAAATAGTGGAGGAGATTCCCCACACTTCAGGCTCAAAGCCTACATGCAAAAAACCGAACTAGGGCTTAAGATGAGAATTCATTTCTAAGTAAAAGACCGTTGAAATCCCTCCCCCCACCCCCCGTAAAACAGAGCAGAGCGTGAACTAGAAAGTTTACGCAGGCAGCAATTATTTAAAATTCAGAATGACATTTTAGACATCTCGTGCTAACCCAGAAATATCTACATCTCCTGAGTTGGGAAGGGGTTTGATGGTGCCACTCCTTCGAGAATGGTCCCCATCAATCGGTATACCCCGCCGCCTCAAAGATGATGAACCTGAATGCTGCCCCTCAGACACCCGCGGGGATCCAAAAACATTGAAAAATCCATGCCTCATGTCTTCAGCCGCTTCAAAAAAACGGCCAAGTCCGTTGGCAAAGTTTCGTTCAATGGCTTCAAGGTCATTGCGCAACCCAGGAAGGCCAAACGCCCCCCGCGTCAGTTGAACCCATGGAGAAGGATCCTTTCACCACCTCATTTGTAACATCATCTTCAGTGTATTCTTTGTTGGATTGCACCACTTCAGCAGGTCTGTTACCAAATAAATAGATAAGAAACAATGTATTGGGACTAAATCCTGTGGCCAAACTCGATGAAAAACGTTTTGGACAAACTATGCCATTCAGAGAATCAAGCTCTAGAAACAAAGATTGTGTTACAACGAGTCGAATTAACAAGCACTATTAATGGACACAAATAACAACAGCCATTACATGATGACAGATAGAGGGATATCAATCATGTACAACTTCAATGGCTGAAAGTTAACAATGATTTAAGAAGGTAGCATAGGATTCAAGACTGCAATCAGCTATAGCCTACACAGTAAGAAGTCTGAGAACTGCAGCAATGATGTTTTAAGTCATCTGTGCCAGATGGAGGTGAAGCACCTGGTTACAAAATACATTTACACGCCAAACAACATGGAACAAATTTTCTCCAAACTTCAACAGCTTCACGAAAAAATTTGCATCTTCAACAGCATCCAAGCACATTGATTACGAAACAGAGAAGCAACCCAGAATAATAATACTAAACAAAAATGAGGTGGGTAAGGGTAATTGATACAAAGAAATGGTTAATAAATTTGGGGTAATAAAAAGTTTGACGGGTGATAACATACTATACATAAATGAAATGTTTTCCTGTAAAAAGAAGCAGTTAAATGTGAACTATGTTTTATCTATATATGGCTTGTTTTTTGCTTACCCAACCCCACGAATCAGCCACAAAATAAGTCATGGGGAATCCATCATTTACATAGATTTGATAATATGAAGTGGGGCAAATTGAAAACACAGATAGCCTAACTCATGGAATTTAGGCCCCATTCGCGAGTTTCCAATTCCAACCACAACATTAGAAATAGGACGGGATCAAACAGATACAATTCAGGAAACCTCAACATGAGATTTTCCTCGTAAAGTGATTGTTCAGGAAACCTCCAATTCCAAAATTACCATACGCAATTAAGATTAATGTAGGGGCAACGAAATAAGATTGAGTTGCATGTTTTTCTAGATAAAACCAAAATATAAATTAATCGCTCGCGCGCGACGATAGAATTTAATAAAATAAAATTCAACCCTTAAGTTTCTGGGCATCCAAGCAGACAGTCAGACAGACCGGGAAACTACACTACCTGCCGACGCAGTCCTTGAGAATTTCCTCGGTTTTCTCGCACTTCCTGACAAATTTTCCAGCCTCGACCTCTTCGGTTCTGCACTGCGATTTCACGACGCGTCGGGTGGAGCATCTAGGGTTAGGGTTAGGGTTAGGGTCTCCTCCCCCTGCAGAGTAGCTCCAGTCATCGCCCTCATCCTCGTCCTTCCAGACCCAACCCATCCTCGATCCTCTTCTCCTCCTGTCGTTTCTTCCAGAAGCGTCCGGGGTTGATGCGATGGTTGCTTCATTTATTCTGTGGGCATCAGTTTAATTGATCAGTACATACGCGTACGTTGTTTACTAGGATATTGGAGGACTGGAGTGGATCCAATTAGGCTTCCACGTGTCTTGGAGTCGTATTAGACGGACGGTGGAGAATCCAGCAATCGGCTTAAATTGGGGAGATCTCAACCGTTTGTTGGGAGTTTGACCGGTGGCCGTGCGCGGCGGTTATTAAATAAAAAGAATAGGGGTTATTCCACCGGAAATCACAGGCGTCACCGTCCTGGTATGTCCATCAACGTCGATACAAGGAAACATGAACGCATATGAAAAAAACCAAAACAAAAACAAACAAAAAAAAGATATGCCTTGCGTAGACCGAAGCAGCTTTAATCGCCTCGTGCCCAGCTTCTTTCTAGCTTCAATTTCTAGAGCTCACTGCCTAGTTTCAAGAGCCGCTGTTAAAGATGGAACGGTCCGATCAGGTGAAGTCCGTTCCGGAATGGGGTTAAGCGGGCTGACCACGCTTTTTCGTACTGAAAATTAGAAACGAACGTTTACCCTTTCGTTTCACATCAAATTCCTGCGGGAGGAATATTGTTGATACGATGGGCAGGGGAGGGCCTGCCTGACTACGTGGGCTGCCCGCCCCCCTCCTGTCGGCCTGTGCCACCGTGCGCGGCCGGCAATCAACGAATTCGGCGCTGACTGCATCAAGAAAACTTAATCGAGGACGATGCTTCCCAGGGCGATGCGCTCGCGGGCTGCACCCCTACGATATCTTTGACTCTTGCATCGACCAAGAACGCAGCGAAATGCTGGTGTGAATTGCAGAATCCTAGCATACTTTTAGCATATCAGATTTTAATTGATTTCGTTTATATTTATTTATTTAAATAAAATAATATTATAAGTTAAATTTTAAAAAACAAATAATTTAAAAATCATATTTAAAATTTTATATTTAAAATTTTTAATTTAAATTTAATAGGTTTAAGTATAATAGTTTAAAATAATTATTTTAAAAAAAAATATTAAATTTAAGTTTTATGTACTAATAATAAATAGATGAGATCATTTAAGCCCATGATTAAAATAAATTAAAATAATTCTGCTCTAATCTATTTGGTCGTTACATTCTTAACTTCCGGCCTTTCTAGTTTCTACGAACAACCGGAACATATCCAATTGAATATGCAGCTAAATAATAGTACAGTACTCTAATGCTCGGTTATACATTTGGTTTCCCCCACATTAATACTCATGGCTACGCCTTTTTTCAAACAAAACAATTAATTAGGTTCATTACAATAATAAAATACTTTAACATAATTAACAATCACAATTAAAAAAAACTACGAACAACCTAAACATATCCAATTGAATATGCGGCTAAATAATAGTACAAAGACTTAATGCTCGGTTATACATTTGGTTTCCCCCACCACATTAATACTCATGGCTACGCCTTTTTTCAAACAAAACAATTAATTAGGTTCATTACAATAATAAAATACTTTAACATAATTAACAATCACAATTAAAAAAACTCATTTGAAGGTAAATTATTTTTTTAATGTCAGCCTTTTTTCATTCTCTCAAATCTACCAATTAATAAAATTATGAATATATTAACCATCAATCATCAAGTATAACCATTAACAAATAAAATAGCATATCTCTAGAGAGAATATTGAGGAAATAATTTTAATAATTTTAATTGATCTAAAATCATCTCCTGGCAACATACGAGAAAGACAATGACAGTTGAGAGACAGAGTCGGACTGATACGGACTGTTGATATTTTAATAATTATATGGCTATATGGGCTTGTTTAATTAAAAGAAAATTAATAAGATTTGGACTTAAATGCATCTAATAAAAAAATATGAGTACTAATGTATATAGATTGATTTATTATTATTTTTAGCTAATAAATTTAATTATAAAAAATTAATTAAAATTAACTTTTAAGTCCCCATCTGATATGCAATACAAGAATAATAATGGCTATGTCCCATTGGTAGAGAGAGAGAATTATCCTCCAAGGAAAAATAAGAGATTTAGAAGATGAATCATAGAAGGCTCTAAATCATTCATCGACGATCATGGTCGCATCGTATGCCTTATTCTGTTTTTGATTCTTGATAATTTGACGTTAGGTTTAGCTTTAGATTATGGATTTTAATCTTACAAGGGCCGTCTCGTCCGACAAGGTGAGTGCAAGTCATCAAAGGTGAGGACGATAAGGAGGGAGAAGACAAGGTAGTCACGCCCAAAAGACGAGGGACAATCCAAACATGACACTTCTCAAGTCTACGCAATGTCCGATATTAAGCCAGATGGAGAGAAGTCGACAAGTGAGGAGTTAGATCTATGCGGAGAGGGTAGTTGTTAAGTGATGATTGTTGATGCAATGAAGAGGAACATCTATGTAGAGAGGGTAGTTGCCAACCGCCAAATAGGGTGGACACTATGCTAGGCAAGAGAGGGTAAATGCTAATTGCTTGGGGATCTATACTCTGGAGTTTGGGTATAAGAGAGATGCAAAATATTCAAAAGTATTATTTATAATAAAACTTACTTTTTAGTTTTTTATTTTAATTATGTATTAATTAAAATAATATTTTTTTTCAAATATTTATTTATATTTTTAAATCAAAAATAATATAATAAGAAAAAAATAAAAGGCAAATGTCATAGAGAGAAAATATAATATTTTAATAAAAAATAAATAAATAGTATTGAATTAGATTTAGAGAGTTTCTATTTATTTTGTTAAAATTTTAGTTATAATAAAAAGTCTTAAAAAGTATAATTTTTAGGCATTTTTGTTAAACTAACTCTTTAAACTAACTAAAAAAAATACATATAGAGAATTTGCGGCAAATGCTCTTAAAATGTTAAGTAGGGAAAAAGATTAAGATTTAACATTTAAGAGGCACCTCCGCATTGCATTGCACTAAAAAAAAAAGGCAATGCACCGGCCTCACCTAGGTTGGGGTGGGTGGGATGCAAGCTACTAGGTTGGGCCTATATAAGGCTTTGGTTTGCAGGCTAGCTCGTATTTGTATGGGTCAAATCAGTATATGTACGGGCCAAGCATGTTTAAACTACGGTTCACTAGCCAAAAGTTGTTTAGGCCCATTGTAAAATGAAATTAAAATGGTCACCCCAGCTTATCTATAAATACAAGTCAATCCATTGGCCCGAAAACCACTAACTACCCCATTTAACATGCCCATATGAGAGCTTCAAGGACTTAAGAGCATTATGTCACGCCTCAAATAGCGTGGTACGGGCGTAAGTCTCCCAAGTGGTGTAGGTGCATGCTACTTGAGGAGGAACAAGGTGGAAAGCGTAGCCGGTGCAGATGGGATAGGGTCCGGTTAAATACGGAGAGTACATCGCTAGTCTCGGACTTGACGTTGAAGAGGGACTTGGCCATCCCTACACAACCGATCGGGAACGGGAGCCGTTCCTTTTGATAAGCCCAAGGCGGGGCGAAACCGGCCATACATGTACCCCGATTAGTATGGCTTACTCGTAAGATCCACTAGGGTGACCGAGTGCTTGCATGGATGAAAACCTTGATCCCGTGACAAAGTGGTATCGAGCGATTGTATCTCATATCCAGAAAGTTTGCCAAGTACTCTTGCGACAAACATGCATGGTCCCCGATCCTAAGTTGGGAGGGAGCCCTAAAAAGATAGGGGTCAACTAGATAAAGGTCTTGCACACATCGCGTCCACCAAGTTGTTGGTCACCAAGCCATGGTAAAGTACCTAAGGATGGGACAGAGTGGCATTGTAGGACTCGTAAAGAGTGCACCGAATGATCTTGGTTCCTCCAAGCTCACTTGGACGCAACAAAGGCATTGCAAAATCAAGTGGGAGAGGATGTCACGCCTCGAACAACGGTGGTGTTGGCGGGCGTCTCCCAAGTGGCGTAAGTGCGTACTACTTGAAGAGAGACAAGGTGGAAAGTGTAGTTGGTGCTGCCGGGATAAGCTCCACGACGGTTCATGCGAGAAATTGATGGAATCCCTTTGGAGTTTAAACATACCGACCTAGTTAAATGCAAGGAGTACGCCGCTAGTCTCAAACTTGACATTGAAGAGAAAACTTGGTCATCCTTACACAAACGCTCATAAACTAAAGTCATTCTCCTGATAAGCCCAAGGCAGGGTGAAACTAATCTATGTGTGCTCCGATCGGTATGACTTATTCGAAGCATCCAATAGGGTGACTGAGTGTCGCACGGGTGAAAACCATGACCCTATGATAATTATCTCATAAGCAATGAATTTATTCTTTGTACTAATCATCAAGTTTTGAAATACTTAAGCACCTCAAAGTAGATTTGAAGTGATATGCATGTTAGGTGGTCAACTCATATAGATAAATTTGCTTATAAGTATGCATGTGTTAAGGCAATAAAATAGGATGGTTGATGCTCTAAGTTGAAGAGCGGCTTTAATAAAGACATTTAGTGTGAATATTGTGGCCTTTGATGTGTTGAATGATTTATATAAAGAGGATCGTAATTTTAAGAACGTTTGGACTAAATGTCTACAACAATAACAATGTGAAGATTTTATATTCATGATATCATTCTTATAGAGTAGATAACTTAATCTTCCATGTACCTTTATTCGTGAAAATGTTATTTGAGACTTGCATAGTAGGGGTCTAACGAGACATCTTGGAAGAGAGAAGATCATTAATGTTGTGAAAGAGTGGTATTATTGGCCTAGATTGCTAAAGAGTGTGACAAACATCTTCTTCGGGTGTTATATGTGTTAAACACCAAGGAACATCAATAGAATACTAGAATGTATATATCATTGTCAGTTCTAAATTCTATTTAAGAGGATATATCAATGGATTTTGTCTTAAGATTATTAAGATTTTTACAAAGTTTGGATTCTATGTTGTTGACAGGTTTTTTAAAGATGACACTTTTTATTGTTTTTATGTTGAAATCACACCCACCCCAAAAAAAAAGGAAATTTAAAAGTAATCAACTATTTCTTTTGCTGTATTAGGGAGGATTAATATTTATTAAGAAAAAGTATTTAACTTATATCAGAGCTCAAAATGACACCCCATCAAATTATTTAGTGCAAATTTGAGCTATAACATTATCACCCAACTCAAGCCGACTCGGACACTCGCCCAGTTAATTTTTAAAATTTTGTTGGTAACATTTGGCCTACAACCCACCAATGAAGGGGAACAATCACCGATCCATCTCCCAAAATAATAAGGGGAAAAGATCATCTCGAGGCCTTGAGAAGAGGTTGAGATCACCAACCGCCACCGCTACGCAACATTATTGAGCCAATCCAAATACACGTGCTCCATGAAGTTAGTGAGATTCAGTGAACATGACTACTTTAGCCAATATGTACGCACATGCCTGGTCCAACTCCAATGACCAGGCTCGATTTAAATGACCATTAAGTAGCTGGTACACCTCCTCACCCAAAGTTTCCAATTCCCATTAACTTAGTATTATTATTATTACAAAGGAGTTAAAATGAGACCGTCCAACTCACATTAAGCAAGGGTAGTATCTCCTGCAACGTATGGGCATTGCGATGAAATATCAAATACTAAAACCCATAAAAAATAGAGGAACTAGGTAATTATCCAACTCACGTTATAAAGTACATACAATGTATCTCATGCAACTTTATCTGTAGCGTGGACAAATCAACTTGGTATACAACATTAGAGTATTACACGTGACATTAACAAATAGGCCTCGCACACCTAAGTACCATGTCATATGCTCTCCTTGGTGCTCGAGGCCTTCACTTCTTGTTGCTCCTCCTCGCTAATCCCAGCAGGTTTCCCAGCAGAAGGCTCTACAGAAGACCCGGGGTCTTTTTTCAGTTCAGTCTCAAACTCCTTTGCCGCCTGCGACATTCAACAGGCTTCAAATTGAACACTCACATAAGGTTTTGAAGAGAGTTGAACTGTGATAACAGGTGGCAAGTTTCCATAAACTAACGATAATAATAAGTTTTCCATCTTAAAGGTTTAAGGCATACTTTAACTGCCGAGAATAAAGCTAAGCTGTTGAATACTATTTTGCAGAAATTTAAGGCCTTTGCACGGCAAGAAAATACTATGCATGGCAAAAAGGGGCATGTTACATTCTAAATCATCCTGAGCCTGTTCAACCATGCAAAAGACTAAACAACCAAAGAAAATAAAGATGCAGATGATTGAATCTAGGAATCTGTCTATCAGATGGTAGAATAATTTGCTAGGATCAATATTGTGGAGAATAAGCAGAGCAAGGGACACAAAGGAAATTATGCAGCGGCCCACAAGAAGATCAAAAAAATGGGATTCAAGAAAGAACAAAATGACTGGGTAGGCATGACATGGCTTTCTTTACAAGAAAATCATAAATGCTTCAATTCCTGGTTTTAAAATGAAAATAAATATCAGAAGTAGCATGGTTGAATTACTGATTACACTTGAGATGGTAAACATCTACATGAAATGGTTAAGACAATGTAAGAAAGGCAACTTAGGGGGGATAACTTAGTATAAATATAGAAGAAACAAAACCTTCGGTTTGATTGCCCATATGCATGCAGGATCACTTATCAATTACCAAGCTTCACTATAATCGCATCTCAATAAAAAAAGAAATATGGGTGTTGATTAAAGAACAATCTTGGTGCTGGAGTAGCAAAAATAAAAATTAAACCAAATAAGTTCATTTTTCGTAAAATTTAATCCCCTACACACCCTGTCAGAATATGGCTTTCGCAATAGATAATGAGTATGAGAGAAAGGCTAAAGAAGGAACTAAACTGGTCCATACACAACAGGCACTATGCTTGACCCAGTCCCATCTGCTGCAGCCACGGACATACCGAACAATCATCTTCAATTTTTTCTTATAAATTTGCTATATCATTTAGCAGTTACAGATTAAATTGAAGCCACGACTGACTATTATAGATCTCATACAAATTGAGGATCTCAATAAGAAGTGAAGCGATCTAGAAATGAATCGCAAACCCATTAGGAATAATGTTTTTAAACTTGGCATCCTAGAATTCATATCACCAAGATAACTGCACTAAATTCCATAACAATTCATTACTCTTTAGTTCCTCCAATTTATTGATAATTTAAAAAGAAAGCCATGAACCTCATCATGATATAAGCACACACATACACCAAATGCTTCTCTATGGCAACCTCTTATACCATTTCTAGCAATGGCAGTAAACATCCTCGACATTGATGCTTCTTTAAACCAATTTATAGGCCTACTTTTCTGGAACTATTAAAACTCAGGGTGTGCAGCCAACCGCCGAACCCACCCGACCCCAACCACCATCCGTGGTTGAAAAATATGCGATGGGTAGGGTCAGTTGAACCTTTTTCTGACCGGTTGAGTTGGTTGGGGCTGAGGATTGTTATACCCATACCCGCTCTTATTCATGTGCACCACCTCCATTCTATCGACTAATATTTATTTTGCACTCCAAAGTAGTTGCAGTTAAAAAAAAATTATGTTACAAAAAAGGTGAAAAACATCCAACCCCCAAACAACAACCATGGTTTGCGAGCAAATCAAATGCTCAAACAAGAAAGTCTTCACTTTGTTATCGCAATGCATCAAAATCCAACATAAGTTTTATGGGCCAAACTAATAAAGAAAAATTATGTTTGCTTCCACGGATTAAGATTTTAAAATCAGCCTTTCAACCTAGGGTTCAAAAGATGACACTTTAATCTACTCAGACAATGTCAACTAATCAATCAAATGCAAAGTGATAAATCTTGTACGGATCAACCAAAGGTGAGTAAAAATTCAATTTAAATCACAAACCCACATGCCATTCACATGTCAATAAATTGACACGAGTACCAAAACATTCGAGTAACTTACGAGTTAGTGATTGAGCAAAAACTTGTAGTGTGTTATATGTGACCGGCCAACGGACTATAGGAAAGCTACAAATGGGTTCGGCATAATAACTCCTAAAGAGTAAAAACAACCCACTTAGATTAGAAGTTAACTTGGTCTGTTCACCTCAACTAACTGAAATCTAAGACAGACAGCAACAAAGAATAATTTTAATAAAAAGAATAAAACTAAAACCCAGAAACAGAAACAAGACACATGAGCGACAACGGAAGAAACCCAAACCCTAACCTGCTGGAAACTTTTGACAGTCTTCCCAATGCTGCGGCCGACCTCTGGCAACTTCTTGGGGCCGAAGACGAGGGCAGCAACGCCGGCGATGACGGCGAGCTCGGGTACGCCGAGGCCGAAGAGGCAGGTGCAGGAGAGGCCCTTCCTTCCTCTAGTTCTAGCCCTTGGTCTGGCCAATGGAGGAAACGAAATGGGGCGGAGGAGAGTAGGGTTTTGGAAGAAGGTTGAATTGGAGGAAGCGAAAGGGAGGGAAGAAGGAAAGGGGCGGTGGTGGGAAGATAGGGAGAGGGTTGCAGAGTTTAGGATTGAGATCTCCATTTAAAAAAATAAATAAAATTTGAGGTGGTTTTCTGGTTTTTCTGTGTTTTGCTTGGTTTTTCTGGTTATATCATATCATATGTGGGCTTCGAATAATAAAATAACGCGTACTTTAAAATTGAGGACACATGTGACGAGGCCGTAAATATCACATAGTGCGGCAATGGATGTTGTCCCCCATCTAAAAATCCGCAAATAACGCGGATTTGTTCGATAAGCGTATAAAAAAAATTGTAAAAAGTTAATTTTATAATTTAATTAAAATTAAATTATATTCATTTTTCATACCACAACCTGATTTTCAAAGTAACCAAGCAAATGAAATGGTAAAATCTGTAAATACTTACGGCGTATTCATACCAATTCCATCTATTCTATTTATATTTTAAAAAATATACAGTAAAAGTATTGATATATTTAAAATTTTACATATATCACATCTTCTATTTCTATCTCTATATAATAAAATAATTATTTATTATTCTTTTTTTTCCTAATCTATTTTGTAACTGTATTTCTTTATGCTTATATTTACTGATTTCATTGCTTAAATTATATATGTTTACATACTACCCAAATTTTAACCTCGTATGTTATTAGAGATAAACATCTTTTTTTCTTTTCTCCGTTGTGAATAAATGAAAATGAATTCCCACGTGTAAAATTATTTTCAATCTTGTGTCTCTTGTATAAATTGATTCCCATGCCTGTGGTTGGGAATCAATTTCCACAATCTCCAATGCATGGTGTCAGGCTATGAGATAAAAATTATTTACTCAACTAGTTTTTAATTAGAATCAATATTGACTCAAATTATTTCATTAAGTTTGGTAGATGCCAGTATGTGATATTTGTTATTAGTTTTGGTTGTGGATAAAGAGAAACGCGCAAGGGAGAAAATGAGAAGAGGAGTTGCAGATTTACAATGGATCTCTGACTATAGAGATTTACTGTAGTAATTTTTATCTAAAATTTATTTTTTTAAAAAAAATTAAAGAAAAATGTATTTTTGAATGACCTAATGTAATACTCTGACTTCTATCAAAAAGTTATATTTACCTAGATTTTGATCAATTAATATTTTTAACTAAGTATATCATATTATATTTTTACTATCAAATTCATTCAAAAAGTCAAATTGTCCTTTACCGTACAAGTCATTATTGATTTGATTGTACTTAATGAATAATGATAAATTTTAAAAATTATAGTCAAGGAAAAGAAAATAGATTGTGTTATGATAAGCAAAAATAATATTATATCAAGTTAAATTTAGTTTTAACCAATCAATTATAGCTAACTATTAGAGATGTTATGATAGTGAAATAGTGGGTTTTTTATTGCTAGAATAGATTTGCCTTTTCAGCTAGATAACCAATCAAATTTGGCCATTTAATTTCTTCACATAAATATAATTTTGAAATAAAATAAGAGTGCTTGTTATTTTAGGTGCAAAATCGAAACCCAATAAACTTATGACACATTAGATATAATTAGGGCTCTAAATGAACTAAACGCTCATGAAGAAGCTCGTGTTTGGTTATGTAAAAGATTGTTTATGTTCGTTTCGTTAATGAATAGTATTGTTCACAAATATTATTATTATATTTATAAACATGTTCACGAACAAGTGTTCATGAATAATATTTGTGTTCATGAAAATTATTTGTAAATGAAAATTTTAAAAATTAATTAATATGTATAAAAGTTATTTTACTAAATATAAATATATTTTTATTAAATATAATTTGATAAACATATACCTTTATATTATTATTAAATAAAAAATATGTTTTTATTTATTTGTTTATTATTGCTACTATTATAATATTTTTGTGAATTATATATAGTAGTTGTTTAAACATATTAAATAAAGATAACACAACCTAGTAGTTAATTAATTGTACTTTTTAGATAAGTTTACGATATGAGTTCTTTTTGTTGATTTTTATGATTTTGTAATTGTATTCGTAAACGTTTGCAAATAAGTTTGTGAACACATGTTTATGAACCGTTCAGTGAACAACAGATAATATTTGTAAACAAGTTTGTGAACATCATTGTTTAAGGTTCATGTTCGATTCGATTCGTTAACGAATAGTAATAAACACGTTCGAACACCTTACTACTCGGCTCGACTCGATTTATTTTTAACCCTAGACATAATTATACTAATTTCGGAACTACACAATAGCATAACAAAAAATAATTTAAACAACTCGTTCTCGATCACTAGAATTAACCTCCACCGCCTACACCAACACTCGCCGCCACTGTTCTCCAAAGATAACCTTGTCGATCGCTTGAGATCTTGTCTTGTCGACGTCAACCACCACGTTAGTTCATTTCTCATCATTCTACCGCCTACCTCTCCCACACTCTAACCTCTTCAATGCAGTGTCAACCTTGCTATCACTATTCTCATCCTTTAGGTAATGAGTTTTCAATTGTAGGGGAATTCAATTTAGGAAACACTTGAATCTTTTTGCTTCTATAATTTTGGAGAAGTTAAAATTGAACTATTGTTTAGTTAATTCAAGGTTTGGTGTTTCAAATGAAAATTTTAAGATTCTCTATTTAAACCTTTCTCTCGATTGCATTTGCTGATTTCGCATTTTAATTTTTCTAGTCATGTGTTTAAATGCGAAGAGGAGAAGCTTAACTGGTGTATTTTCTAGGCTTAAATTTTTCTTTTGCGCTATTGTTGTATGTTTTTGTAGTTTAAAACCTCATAGGATTCATTTGATACAAATGGTATTATTTTTGAAAATAATAGATCTTATAAATTTAAAAATATTTAGGAGTGATAAAAATTTATATGAATTTATATTTTTTTTTAAAAAATCATATTTTAAAAAAATAATAAAAAATTACCAAACATAGCCATAGCCTTATAATATATTCATCCTTGGGTATTCTCAAGTTGTAATAAAATATTAATATTCTTTCTCTCCAACCATTATATAACCAATTACTAAAAAAAAATCATTGCGATGAATTCAAAGTTTGAAAATGTTATTAGCTCCTTATAAATTGTTTATTTGTACGTGATGGTATAAAATTTGCTATGAGCTTGCCATTTTCTCTGAGTGTTAGCTTATTGGCTTTGGATATTAGCAAAAATTCACTCATTGGTAATTATGGATGAATTTCCATTTTGAGCACATGGCATTTAGGTTTTGGATTTTTCTCCAAGAGTAATAATTGAAAAGAAGACAGTTCATGATATCACCGTTAGATTTATAAAGTCATTTAAGCATATAATTTATTCAATGGTAAATATTATGCCACATGTAAAATTCAGGGATGGATGCTTATCTTTTGAAATTAAGAAATTAATGTTATATTTAGAATCATACATAAATTAATGATGACTTTTAAATGTTCGGCGAGGAGAAGCATGTTTCTCAGACTGACCATTACAAACTGGAGCTTAATTTATCCAACGATGTAATATCAAACTTTCATATAGTTCAATCTAAAACTCTTGGCAGGAAGTGGAATATATATTGCAGTTACCACCGGGGCACGCAATATGCCCACACTCACACCACCCTCATGGCCCCCTTGATCCCTTAACAAACCGGAAACTCCTACGCAGGCTTTTGGTGCCATTTCTCAATCAAACGCTTCTCTCTCCTTAATATATATGTTTGCGAGCGCGCGCGCGCACACACACATATATATATATATATATATATATATGCGCATGCATGTGCATATGTATTTAAATGGATACGTTGTAGCACGGAAGTTTAATTGACATAAGACTATTGTAGTCATGGCTTTGGGAAGATGCCTAGGCTTGTTGCTTGTCTTTTTCTACGTAGGCCTTGCCTTCTCTCACAGGATCCCCCAGTCCATTGGTGACCAGGGTCGTGTCCTCATTGACGCCGAGGACGAAGGCTTTGGGGGAGGCTTAGGTTCAAGGTCCGGGGGAGCGTCGTGGGGAAGCAGGGGTGGAGGTGGAAGGGAAGTCGACTGTGACGATTGCCCCATCAACCAACCACCTTATTATTGTGATGAACCACCATGCGAGCAAATACCCCCACAAGAACCGCCTTCCTATCAGCCACCTTGTTCTGAGCCATCGTGCCAGCAGCTGCCACCCCCTGAACCGCCTTTCTATCAGCCACCTTGTTCCGAGCCACCGTGCCAACAGCAACCACCCCCTGAACCACCATGCGAGCCACCCACACCGTATGAGCCGCAGCCACAGATCCCCCGTCTGCCACCATTCTACAGTCCACCACCAATATATGAGCCGCCAGTTATACCCCCCCGCACCTCCCTTCTTTGAGCCACCCTGTGAGCCACCAGTGCCACCCCAGGTGCCACTGCCGCCCATCTGTGAGCCACCGTGCCAACCATCACCAATATTCAAGCCACCTTGTGGGCCGCCCTGTGAGCCGGGTGATGACGAGCCCAATCAATCTGACCCCTATGAGGCATTGAGCAGAAGCCATAGCCCCATGCTTTCGAGTGAACCACTGACGTGGGCTAGTGAAGCGGGTGAACCTATGCCCCCCTGCACAACGAGGTGAGGTTGGTCAGGGGATCCCATGAATTGGCTGGGTATCATCCTATTCGTCGCAGGCACGTGGAATATGATCCAGGTGTTAACATTTAAAACTGCGAGGATGGAATGGAGAGCCCGCTTTTCTTCTGTATTGTACGTACGAAAATAAGTTTTCTGGGTCGTTATTAATAAGAACTTGGAATGAAAAGGTGAATGCAAATTAAGCTCACTTCCTAGAAAAATATAATCCTAAAGGCCTGTTCTCTAAGACGAGGGTCTAGGGGTGTGCGGATACCCGGCCCGCATATGCTATCCCGTTCATTTTTTCGTTTTATTTCCGCAATGTGAGGTAGGTTACCTTGTTCAACAAGTTAGATATGTTTTTTTTTTGTTTTATTGACATCTAAGGACCGAGAGCTGATTGATACCCTGATCCTACCCCACTTAAATTTATAGTATTTTAAATATTATTATCTAATTATTTTATAATTATTATTTATGAATTTTAATATTTTTGAATAATATTTATTATTATAAAATTAAATCAATTATTGATAATCATTTGGGTAAAAAAGGTATAAAATTTTGATTTCAGGAAAAAATTGTTCATATGAACAAATTTAATATGGAATGCAGGCGGATGACTCATTCATGACCAATCTCATTAGAGAATATAGTATCTCGCTTAGCCCACTCACATATGAGATAAGATATAATTTTAAAACTTGATATTTCACTAAGCTGGAACAAGAATGATAATAGATTTTTCTCATACGTTCTAGTAATGTGAGAGTCACCGAACCCAAATTTTAATTTTTCCTTAAATCCAATTTATATATTGTGTGGGTGATGGGCAAAAATGAAGCTTAAAAAAAACAAAAACAAAATGAAAAACGAAAAAACGAAACAAAAACAACAAAACTAAACAAAGAAGAAAGGAATCATTATTTGTGTATGTGTATGTGTATGTACAGTCAACTCATATGCGGAGTGAGAAAATGAGTGTGCATGGTGTGTGGAAAAGAAGAATAGAAAGTTTGTGTGATAGGAGGATATTTTGAGTGTGAAAGAAAAATTGTATACTAAAAAAACTTAGTGGTGGTTAACATAAATCATTAGTACTTAGATTCAAAATTGACTCATCCAAATAATTTAGAGTATTTTTTTCTACTTATTTCAATAACTTAAGTATGCTTTTTAGTTTTTCTATTATAATCATTTATTAATTAAAATATTACCTTTAAAATATTTATTTATTCTTTTAAATAAAATAAATAAATGTGATAAGAAAAAAATAGAAAAGTAAATATGATAAAAAAATAATATTTTAATAAATAGAAAGTAAATATAGTATTAAGTTAAATTTAAAGAGTTATTATTTATTTTATTAAAATTTTGATTAAACTAAAAAGTTTAAAAGGTATAATTTTTAGACATTTTTATTGAATCGATTCTCTAAAATAACCATAAATATAAATAAAAAATTTACAGTAGATGCTCTTAGTGATTATTTATTAAACGCCATTAGAGTATTTCCAACAACACTCTTCAAATTAATTCCACATATGGAGATGAGTTATTTTTTAACTTATACTTCAATAATAATTTTTAAATTATCTTTGTTTTTGTTAAATTAGTATTTTTTTTAATTTTCTATGTTCTAAGCATCCTTTCCATTGATCACAAAATGTAGTGTGTTAAATATAATCTAATACATCTAATATTTACATATGTAAACTTACCTAATGAAAATTTTCAGCATCTATCTCCTCTCTTTGAGTGTAACATCTTTGTATCATTTTGTTTGCCTTCAATGAAGTTTTCTATTTGTATTATCCACTTTTGATATTTTGGTTTGCTCTTCTTCTTATTTTTTTTGGGGGGGAATGTTTATTATTATTCAATCCATTGTTTTTGGACTTTTTTTTCACAACCAACTTTCTAAGGTGAAGTGACATGTACATTCACTAATAGAACGTGATTAGGCTATGCTTTTCAAATTGTGTTAGTATGGAACTCGTTTGGTCAAATTGGATGCATGGGGGATATGCAAACAAAATTGAGGAATGAATACTTCATAGGAAAATTTAATATAGACACGATACGTTGCATATAAATATTTGACTTATTGGGCTGACTCCATGGTGCTGAAAACTGTCAGACCTGCTGTATCTATACCCGCTCTAACGTAGAAAATACTTTATTATTTCGAAACACTACGTCACTAAAGCACATCCACACGTGTCATGTGACCACCAAGCGATCAAACCTTGACTTCTCGTTCTTTGACATCCTTAAGCAACCCGCCTCCACCAATCAGAGCCTCCCAACACATTGCCTTCTATTTGTGTTATTATTATTATATTACATTATACTCCACACGCGGCACTATTTTGTCGCATCCGCACGTCGCCACACTTTTTTTGTCCGCTTCTGCCACAGTAGCACAGAGCCGAGGTATAACCTCCCTCCACGTGGCAGGACGCGACGTTTCCTCGGCAGTGTGGTTCCATGACATGCACAAAACGCTGGAAGCAAAAGACGCGTGTCCCTCGCGCGTGCTGAGTCGTGTTTTGTCTTTTACTGCTTTCTTGACGGTTTCTGCACCCCGGATCGGATAAGATCGACCGCCCGATAAGGCCGAACAATTTTCACGTGGCATCCTCGTACTCGCATGCTACATTTGTGGGACCCCTTTTTCTTATTGGTGGGGATAGTATGACCGTACCTATCGCCTTGTTTGGCTGGGCTGGGCATTTAAAATGGCTCTGCGATCTACACAACCAAAAAAAAAAAAAAAAAAAGAGGGTGAAAGGAAAATAGCAACCTTCTCTCTCCAAAAATATAGTCGCCTACTGCTCTGCTACGCTCCTCCGCTCCTTGCAGACACAGAGTGTGTCAGAGGCGCACACACTGTTCCTTTGCTGTTTGTTTCTTCAAAGGTTGTTGGCGGCCGGATATGGGTTTTTCGGAATCCGACCCACGCTCGCAGCTGTCGTTGCCGCCCGGATTTAGATTCTATCCGACGGACGAGGAGCTTCTGGTGCAGTACCTGTGTCGGAAAGTGGCAGGACACCATTTTTCTCTGCAGATCATTGGGGGAAGTCGATTTGTACAAGTACGACCCGTGGGTTTTACCGAGTAAGCATTTGACCCGAGCGAGTCGATTCGGTTTCCCGGCTGGATATGGGCGCTGGTTTTAACTGGGCCGCCTTGGACCGTCGTTGATTTTTGTTTGCAGGTATGGCGACGTTTGGGGAGAAAGAGTGGTACTTCTTCAGCCCGAGGGATAGGAAGTATCCAAACGGGTCTCGCCCCAATCGGGTTGCCGGGTCGGGTTATTGGAAGGCTACCGGAACCGATAAGCTTATCACGACGGAGGGGCGCAAGGTTGGCATCAAGAAGGCTCTGGTGTTTTACGTGGGGAAAGCGCCCAAAGGGACCAAGACCAACTGGATCATGCACGAATATCGCCTCTTGGAGCCCTCTAGAAAGCACGGAAGCTCCAAGGTTTGTCAATCACTCAAATAAAATTTATTTATTTATTTTCTTTACTGTTACTGTCTCTGGGTTTATTAATTTTTTTTGGGTCATATATATATATATATATATATATATATATATATATATATAAATATAAATATTTGTCCTTTTTGTTTTTAATTCCCCCCGCAGCTGGACGATTGGGTGTTGTGTCGAATATACAAGAAGAACTCAAGCGCCCAGAAAACGGCGTCGTCTGTTGTTTCGAGCATGGAGCAGTACAGCAACGGGTGTTCATCCTCGTCCTCGTCGTCGCACCGCCTCGACGACATGCTGGAATCGCTGCCGGAGGCTCAAGGGATGACCTCGCTGCACAAAACGTCGTCGTCAAACCAAGAGGACTACAAGCCGCTGCCGGGTTTGCAGGGCCTGAATTCAGGGAACTTCGACTGGGCGAGTCTGGCCGCGCTTAACTCGTTTCCCGAACTCGTTCACAGTAGTCATCATCACAATCACAACCTGCAGACTCAGCAGCAAACTCAGGGAACGCTCAGCTTCAACGCCAACAACATGCAGTGCTTCCCATCCACACCTCAACAACAACTCGGACGCGTGGAAGAGGAGGTTCAGAGCGGAAACGGGGGACAGCAGCGAGTCCGAGTTGGGAACCCGGGGTTCGCTCAGCCTGAGTTAAACAGATTGAATCACCCCGAGTTGGAAACGAGTCAATACTCGAACGGGCTTGACCCGTTCGGGTTTCGGTACCCTTCTCTGCCCACCGGTTTCGGTTTCCGGCCATGAAAGAGGCCAGAAAGTCGCATTCGCTCCGGATATGTAATGGCCAACTTGTCATTTTTGTAAAGATATGTGAAATTCTTGTGGGCAAAAACGATTGATCTGGAAAGTTCGGTGGCCAAAACGGAAACATTGGAAACGTTTTCTGGCCGCCCGATCTATTTCACGGACGGATATGATTCGGCGCACGCGGTTGGAATTTGGGAATTGCTGATCATTTTTGCAATTCCGTCCCTCGTCTCTTCTGAACTGTCGCGATACACAATCGGGAAAAACAGCATGAGAACATGTGGAGATTTGTTTATGATTATTAGCTGATGTATTAAATTCATGTCGATTCCTTGAATCGGGATATATATATATATATATATATATATACGATTTTATTGACGCAAATATCAATTGTTTAATTTATTAGACGATAAGCTTTCTCTCAGTGAAACGATTGGTTCATCATTACATGCTGGTGACGTTCACAAGAGGCCATGAAGCCATGATTGGTCACGTAATAATCGATGCTTTTGCATGAAAAGACACTGATTGGCACTGCAGCTGCTAACACGAATATATCTGAATGTATTACGTCGACAAGGTTTTGTTTTATTCTATGTTTCTTATTTGTACTATTCGGGCGGTTGGCAATTCTAATGTATACTACACCATCGTCTCAAGAAACATTTCAAGGAGTTATGCGTGGTTTTGTTTTATTGTGTGTCTAATGTGTTTGACGTGAACCGCCATTTGCCGTGGTGGTGGTACCACAAATTATTCCATATATCTCTCCACGGAAGGACTCACATGATCCTCATGTTACCTTCCATGGGCAGAGCCACATGCAAGGGAGATAGCTTTTTTTTTTTTTTTTTAAAAGATAGCTTTTTTTAAAATAAAATAAAATTGAACATATTGAAACTAGGCTAGCTAGCTTTTTAATTGGACATCTGTTTTTTTTCCTTTATTTTGTTCCCTTTTTCACGTACTATGTTATTCATCTAATATTATATTTCTAATCCATAAGTAATGATGATGTTTTACAATACTTTTTACTGGAGTCATTTTTTACATAATATAGTTTTATTCTTAACTTATAAATCTCAACCAATAATTTATTCTTTAGTTCATGCTTTTTAAAAAATAATATGAGAAATTTAACTATTGTTTTATTAGTCGTTGGAAGAAATACTCAATGGAGATGAAGCTATTCTGGAAAATTTGAAAATATGAAAAATGATTTAAAAGTTGTAATTTAGATACGTTTTAAAGCGTATAATACTATATATATATATATATATGTATATATATGTATATATACAAACCATTATTAATTACTAGGTTTGTCAAAATTATTTTCAACGTTTCAAAGTAAAATTATAAATACTTTTGCCCTGGGCAAAATTCGTGGCTCTTTCGATAAAATAGAATCTGATGCTCATTTCATTTGCCAACTGCATGCTAAATATTCGATTGCCCTCCAATAAAAGCCTAGAAAAATGAAGCTTACCGGCCACAGGGAAAAAATCAAAACTGCCGAGTGCTTTTGTCAGCTCACCAGCTACAATGCAAATGTTTTCATGTTATTATACTGCCAAGATTGTTGGTCCCACATGCAAGATCGACAGTTCACACGTTTTTTGTTTTGTTTATTTTTCGTGGAAAAAAGAAGAAGAAGAAGAATTTACTTGTGGTTACTTAGTAAAGCTCTTTAGTGTTTAGCTTCGCCCCTAAAGAACCCAAAGCATGAACGGGCTAGCTCGCTTGGCACCGTTTAAATGGGCTAACAAGGCCAGCCCAAAATAAACTGATTCAAAGGTATAAAAGAATGAGGGTTGGGCAAGAAAATTCATCTCCGTGCGTCTATATAGCATGTAACATATAAATGTTATAAATAATATATATAGAATATGAGAGAGAGACTAGAGGACACCAAAGGAAAGAGTGTGTATATGTGAAGTAAGAGAGGGAAGTTACTTATAACCTTTAACAAGACAGGTGATGAAAGGTGAGGGTGAGTGGATAGTCCTTGAAAATGTTTGCAATACTCTTCCCTTGAGATGTATATCCATATAATATAGTATACTTTGTCATTCATTGACTATGAGATTAAAATTTTCTCTATTTAAGAATTATGCAAGATAAAAAGATCAAACTGAATAAATAAAATATCATTTACACGATGAGTCTCTCAAATTTATATTGGATTAATGCAAATTATATTTAGTAAAGATAACATATCCATATGTTATATATGCAAATGTTTTTACATACTGTAATATGCATGACTTTGTGAACAAATCAACAACATTGTCACTTATTTTTGATGTATTGCAAATCAACTTCTTTATTTTTACATGTGACCTCACTTTGGGTTTAATGTTGTGACCTATTACTCAAGTAGCTATGCATATAATAGTTTTTGTGTATGGCAAAGAACTTAGGTAGTATGTATTTTGTCAGGTCACTTTTAATGTGGTCATCTTGCAATTAAGAAGCACAAGTAACATATTATTTTCAAAGAGTGAAATTGGCTCTTTATAAACCTTAAGACTATGGACTCCTTTATTATCTTAATAAGAGTGGAATGAATCTTGCTCAACATTAAGTGATATTACCACCATTAGTATACTTAAAAGGGTTTGCTCAATCCATATTAAAACGTTTAAGGGCTTTTTTCAATATAATAAGACCAATGCAAAAACATCACTTAGCATGTGTTAGTTGTGTAAACCAAAAAAAAATTGAATTTTTTTCCAAGTCCTTCATTTTAAATTTATCATCTCATCACTTTTCAAATATGTGTAGTAGTTTCAATTAGTTATAATAATGTTAAGATCGTCAACATAAATTGCAATGATCACATATTCGGATGGTACTTTCTTGATGAATACACATGGGAATATAAGGTTATTCATATAGTCCTTTCGTAACAAATATTCACTATATGTCTATATTACTTTAAATTATATAGTGATCTTTGCATATTAATTGAAAATAATTCTTTTGATTAGGTATTTGGAAACCTTTAGAGACTTCAAGCATTTGAAACCCTTTTAGGGATTCTCATAATTATTGTTATCAAGTGATCTATATAGGAATGCTATAATACCATCCATAAGATGCATTTTAATATTTTCAAATATTGTAAGGCTGATTACATAACAAAATGTTATTGTATTTGCCATTCCCAATAATTCGTATAGTTGTGTATACTAAGGAGTAGATGGAGGGAAATGAGGGAGGAAAAGGGGGGGGGATCAGTACACCCTTAAATTCAACTCTAAATTAAACAACAAAACTATGATGTCGGATGATATATTTTGGGTTGGCAAGCTTGGATAGAATCTGGAGGTGTTATGGGAGTTATATATGGGCATTTTTGTGAGTGACCGATGCTAGATGAAAGGGACTTAGGATTATACTGTGTACGATGGTGTATAGTTATGGAAGATGTTGTTATTAGGCTATGCTTGACTAAGCGATACTGTGAGATGATCCAAAGGAAAGTGAGAAAGAATATGAGGATGTTATCAAGAATGATAGGTGATGTAAAGAACAATAGTTAAGCCCGTTTCAGTATTGAAATGATAATTAACGGTTAGAGGCTCTTTTGGGAAATGTACACTATTATGAGTGTTTGAATTATATTTAATTCATGTGTTAGTGGTTGTTGCGTATAGTATGATGTTTGGGATGTGGAAGTGGGTGTTGACCCCAACTTGTAGTTATTGTGTGATGTTTGTGTTGGAGGCTAATAAGTCTTGTGTTCGTTAGCTATGTTTGTTGTATATTATATGAGCTCATATGCATTATGTGTCAACCGAGGTCCCATATGGCTAGTTAAAGGCCATAGGTCCACTATGTCTGGTTGACTAGGATGGTCGTGCGTCCCATATGTGGCTGGCTGATCGACAGGGATAAACACAAGTCCCACACATGGTTGATTGATCCAATATATTTCTAAGGTCCTATATATGACTAGCGAGATGCCACATGTCCTACATATGCCTGTAAACAAAAGATTTGTTTAGTGTCTAATAGGGTGTGTAACTATGTTGAGCATGATATGTTGGAATGACTTGGTTGATTTGCTTTTCATTTCTTCCCATGTAATGATATGTAAATGGTTTGATTATTGTAATGTTGTGATGACCTTTAAGGCAACATGAGAGTAAGTTAATGGTAAAAGCATGATATAGTAGGATAAGTGAACAAATAGTGGTCGTACTAGTGGTAGATTAATTGTTATGATGTATTATATGTTATTATGATTGTGTAATGGATTTTAATGTTTGCTTAGGATATGCCTTGAATTTGGTGAAAAAGGATATGGGTAATTCGAACACTACATTGGCATGAGCATGTAGAATCCTTAGGTTTGCTTAGGCTATAAGGTGGTGTGGAGTGGTAGGTTACCTGATAAACATATATGCTTATCCCTACATCATTAACGTGTTTTGTAAGTATCGACAAATTAGTTGGAGGCGGCCCTAGGAGTTGGTTGCTAGTCGATTCTTATTTGATGTAATATTCTGGTTATGGGCTTTATATTGTTAAATCATATCTTATCCTGGGCAAGGGTCCATGAAATGTGTATATTGTAAACTACTTGTTATTAAATGGTTTTTATTTTAATGAATTATATATCATGTGGGAATGTAAAAATGTATCCTTGTCATATGTCATACCGCTGATAAGTTTATTTTGAGACAACACCTGTGGTATAGTCTCTTATAGGTGCTAGTTACCAACTCCTTGATCTTCAAGGCGGGCAAAAAAAAGTCACATTTTTTGGTTCCAGGTCTCCTAAAAGTTGGGAACATGACAAACGAGGCCATCATTATGGAGAGGAGCTTGGATCGGTCTAAGTTCCAAAAGTCTAGAGGAGCTTTAGGGTCTACCCAACATGTGAGTTTCTATATTAATTTTGATTCTTTTGTTTGAAGTGACTATCTTAGGTAATTGAGTTTGACATTTATACTTATTTAACATTTAAACTTGTTTAAAACTTATGTTTTGGTTGAGAATCTTTAAATTGGTTGATTTCACTAAATTATCAAAGGCCACCCTCACTAGTTATTTTAAGAAAAATTAATCCCACAAGTGTTGAAGACAACAACTCAATGTACCAAGTGTCTAAAATTAGCCTATATGTGAAGCCGTTGTTCCTAAAGTTTATTAGCACAACTAGGCAAATATTAGACATGGAAAGAAAAAGTGACATTGAGTCTCTCAATTGTGTTAAATATGTTGAGACTAGGGGAGAAATGGTCTTACTTTGAGTATCTCCAAAGTAAGACACGGGGAGTACTTCTCTAAAGAAATATGTTGTGAGTACTTCTCTAAAGTGTAGATTGCTTATTAAAATTGGGGGGAGAAAAATGTTTGTGACAATGTAACTCTAAGTAACATATTTTTTAGAAATTGAATCTTGCAAATTTTGAAGAAAATAATCCACTAGATTATGTATGTTTGCATACAAAGAAAGTATTTACATCTGAAAGACATTTGCATTCAAAGTAGTCTTCATATAAACAAGCTTTTCGTATCTAGATTATATGTATCTAGACATCTTCTCGCATTTGAAGAATCCATTCTCTTCTAGAGAAGTAGTCTGAATATGAAGAAGTTGTCCGCATCTATAATTTACGTGTACTAAAACTTATCTCGTACCTATCCTTATTAAGGGCTATTATATATTTAACTAATCAATGAGTGTGTCTTTGTTATGCATTTGATCAGTATTCTAAGCTTGACCAGATTGATTATATAATTTGTAGTACCAAATTGATAAACTCACTCGCCAATATAAATGAATAATAGCTAATGACATAGCACATTTTGATTTATGTTTCAAGTAATTGGTTGAAGATTAATTATGATAATTCAACTCAATAAAGGATTCTCTTACCTAATTAAAAAGGTACAATAGGAGGTGTCGAAGATGTTTAGGGTTTCCAAATTAAAAAGTGGCAAACTTATATGTTGGAGTATGTGGTTCATATAGGGTGTATGAGAGATACTAGTAGAAGGCCAGGCAAGCGAGTGGAGCGCTGCTCTGTTCGGTCGCGGACTAGGGTACCTATATATATTGTTATAAACTCTAGTGATGTATTGTAGTTGAGAATAATAAAACAAAATGCCGTCTCTCTCCGTGGACGTACCCAATTTTAGGGAACCACGTAAATCCTGTGTTCTTGTGCAATGCGTGCGTGCGTGTGTATCGATCCTAGTCTTACAATTGGATCGAGCTTGGGTTGAATCGAACATGCAAACGAACGATGAGCTCTAGTTCGTCCATGACGAAATTCGATGTTGAGAGGTTCAATGGAATAGGAAGCTTCGGATTATGACAACGAGAGGGTAAAAGATCTACCTGGTGCAAGCAAGGGTTGGTGAAGGCGTTGAAGAAGAAACCAGAAACGATGTCGACGATGACTGGGAGACGCTCCAGATGAAGGCCATAAGTACTATCCGTTTGTGTCTTGGTGATGAGGTGATGTATCACGTAATTGGTGATGAATCACCTGGAGGAGTTTGGTCGAAACTGGAATCCCAGTATATGTCTAAATCGTTGACAAATAAATTATTCTTAAAGCAAAAGTTGTATGGGTTGAAGATGGAAGACGGCTCCGATCTAGTTCAAGATATCCATACGTTTAATCAAATTATTAGCGATCCAGTAAAGAATCGATGTGAAATTCGATGAGGAAGACTAAGCACTAATGTTGTTATGTTCGCTACCGGGTTCTATGGAAAACCTTGTTACAACTCTTCTCCCGGGGGAAAGAAACTCTTGAACTGGAAGAAGTCACGTCAGCCCTGCTCTCGTACAATCAACGCATAGTTGCTGATCGAGGATATTTCAGGTGAAGGACTTGTGGCGAAACGGGAGAGGAACATGGTCAAAGATTTCGAAGGGAAAGCCAGGAGCTCGCTGGAAGTCGAGGTCAAGGGGAAGAATACCCGAACCAAAGGAACTAAAATGCTTTAAGTGTCATGAAACATGACACTTCAAGAGAGACCGCCCATCTGAGAAATAAACCGTGGGAAAAGGGAACAGTAAGAAGACCGGACCATCAAAGTCGACAAATGTTGTTGAGGATTCGATGATTGTGATGGTGATATGTTGTCTGTTGGAACAAACACTTGAACTTGTAGAAGATTCATGGATTCTGGACTCAGGGTGTTCCTTTCACATGACACCTCAAAAGGAGTGGTTCGACACGTACAAGGTTGGTGAACTGTGGAACCGTTTTAATGGGCAATAATGCACCATGTAATGTTGTTGGCATAGGCACAGTAAAAATTAAAATGTCTGATGATGTCGTAAGAACTCTCAGTCATGTGAGACATGTTCCGGGTTTGAAAAAGAACCTAATATCACTAGGAACTCTAGACTCTATTGGTTGTGAGTATAGAACAGCAGGTGGAGTCATAAAGGTGATAAAAGGTGCGTGGTAATTATGAAAGGCTTAAAGACAAGGGGAAACATCTATCGGCTGGTGGAGCGACCACTACAACCGAGGAAACGATGAGACTGCGTTATGGCATATGGGAGAATGTGGGATGCTTGAACTTCATAGAAGGAATCTTCTAAAAGGTATGAAATCATGTAAACTCAACTTCGCAAGTTCGTGTTATGGGTAAATAATGCAAGGTGAGCTTTAGTGTTCGGTGAGCAAAACAAAAGGGATTCTTGATTATGTGCATTCCGATGTTTGGGGGCCAATGGGAGTAGCTTCCAAAGGAGGGTCGGTATATTTTGTCACTTTTATTGATGACTTCTCAAGAAAGGTTTGGGTATATTTTATGCGACACAAGTCCGAAGTTTTTGACAAATTCAAATTGTGGAAAGCGAAGTGGAAAACCAAACAGGAAGAAAACTCAAATGCCTCGGATCGGATAATGGAAGGGAATACAAGAATGAGTCGTTTCAAAAGTTTTATGAAAAACATGGTATACAATGGCATTGGACTGTTCGGAAGATACCGCAACAAAATGGGGTGGCAAACAGATGAACAAAACCATACCGAGAGAGAGCATGGTGCATCGATTAAATGCCTGGGCTCCCAAAGAACTTTTGGGCGGAAGCGTTAGTACGACGAATGTTTATCATAAACAGGTCACCGAATACTTCCTTGGGTAATAAGGTAGCACGGGAGGTGTGGACAGAAAAGGAGGTGGATTATTCGGGATTGAAGATTTTTGGTTGTCTCGCTATGTCCATGTTCCAGGAGATAAGAGTTCAAAGCTTGATGCAAAGTCCAAACGCTGTATCTTTATTGGATATGAGAGGGGCGTGAAAGGATATAAGCTTTGGGATCCAGAGAAAAAGAAGGCGATCATTAGTCGGGATGTGGTTTTTTATGAGACTTCAATGGTTAAGGCGTATCATGGATTACAGGAGACAGAGACCGGTAAAAATAATGATAGACAGAATCGGGAACTACAAGGTTGAGTGGAAAATCAAGACTCACATGAGTCACAACCCATTGAAAAGACTAATCAACGCGGAGGGAAGAATCGGAAAGCATAGCCACGGGGAGGTCCAGGCGTACTTATTAAACCACCAGAAAGATACGGATTTGAAGATATGGTAGCATATGCATTGTCTTTGACTGATGGAGATGAGAATTGTCTACTTTTCAGGATGCTATAAATAGTCCTGAAAGAGATGGATGGATGGAAGCTATGGTGAAAGAGATGGAATCCCTAAAAGAAGAATGAGACTTGGGAGTTGACGGAACTACCCAAGGGAGAAAAACTAGTAGGATGCAAATGGGTATACAAGGAAGAAAGAGGTCAGAGTCGGAAAAGAAGGGGAAAGATTCAAGGCCCGATTAGTGGCAAAGGGGTACACATAGCGGAAAGGTATTGATTATGATAAGGTATTTTCTCCGGTGGTAAGACATACTTCAATTAGAATTATTTTGGCACCTGGTGGCTAGTTATAACCTCGAATTGGAGCAATTGGATGTGAAAACCGCTTTCCTCCATGGCGATTTGGAGGAAGTCATATACATGGAGCAGCCGAGGGGTTCAAGCGCCCAGAGACGAAACACTTGGTTTGTAGATTAAGAAATCATTATATGGTTTGAAGCAATCTCCAAGACAGTGGAACAAAAGGTTTGACTCATTTATGATCAAAATTGGCTTCACACCTTGTGAGCATGATTGTTGTGTGTATGTGAAGCGGCTTGATGATGATTCCTACATTTATCTACTACTCTATGTGGATGATATGCTAATTCTTGCAAAGAGAAAAGTGGAAATCAACAAAATAAAAGATTTGTTGAGCAAGGAGTTTGACATGAAGGATCTGGGTATTGCAAGGAAAATACTTGGAATGGAAATTTGCAGGGACAGAACAGCCGGTAAGTTGTGGTTGTCTCAAAAGGATTATGTGAGAAAATTGTTAGAGCGGTTTGGCATGGTTAATGCTAAACAGGTCAGCACACCACTAGCAACACATTTCAGGTTGTCCAAGTTACAAAGCCCAGAGTCATCTGAGGAAATTTAGGATATGGCAAATGTGTCATATGCTAATGCAGTTGGTTGTTTGATGTATGCAATGGTATGTACCAGACCTGATCTAGGCCAAGCGAAGAAGACAATAAGCAAATACATGGCAAATCCAGGCAGAGAACATTGGAGAGCGGTCAAGTGGATATTTAGGTACTTGAGAGGCACTTCGATTATGGGATTGTGTTTGCAAAACAAAGAGCTCAGATTATCTTGGGAGTTTGGATGACGGGAGGTCTACGATAGGGTATGTATTTACACTGGTAGGTGGACCATCTCTGGAGGTCCATGACTCAAGCTACAGTGGCCTTTTCTACTACCTTAATCTGAGTACATGGCACCGGAAGTTGGGAAGGAAGCACCGTGGCTGAGAGGCTTTGTAAAAGAACTAGGCTTGAATCAAGGTGGAGTACATATATTTTGTGACAATCAGTGCCATTCATTTGGCCAAGCATCAGGTATATCATGCTAGAACCAAGCATATTGACGTGAGATATCACAGGATAAGGGAGTTTGTTGCTTTGGGTGATATCATACCTGGAAAAAGTGCACACTTCGGAAATGCACGGTGACATGTTGACAAAGATTGTGACAAGAGATAAGTTCAAGCATTGCTTGGACTTACTTCACGTTTCAAGATGTTAGAAGGGAAACGTGCCCCCCAAACCAGGTGATCTTCGAATGGGTGAGGTTATTCGCCAAGGTGGAGATTGTTGGAGTATGTGGCTCATATTGGGTGTATGAGAGATACTAGTAGAAGGCCGGACAAGCGAGTGGAGCGTTGCGAGTGAGGGAAGCGGAGTGACCAGGTGGTTTGGGGGTACGGGGGGCGGAGCCCCGCGGTACGGACTAGAGTACCTATATATATTGTTGTAAACCCTAGTGATGTATTGTAGTTGAGAATAATAAAACAGAGCGCCGTCTCTCTCCCGTGGATGTACCCAATTTTGGGGACCACGTAAATCCCGTGTTCTTGTGCAATTGCGTGCGTGCGTGTGTGTCGATCCTAGTCTTACATTATATATAGAAAGGAACTTATATCCATTGTAATTAGGAGAGTAGTAGCTTTTTGTGTGTGTGTGTGTGCGTGTGTGTTTGCGCTTGCTTGCTTAAGTTGATTAGACTAAAAAAGGCTAGGGCTTTCTTCTACAATTAGTTTCTTGTTCTATTATATTTTAGAATAGGCACTTATATATTTTAAACAACATATTAAGATAGTTTTAAAGATTTGTTATAACTCAACTTCGTGTTAATACAATATAACTTTACACAATTTTGTTGCTTGTCTTCCACACTTTATTAATATTATTGCAAGCAAACAAAAAGTAAGAGCTATAAGGTGAGCGCTTGACTTTTGATTTGCCAAAAGTCTTAATAGATAGTTTATTCAAACCTTCCTTTTTCTAGACTGTGGGGAGTAACACATATTTGATTAGTGTATAGGTCATTAAGTACAAATTAATTTTAAAAAACACATTATGACATAATAAAATATCAAAAAAATTCAATACCATATGTTAGTTCCGACTAATAATTTATAAGTTAAAACTATTTTTTAAGTGTTTGATAACCTGTTTTTAACTAATGTTTATTTTTATAAGTAAAACTATTCATAAGCTATGAGTAGGAGAATGTTAATGACTTATAACTCATATTTTAGTTTAACTATAATTTATTATACCCTAAAACTAACTTAATTTTATATCCTTATTTGTTACTTTACTTGCATATAAATTATATATATTTTACTCTAGATACTTTTTTTCAACTTACCGAAAAATCTTAAACATTTTATTTTAAAAACCTTAAAAGCTCTTTAATTTTTAAGCCTAATCAAAACATGTTCTTATAATGAAACAAGTATAATGTACTTGAAAAGCTATCTTGTATGCCTTGTCAACATGTATGTCCTGAAAATTTATATTTCGATCAACTTCTTGGAAACAGATGCCCAGGCTTTGGATTCTTTCAATTTTGTAGCAATTTATTTACCAACATAAAATTCCACTAATATAGGATGATTTTGGATCTATCCAGGCAATAAATGAAAAGTAAATAATATCACATTTTATGCGAAATAATAGGAAAGTTTATAACATTAAAAACGGTTTCATACTATTTTAAAAATGTTTTGAGCATATTTTTATTTATAAAAATCTTATATAAATAATTCTCACAAACATAAACACCATATGTATCTAAATAAATCACAACCTACATATTGAAATTTGGACGTAACAAATCATACGAGGCGGGCTCTCTCAGGTCTATTTGATACGTTAGTATTATTTTTAAAAATATGATTATTTTTAAAAACAAGAGGGCTCGATAAATTTAAAATTATTTATGAGTGATGAAAATTAATCTGAGCCATATTTTAAAAAAAAAAGTTCTATTTTCAAAAATAATCATGTGGCCTGTTTGGTATAATGGTATCATTTTTAAAAACATGACTGTTTTTAAAATTAGTGGTTCAAATAATTTAAAATTTTTTATGAGTAATGTAAATTTATTTTGGTCCATAATTTTTAAAAATAATTTTATTTTAAGAAATAATACAAACATATCAATGAGTGAAAAATTAATGTGACAATATTTTGATGGGCCATGTTATACCAAACATTTTGATATGACCTAACAACATTTTACATATGAAATAAGAAAATCCGATGTGATAACATTTCAAGTGCCTAGAGAAAAGAGAGAGGGAGAGAGACCTATTTACTAATTTTAAAATTTATATGAATGTTGCGGTGACATAGGTAGGAACCCTTTGAGATAATAGGTTTTCTTTTTTCTCCCTTGTGTCTCTCTCTCACGGGCCGCACGTATATATATATATATATATATATATATATATATATATATATATAGAGAGAGAGAGAGAGAGAGAGCAAGGGTCTCTTAAAGAAAGCAATTCTTTTTCTAACCATTATATCTCACTTAAATAAATCTAAAAGTTATAATTAAATATAGGTTTTTCAAAATACTCGGTCAACTAATTTTGAATTTTTTTCGATCTTGCTCCATCAACTGGCATAAGGGTAGCCCCACAAGCAACTTCGGGCACAAGAGTGAGGAGCCACCTTGTCGTGAAGGCTTCATTGATCGAGGACTTGGGTGTCATGGTGATGGTCACACAAAGAAGCAAAATCCTGGCTAGCAATGCCATGGCCATTGAGATCCTACTGGGGAGGCAACGATGGTTCGTTGGGTGAAATGCCTCAGGGACACGATGTCTTGGAATCAACCGCGCAACTAAGTGATTGTTAAGATGGGTCACGAATAAGGGATTATTACTACAAAAATTGTCACTTAATTAAGTAAAGCAAATTCCAAAATATATTGTTAAATAGATGGTTGATTTCAATCTCATACCTGGAAACTAAATAGTCAAACAAACAATAAATATTATCCAATTGCAATTTGTCCAATCACTTAGGTTTTGTGGAGATTAAAGAATCTATTTCACTACATTCTTATATGACCATAAATATTTTAATGTTTGTGACATGACATCGTGTCCCAAGGCATTTCCACCCGCGAGTCGTCGTCGCCTCCCAAGTAGGATCTCAATGGCCATGGCATTGATGGCTAGCGTTGAGCTTGCTATGACAACCATAGCCACAACACCCAAGTCCTTGATCAATGAAGCTTTCCCGGTGAGGCGGCTCCTCACCCTTGTGCCCGTTGCGGGGCTACCCCGATGGCGTTGATAAAGCGAGATCAATGAAAATTAGATATTGGTTGAGAGGGTATTTTGAAAAACTTATATTTAATAACAGCCTTTATATTTGTTTAAGTGAGATCTAATGGCTAGAAAAAGAACAAGACTCTTTATTTATCAGCCATATATATATATAAAATTGCGTCAATAAATCATGGTACTTAGACTGATTTATTATTATGAAGTTATTATACCGTTAAGGTGATTGCATTTAAAGAAAAAACATAAAACAAAGAATGTCAAATATTATATCTCGAAAAAATGTTTTTTATGAGATAACTTTTTAATAGTGCGGTTTATAAGTAATTTAAATGGAGTGTCAAATATTTAGATAATAAAACATTATCAAAAATGAGTGTGGATGAGTACTTTTTTTTTTTTTGGTAAATAATAGTATAAGAACATGTTTATTTTAGTTGTGTTTTATTTTCGTCTGATTTTGAGTAACGAAAAAGCTAAAAGTAATAAAAAATTATTTTTATTTTATGTATCACTTAAAATAAAAATAAATTTTTTATTATTTTTAGTATTATGTTTTCTATATATGAAAATAACTATTATATTTTGAGAACAAAAAAAATCGAGTTAAACAAGCTCGTTACACTTACTCAAATCAAACTAACTTATAAAATTTAATTTAAAACTATTTAAAAGCAAAAATATGAGATAGTTGTTTTTGCTTATAAGCATATAGGATAATGCAAACTTGAAAAGGTATTGACGGACCGTCTATTTTGGCATGCATATTCTGGGCATATCCTCAGCTGCCATTATGGCCAATCAACTCCTGATTTTTAGGATCTCCATTTGGTTATATTTAAATGTACTGATTGTACCTTCTGCTGTCTGATTCTTTCCCTGTTCGTTTCTTCCCATTACGGCCCATTAGGATGGTTGTATCTATTTAAAAACGTGATTGCTTAATGAAAAAGAGAGAGGAACCAATTGTTTCTCGGTGTTCCTTTTTTGTCATGGTATCGAGCGACCTTGATCTAAATCATACGTGATTTTCATTCAACCAACAAGATGGGTGATGGTGATCCGAAGAAGGTCGATATGACTTACTATCTTGGCTCCAGCGATAATCCCAGGAAAGGAGCTTCAACCGTCCTTGTCCGTGCGCACAAGACCGTTACCAATCCTAGTGGTTCTGGCACCAAAGCAGGCGATCGAATACAATGGAAGACTCAAGTGCGGCAGCCGGTATAGCCGGCATTACCCCCCGCTCACTGGTAGCAGCTCCTTGATGCGTTGAATCATTCTCACACCAAGGAACGTCTTCACGGTAAGCACGTGGATGCCTGGATTATCGATCATCGGAGCCACCAACCACGTCACAGGGAATCGTCATCGTATGTTTCATTTGAAACAAATTCCAACTATTACCGTGGGATTGCCTAACGGGAAAGATGCCGTGGCGACACAAGAAGGGGAGTGTCCTTTTGGATGGTGGTCTCAGAATCGGACAACGTGTTGTTTGTCCCACGACTCAAATGCAATTTGATTTCGGTAACACAATTGATCGATGATTCTAATTGTATCATTCAAGCTAACAAAACGTTGTGTGTAATACAGGACCGGATGACGAGGGCGTTGATTGGAGCGGGTGAACGGGCTGATGGACTTTACTTTTTCCGTGGTATTCCTCAAGTGCGTGCAATGGCAAGTGGAAACATCTCTCGAGTTATGGCACAAGCGTTTGGGTCATCCCTCCGACAACGTGTTGCGCTTTCTTCCTCATGTGAGTCCATCGCGTTGCTACCAAAATAAACGCCTTTGTGATGTTTGTCCTCGTGCTAAGCGAGCGTAGAGATAGTTTCTCGTTGAGTGACAACAATGCTAGCCGTCTGTTTGAATTAGTGCATAGTGATTTGTGGGGTCCTTATCGTACTCGAGCTTCGTGTGGGGCAACCTATTTTCTTACAATTGTTGATGATTGTTCGCGTGCCGTTTGGGTATCTTTACTCTGCAATAAAACAGAAATAAAGGGTCTATTTTTGAATTTTGTTACATTAGTTGATCGTCAGTTTGGTGCCAAAATAAAGCGGGTACGGAGTGACAAAGGTACAGAATTCAATTGTCTTCGTGAGTATTTTTTCCAGCAAGGTGTTATCTTTGAGACTGCTTGCGTGGGCACTCCGCAGCAAAATGGGAGAGTCGAACGCAAACACCAACATATTTTGAACGTGGCCCGCGCTCTACGTTTTCAGGGTAATTTTCCTATGCAATTTTGGGGTGAATGTATTCTTGCTGCATGTTATTTGATCAATCGAACGCCGTCGCGTTTGCTTGATCGTCTCACACCATATGAAAAATTGTTCGGTCATCCTCCTAAGTATGACAACCTGAAAGTTTTTGGTTGTCTTTGCTATGCTCATCACCAACGGCGGGATGGTGACAAATTTCCTAGCCGCAGTCGTAAGTGCATTTTCGTTGGTTATCCGTATGGAAAGAAGGGTTGGAAGTTGTATGATTTGGAGTCGCACAACTACTTCGTGTCCCGTGATGTTAAATTCTATGAACATGAATTTCCCTATGTTGTACAGCGAGATTACAGTCCTGTTGCTCCGTGTGCCACCCCGCATATTTTCCCATCTGACGATGAAGATGTGTCGCCCTCCTCCACCGCTACAGGGGCTTCCTCGGACGTCTTGCCCGACGACCAGCTCACTACCCTTCCTCCTTCGGGATCTACAGGAGAAATCGGGGAGGATCTGAGTGGTCTCCCTTGTCCGACTGCTGCACCAGGTCGTGATGATGCTGGTCCCGAAGAGGTGCCCCCCACACTTCCCCAGGCACCACCAGCAAATGCACCACCCGTTCCCACTGTCACAAACCCCTTGTTACCCGCTGAATTGGGCAGGGGTCTGCGCCATAAGACACCGTCTACTCGCTATAAAGATTTTGTCACGTATACCAGACACAAAGTAAAGTCCCTAGCCAGTTCCTTCGCCCATCAATCGCCCTCAGGTACTCCTTATCCTCTTACTCACTTCGTTTCTTATAATCAATTTACTCCTCGTCATCGAGGCTTTCTTGCCGCAGTTACCAGCGGACAGGAACCACACAGCTTTCATGATGCTGTCCGTGATTCCGGTTGGCGGGCCGCCATGGCTACCGAGATACACGCCCTTGAGGCCAACCAGACTTGGGTTATGGCTAAATTGCCCCCGGGAAGAAAGCTCTCGGGAGCAAGTGGGTGTACAAAATCAAATATCACTCTGACGGAAGCATCGAACGCTTGAAAGCGCGGCTTGTTATTTTCGGTCATCATCAGCGAGAGGGCATCGACTATGATGAGACATTTGCCCCGGTCGCTAAAATGGCAACTGTCCGTACTTTCTTGGCTGTCGCGGCTGTCAAAAAATGGGTTGTCCATCAAATGGACGTCCACAATGCCTTTCTTCATAGTGATTTGGACGAAGAGGTTTATATAAAATTGCCTCCCGGGTTTACGCCAACCGACCCATCTTTAGTTTGTCGATTAAAGAAGTCTTTGTATGGATTAAAACAAGCCCCCCGTTGTTGGTTCGCTAAGCTTTCCACGGCGTTAAACCGGTACGGTTTTGTTCAATCTTACTCGACTATTCTCTTTTTATTTTACACCGGGGGACATCCATCTTCATGTCCTAGTCTATGTCGACGACTTGATCATCGCAGGGAATAACCTTCCTGCCTTGACCCTTTTTAAAGCTTACTTGGGGCGTTGTTTTCATATGAAGGATTTGGGCACTTTGAAATATTTTTTAGGTCTCGAAGTGGCCCGTAGCCCCCATGGACTTTTTCTGTGCCAGCGGAAATATGCTTTAGATATTATTGCTGAAGCTGGATTATTGGGTGCCAAACCCGCAGCTGTTCCTATGGAACAAAATCACCGGCTGGCTTTGGCTGGTAGTCCCCCCGCTTGCCGATCCAGCCTCTTATCGTCGTCTTGTCGGATCTTTCTTATTCTCGTGCATATTCTAGCCCAATGTATGCACAACCCGTGTGCGGATCATTGGCAGGCTGCTTTACGTATCGTTCGTTACTTGAAAACGCGTCCGGGTCGGGGATTCTCCTACGCTCTACCAGCCCCTTGTGCTTGGATGCGTGGTGTGATTCGGATTGGGCTAACTGCCCGCTCACACGCCGCTCCTTAACAGGTTGGATTGTGTTTCTCGGCCATTCTCCTATATCTTGGAAAACTAAGAAACAACCTACTATTTCTCGCTCCTCCGCAGAGGCCGAATATCACTCTATGGCCGCCACAACTTCGAGATAAAATGGCTTACCCAATTACTTGGTGATTTGGGTGTCTCTCCTTCTCCCAGCGTCCCATTACATTGCGACGCTCAATCCGCCTTGTGTATCGCTCGCAATCCTGTCTTTCATGAACGCACGAAACACATTGAGGCTGATTGTCATATTGTACGTGATGCGGTGCAGGCTGGGCTGATTTCTCTTTCTTATGTTCCTACTACGGTTCAACTGGCTGATCTCTTCACCAAGGCTCTGGGTCGGACGCATTTTGAGTTTCTCCTTCGCAAGTCGGGCATTTGTGATTTCCATGCTCCGACTTGAGGGGAGGTATTGACGGACCGTCTATTTTGGCATGCATATTCTGGGCATATCCTCAGCTGCCATTATGGCCAATCAACTCCTGGTTTTTAGGATCTCCATTTGGTTATATTTAAATGTACTGATTGTACCTTCCTGCTGTACAGATTCTTTCCCTGTTCGTTTCTTCCCATTACGGCCCATTAGGATGGTTGTATCTATTTTAAAAATGTGATTGCTTAATGAAAAAGGTAGAGGAACCTATTCTTTCTGGGTGTACCTTTTTTGTCAAAAGGCGAACAACTATCTTAAAATGAGTAAAATTAACATGAACTGTCGGATCTCATTTAATTTGATCTAATGATTCAAAATAATTATAATTGATTGGTAGTAAAGACTGTGTTTTTTAGATAAAGACATAGGTGAAAGGCGTATTGATCTGGACGGAGCAAAGATACGAGACATCTACGTAGGGTAAGGTTTGTATTTACAATAGATGGTATTTTTAAAAACCAATCAATTATAATTATTTTGAACCTTTATATCAAATTAAATGAAATCTAACGATTCATATTAATTTTATTTATTTTAAGATAATTGCTTACCTTTTTTTAAGTTATCATTAAATAATTTTCAAACAAATCATATATTTTTTTAAAAATAATTTTATATTTATAAGCAGTATATGTTTATAATTCTACTCACACTCACTTGTATACATGATATAGGTGTTTTGATCACTAATTTGGTGGCGTACCAAATAAGGGGATTTCGTGTGAAGAACTTAAAATAAATCTCCAACCAACTTGCGAGTGTTTGCGTGTGAAGGTCATGCAATCGGGCCATGTCCAATTTGTTGCATTACTCCTGGAATTTTGGCCTCGAGAATTTCGCGGTCATCATTCAAACTTAATTGGCTGTCGGGCTTCATCGGATAAGCATGATGATAAAGACACATATTTACTGGTGATGAGATCGTAAATTCAAAACCATATGTCTGAATATATCAGGATAATAGAAGGGATTTAGAGATAAAAGGGGTGGAGAGGATAATGAGTGCCATGAATTTTCTGGTACACAATATTCTGTTATATACTTAAAATTACGTAATTTTTCGATATCTTTTAAAAATATATATCAATACAGCTAATTTTAATAAACAAATTCAAAACTACGTAATTTCATACAAAGATCCTGACTTAAAAAAATATATTGATAACCATAGTTATCAAAACTGGACCTGGAACAAACGGACATCATCCGGCTAAGGCACCGAGTGATGAGTCACTTGTTCAACCGTTAGTCAATTCGTCGAACTGATCATATAATTAATAATTATATATAAATATATATTAATAAAAAATAAATATTTTAAACTAACACATTAAAATTATGCTTCTAATATAATATTATTTATTTTTAATATATATTTCTAACATAAATTTTTAATAAATATAAAAGTTTACTACCATAAATTCATAGTAAAATAAAATTTGAATAAAGTTTGAAAGTATATTGAAGTGAAATGTCAAGATTAGTTATTAAGTTTAAATTAAAATTGTATTATAAAATAAATTAAATAATATTTTATGATTTTTAAAAAATCAGTCGGTTTTATAAAACTTAACGTCAATTGGATCACAAAAAATCAATGTCACCAACAAGACTTTAAATTTATTACAGTAGTTAAAAAGTCCATAGTTTAGAGTATTTCCAATGCATTAAGTAAAGACATAGTTAAAGTTATATTAAGTTAAAATCTCACTCCAATACATTAATTAAATGCATAGCTAAAGAAAAAAATAAATAAAATTTAAATACTATATTATCAAAAAAAATCATAATTTTCATATCGGCCCCTCTCCTCGTCACTCTTTATCTTATCGTCACCTACCTTTACTCTCTGTGTCGCCCCATAGCCTGCGTCACCCCACCATGCATCGGCCCGCCACCCATCGCTCCTCCTCCACAGCCACTGTCCCCTCTGCATCGTCCTCCACATATCTCCCCTCCCCCTCGTCTCCCTTTCCATTGCCGAACCTGGCCATGAACCCAACCCCCCCCCCCCCCACCCCCCACCAAGCGGCAAATCCATGGCTTGCGGATTTGGACTTTGGTGATATGTAAGTCAGTGGTAAATTAGAAAAAAATAATTGTTAAATAAGAAAATAAATGCTATATAATTAGAATATCATTAATTAAAGACTTATTGTATCAATATAAATATAGATTTAACTAATCAATTTAAATTGTGTACATGTTTAAATATTATTCTTTGATGGCAATAATTAACATAATTGGAAATCTATTGTTGTAGTTATGCCAGTGGTTTATATCTGTGATTGCAAGTTCGGATGTGACTCGTAAGGTTATTCATTAGATAAGAAAATTGTTAGAATATTTCTAAAATGGTACAAGGGATTGGGTCTTTCGAAATTTGATGAAAAAGCATAAATGTTTTTATACAACGACTGCTAACCAGTCAATTAATACCCCAATTGTCTAAACCAAATGTTACATAAAGTTGAACTTCAAGTTTATTGGAAAAGTCGAGATCCGACATTGGGATGGCCAAATAAGGTTATGCTGTTCACTTAATTAGAGAAAATGTCGGTTGGTAATCAATTAGACAGATAGACGAAATATACTGATCAATATTTAATGTTTCCATTAATCATGATCAGGGGACCCAATGTCTAGGGTATTGAGTTTAATGTACCCCAACCACCCCCATCCCCATGTTTATCCAAAATCATAATGTCTTAGTGACAATCACCCGTCGTAAGTAGAGGATTAAATAATGGCAGACTTGGATCCAAATTGAGTGTACATAAAACTTTTTAAAAGAAAAGGACTAAAATTCATAAGCACCATAATATTAAAAGTTTTGCATATGTAAATTACAACAACTTTCATTATGGTTTTATGTTTTGGAATTATAGCATAATATTCTTGTTTTGATGGTATTAAAAGTATATTTTGCAATATAAAATGCAAACGAATCATTTACAGCAAATATTAATTAAATTCTTTCACAAATTGCAACTCGGATTAGGGTTGAGCATGTTTAGGTAACAACGAAATTATTAATTTGAAATACCAAATCAAAAATAAAACAAAAAATTATATAAATTTGCATTAAATCTAGAATTTCAAAAACTTTATATATATATACACACACACGAAACATGTGATAGGGTAAGCACGGTTAATTTGAATTATTCAATTTACATTTAATAGTTTAGATTTAATTGTAACTCTTTTATAGTATATTAAAATGTTATAGTTAAATAAAACTTAGATATGAATGGTTGGATGCAAGATTTAATAGCCTTAACTACTATACAAACATTAATGTAGTGCATATATTTACTATGTATAGAGTCATGCAATATAGAGAACGTGAGATCAGCTACTTATTACAAAAACCTTTAATCTTGAACATTATATTAATATTCAACGGTCCAGATTAAAATTCTTACGATAAAGAGTTGATCTCACGTTTTTATTGTAGTAAAACTATGATATACACACACACACACACTTATTCCTTGTTGTTCAAAATCATTAGATTCAAGTTTTTGCTAGTTGTTATTATTATTATTATGCTTTTCTCCTTCTTTTTGTCTTATTTATTTTATTTTTTGAAGTCCAAAATATAAGCACAAAAACAAGTAAAATACTACCAAATATTAAATGTATTATTTTTTAAAATTATCCTGGCATTTGAAAATAAAACTATCCTCAATTATTTCAGCTTATCAATGTTTATTGAACACCACCAACTTACAAACCTAATCATATTCTAAAATATAAAGTAAATGGCTACATAGGTTGTGGCTTGATTTATGTTAGAGAAAAATTAAAAGGACAATATATCACAGAATTTAAATAAATTACTCTATTACTCAAAAATTAATTGTAAATTTTTCTTAAATAAGAAACTTGTTACGCCTACTAACAAAATCACTCTTAACATACTTCAGCCAAACATAAGCAAGAAAGTTTGGTATGTTTAGTAGAATGGCAATGTTTGATAATTAAAATATAGAACTTAAAACATAAAGCCTTTATGTGTTAACATAATGATGCAACAAGATCTCTAGCTTATGTAAGTAAAAAGTTCTCAATGTCACAAAAAGTTGTTTTCATATAGGTGAGCAATAATTTCTCGATAATGAACTAGTTATTGTGGAAGACACAAGCAAGGTTTACTGGATGACAAATTGATAATTTTTTATGACATTGCAGAAATTCTAAAGGTATTCCTTCAGAATTTAATGATGAAGAAGTAAAAGCCCTAGCAGACTTCACTAGAAATTATGATAGGTGTGTTTGAATATAATATTGATGAGATAAAAACTAAAATTCATGGTAAATTAGCCACCAAACTTCCTAGATGTAGTCATCGGATCAGAAAGTGACATGTACACTAAGCAACAAAACTTGCTTTATTAATTTTAGTGAACATTATCGATGACCTAGATGATGTCATGCATGTATCAACCAAGAATATTTTAAAAATTGATTTTTTAACAAGTGTTAATTTGGTTATCATATTAAATTATGCAAATGATAGACTAAAAACCAAATTCACTCATCAATAAACAACACATTAAAAAATTTAAAACATTGAATGTTTTGATTTAACTAAATTTAATATTGAGAAAGTATCAAGTGTCATGACCATTGAATGAGCTATATAAGCCAAATGACTTTGAAGAAGAAAGAACTTGTATAAAATCATTGACGAGTCAAATGAGATACACAAATGGTTTAGAGTCATATTTAACTAAAGTATAGACTCAAGGACGTGATCTTTATATCATAGAAGAAAGTAAAACTATTAAGATAGACCAGAATAAACTCGCTTCTTAGAAAACAAAAATAAGAAAACTCAAAGAACTTAAAATAGCTCAAATAATGAAATCTAATCTCAAACTCCAATTGAAGAAGGAGAAAAGATCAAATTTAAGTGGGCAAACTTTAGAGTGAATGGCTCCATCAAGAGTATTTAACTATGAACAACGAAAAAATGATTATTGAGTCCTTAAAGAAACTCTATGACATGATCTTGATTTTCTTGGTCAATAAGGATTTTCAAATTACTACAAATACATGGATTGACACAAACAATGGAACTGAGTTCGTCCCATAATGATTTGAGTTGTGTGAAATATAATGAAACAGAGATTCCTTCTTCTTGAAGGTAGAGTTTGGTTATTTCAATTGATAGATTGAGAGAATATTGGATTGATAAAAATGATCCTTAAGATATATCTAAATTGTGTTATAGTTTTAGTATGCAAAATATTTGGATAGATCTAAGGTGAGACTAAATTAAGAATCCAACTTCCAACCAAATCATTATATTGTTCTTAATTAGAAATATCATTTACCTCCTTCGGTTTTAGAAGTGACCCTTCAACAAAACCAAGACTACTTTTGGCATGAAACACCATTATCATTGCATTAATCTATGATCCATAATCATCTCCTATTAATATAGGTGTAAAATACATAATAGAAGGGCTATCTCGAGTGATCAAGAATATGTTTTCATGGGTATTGATGATTTCAAAAATGATGATTTTGGCATAATATTGGTGGGAAGAATTTTCAATAGACATGGTGAAGGAACCAAAAGGATTTTATGGATTTGATACTATATAGAAAATAGAGAACATGCTCAATGAAGAAATAAATGATTTTTAACTAAATATTCATTGATACAACACCTCCATATTTATAGAAAAAAATCTACAATTAAAATAAAACTAGATCTTAATTGATAATTGATGCATAAGAGGAAAGCCTGAAATCTAATTGGTAGAGCTTCATTATTGTTGTTGGGACTGCAACGATTTTCCTTTTTTGAGGAGATTGTGATTTAGTTTATATCCCCTTAATAGCTTGAGGAGATTAGTATGTTAGTCTTAGTTATTGAGATCAATTGTTTATAATTTTTTTTTACTAGGAAATATGGAAGTAAAAATCATCGATTACAATTAGAAAGTTCTTATATTTTATGGAAGCATCTATCATATGCAGAGAGGTGCAAAGTTGATTGTCTAAATCCATGAGGTTAGATGCTTTAGAGCAAGAAAGAAGGGATAAACTATACCTCCGAAATATAGGGTGATAACATATGCATAAAAGATATTAATTGGAATGGATGGTGTTAACACCTGAATTTGTCTAAGTGTAACACCTGCCCTGGTGCTTTTTTATTTGTTTAAAAGGAAAGTAAAATGGAAAATAAAAAGGGTTTCTTTTAAAGTCACCACTAACCTGAAAACATAATATGTGATTAGAACACCCACTACACAATGACAAGAAAGATAAAAATGGTATGTGATTCGAGTCTAAATTGAAGAGTCTGTTATGAGTATGGAAGGGGTTTAGTTATCTTTACCATGAAATTTGTATTTGTTTAGTAACCTTGGATTAACAAACACTTATGCTACCTTCAAACCTAATAAATGACTTCTTCCATTCTGATTTATGAAGGTTTGTTTTGGTTTCCTTTTTTTAATGACATTCTAGTATACAATAAGTCATGAGAAAATCATATATGGCATTTACAAGTGGTACCTAAATTGTTATCTAATCATTAATTATTTGTTAAGGAATTTAAATGTTAATTTTGCTTATTAATGGTGGGACATTGCATTTAAGTAAATGGGCTGGCTATGGATCCTAACAAAATCAATTTCATCCAAAAATTGGCCTATTCCAACCTTCAAAAGAGGGCTCCTTGGCCTTGCAAGATCCTACCATAATTTTACTTGTGGATTTGGAATGCTAGCCGCACCCTTAACACAAACTCTTGACAATAAAGGGATTTCGATGGATAACAGAATCTTAGGAAAGTTTTGATAAATTGAAAAGCACTCTTGTTACTTTGCCTATCCTATGTCTACTAGCTTTTACACCACCACTTGTCTTTGGATGCAATGCGAGTGGGACTAGATTGGGAGTGATTTTGTCATAACAAAACCAGCCAATTGCTTGTTTTAGTAAAACCTTGAAGGGTTCTACGAAGGAGTTGTCTACTTATGATAAGGACATGTTAGCAATGGTGAAGGCAGTACAAAAGTGGCAACCTTACATGTTGGGCAAACCATTTGTAATCAAAATGTACCACCAAGGTTTGAAGTACTTACTTGAACAATTTGTTTCCACTCCATCTCAAGCTAGGTGGTTGCTCAAATTATGTGCTACGATTATACAATATAGTACAAATGCAAAAGAGATAACCAAAATCATATCGCACCGTAAATATCTTTTTTTCACTTGTGTTTGTGCATTCTTTTCTTTGAGCAAGAGCATTAATTAGCAATGCTTTTATGTGGAATCTTCACAACCACAAGCTCATTGGAACATTTTGTAATGCTATTAATAAGCTTATATATATTGTCATTTTTGAGATTTGAAGAGCATTAAATTAGAATTTTAACTTGTGTGATGCTTAATTGCCTTTATGAGAGAAGATCGATCTAAGTAAGTCTTAATGCTTGAGATACATAAATACTATTTTATTTTGTCTTGAGCTCTTTAGGATAACGATCAGCTTTTAATTAATTTATATATGGATGACCAAATCCTTTATTTATCGTTAAATCAACAGCTAATGACATACTCTTCATAATTAACCAGATCAATACGCCTGCACGAATGTCAATATGAATTGTGTCACTAAAAAATGTCACTGTGCTTAGTGTAACAATTCACTTCATGTCTTTGAATGAAATGCAAGATGTTTTATTAGTTTGGTAAAGAAGGGAAACACCACTTTAGCAGCGAAAAAAGGAGTTAAAAACCTATGCAATGAACTGAACGAAGTAATCATAATTCGGCAACAACAAGTGATGGGCCGAGTAAAGATGCACTAAGCCTTTTTTTTCTTCTTCCTCATCTTCTTTTGTCATTCTTTTCGGCGGGGGGTAGCGTGCAAAGTCGATGAGCACGCAAAGGCCGACTGAACCCAGGTCCGTCCCGGAGTGCGACATGACCATGCCATGAACTACACAGCGCTCATTAGTAGCGTGTAATGGAATTTGGTATATTTGGCCTCCGCGTGATAACAAAAACTTTGGTTTGCATAACAAAAGCATGACATCGGATGCGTAAAGCTTGCCCCCACCATCCATCCCTCCATCCATAATTTGTCTTGTTTCGTGATGGCGCGTGGGTGCACCCCTACACGCGTCAAGCACGTCCGAGTCTTAAAATAACACGTGTCACACGTCTAATGGTGAGAAATCCAGTTCCCACACCCCACATTACTGGGGTCACCATGTGGGCACCCATCACCTGCCCACCCAAATCCCAATGCCCTCATTCGCTGCCCCCACCACCATGTCACTTCCTCATAGGCTGCCCTTCCGCACCGATGCGTCCGCGGTTACACCCAATCGCAGTAATTACGTTAAATACACACACCTAATCACCCCCACCCCCCACCTCACGTTGCCCACATAATTAATTAATTAAAAGATGGGCCTTTGCGTTTGCCACCTCTCTGCAGGTTTTTCATCACTTTGAAATATCGCTTCGCTCCAATTAATATTCCTTCCTTCCTTCTCCGATCGATCGATCCATCACCTCCTGCCCAGACGACTACTGAAACAAAAAGAAAAAAACAACACATGGAGAGCACCGACTCGTCCATGGGGTCGCCGCATCAACCACACCTCCCCCCGGGCTTTCGGTTCCACCCCACCGACGAGGAGCTGGTTGTTCACTATCTCAAGAAGAAAGCCTCCTCCGTTCCACTCCCGGTCACCATCATCGCCGAAGTCAATCTCTACAAGTTCGACCCCTGGGAGCTCCCTGGTACCTAATTAATTAATTAATTATGTGTCTACTATATATATATATATATATATTAGTATATACATAATAGCCCAAATTAACCTCATCTATATAGATAGGTCGGTTATCTGCGAGTTTGTCGCCATGTGATAGTATTGATATCTTAAAAAAACTCTCCTATAATATAATTTATGGGGATCGATTTATAAGGCTTATAGATTTGGAAAATATATTAACGATACATCTAGCAGAGATAGTACAGTAGCAATTAATAACATAGTAAATGTTTTTTTTTTCTTGTTGTTGTTGTTTTGTAGCAAAGGCTACGTTCGGGGAGCAGGAGTGGTACTTCTTCAGCCCGAGGGACCGGAAGTATCCGAACGGGGCGCGGCCGAACCGGGCGGCGACGTCCGGGTACTGGAAGGCCACCGGGACTGACAAGCCGGTCCTCACCTCCGGCGGTACACAGAAGGTGGGCGTGAAGAAGGCGCTTGTGTTTTACAGGGGGAAGCCTCCAAAAGGGGTCAAGACGAGTTGGATCATGCACGAGTATCGCCTGGCCGACAACAAGCCAACTTCCTGCAGGCCCACTGGCTGTGACCCCAAGAGAGGGTCCTTGAGGGTACTAGCTCACACTACTAATCAATCACACAATTATTATCTCATTTTTTAAAATAAAACATATAATCAATTATATTATATTATACTATACTATAATTAAACTATTATTTTATTTCATGGCTTTATGTTTTTGTTGGTTTTTAGAGCTCTACTTTTCTTTCTTTTTATTTTTTTAATTACTAGCTAGACGATTGGGTGCTGTGTCGAATCTACAAGAAGAACAGCAGCCCACTGAGAGGGATGGAGCAGGACAGGGAGGACTCGGCCGAGGAGATGATAATTGGTGGGTCGGCGCTTCTGAATTCTGTTACGGTTGGCCAGCAGAGTCCCAAACTGCCGCAGCCAAAACCGGGGGCGCATCATTTCGTCGCAATGCACGAGACCCAGCAGTTGCAGTTGCAGCAACAGAAGCACGACGACGACGACGACCACAACAACAACAATAGCAACTTGTTGGATGGAATAATGGGAGGTGATGCAATCGCCTACTCAGCCACCACGTCAGTATCAATGCAGTCTCTTTTCCCCGTGGCCCCTCCTGCCACCTTTCCCATCAAACGGACCTTTTTGTCGTCTCTGTACTGGAACGATGGCGGCTGCAGCGCCTCCACCGCTGCAACCGCCACCTCCTCGGACAACCGCTTCCACGCAGACTGCGCCAGCGGCGGCGGTGTGGGTGAGGGGAGTAGCTCCTTCACGGCGCTTCTCGGACAAGCGCCGCCGCTTCACCAGGAGACAATGTTGGGGGCCCTCAGCGGCGGCGATGGTGGTGGCCCTTACCGGCATACCTACCAGCTTCCCGGAATGAACTGGTTTCCCTAGTCATGATTTGATTGATGAGTAGTGGGATTGGTACAGTTGATGGTGCCTATATATATACTGCCTATATATATATATATATACATGCGTATGATTATATGGGCATTCAAATACAGGTCATGAAGCCCAAAAACAAAAATTAATGATGAAATCTGACTCTCTTTGAGTTTGATTTCCGTAGATTAATTTATATGGATGTTGATATAATTTTGCTATATATGATAATCCATTTACGTGCAATAAGTGTTGCACGTTATAACCGGGAAGAAAAAAGGGGCACGCGATTTTAATATTATTTGCTGTGGTTACAAAATATAATGCTACGTACCAGTTCTTTTTAACTACACTTTCATGTGGATTCGTTCAACTGCTCGTCACTCGTCTCTTTCAACCATGCATGTCTAATTACATCAGGGGATAATTAAATTCTGCAATAATTATTTTCCGCCCTGATGATGTCACCACATGGGTAATTATTTTACGGGTTCATAAAAGTTGTAGTACTTTTCTTTATCACAGCCGCTGTGCCTGTGTGCTATATATATATATATATATATATATATATATATATATATATATATAAGAGAGAGAGAGAGAGAGAGAGAGAGAGAGAGAGAGAGAGAGAGAGAGAGAGAGAGAGAGAGAGAGAGAGAGAGAGAGAGAGAGAGAGAGAGAGAGAGGAGGTGACTCAATTTTTTGGAGGCAGCTTTTCAGCTATTGCTGTGAGGAACCATCGAAGGCGGTAATAATATATCTTTCATTCATTGATCTTTTCCCTTCAGGCCCTTCCCACTAGTCCTTGATCAATCTTCCAAGGAGGCAACATATATATATATAGTTGTATTCATGGTGGTTTGATTTTATATTGATTCCTATTTAAGTTTTAGTTTATTTTGCAACCCAAAACAATTTTGCACCACATAATTGTTTTTCTCGTTTTTACTTTCTTGGCGAGAGGAAAAATAAATAAATAATACTTTTAGTTTAATTAGTCCTAATTTATTTTCGCTTTTCTAGTAATCTTTCATGTGGACGCAAGCTCCGTGGCTTTTGTTTGTTATTAAAATGTCCTTAAACCCCTTATACCGTATGCAATAAATGTATTAATAAAGGCAATTTGACTTTTCATTAAAGTGGTATCAAGTTGCCCACCAATCCCAATTAATAAAGGTGTTTTCTTTTTTCTAAATTTTATTTTTGGGAGACACTAGTTTCCATATGTTTAAAATTTTAAATTAAAGTTATTTGGGTTGAAAACAAAAAATATATATTATGATGTAATGCATATGAAAACATGACCCGTTAATCCTACGCTCGGTTTCGGGCTCTAAAAAGCGGGTCAAGTGGTCTACATTTATATAGATGTTTTCGTTTTTCAGTTTCCTTTCCTTTAATCATTTTTATGAGATGCCGACCGTATGATTGGTTAAGTGAAGTAACTGACGAGGTGCGGCGAGAGTAGTTGTGTGACAAGGTAATGAAATTAATTGTTGGGTTTTAATTTAAATATAGGCAGATATAGGTAGCATCGAACATGGTGTTCAATTAAAGCGAATAATTAAGATATTTTGGACTTAAATGTATTTAGTTAAATATGAATATTTAATTATGTACAAATATCAAATTATAAATTTTATTTTATTGATGTGTCCAATTAGAAATAAAGAAAATTAATTAAATAATTAGTATTAACATGCAGTTATGGTTCGCTGGGTCATTCGTATCGCAATTTTTCTTTGTGAAGCCCATTCCATTGACAAAGTGTGAGAAAGAGGTTTTTAAAGAAATTTTCTAAGGTTGAATGTGTGCAGAAGATAAGATAAACCCCCGATTTAGTACCATACTTTAATATGGCTGAATTACGCTTTCGATTAATTTTGTTCTCGGTGATTTAACATTAACTTAAGGTTGAATGATGGTTTTTATTTTGGATTAATTTTAATTCATCATTTAATATCAAAGCACCTTCATGTTGAATCATTGGATTCTTCATGTTTTGAAAATCATTTTAGTTGACATACAGATGATCTCAATTTATTATATCATATCATCATATTATATCATATCATATTATACCATCACATCATACTTTTATTAATATAAGCAATAAGTGCCACATAAAACAATAACTAAAACCACAAGCCATGCTGCCATCAATAATCAATCAGTATCCTCACAACTTCATTAGCAGTGACAACCAACGATGTCAATTCAAAATAATCAATTACCGTAACTCCATTGGTATGGAACTGAGCCTCCAATTCTAGCAACCAATGTCGTACTATTCATAACTAGTATCAATAATCAATAAGGACTATGCATTCTATCCTAGAGCAGTCCATAGGGTCGTACAATCAAACTATGCCTACAATTGGCACAAACTAATTATACAATTAATCCAATAATATGCCTACAAATAGCACAAACGGAAATGATAAACAAATATAATCAAATTAGAAGGCTCCTTTAAGATTACTTTAGCATCCATATCAAGAACAGTATCAAAGTCAACCAAAATAACATAGAGAATAGTGAAATAAAAAAAACAGTGTAGCTTAACACTATAAGAAATTAGGCCTACCCTAACACTAAATGATAATTCTATTTTAAAAGCACAAAGACAAACACAAGATATTTTGGTGAATGCAATTATTACCACCCACAATAATTCACATAATAAAAATCAATCTTTTTCTTTCTCTACCATCTCACAACCCTTCGAAGGCATTGTAGCTACAAAGATGTTAGATAAGCTAGTTGTAATTTGTTAATTGCTATTTCCTGTTTAATTTATTTCTCATTTAAGTATTATGTGTTGTGCACGTTAAGAAGGTTCTACATTTGTTAATTTTGCAATATTTTATTTTTGGTAGTTTGTGGCACCAGTCTTAGACATATTGTTGGCAACCACAATATCCTGTGATCATTATAGATTTTGTATATTTTGATTATGATTAAATAGAAAGAAAACATAAAAGGTGAAGTATCATTGAGCACCACAAATTTCTCTGTTGCTTCTGTACGTGTGTGTTTCTTACATTTGGTATTCGATCCTTGTGAAAGGAGATAATGGGTGACACTAGCGACAAGAAGAAGATGCAGGCGCCTACAGGACTAGCGTGAAGCAGTGGTATTCTGATCCAGTTCCTGATGTTAAATGAAACAAACAATGGTTACAGGTTGTCAAAATGAAGATCGTATTACGTACACTTGATGTGTAGATGGCGATCAAAAGTGATATGCCCATAGAAGAGACAAAGATTATGGTGCTCTTGCTGCAATCTCCCAAGTTGTGCTAGATGTAGTGATAATGGGCATCGCCGAGAAGAACTCAACATAGGAAGCATGGGAGGCCATTCAACAGATGAGTGTTAGAGAAGATCATGTCAAAAAAGCAAGGGCACAAGTTCTGAAATGGCAATTTGATCGTATGATCATGGAAGATATGTCCACTTTATTAAAAAATTGTTTATCTCGGATACATTTCTCACCCTCATTGGTACAATTGAATAATGAGGGGATATGTCACATATGTCTGTTGAAGAGGCAATAGGTTATCTACGTGTGTTCGAGGAAAGTAAAAAAGGATAAAGTTACCACAAAGAAGACGAAGAACAAGTGCTACTTACACGTGCGCAATGGGATACACTATCCATCAAAGAAAGAACATACAAAGAAGGACAAGGGAATGGTGAAACAAAACCCTACATGAAGTTTGATAAATCAAAAATAGAGTGCTTCGATTGCTCGAGTATAGACATTTTGCATCTGAATGTCGCAAGCCCAAAAAAAGAGAGGGCTTTATTGGTAGAAAAGGAGGATGATGAGCCTACATTATTAATGCTTGAGACAAGTCCAGTGATAACTACATAGATAACTAACAATGAGCACAATAGGGGTGTTTATTTGGAGAATTATGAGGAATAATGAAAAATTCAAAATTTAAAAGTTCAAATTCAGTTTGGAGGCTATAAAAGAGCATAAGGTCCTTCATTAGTAAACCATCCAGTGATCTAGTGATCCAATAATTATCCAATTTCCTACTATTCTACATTTCCATCATCATCTAGAATAGAAAAAGTGAGATTGAAGAACGTTTGGAGTTTCACTTGGAGCTTAAAGGTAATCTGTTGGGAAAAGAAAATCAACTTTGGAATTTCTTGGTCAATATATGCAAGCAAATCCTTTTGGTTTTCTTATTCCATGTATTGTAATTTTATTATTTTTAATTATATTATGGAAGCTTAAAAACCTTTGTTTGGGATTAAAAAGAAGTTTGATGTAATAAATTAATTTGAAATGTTTTAGTTTAAATCTTTTTCACATTGTGAGCATTTATTGAATATCTTGGGATAAAATATAAAATGGACTTGATCACTTCATTTTATCATCATATGTATTTATGTGAAGGATTGAAAAATGAACTATAATTACTGAAAAAAGGCAATATAATCAAACCAGGAGCTACCATGAACACCTGGAGGAGAAATGAAGTATTTGCGCTCGTTACATGACCTATACAATAACACTTAGCCTGTGTATCTAAATTTCTCTAGTTTTTGTTTGCTAAATATAGAAGAGCTAGCACTCTTTTGTGATGCTATAAAAATTGAAAGTTAGAGATATGCCATGAAAGAGGAGATTGATTCTATCCAAAACAATTATACTTGGGAGTTTGGTCAATTTGATCCTCCCAATGGATAGGAAGTCATAGGCCTAAAGTGGGTTTATAAAATTAAGAAAAATGTTGATGGCAATGTGGTAAAACATAAAACACGCTTAGTAAAGAAAGGTCTATATGTAAAAACAAAGCATTAATTTTGAAGAAGTCTTTGCACAGGTCACACGAATGGAAATAGTGAGATTGTTGATTGCACTTGCAACCCAAGAAGGAGGGCAGCTACATCACATGGATGTAAAATATGCATTCTTATGTAATGCCCCGTGTTTGGGGTTCTGGCAGTTAACCATGTGATGGAGTGCATATCGACGGATGTGAATATCAGTACGACGATGTATGCGTCAAATAGAGAGTTTTGACTATGAGTGGGCCCAATTTGGAGTCGGAGCCTCGAAAGGCTAATTTTGGGATTTTTGTGGTGTGATCAGGTGACTTTATGTTCGAGGTCTTATTTGGAGAAACAAACCTCAATATAGTGATATACTTGTCAAACAGAGCGTTTTGACAGTAATTGGGCTTGATTTGGAGTCTGGACCCTGTGAGGGTAATTTTGATATTTTAACGAATTAAATATGGAAAGTATAAATAGGGTAGTGAAGAACTCAAATCCCTAATTTTCATACGTGCGTGCCTTTCTAGAGAGAGAAAGAGAGGAGAAGAGAGAGAAAGAGAAGGGGGAAAGCGAATTGGACGATCCGGAGCTCAAAGCGAGCAAAGTCAAGGTAGGATTCGTTCTTGTCACTCCTATGTTGTTGATTATGCTTGCTGGAGTAGAAACATGTGAATTAAACTCCAATTTGTGAAATTAGAACTATGAACCCTAGAGTTTGAGAAACCGGATTTATGTTGTTTTGGTATGAATTGATGTTGTTTTGGTAGCCTAAGATGGCTAGGATGAGTTAGAAAGTCATTTGGGGGATGAATTAGTGCTTAAAAATGGAGATTTAAGGAGTATAATTGAGTTTTGGGACGAAATCGGAAAGAACGCAGCGACGGTTCGCGATGGGGAACCGCTCGAGGCTAGCTTCGCAGGGGAGCCTCGAGCATGTTGCTCGAGCTTAGAGTGTCGATCGTCGAGCGAGCTTTGAGCAAGGTGTCTCGAAAGGCTAGACAGGCGATTGCGGTGTATGTTGCTAGGGTGCCTGACTCCATTTACATTGTAACCATTAAGTCTCAAGTACTATACTTAAGTTACAATGTAAATAATAAATACTCCCATTTGGATTCAAAGAAAAATACTAAAAAAATTAAATTTTCACTCCTTCAAAATGTGAAAAAGGGGATTTAGTGTGAAATCCCTGAAACATGCGTTTTTTATAGAGGTAACTTTTTGGAAAGTAAGGTTAAACCTCTCGAAAAATCCCCAAAAATCGATTATCTTAGTTATAGTATGAGGAGCCAATGCCGGAACTTTTTCTTTTAAGAAAACAAGTTCTACGAAAATCCTCTCTCCGAGTCAAGACTTGAGGATAAGGTTGTGAAGATTGGCTTATGTTATAGAGAGTATATGAACCCTAGTGGTCATGTAGGCCTACGAGGCTACCTTGTTAAGCCTGGGGAGGCTACTGTTGAGGGCCTGAGAGGTGAGATTTGTTTGAAGCCCAAGAGGCTACCGTACATGAGAGGTAATCATGTACCCAAGGTAATATTATACCTAAGAGATAATATTGTGCCCGAGAGGCAATCTTTGTGCCCGAGGGGCAATACGTGCCTGGGGGAGGGCAACATGGTGTCCGAGAGGCAATGTTTGTGATTACCTGGGAGGCTTTCTATGTATTTGAATGCATGTATACATGATTCAGTTGGTAATGTATATATAGCATTACACGAGCACATGCCTACACTAGTTTATAAGTTGGGATAGGTCGGGAGACATGATCCCTACTGAGCCGTGGTTGCTCACCCCTCCTGTTATGTTTGTTTTTGTTTATTTCATGTGCTTTACGGAGCTAGGAGGTTCACCAGAAGTGAAGACCTTGTGTGTGTTTATTCATTTTGTTGGATTATGAAAACTATGATATAACCCCATGGGGAAGAACATGTGTGAATGTGTGTTTGTATTGTGCTTTGGAATGAAATTTTTGTGTATGTGTGATATGGTTTAGGGACGGCACCCGTGCTAAGGTCCCTTTCTCGGTGTTCACACCTACCCCTTGTCCCTTCGGGTGCGGGCATGGAGATTCACTAACCGGTTTCGCGGGTGGAAATCTAGGGTGTGACATTTTAAATGGGGATTTAGAGGAGGTTTACATACCACAACCACATGGCTTCGAGGTGAAAGGAAGTGAGCATAAGGTATTAAAATTACATAAAGCCTTGTATGGTTTTGAGACAGGCCCCAAGAGCTTAGAATACCAAGCTGGATTGTCACGCCCCGACTTCCAGGGAACCCGGAACCGGGTACATGACTTCCCTTGCCCGTACCCGATAAGTCAAGGGTTGGTGATTAAGACCAATGGAGACTACACCGCGGGTGCTGTCTCAAATATGCAACCATGTACGATCCATACATCAAGGGTAATCCTCTACTTTCCCATATATCATCATGCATATAATGAATCAAACAATCATACGCTGACATCACATCATACAAAGATGCAAATACAATCGTCCACGAACCCATGTCCGGGATATCACATAAAACAATACAGGATATAACCGTATCATACATCGTAGTAGTGGGCGTCCTCCCTGGAAGAAAAGTCCTTCACTAGTCTCGGGTCACACCTGAAAAGGGTAAACAACAAGTAAGGGTGAGCGACAAGCTCGTTAGTGTGACCCCAAAACTCCATATCATGTAACACATATATGTCTATACTATATGCTCAGAGTACTGTGCCCCGTGAAGTGTGCACAATCATCAAGACTCACTGCGGAAACAAACATCAGGACTCGCCGCCCATACAGACAACTTGTCCACGATCCTCCATGGGATCCCAAACTTAGGCACTCGCCCTAGCTCCACGAGCTCAACGGCTCAACTCATGCCTTAGCCTGTCCACAACGCAATATGCCCGGCCACGCCGCCACACAAAGCTCGCCATCGGTGCATATGCCCGCCACGTCAACCACATAAGACCATCCGTCATGCCCCAATTCCAAGGAACCCGAACCGGTACATGACTTCCCTGCCCGCACCCGAAAGGTCAAGGGTTGGTGACTAGCACCAATAGAGACTACACCGCGGGTGTCGTCTCAAATATGCAACCCCGTACAACTCATACACCAAGGGTAATCCTGTACTTTCCCATATATCATCATGCATACAAAGAGTCAAACAACATAGCAGACATCACATCATACAGGATGCAAATACAACTGTCCACGGACCCATGTCCAGGATATCACATAAAACAATACAGGAATATAATCAGATCATACATCGAGTAAAGGCCGTCCTCCGGAAGAAAGTCCTCCACTAGTCTTGGTCACACCTGAAAAGGGTAAACAACAAGTAGGGGTGAGCGGCAAGCTCGCAGGGTGACCCTAACACTCCACATCATGCAACACATATAAGTCTATACTATATGCTCGTGTACTCGTGCCAGGTGTAGCTGTGAAACATCGGGACTCGGCTGCAACAAATATCAGGGACAACTTGTCCACGATCCTCCATGGGATCCCACTCGGGGCACTCGGCCCTAGCTCCATGAGCTCAACGGCTCAACTCAGGCCTTAGCTGTCCACGCAATATGCCCGGCCACGGTCGCCACACAGCCTGCCATCGGTTCATATGCCTGCCACGTCAACTACATAAGACCATCGGTGCATCACGGTGAGAACCCAAACAAGTCACGGAGTCCATGCCCCAATACCTCACATCAACATACTAACATTAGTATGGCATGTCATTCTCAACATTTCCTTTAGAGTTGTAACGGGTCTTCACAAGTAAATCCTCAACCCTTGATTTATGAAGGAAGTACTCATAGGATCTATTTTCTTGAAATTAAAAGTCCCAGCATTGGGTTCCCTTATCATAAATAAGATAATCTGATTTTTGGGGATTTTTCTGAGATGTCTAACCCCACTTTCCAAAAACTCACCACTACGAACTTTTGGGTTTTTCCGAGATTTTACACTAAATCCCAATTTTCACATTTTGAAATAATGGGAATTAATTTTTCTAAGTATTTTTCTTTAAATCCAAATGGGGGTATTTCGTTATTTACATTGTAACTTAAGTATAATACTTTATAGGTTGTAATGTAAATAGGTCCATCAATCAAATGATATTTAATCAGCGGTGAAACTACATTTTCGACCGCTTTTCTTGATTTCTAATCAGTATTTTCGAATCTCTTTCGGATCGCCTTCGACCTCGAACCTACACTCGAACTACCTTCGAAAACTACCTTCAAGTACCCATGAATCGCCAAGTACCCATGAACGCTTTAAACTCCTTCAAGTACCTTCGAACCTTCGAAACGATATTCGAAAATTGCACATTCGACACTCAAATTACACTACATCGAACCTACCTTCGAACCTTCGAATCGCACATTCGAATTTCCAATTTCCAATCGATCTCATCGGCCGTTTTCTACCAGTTCACGATAGTTTATCGTTCATCATCGTTTTTCACCTGTTTCTGTCTGGATTCAACCCAAAACCTCTAGACCTTTCGAATCTCATAAAACTCATACCTGGACTATATATTAGGTTTAAATCACGTCTTACCCCTCGAACGCATTTTAAATACAAGATTCAACCCAAAATTGGTTTTTCCCCAAATTTAGGGTTCAACACGAATTTGCATGATTTCATCAAATTCTTACATGTTAATCCCAAAAAACAAGCAAGAAAAGGGTGAAAAATCAATGGAACACCTACCTGAAATGATTCTTGATGTTCGAACGAGCTCAAAACGCCCCAAATCGCCAAGGCCTCCAAGCTCTCTCAAGCTCTCTCTCTCTCTCAAACGCACCAACGCTAAAACATAACATGGAAGCTCTCTTTCCCCCTATTTATATTTATCTGCCAGTCAACTGACCTAGTCAACCATTGACCCAGTCAATAATTGACCTCCAAGGTCCCGAACTCCAAATTGAGTCAAAATCTATCAAAACGCCGAATGACGAAAGCACAACACTAAACAGATATTATTACACTCAAATGACCGCTCAAACGCAAAGTCAATCAATAAACCCCGAAAAGTCAACAATCGGGTCAAACGGGACCCCCGTCGGAATCGGGCCCAAGTACGGTCAAAATGCTCACATTGACGGCTATACTACCGTCCAGATAGTTACATTCTCATAGAATGACTATCTCTCAAGACTACCCAAATATGAGTCTTTACACCATCGGTGCATCACGGTGAGAACCCAAACAAGTCATGGAGTTCATGCCCCAATACCTCACACCAACATACTAATATTAGTATGGCATGTCATTCTCAACATTTCCTTTGGAATCTGAGCGTCTTCACAACTAAATCCTCAATCCTTGATTTATGAAGGAAGTACCCATAGCAGCCTATTTTCTTGAAATCAAAAGTCCAGGCATTGGGTTCCCATATCATAAATAAGATAATCGATTTGTGGGGATTTTTCCGAGATGTCTAACCCCACTTTCCAAAAAATTCACCACTACGAACTTTTGGATTTTTCCGAGATTTTACACTAAATCCCAATTTTCACATTTTGAAAGAGTGGGAATTAATTTTTCTAGTATTTTTCTTTGAATCTAAATGAGGGGTATTTCGTTATTTACATAATAACTTAAGTAATACTTAAATGTCTAGATGGGTATAGGTTACGATGTAAATAGGTCCAGTCCAGGTGTTGTCCAGTTCCATTACATTGTTGGAGCTGCGACTCGTAGCTCGGAACCTCGCCTCGTTGTCGTGAACGGCGACTCGTAGTCTCGGAGTGCGGAGGCTGCGGCGCGCCTCTAAAACTCGAAGCGAGGCTACGATCTTCGACCTTCGGACTACGACCCTACGAACTACGAACCTTTGAACTACGAACTTCGAACCTACGAACTACAGTCTACGAAGCACGGGTCTACGAACTACGACCCTGAACTTCGGATTTTCGTTAGTTCGACCCAAGACGCGCCCGGGTGCTGTTCATTGTCATTTTTGCATGTTCTTCGTCTGGAACACGCCCAGAAACTCCTAGACACTCACTAACATCCCTGTTTCGCAACAAACTACGATATCTACCTCAAAACGCGTCCAGAACACCTCTAAATCGCGTAGAAACAACGAAACACGTATAAAATTCTAGATTTCCGGAATCTAGATCTAAACCCAAAATTGGTTTTCCCCAAATTCTAAGGTTCATGCTCAATTTCATAAATCATGATAAATTCGTGTAGATCTAAGACAAGAGAGAGATAGGAAGTTTAAGGACACCTACTTGAAGTGAATCTTTGAGCTCCACGAACCCAAATCGCCTCAAATCGCTAAGGCCTCCAAGCTCTCTCAAGCCCTCTCTCTCAAACGCACAAACGTGAAACGTAAAGTGAAAGTTTTTTTTTCGTTATTTATATTTCGCCAATAATCGACCTAGTCAACCATTGACCTAGTCAATAATTGACCTCCCAACACAAAAATTGACATCCAAGGCCCCGAACTCTAAATTGAGTCAAACTACAATCAAAACGCTCGAAATGACGAAGCACAACACTATACTGATATTATCACATGCAAATGACCGCTCAAACGCAAAATTAACCAACAAACCCTGAAAAGTCAACAATCGGGTCAAACGGGGCCCCGACTCGAATCGGGCCAATACGGTCAAAATGCTTACATCGACGACTACACTATCGTCTGTCGTAGTTACATTCCCATAGAATAGCTATCTTTCAAAACTACCCAAATACGAGTCTTTACATGGACATGTATTAACATCTCTTGGATTTGAGAAGAGCCCATTTGAACATGCTATCTACAAGAAGAACAAAGGAGAAATTCACCTCCTTGTTGGTGTGTATGTAGATGATCTAGTAATTACTGGAAATTGTGAAGAGGAGATTGTAACCTCCAAAAATTAGATGAAGGAATTTTTCAATACGAGTGATTTGGGGTTGTTGGACTATTATCTCAAAGATAGAAATTCATTATCGGATAAGTATTTATATATGTCGAAGCTTGTGCAAGAAGCATTCTCGAGGATAGTGGGATGGCAGATTGCAATTCTAGCCAAACTCCAATGGATGTAAGACTTACATTAAGTAAGAACAACATTTTCCCTCTTGTAGATCACACCGTGTATAGAAGTATTATGGGTAGTCTGTGATATCTCATACATATTAGACTGGACCTTACATATTCTGTTGGTATTAGCAGATATATGGAACGACTCACAACAAAACATATGGCTATTGTGAAACAAATATTGAGGTATGTTAAAGGGATAATTGGTATGGGTAGCTTTTATGAGAGAAAGAAAGAAAGTGAAGTGTAATTAGTGGGATATAGTGACAGTGACATGGCTGGATATAGATGACCGAAAAAGCACATCTGGAGTTGCTTTCTTCTTGGGTACTAACTTAATTAGCTGGCTGTCACGGAAGCAAATGGTACATTGTCCTCATGTGAGGCTGAGTATATAGTAGCAGCCACAGTAGCATATCAAGGAATTTGGTTAGGATCTCTCCTTGCTGACCTCTCAAACCACAAACTTAATAAGGTAAAGCTCTATATTGGCAGTAAGTCCACTATTTCATTGTATCAAAATCCAGTCTACCATGATTGAAGCAAGCACATTGATACATGATTTTATTATATCAGGGAATGTGTAGAGGAAGGGAAGATTATGGTTGAGCATATTGAGACAAGTGATCAATTTGCAAACATTTTAACTAAGCCTCTCGAATATTTAAAATTTCTTGCAATGTGTGACAGGATTGGTCTGCAGATTGTGAAGAAGTCACTTTTGGCTTACGTTAGTATATGTTAGGATAAGCCAAGTGTGATTTGTTAATTGCTATTTTCTGTTTAATTTATTTCTCATTTAAGTATTTATGTGCAGTGCACATTAGGAAGGTTCTATATTTGTTAATTTTATAATATTTTATTTCTGGTAGTTTGTGGCATTAGTCTTGGATGTATTGTTGGTAACGACAATATCCTGTGATCATAAGAGATTTTGTAATATTTTGATTATGATTAAATAGAAAGAAAACAGAAAAGGTGTAGTATCATTGAGTACCACAAATTTCTCTATTGCTTTTGTACGTGTGTGTTTCTTACAGAGGCCCAACCATTTTCTCTTCCCGATTTATCTAGACCCAGACTCTTCCTCAACTTGGACTCCTCACTTTATTTTTTAAATTTATAAAAATTTATAATTTTCATCCAATTACAACAATACTCTAAATGAAAATAAAAGGCTTATTAAGATTTGTATGTCAATAGGCTATAAATGAACCAAACGTTCATGAACAAGCTCGTATTCGGTTCAATAAAAGATCGTTTATGTTCATTTGTTAAGAAATAGTATCATTCGTGAATAGTCGCGAATACCATTATTATATTTGTGAACATGTTTGCGAACATTCATGAACAAGTATTCACTAACATTCGTAAATATCGTTCGTGTTAAGTGAAAATTATTTGTAAATTATAAATTAACAAATCAATTAATATATAAATATATTTTTATTAAATATAATTTAATAAGCTTATACTTTTATTATATTATGAAATAAAGAATTTTAATTTATTGGTTTTTTATTATTATTATTATTATTATTATTATAATATTTTTTGAACTATATATAGTAATATTTAAACATATTAAACAAAGATAACACAACAAAATAGTCAATTAAATGTAATTTTTTTTGGATAAGTTTATGATATAAATTCTTTTTATAATTTTTTAAAATTTTATAATTGGATTAAGTAAATGTTTGTAAACAAGTTGTAAACACATGTTTGTGAATCGTTAAGTGAATAACATAATTTAAGACTCTTATTAGTTTAATTTATTAATAAATAATAATAAATATGTTCAAATATCTTACTATTCAATTAGTTTACACATGTCATTTATATAATATATATATATATATATATATATATATATATATATTATAAAAAGAAAAGCATTTAAATAATTTTTATAAAAATATTTTACGAAAGTTTATGATAAGACATTTTATGACGTTGAGGTTATTTACTTATTTTGTCAAGTGGGCAGACAAGACGCGCCGAGGATCTTCGTCGGCCCCGCCTGGCTGGAAGCCCCATACACGTCCTATTATTTCGTTTAGTGGGGCTCACCACCCCTCAGCACCACCAAAGGAGATCATTATCTTAATTAACTCCGAACAAATTAAAAAAGAAAACATTTCCCTATTATTTTCATTTTTAATTACATTTTGATGTAAATGGCTCTCAATCATGTTCGGTCGTTTCAGGTCTAAACGTGGAATCGAATATGGTTCACTTGTTTTCCGTTGTGAAGAATTTAAATTGAATCTAGACAGGCTTTTTGATTTCTATAAATTATTGGCAATAATGTATAGTATAGAAAGGGATTGGAATCGAATTGGTTCCATATTACGATTAAAGGTTACGGGGTTTTTATATATATATATATATATATATAAATATATATATTTACATATTTACATATATGTATATGTATATATATATATTTACATATTTACATATATATATATTTTACATATTTTTACATATATATATATATATATTTACATATATATATTTACATATATATATTTACATATATATATATATATTTACATATTTACATATTTTTGAATTTTATGATTAGAATTATAAATTTTTAAGAAAATATGTGTTTTTAATCGGACTCACAAAAATGAGGAATGTGGATTAATAAAGTGAAAAAGGGATAAAATAAATAATAAAGAATTTGAACTAAAAAAATTAATTTTCAAAATAAAAAACAGCTTAAATTTATGTATTTTTTTTTCAATTTAAAATCTAAATTTGAGTTTGAATTCGGCATATAAAATATAATTTCCGCGTGTTATTTCCATTAAAAAATGCTTTGCAGAGGCTGGTATATGCATACATCCACTTGCTAGCCATTAATTTGAATTTTAAAAACCAAATCAATGACAACGTCATGCATGCGCCTAGTTAACACCCCTGCAAAAACCAAAGATCAACCAGATAGCGCGCGCAGTAGCTTTTAAAATTTTAATAATCTCATGTTACTTCGGCTATCTAAACGCGGACATACAAAGCCGCATTGTATGAGGACTCATCCTCAAAACTCAATGCAACTCAATTATGCGCGGGCCATATGTAGGCTTCACACCATGCACATCAAAGCGTAGTGCTCAAAGCCAAAATACATCAGGCTAATTATTATAAAATAGCATTGGCGCCCCCATGCCCCGAAGGACAGATCAGATGGCACAACCGGCCGGTGGCATGACAAGGTGAGATACCTGATTCGATTCTCTTGGAACACGTTAGAATTTTGGATATTCTATATGACTAAAATACGGGAGTAATTTCTTTCTTCAGTTGAGCTGGATGGTTGTGTCATCCTATCTCTTATATTCTCGGATCTGATAGAACCTTCGTTGAATAGAGGGTCAAAGCTCTATGATTATAGCCCCGTAAGTTTGACTCTTTGTCTTTCAGGTCGGCTCTACCTTTTTGCAGGAGTATCAAGCGATTGCTTGATGCCTTTAAATTTTGGGGGCCTTCAAATTACCATCGATCCTTTGTCCTTCAACTCTTGATGATCTCCTCTTCCTTCACCCCACTAGATGGTATTGTTGTGCCTGTGTCACGTAACCTGCGTTGACTTGCCTGTTTAGATTATTGACTAGTTACCAAAGAAAGGACCTCTTCATGGGCTGGGCTTGACTTTTAAAAATACATATTTAAAATATTTTTTTTCAAATATCATTAGCTTTCTTCAAATATAATTAATCCACTAGGAGCCTATGAGACAGTCCACACGTTGGAATCAATTGAAAGAGAGGATTAAAGGCTAGATTGCTGGAATTTGAATCGGTGACGGCAAATTGTATCGCGAGAAGATTTATAATTTGGCTTAGCTCGCCACTTCTACTTATAACATCGGAATAGCACCTGTTATACCTACTTGTTCGTTCTATTTTTTCTATTTTGTTTTTAAATCTTAAATCAAAGGTAAGAAATTGATATTAATTTGTCTAATTCTCTCTTTAATCTTCCATAAAATTGAATTAATTTTATGAAATTAGTAATTTAGGGTTTAATTTTATCCTTTCTCGTTTCTTCCCCTTCTAGGTAATTTATTGTATTTTTTTACTTTTTTCTAAGACCAACTCTAATAGACTTTATTTTTTTACAAATAGAAAGTCAAACTTTAAAAATACACTCCAATAGACTATCACATTCTCTACATGTGAAATTTGCTTCTGATTTTCTTTAAAAAATAAAAAAGTAATTATTCATTATCCACATATTATTATATAAATTTGTACCCGCCCTTCATTCTTCTTCAACGAGATACGATTTCTTTCCCCTATCGCTAAAGCGTTGCCATGCCATAAAATTGACTTGTCTCAATCCCTTGGCCACCATAACCATGGAATCACCTTAGAGGTCACCTCACTAGTCGACATGTGTTTGGATCTCGTCCGAAATAACAATTTCAGGGGTTTCTCAAGGGCCTTGTAGGCCCTGGATTGTACGGCCATGATCTTCAGTGAAGAGCTCGGATTTGTGAAGACAAAGAAAGACGAATGTTTCCTATGCTTTGATTAGGTAGCCATGTGGCAATGACCCTCGACATTGCCAACATCCGCTGACAACTCCATGGCCGTCAAGGACGAATTCGAAAAGTTCGGTTAGGGGGAGCCAAGATACAAAGTATGTAATTCATGTTTAGAAATCGTTATCTAAAACTATGATTAGCATGGCTAGTTCCAAATTTAGGAGATTCAAGATAATTATTAAATCGAGAGCCCTTATGTAGATACAATTAAATTGTCAATTGTTATTTTTATTATTATTATTTTACTATAATTATAGTAATAATATAATATTTTAAAATATATATTATTATCAAAATTATAAATTAATTTTAATTCTTTGCTACAATCAAAGGTTAAGCTAAGATAATATAAGGCCTGGAAGCCCTAGTTTTAATTTAATTTTTAGAGGCCCAAGATTCAGTTCTCACTTACTTGGCCTTGAGACAAACACTGACGATTAGTACAATTTAAGTTAAAATTAATAATATAAAAGCATAAAAACTTCATTAAATTATCCTATAATCAAACTAGATAATTTTTTAAAATACAATCTTTGGTATAAAAAGTACAATGATTTCTTATCCTTTTCATTGCTCTATAAGTGTGGCTTTACACCTAAGAGTAGTGTAAGTAGCTTCTTGCTCCAAAGTATGATCAGCTAAACTAACATTTATAATATATCACATATGTCCTACGATCCAAATAACGCCTTAAACTAGACACAACATTTCTCATATATAATTATCTTTCTTCAATTACTGAGTTATAATTGTACAATATTGGAAGCCATGGATACTAATGAGAAATTAGCCTAAACTTTGATACCAAATTTTGGAATTTAAATTTCATAATAATAATAATAATAATAATAATAATAATAATAATAATAATAATAATAATTGCTTATTCTCTTTCTATTTGTGTATCAAACGCCCGAAAAAAATGAATTTGATTTCTTTTCCGCTAAACATGATATTAGAGTTTAAAATACTATATATACTTCTTATCTTTTCCCTTCCTTCCTCGAATGACTCTTTTCCTCTTAGATGGCTTCCCTCTCACAAACAAATTTGGGTTTTTGGTGAGCAAAGTTAGCTTACCACAAATGGTGATCCGACTTATTTCGGACTTTGTTAATATTTATTTTAAAAAGTAACCATTAGATTGAATATTCATGTAGTATGTATTATGATGGTAAAATTTTAAGACGATCTAACGGTTAATTTTTATGCAAATTCAATTAGAAAAAATATAAATTTTAATTCAATTATACTTGAATATATCACTTTGAAATCCAATTATACTCACTACTTTAAGTTTACAATACTAGGCAAAGAGTTTATTGTAGAAGATAAAACGACTACAAATTAAATGCATCTATTACAATTAATTAGACTACGAAGAAATGAGACATCACAACAAAACTTACTACATAAGAAATGAGGAGACAACTACACCATAACATGTTCAAAAGATTCTACAACTGATCCTCGACAATCAGAGAACCATCCTGATAAACAAAACTTAATCACTAATAAATCTCCTATCTCGATGAACTCTTGTCCAATTAACTCCATTTCAAACAAAATAGACTCGGTTAGAGAATTTTCACTAACCCAACAAACTCTAGTTAATTTGAGAATGACCAACACATTCGATGATGTTAATTTCCATTAGTTTAATGAACTTGTACCATCTGAAAACCTCCTAACAACATCCTTATTTAATTTAAAAATTCAACAATAGTTGGTTCTTATTTATTTATTTTTACATTGGGTAGGAATAACTATTTTATTAACATTAAACACCCACTCATTTTTTAAAATTTAAAGATTTAAACTACTTTTTGCTTTTCTATACAAATAAACACCACAATAGGCTCTTTTATGTCAAAAAATAATTTTCTTTCCCACTATATTATTTACGATATCATACATGGGATATATAGATGTACGATTGATCACTTATAGAAAATACATGAATTATGGTAATGATTAAATGCATCCTATAAATTAGAGATATTACGAATATATGTTATAATTATTTTGATCTAATAGCTTGGTAGACAACTCACGCCAACACTCCCCTCAAGTTGAGTACGTATAGATCACTTAAACCCAATTTGTCGGTGAGTTGTAGAAGTTCCTTGCAGACTGCTTTTGTTAGTACATCCGCCAACCTGGTCTTCCGATTAAATAAAAGGAAATTGAATAATTTTCTCCTTGAGGTTTTGTTTGATAAAATGACGGTCTACCTCCACGTGCTTAGTTCGATCATGTTGAATAGGATTGTGTGAGATAGCAATTGCTGCCTTATTATCATATAACGGTTTCATGGCGAATGTTAGTACAAAACCCACCTCTGGTAGAAGTTTCCTAAGCCATAGAAGTTCACAGAGACCCTTGGCCATACCTCAATTAAGCTTTTGCACTAGATAGAGCTACTACATTCTGTTTCTAGCTTCTCCATGTAACATGATTACCTCCTACAAATGTAAAGTATCCTGATGTGGATTTTCGATCGACACATTTCTGCCCAATTAGCATCTCGTGTACCCATGAATATTTAGATGATTATTCTTGGAGAACATAAGTCCTTTTCCAGGAGAGGATTTCAAGTCTTGTAGAATATGCATTACAACACTCATATGATCTTCATTTGGAAGCATGCATGAATTGACTTACAACACTCATGGCATATGCAATATCAGGTTGAATATGAGATAAATAGATAAGCTTCTCAACTAACCGTTGGTACCTTTCTTTATTTATTAGAACCTGATCTCATGTATATTCCAAGTTTATGATTCTAATAATAGGAGTATCAACCTGGTTTGCATTCTAGTAATCCCACCTCGCCAAGGAAATCTAGAATATATTTTCTCTGCGAAAGAAATATTCCTTGTTTTGACCGGGCTACTTCAATCTCGAGGAAATATTTGAAGCCCCCAAGATTTTTTTTTCTCAAATTCCATCAATAGATGCTCCCGAAGTTTAGAGATTTCTTCTCCATCATCTCCCGTAATGATCATATCATCTACATAAACTATTAGGATAGTCACTCTCCTAAATTGATGTTTAAGGAAAAGTGTGTGATCTCGAGTTACTCTGTTTGAAGCCATATTTTTGCATTGCAAAACCGAACCGCCAAACCATGCACGAGGAGATTGTTTTAGCCCATATAGTGCCCGTTGTAATTTAAACACTACCTGCGCCCTGAAGAGGAAGAGTAGCCTGGTGGAATGTCCATATACACTTCCTCCTCCAAAGTACCATGGAGAAATGCATTTTTTACATCAAACTGTTGTAATGGCCAATTTAAATTTGTTTTTAACGAAAGTAATACTCTAACAAGTATTTAGTTTAGCCACAGTGCAAAAGTTTCATGATAATCTATGTCATAAGTCCGAGTGTATCCTTTAGATACCAATTTGGCTTTGTATCGATCGATGGTCCCGTTAGCCTTATACTTAATAGAGAAAATCCATTTGCATCCCACAGTTTGCTTTCCTTTGGGTAACTCTACCAGGTGTCCAAGTTTGGTTTTTTTTTTGAGCTTCAAACTCATCCTTAATAGCTTGAGTCCACTGTGGTTTGGATAGAGCTTCCTCAATGGTCTTAGGAATATGACACGAGGAGATTGTATGGGCAAATGCTTTTAGGGGTTCGAGATAAATGCTATGTGGACACATAATTGGCTATAGGATACCTGGACCGCCTCTCTTTAAAATCAGGTGAGTATCGATTTGGCAAGCTTCCCTCGATTCCGTCGATCGGGCAATTTATAACTAGAACAAGCAGGTAAATGTGTAATAGAAGGGCTTACCACAGGATTATTCATACAAGGAGAGCTGTTAGGGTTGAGTGACGTTAAGGGGGGGCACAATACGTCTTCAACTCCAGGTGATGGGTCCGACCGAGGTGCGGGGCCAAATGGAACGCTAAATGAAGTAGGTTCAATTGGGAGCAATTCAAAGATACATGACGTTGGGATAGGCTTAATTGATGATGGTGGTCGTGTAATTGGTAGAGATGGTGGCGAGGGAGATGTGTGGTTGACAATGTTGGGTGGGTAGGTATCGTTTCGGTAGGGTTAGTCGATGGGGCGGAGACGGTGGTAGAGACGGTGGCGAGAGGGAGACGTGTGGTCAACGGTCCAACCTTTGGGGGTATAGATTCGGTTGAGGTGGCATCAAGTGGTACTCTCTCCCACCACATCGGGTCTTCATGTAAGATCTCCCCCTGAAGGGCGGACGGGGAAAGTCGGGGGAAAGAAGAAAGTGGTTGTTTTAAGAAAGGTGACATCCATGGTGATGAAGGTTCATTTGGTAGTAGGATCGAAGCACCGATAGCCTTTTCGATGGAGGCCATAACCCAAGAACAAGCAGCGGATGGCACATGGATCTAGCTTGGAGCGTTGAGACTTGGGAAGATGAACAAAGGCGATACAACCAAACACGCGAGGAGGAAGCATTAAGAAGGATGGTAAGGGGGCGTGAGTGGAGAGAGCTAGTAAGGGCATTCGAAAATCGAGGATGGTGGTAGGTATGTGGTTGAGTAAATGCACAACAGGTGGGGACATCGGCACCCCAATATTGGTGAGGGACGTTGCCCTCAATCAACAAGGCATGGTCGGTTTTAGGATATGACGGTTTTGCGTTCGGAGATGCCATTTTGTTGTGGAGTCCGTGGGCAGGTGGTTTCAAGAGGATGCCGTGATGTTAGAGATAGGTGTGAAAGGAGCGATCAACATATTCCCCGCTATTGTCTGGTCCCGGAGGATTTGAAGTTGAGTCGAGAATTGGGTACGAACCATTTTGTGGAAGGATTGAAAGACATCGAAGACTTCGTGTTTGTGTTTCAATAAGTAAAGCTATATCATGCGAGTACAATCATCAACAAAAATCACAAACTACCGATGACCAGAGGAGGTAAGGATTGGGGATGGACCCCGGACATCCGAATGTACTAAGGAAAAAGAATGGTACTTTTATTCGGGCTTACAGGATATGACACTCTATGGCTCTTAGCCAAAATGCAAGTAGTACATTCAAATATTTTAGTGCGAACGGGAAAATAAATTAGGGAATAAATGCTTCGAGATAGCCAAATGAGACATGGCCTAAGCGGCGATGCCAGAGCCAAATTTGTTGGTCGATACTATCTATGTGGTTTACTTGGCTGGAATGGAAAATATCAACGTAGTATAGGCCCCCTCTTTTAGTACCACACCCAACTATCTCCTTGGTGAGAATATCCTGGAAGAGACAGAAAGTATAGTATATGCGCACCACACGATTAAGGTCAGCGGTTAATCGGCTCACGAGACAACAATATATGGGATAGGGATGGAACAAGTAAGGTATGTGACAAGGTTAAAGATGGAGAAAGAGTCACAATGCCTACCCCTGTAACAGGATAAGTAACGCCGTTTGCATTGGCCACATGGCTACGGTTGGGTGATGTGGTGTGAGGGAGATCATTAGCATCAAAGGTCATGTGATTTGTGGCCCCAGAGTCAAGAATCCATTGGTTGGAATCATCACGAGCAGAGGAAGTGTGAGTGAAATGACCTGTAGGATGGGAAGTGCCACCTTGAGAGATGAGAGATAAAGCAGGTTCACCGGTGGGCGAGGCTGCTCCATTATTTTCTGATATGTTCACGTGGATTCCCCAGTTGGTCATTGCGAGCGTGTCCAATATTGTCACATTGAGAGGGTGTGTCCGCTTCTTTTGTGCCTGAAGTTCATGCCACCAACTGGATAGCCGTGTAGTTTGAAACACTTATCATGGGTATGTTTAGTATTGCCACAATGAGTGCATTTCATGCCATCAGGTGATGCTCTTGGTTTGGCAGAAAGTCTTGATTTTCCATGGACGAGAGATAATGCTCCTGTCTTTGGAGTTGGGAGTCCTGTGTGGATTCCTTTGGAGGCCATAGCCACACCATGAGAGTTATCGCTCCCGCCCATCATTACCATCTCCATGATGTCTTCCCGACGGACATAGGCATAAGCTTATTCAATCGTAGGAAATGGTTTTAATTAAGTACATCACTCCAAGTCTTGTCTAAGCGATCATCTAAGCCATCAAGAAAGGTGTAAACCCGATCTTCTTGTACAAGGTGCATATATTTCCGAATGTCACATGGACATTCCATTGGGTTAGACGACGAAAGTCAATCTCACGTCGCAAACCCTGTAGATCATTATAGTATTTTTTTCAATAGATCCACTTGACTGCTTCAGGCGAGTCACATTCTATTTGAGGTCATATACTTGCAACGTATCTGTGCCGTCAAAATATGTTGCAGCCACACATTCCCAGACCTGTTTAGCATTGGGGAAGCGAATAAAATTCGCAATCAGGGATGGGTCCATTGAATTGATCAACCAACCCTTGACTACAGCATTCTCAGTCCACCATTTGTGAAAAGCAGGGTCGGTTTCCAAAGGCTGGGGACAGTCCCCGTTAATATATCCCAACTTGTCTTTGCCAGAGATATACATCTCGACAACTTAATTCCAATCGGGGCAATGGTGGAGTCGGTAGATAAATGAGGTTGGTGTTTGGGTTTTGGTAAAGGCTTCAGTCATTTTGGTTTTCAGGTTTGAAATAATGGATTTGGTATGGGGGTTGAGAATTTCGGTCGGAGGATTCGGCCATGGCAAAGGGATAAAGAGAGAGCTTTACACCTAAGCTCGATACCATGTCAAAAAATAATTCTCTTTTCCACTATATTATTCACGATATCATACATGGGATATATAGATGTATAGTTGGTCACTTATAGAAAATACATGAATTATGACGGTGATTAAATGCCTCCTATAAATCGAGAGATATTACGGAATGTATACTATAATTATTTAGATCTAATAGCTGGTAGACAACTCACGCCAACATTTTAATCATTCTCTATCTTATTAAAATAATATTTTATATTATTATTTTTATTTAATAATATATTTTTAATATTTTCATATGAAATAAAAGTGAAAGTTATAAAAAACATAAAGGAAAGAGAAGAGAGGCTAAATTTATATATATAATTTAATAATCATAAGAAGTGATATAGTGTACAAAACCCATGAAGAAAGTTAAATATAAGACTTGATGTAGGAATAATTTTATGACTTTTTAACTTTTTTTCCTAAATAAAAGAAAATCGATTTTTATAGAGAATCGCTATTAATGCTCTTATACCTTTACATACACATGAAGAACCCTCAACATACTGCTTGAGTGGCATGATTAACTAGATTGTCAGCGATGGCACATGCTTATATATCCCATGTTTGAGTAACATATAGACTTCTTTTAATTCTCAATTAGTTTGTATGTTGATGGTTAAATATCTGATTTATTGTTAAATTCAAGACTAACAGTGTGCTTCTTGGCTCTAAAGAACTCCCATCAATTTTCCGAATGAATTATATTGGATTCACTTTGACACTATTCTTCAAATAGCACGAACACAAATTGCCTGACATCACTCGGAACATTCCAGCTGCACTTGGCTGTGACACCTGACTCAAAGCCGTAAATTTTTGAGTTACAACAAAAGACCCGGTCGGCCCCAAGCGCGCCTGGAGGTCGGTAAACGTCCAAACCCTCGGCCTAGTGTGTCATTCTAGCGACGCGGATGGAATATTAATTGACAATTTTATAAATTTAACAAAAAGGTAAATAAAGAAAACATGATGTGATTTTTGTTGAATACAACGCATAATAAGAATTAAGAAGTACGGTGCATGTCGAGAATATTCGCTAACCTCATATATTACATTGCTATTAATTATCATATATTAGTTTCCCTATATATATATATATATATATATATATATATATATATATATATATATATATATATATATACACACACACACAATCTTAAGTGTTTTGAATAGCAATTAATTAATGTTTGATATTTTCTCTCCATATTTTTTGGACTTCTCATTTTCCTGGGATCGTGCATTAATTTTCCCCCGTCTCTTAACTTGAAGATATACACTTCACACTGCCGTATCCCTCATAATAGCTAGGCGCTGACAAAATTAAAAATGGGTTAGGTTTCATCATTTAATGTTAATATTGTCATTTCATTGGTTGGAACATATCGTTCAGAACTTAAAAATTGAGGAATCCCACATTCGTCGTCGTTATCGAAAACGAGTTTTATATTTAAAGAACTAATTAAAACCGTTTTTTTTTTTTTTTGTTTTGGGTTTTGAGTGTTTTGTCGAAGGGAGAGCTTGAAAAGTTCAAACGCTTCCGTCCCCGAACCCCAACAAAGCCGCCGCGAAAGGCTAGCCGCCTTAGCCCTCCACCTGTAAAACTCCTGCATATGCATGCCACCCACCTTCTCTCATTAATGCACACCGCCGAACCTTTTTTTTCTTGCCAGTCGCTAATGCAATGCCTCATCACTGTCGTCGTCCGAGTTCCAAGGCAAGGCAAGGCGACGTACGAAATTAAACGTTCAGTGTCGACCTGTTTAATATTCAGATAGTATAGTATAGAGAACAAACACGTCCTACAGGCTACAGAACCCCCAGCAGGCGATATTCAGATACGTACGTACACCGAAAGAGACGGCCGTCCGAAAAGCATACAATACAAACACCCCCACCGTAGGTGGAAATCGATCCATGTAGAATTCATATATATATATTCGAACCCTGCTACTCTTTCTTGGCTTGTTGTGTTCAACAGATATCGCATTAGCGATCATCTGTGCGCGTAAGGAGATGGCGGATATTGAGGCTCAACCCCAGACAAGCAGCCAAGATCCCTCCGCCATCTTCAAAACAACCAACCGCCCTGTCACCTTAAAGGTATCCAAATTAACAACTTACGCCATACCCAACTTTTTCGTATATATATATTTGTAATTATTATTAGTGTTGCTGTTTTCTCGTATGATTCGTTCGTGGATATATTTTCTTTTACTCTAGTTTTTTTTCCCTATTTTCTTTTCGTGAATTTGATCCGTACGTACGTATAGTTCGAGGATGTTGTTTACAAGATCAAAGAAAAGAAAGGGGGGACTGATCCTCGGAATGTCAAAGAAACCCGTGGATAAGTTGATCCTGAAGGGACTGACCGGCGTGGTGTACCCCGGTGAAATGCTGGCAATGTTGGGTCCCTCCGGCAGCGGGAAGACGACGCTGCTTACGGCTCTAGGCGGGCGGCTGGGAGGGTGCCTAGGCGGACGCATCACCTACAACGCCAAGCCCTTCACCAATCAGATGAAGCGCAACACGGGGTTCGTGACCCAAGACGACGTCGTATACGAGCACCTCACCGTCTCCGAGACCCTGGCCTACACCGCGCTCCTCCGCCTCCCCAACACCCTCACGACCGCCCAGAAGATTGCGCAGGCCGACGCCGTGATAGGGGAGTTGGGGCTGACCAAGTGCCGGAACAGCGTCGTCGGAGGCCCCATGCTGAGGGGGATCTCCGGGGGTGAGCGGAAGAGGGTGAGCATTGGGCAAGAGATGTTGATCAATCCTAGTCTGCTGTTCTTGGATGAGCCCACGTCCGGGCTGGATTCTACCACCGCGCAGAGGATCGTGTCTACCCTGTGGGGGTTGGCGAATGGGGGGGAGGACTGTGGTGATGACAATACACCAGCCCTCGAGCAGGCTCTTCTACATGTTCCATAAGGTGATGGTGCTGTCGGAGGGACATTCTCTTTATTTCGGATTCGGTTCCGAGGTCATGAATTACTTTTCTAGCATCGGCTATGCACCCTCCATCGCCATGAACCCTTCGGATTTTCTACTTGATCTTGCAAATGGTATGTGTATATCTATTTTTAATTTATGTGTATGTAGCATAATCTTATATATATATATCGAGCAAACTTTGCTCTACTCCCACTCCTCCCATCACTTCTTTCTTAACCCTAGTCTCCTTAATTTCGGCCATATATGGGGGGGCCTTCAGCATTGAATATATACGCTTGCCTTTCTGAAAAAAAAAAGTTGTAGTTCAGTAGAAACTCTGCTGACATACGGCTGAAGCTTAATTATATCATCGATTATTATGTGTAAAACTAATATTTTAATTTACCCTTATTTTATGTTTGCGGTGAAACGGAAAATTAATTGATCCTTTTAATATATTGTATATTTTCCCCTGGTACGTAAAACAATTAACGTATATATGAAGCATATAAACTAATTCGATCAAGTATATGTACTGCAGTGTAGTCAGGTTTTCTTAGTGATTAATTGTATGAGTAATGCATGTTTCATGGGATATGTGTTGTTATATATATATAGGCATATCATCGGATGACGGTCAGGAGGATCAAAAATGTGACCAAGCAAGCTCTAGTTTCAAGTTACAAGAGTGAACTTCTGGACAAAGTGCTAGCCGAGGTTTGCAAAAACGATGGTCAAGTACAGGAACAAGTGGGCGACAAGGATTTCGGACGATGGACCACAACATGGTGGCAGCAATTCTCCGTGTTGATCAAAAGAGGAGTCAAAGAAAGGAGGCACGAGTCTTTCTCCTGGCTTCACATCATTCAGGTTGCTGTTGTGTCTCTCCTCTGTGGTCTCCTCTGGTGGCAATCTAATATCGCCCACCTTCAAGATCAGGTATATTGAACTCCTCATTTTAATTGTGGTACGGTGCTGCATAAGTGATATTGAATCAAAGTTTCATCCTAAACACCCTCGTGAGCATGTAAACATTTTTTGTGATAAAACATTTGAGTAATTAATTAATGTTCTCATAATATTATTTAAGAAAAGACATATATGAGATATCTTCTCTTACTTGAGCGGAGTAAAATTTGTAACATTAAAATAATGATATTTTTTTTACTAGGGTATAATATCAAAACGATGTCATTTTATAATTTCATCAAAAACATCTTTTTCTCAATTGATGCAGCTCATACCATCTTCTTATTATATTATTATTTTGATGAAATAAATATAAAGAATTTATTATATATATATAATTTATATATATTAAATTTATATATTATAAAATTATAATTTTTAATATTAGATAAATATATATAGTTATTTATATTTCAATTTTAATTAGGCATATTACATGTTATAATTAAAATTAATTAGTAATATAATTTATTGTGATAAATATGTTGTTAACTATAATAATGATAAATAAATTATATAATTTTAAAAAATTATCTAATTTGATTATAAGATAATTTGATGAGTTTTTTTTTTATGTTTTTATGTTATTAATTTTAACTTAAATGATATTAATTGTTAGTCTTGGTCTCAAGGTCAAGCAAATAATGTTTGAGTCTTGAGCCCCATAAATTTAATCAAAATTAAGGCTTTCGGGTCTCATCTCATCTTAGCCTAACCTCCGATGGTAGCAAAGAATCAAAATTTAATTTATAATTTCGACAATGATATATGTTTTTAAATTTTATATTGTTCCTATAATTATAATAAAATAATAATAAAAATAAAAATCGACAGTTTAATATGTAGATACAAATATTATTGTATCTACATAAACTCTCAATTTAATAATCACCTTGGACCTCCTAAAATTTGGAATCGACCCTACTAATCGTAGTTTTAGATAATAATTTCTAAACGTAAATTATATACCTTGTATCTCGGCCCCCCCAAACTAAGCTTTCTAGATACGTTCCTGATTATTATTATGTTGAAACAAATATAAATATCATTTTATTTCAGAAAAGACAGTAACCAATGCCATACTCGAAGGGGCAATTGATTTTATTTCAGAAAAGGCAGTCACCGTTTTTGTGCTCATGTACATAATTAATTAGATGTTTTCATGAACGTAAACTAATAAATAAAAAGCCTAGCTACTATTACTGACGTAAAATTTGTTTTCATGCAGATTGGGCTTCTGTTTTTCTACTCTGGATTCTGGGCATTCTATCCTCTCTTCCAAGCAATTTTCACCTTCCCCCGAGAGCGCATGATGCTGGCTAAGGAGCGATCCTCCGGCATGTACCGCCTTTCCTCCTTCTTCATGGCCTACACCATGGCTGACCTCCCAATGGAGCTTGTCCTCCCCACCGCCTTTACCATTGTAACCTACTGGATGGCCGGCCTCAAGCCCACAGCTTTAAACTTCTTCCTAACCCTCTTTGTAGTCCTCTACAACGTCCTAGTCTCCCAGGGCCTGGGACTGGCCATTGGGGCCTTGGTCATGAACCAAAAATCAGCATCAACGTTAGCATCGGTCATCATGCTCTCGTTTCTCCTCGCAAGTGGATACTATGTCCAGCATGTCCCGGCCTTCATTTCATGGATCAAATATGTGTCCATAAGCCACCATATCTACAAACTCTTACTGGGTTCACAGTACAAGCCCGGCGACACCTACCCATGTGGTCTTCAAGTTTGCTACGTCTCCGATTTCCCAATCGTTAATTTGATAGGGCTCGAGGGGCAGCTTGCCTCTGTCGCCGCGGTTTTCGTCATGGTTGTGGGTTACAGGCTTGTCGCGTACGTGGCGCTTATGAGGATTGGAGTCCCCAAGTGAGATGGCTCCTTAATTTAAAACCAGGATGGGTTTCGATTCAAGTGGTACGTGATATGTGTGTGGGGGGGTTACACATTTAAGGTTCGAGAAACGTTGTTCATGCTTTCATCCCATCAGCATGACAAGCTTAAGAGCATCTCTAAGGTTAGTGATACCATTATCAGTCAAATGAAAAGTTAATAACACACATTCTATTTAAATTTATTTAAATTAATAACTTTTGCTAAAATTACACATTATTCATTTTTTTCAAATTGCTAAAATATCTAATTTCAAATGAAAAGGTATTTTAGAAATTTTAAAAAAATATATAAGATAAGAGTTGATTAAAAAAAATAAATAAATAAATAAAAATATAAATGACATTCTATCATTAGTTAAAATATGATTAGCTAAATATTTTAACGTGTAACTATTAAAAATAAGCATTATGGTTTGACTTTTTTTTACGTACCTGGCCATAATTAATATAGGTATTGCAGTTCAACAGCGGAAATCTCGTGGCAGCACATGATTGCAGCTTGTCTCAATATTAACGGTTTGTTATCCATCATGTACTGTCACATCATCACTTGATAATAGTATTATTGTAAAAAAGACTTTTCCTTAATACGCACCATGTGCTTGGCGGATGGCAAAACTGGACTCTGTCCGGAACCGATAAAATTGAGTTGTATCTCTGGTGGTTAATCGTTACACGATGTTACAAATTTTATGGCAACGCCCGTGATCGGGGGAGGGGATTTGAGTGAATAGGTAGGTAATATAAACGGGTGGTATACTTTTATGACTATACTACATGCCCGGTCACACATTGACTCCTTTTTAAATACTTGATAATTAAATATTTTAAATATTAAAAATTGGGCACTAAAATTTTTTTAACCTTTAAATTATGAAGCTCTTTGATTTTGTTGGCAGTTTTTAATGAGTTTGTTAGTAAAATCTACTCATAGGTAAATTATAAATTGTAAATATATGAAAATTTCTCCTTTGAAAAATTATTGAAACAGATGTTAGCTAGTCATGTGTTTTCTTGCCTACAAAATTTAGGGAAATAATGAATGTAAGAATAATATTTTGAAAATGCTTTCAAAGTATTTGTGTTATTATGTGTTAACTTATCATACTATTGGAAGTTCACTATATAATATGTAGAGAAATCTAATTTTGAGAAATAAACACAATACACAATGGATGTTACAATAAATGAAAAGAGAATAAAGCAAAATCAATCGAAAATGATGTGTTAGATCTTTAAAGGTTATATGATGTTGGAGAGAAAAAGCTGTCAGCTAGATGTTTTGAAGAACTTGAGCTTTTACTTAAAGTGATTGGTGATGTGTTACTTCTACATTTTAAAAACAGAAAAGTAACTGTTCAATATTAAGAAAGTTATCTTTCTCCAGTTGTTTTTACAATGATTATAATTGATCCTATTCTTAAGTTTTACATTAGATTTTGAGTCATTATAATTGCTCATTTATTATTACAAAAAAAAAAAACAATTCCTTGTTTTATCCTTTTTTTTTTTAAGTTTCTTATTAGAATGTTTCACTTATTGCATATATATATACACACACACACATTTAAACACTTAAACAAGTGAATCTTATTTCTTTAAATCCAAAACAAAACAAATATTGTAATGACCTTAGTTAACTATTATGGTATTATTGACTGATATGAGCCAAACCCTATTATTCTTGATGTCCCCACCTACAATTAGGTTAAGGCTAAAATACATTATGTCAAAAGAGGTATGCATGTTACCTACAGAGCATGCTTTGCTTCACTCTCTCATCCAAATAGGATCTAATAAACATAATAGCTAAGATATGAATAATTCCATTAAGATTCCCCAACAACACTTCTTAATTCCAACGTAGTCCCTTACTACATGCATAATATGTAAAAGAGTGATCATTATACAACTAACTTAGTAGGAGACTTGTTAAATCAAGTTTCAAGGATTTAATCTAACTACTTTCAAATGCAGCATCATCAGGTGTTTTAGTCCTCAACTCTCAAAGTTTGAAAACTCTCAAAAGAATACGAGTGATGCTTAATTAGTGCTTCCAAGGCTATAAGAAAGGTCTCAAAGAAAGATGTGGGACATTCAGCCACAAACTTTTGCTAAGTGAGAGAATTAGTCTTGATCCTCATTACAAGAGCCACTTAGATTGAGTATTGATTGAATTGATAATCGATCAAGATCAATCATCTAGTGAGGAATTCTAATCATTAGACAAGTCAATTTGATCGATTGACAAGTCCAAACATAAGTCAATGAATATCAATTGTCGGACGAGTAGTTTCAATTGTAAGATGAGTTATTCTAATTGCTAGATGATCCAATCATCTCGATAAGAAATATTGACCATAAGACAGGCCATTTTAATTGTAAGACAAGTAGAAACAATCATAAGATAAGCATTTTCCAATCTCTAAATGATCTAATCATTAGACAAACAATATTGATCATGAGAAGAATCATTTTCATTTTTAAATGAGCTATCAACACTTTTGGAAAAATTATGCAAAATGGACCTTTCATTCTCAAGGAAGCTTCTAAAACTGCTAAGATTGGGAAAATCGAATAATCTAGTAAGGAGGTGGAGTCAAGTAAAAGTAAGTTGGAGATCAATTAATGATCGTGAACATTGGTCCAAGAATGATGAATGCAGGGCCATACTTGGCTATAGAGCAGTGGTTATTCTACAATTAGGTTAATCCCAAAACACATTGTCTTGGGAGAGGTATATCTATGCTCCTATAGGGCACACTTTGCTGCACTCTCTCATAGAAGTTAGATTTGATAAATATAATAGCTAAGATACGGATAACTCTATCAAGATTCCTAAACAAAACTTTCTAACTTTAAGCTTAAGCATACAATGTCCCCTGCTACATGCATAATATGTAGAAGAGTGATTATTACTAGCAGAGTAATCATTATATGTATATAACCTTGGTATAACACCATCCATGAGATGATCAAATTGGCTATGAGGGATAGCTACCTTCAATGATTCACAATAGCAATCTTTAATAACCTTGAGCGTTTAGTACTGACAAACTTCAATTATTTGCAATGGGCTTTGGTATTCAACTATGGATTGGGGGGTTAAGGCAGCAAGCTCCTCCTTTTTCTTACTCAAAACCCTTCTCTTACTTCTTTAGAGTTTTTTTCCTTTTCCCTCACAAATAAAATGTGTTATTCCCCCTTTCCTTCTAAAAAACTCTCTCCATCGTAACCCAAAAAAAGGACCCCCTTTGTCACCCCCGAGTTTCTACCCTAAGGAAACCAATTCGTGATTCCTCTTTACCCACCCAGTGGGGCAAGAGGTCGGGTTAAACAATGTCACGAAAAATCATAACAAACATATAACAAATACCCACAAAACAAACCACATGTTTATTTATAATTTAAAAACTCTTTTACATCATTCTTCACATGTAGTTACATCTATTGCTCATAACAACTCGACTGAGGTTGCATCAACTAAACCTTTACACAAGAATCCATCTTAGCCTCTCAAAAATAATTTGGCTTCCGGGCGCTGTCCCCTCGAGCTCCTGCTAACCAAATGTTCAAGAGTCCTTGCCCATCCCTAAACACACAAATGACTAACTACTCAAATCTCAAAACATGGGTCATTACAACGTCTTTTCTTCCTCTAGTTTTTTTTCCTCTCCCATGTTCTCTCTCTTTTTTCTCCTTTAAGAAGCCCCATCTTTCTAAAAAACATCCCCCTCTACACTAAAAGGGAAAAGACCTATACCTACGGAAATTTTCCATCGGTATAGATCCTTTTTCCGTCGAGATAGACTCCAGGGACTATTCCGACGAAGGGTTTTCTATCGGTAGAAACCTCATCAAGATAGGTCTATATCAATGCCAAAACCATTTGTATAGACCCAGTATATATTCTAACAAATGATTTATCCATTGGTATAGACCTCATGGTTTATTCCAATAAAAAGTCTTTCTGTTGGTATAAACCTTGTCGAGATAGGGTCTATAGTAATGATAGTCCGTCAGTATAAGTCTATAGTATATTCCAACGATAACTTATCTGTCGGTATAGACCTTATTTGTACAAACAGATATATCCGTTTGTATAGATCTATGCCAACGGTTTTCATCAAAATCTTTTTAATTAGTGGATTCAATTATTTAATTCATAGTTCCTTGCCATTCAAATTTCAATATACAATTTCATATATAAAAAAACCAACAAATTAACCACAAAACAATTTCTTTCAAAAAAATTGTAATATTTGATTAATAAGAAAATTAATAACAAGAAAATGTATATTGTAATCAGGTTATCAATTACATTAACAAACCAAAATAAGCATCATAATTATTATTACAATCATTTCTTTCATTCCTTTGAATCCTGCGAGGCAAAATGTGAAGATGAATGATTATTTTGAGAAAAGGCCCGCCACTATTTGTATCCAGAACCTACAATTGCATTAGAAAAAAATAATGATAATTAAAAACATATTCAATAAAAAAGTAAATAAATATTTGCAAAATTAAAAATTACCTTCAAAATACAAAATATATTAATCTTCATATCTTTAAATCAAATGAGCTAATATTATTGTAAGATTTGCATAAATGAAAAATATACACATTATAAATAATAAATATAAAATTAAAATAAATTTAAAAAATATAATAGTTATAAAAACATTCATTTTAATTAGAAAAATTATCCAACCAAACACCAAATGTAAGAGAGTAGAAGGAAAACTTACATGGTCAATCTATACCTATTAGCCCTTACATTTTATTTTGAACCTCTTAGCTATACCTATTAGTCCTTAACATAACTAAATGGTCAATCTAACAGTTTAAAAACTCACAAGTTCTTCTCAATTCTCCACTTGTCAAACTACTTTAAGCGTATTATGAATTAAAACAATAACACTATTATGATTCTATCTTGGACAAGTTTAAGTGTTACCTGAATGAAGATAGGCAATGTGTAACATATATATACCGTAAAGACTCGTATTTGGATAGGGATTAGAGATAGCCTTTCTCCGATGTTGAAAATAGCCGGACGATATTGTGGTCATCAATGTGAGTATTTTGATAGTACTTGGGCCGATTCAGGTCCGGGCCACGAGTGGCCTAATTGTAGACTTTCTTGAGGTTTGTTGGTTAACCTTGCGTTTGAGCGGTCAATTAGGTTGGAAAATATTTGGATAGAGATATGCTTGTTATTTCGAGCGTTTTAAGCGTACTTGGGATCAATTTGGAGTTCGTGACCTTATGCGGGTATTTTGTTATTTTGGGGGGATTTACTACTATAATTACAACAAAGCTATAAATAGTATAGGAGAGTGAAAGGACACATCGCATTCATCGTTAGAGCACCGTATGTGTGGGAGAGCATTTGAAATTTAGAATTTCAATTTTGGGTATTTTGAGCTTATCCAATCCACAAATTAGCTTTCGGTAGGTGTTCTTAACTCCCTATGTAGTTTAATTGCATCGATTATGCTTGATTATGCTTGATTATACTAAAAACGAGAATTTAAAAAGAACCCTTGAAATTGGGGAAAACGTAAATTTGGGCTAGCTCAACCAAATTAAGGTTTGTATGATGTTGTATATGTGATTGCTAGCTTATATGTATTGTTTCCATGTTAAACAATGAATTAAAATGGTTGATTTGAGGAATTCAACTATGATTAAGTACTTGGCCGAAATTTTGATGAAATTTCATATATGGTGCATTTTAATTCAGTAATAAATTGTGTTTAGGCTTCCTTAAAGCCTTAGGATATTATTTGAGGTTGCAATTTGGTGTTAAAAACTTAAAATTGGGTGGATTTTGAGTTTAGGCCGATTTGGTGGCCAAAAATCTGGAAACAAATGCATATTTGGCGAAGAATAGGTGGTGTTGTGGCCAGGAAAATGGGTTTTGAAACCAATCCACTAGTCGCACCTAGGTTTATCGGTCGCAATCGGACAGGGTAGATTGGCCTCATTTTTGCCATTTCGCCTCCATTTTGTCCTGGATGCGATGTGGATGATTGTTGGGACTTTAAGGGTTGTTTCCCTAGTATCAATAAGCTATTTTGATAGTGTTATGATATTTAGTTTGACTTTCGAGAGAGCATTACAAATGTTGGGATTGAAAATAAAATGGGATGCCGTTTGACACTAGGAATGCCTAGTTAGACTATGTTGGGAACTTGTACCTATATGGTGTGCATGTTGTGCCGTAATTTTGGGACTTTTGAGGTTTATGAGATATGTTGGACTGAGATGGGTAGCTAAGGCCCCTGATGAACATGCCATGATGTGTTGAGCTATTGAGCTCGTGGTGACGGGCTATGGCTTGGGTTGAGTTGAGCTCATGGTGCAAGGGTTGAGTGCCTTGCGTTGGGACCCTATTGAGGATCATGGACAAGTTGTCTTAATATTGTTGGTATGCAAGTGAGTCCTGATGATTGTGCTCACTACACATTGCACAAGTACACTAAGCATGTAGTATAGACTTATCTATTTTGCATAGTAGGATGATGTGGAGTTAGGGGTCACTATTGAGCTTATAGCTCACCCCTACCTTGTTGTTTATCCTTTTTAGGTGTGACCGAGACTAGTGGAAGACTTTCTTCGAAAGAAGCGTGCCTTACTACGATGTATGATACTGATATTGTATTCCGTATTGATTATGTATTTTATTCCGGACATGGATCTGTAGATAATTGTATTTGCACATTATTTGTGATGTGATATATGTACGATTGTTTAACATATTGTATGCATGATGATATAGGAAAAGTACAAGATTACCCTTGATATATGACTATCTGATTTGCATGATTGAGACAACACCCGTTATATAATCTTTATTGGTGCTTGTCACCAACCCCTTGACTATTCGGGTGCGGGCAAAGGGAAGTCACATTCCTAGTTCTGAGTTCTTTATAATTCGTGGGCATAACATATACATACAAATGGCTTTATTGCTAGTAGTTGATGACTCATTGTTCTAGTCCCCTTTTTTGCTTCAATTAACTAAAATAGGGGCATATAATTCGGCATTGACACAAATGGAAACTTTTATGATTTCTCAACGAAAGTGCTTTATTAGCCAGGATAACGCATATTATGGGAATCCATGATGTGTATGGATGGAGCCTATTGTATGTCACCTTATCCAACTTGTATATATATTCATACCACAGGTATCCAACCTAAAAATAGGTGAAATACATGTGATAATGCCATAAAATAAGTTAAAATTATCAGCGAGATGCTACTTGAATTGTTGAAAACTTAAGCAAGTAAAAAATTAGTGATCAAGAAAAATTAAAAAATATAATAACATATAATTAGTAAAACTCCAACAAGCTGTAGTCTTGAATGGGACTCTTCGCTTGGTATTAGATTCCTCCAGTTTCTCATCCATTTCTCAACCTACATATTGTCATCACGGATTTCGTCCGGGGAAACCGCTTTTGGGGTGCGGTTTCCCCCGGACGAAATCCGTGATGACACATATCATTACAAAAATTAATCGGGGGTGCATCCTCGGTGTACCTGCCATTTGTAAAACTATTCATGATTGTGTTTCATTAAGTAGGTAAAAATACAAGAAGAAACTGGGAAACACAATTCCATCAAGTTGAATAAATACAAAATTAAGTACAAAGGAAATAATAGTTTTTTAGTACATTTATGTTTTGAACTTGGTTTGTGTGTATGTATTATAATGACTTATTTGATTTGATGGAAAATATTGGAAGCTAGTTAAATGTTTTGATACAAAGTACTACGATCAAAAGTAAATTAATCGGGATATCCTAGAGTAACAAACAAAATGCAAAGTGCTGAAAACACTAAATGATTTATTAACCCAACGGAAATTTAACCACCACATCATCTACATAAAAATAAAATCACCATATGAATTTTTTAAATCAATCTTATGGTGCAAAAAAAGTATTATCTACAGTTGAATAAGTTACCTGAGCAAAGTGCATAAGGCTAAAATACTTCCTAATATAATAATAAGAAAAGTTGCCAAACCCAATCATCCAGACTTATGCAGCAATAAAGACTCGTATTGCATTATATATCTCAGCAGCAACAAAGTAGTGATACATTAAAAAAAACCTATCAATAGACATATATCGATGCATCGTTAATAGTAGTTTATATATATGTAGACAACCATGTGTTAATTGAAAAAGAAATACAACTACATGCAAAAAATTATCAAAAGCTGAGACTACCGATTGACACAAATTGTCAAAGATCATGCATAATTGGACCTGATACCATTTTAAATTTCTAATTAAAAAGAAGATAATCATGTTACTATAGTGATAGTTTTACATTTCTTTATTTTAATTCATTCAAAACAACAATACATGTAAAAACTAGAGATCTACTCAATCAAAACAACCGGTTTAAAGCACTAAATTGGTCACTAATCATTAAAAAATTGAGAAAAGAGCAAGAGAGAATGAGAGGGTACATGTATGAGAGACGACCTTGGCGACAAGGCGCGACGGGCTCTCACAAAGCCTATATTTATGAGATCTACCATGGATCTCCGCTAGAAATACCTTACCCATTGCCAAAAGCCCTAATCCCTCTCCCAAGTCCCAGGACTAAAGGCAAGGGCATGTCGACATGGAGCTCTCCATGCCTACGATTCGACATCTTCATGGCCGAGGGCATGTCAACCCTCATGTGCCCCATCAAGTCACCCTTGTCGAGGCTACGGTTCAACATTTTCAAGGCCGAGGGGGTGTCGCCCATGTCAAGAAGCTCCAAGACCTAGATCGTGGGGCTAGCGTGTTCTCTAAGATCATCTTGAAGTGCACAACACCTACACTATTGAGGTTTGGAGCACATGTACGATGACGTTGTAGGTGGAGTCATCGATGTGAGGGCTGGCATTTCTAGTGAAGGCCATGGAAGGAAGGTGAGATGGTAGGAAGGAAACAATTCAAGAGTCGGGAAAGGCGAGGAAAGGGCGGTCAATTATGGGCACAAACTCACACGTTTTGGTTGATTATAGTCCAGGAAATCAAAGTTAAGAATTTGAGGCAAAAACGCACATGGAGGGAATGTCACGCCCCAATTTCCTTCCACTTGGAAATGAGTAGTGATCGCCATGCCCGCACCCGAGGGGACAAGGGGTTGGTGCAAGCACCTTAAAAGGACTTCTAGCACGGGTCTTGTCCCAAACCTGCACAATCGGGTTGACATGCCAAGGGGCATGCTCCTGCTCCCAAACCATGCATACAAACACAAATTGAATAACAACATCTCATTTTATTTCATTTCAAAGACTAAATGTTTATTACAACCCGATCGGGGAAAAACCCCTATGAAGCCATCAATAAAACCAAACCAAAATCCAAACACATAAAACCAAAGTACAACAAAGGAAATAATATAAAACTTTCGGCCTCGGGGGCCTAGCTCCTCGGCCTTCACCTACCCTTTGCTAAACCTGCAAAAGAACGGTTTATAGCGAGGGTGAGCAAACCCTGGCTCGGTAGGGATCCGGTCTCCCCCCAGACCCGTCCCATTGTATAACATGCATGATATGTGTATGCTTGTGCTCGTGTCGTACCTAAGGCTAACGCAGCAAACATCACCCGGTAAGCACTCTTTACTGAACCCGCACCGAAGGGCGAGAGGACACCCCGCCACCACGGCGACATGACATACCACATTCGAGCGAATGTTGCATGGACACCAATGCAACATTTTCCACCCGAGTCGAGATATGGTCAACCACCTCCTCGGGCGCCATATCTACCCTCGGGAATGGGTGTAGACTTAGCCCACCGTCGTGAGTGCTACACCGAGACTCAGGACCACGTCCTGGCCAAATCTCAAAGGGGTCCAGCTATTGTGCCTGGCCCATATCTCGGCTCGGTCTCAAACAGATCAACGAACGACGATGGCATTTCATCTCAACATGTAAACTCGGCCACGCATTTACACTTTCTCGGAAGGACCAACATGGTCGGATACAAGCCACACACATCAGCCTCATAGGCTTAAAATCAAATACAAATCAAATACGGTACACACCAATACACGGGTATATCATCAAACACCCATATACAAGGTCTCACGGGCATTATATTGAATACATGGCATGCAGGCCTCACAGACATTTCATCAAACACATAGTGTGCAGACCTCACGGACATTTCATCAAACACATGGTGGGCATAAACAAACCCAGAAAATCCTCAAGCCAAATTCAACATCGAGAATCCACGAATATGCCACTGAAGGCCAACATCCATATAGGAGATCACACCTATATGGATTTACATATATATATATATATAGGTGAATATCCTAAAAACGAGAGGAGAGTTAGGAGAACATGAATCCCTACCTCGACTTTGTCCTAACCTCCACGCTAGACAGACTCCCAACGACATGAACCACCACGGCAACAGCCCAGGAGATCCTCTCTCTCTCTCTCTCTCTCTCTCTCTCTCTCTCTCTGCACGAATGTAGCAAAGGAACACAAGAACCCTAAACTCAAACTCAAGCCCTCCTTATATAGACACTTTACCCACATCAAAACGACGTAGTTTTGATTAAGTAAACCCAGGATCAAAACGACGTAGTTTTGATCACACAAGTAAGCACCTTTCCGCACCCATATAGGCCAAAATACTCGAATTTCAACATGGTCCTTTGGAGAAAGATCATTAGAATGTCAAAACCAAGGGAACCATGCAAAAATATGGCTGCACGCCAATTTGCACGTGAATTCCCAATTCACGTGCAACTCCAAATGGACTCCAAATGCTCTCAAACTTCACCCCTAGCCTCCTTGCATCATTTAGAAAACAATCACACTTGCACGTGAATTGGACCCATATCACGTGCACCTCACATACACGTCTGTTTGGCCCGAAACTTCTGTGGTAGATAGAGGACATCATTCTAAGCATCTTTCCTTTTGCACGTGAATTCATTTGAGCCCATTCACTAGGTCAAAATCTAGAAAAACTCTACTCGGAAGGCAAAACGTGACTAACTGTGACTAACTCAAGGTACGGGTCCTTACATCCTCTCCCCCTTAAGACTTTTCGTCCTCGAAAAGAAAAAGTGGAATGAAAGAAAACAATCACAACCAAAGCATAGGCCTCTAACACCCTCCAGCACAACTTAATACACAACAAATCACAATTTATTTCACAAATTTATACACTCTACATGGTCATAACTAGTTGGGCAAGTACACTGATTATGTTGAAGTTTGACGCTTGCCCTCCTCCCCTCCCTCGGAGTTGTTCGTCCTCGAACGGATCGGGATAATGAGCACGCATCTCCGTCTCACGTTCCCAGTCTCTTCCTCCGGCCCGCGGTGTTGCCCAACACCCGAACCAACGGAATAGTCTTTCCTCGCACTGCTTTGCCTTATCTACAATACGGATGGGGGCCTCGACAACGAACACATCCTCTCCAAGATCCAGGGTACCCCAATCTAGCACGTGTGTGGGATCCGGATGATATTTCCCAATCGGGATACATGGAAAACATTATGAACTCTGCTCAAACTAGGTGGTAATGCCAACCCATAAGCAACAGGTCCAACTCGCTCAAAATCTCGAACGGTCCAATGTACCCGAGGGGACAACTTGGACCCGGTCCCAAATCTCTTATGCCCTCTCCGTGGAGAAACACGAAGGAATACGTGGTCTCCCACCAAAAACTCCAACGGTCGGCGTCGGCGATCTACATAAGACTTCTGTCTCGCTCGGAAGGCAAAGAAGGCGTTGCCGAATCACCTGAACTTTTGCCGTAGCCTCCTGGACCAATTGAGGTCCTAACATAGCCGCCTCTCCGACTCGCCAACATAATGGAGACCGACACGGTCGGCCATACAATGCCTCAAACGGGGCCATCCCAATCGAAGATCGGTAATCGTTATTATAGGCAAACTCCACCCAGAGGAAGGTGGGAAGCCCATGATCCTCCAAAATCGAGTACACAAGCCCTCAACAAGTCTTCCAATGTTTGAATGGTCCTCTCGGACTGACCATCGATCTCGGGATGGAATGCGGTACTCAAATTAAGTCGGGTTCCCAATGCTTCCTGCGACCTCCCCAAAACCGGATGTAAACCGCGCATCCCCGTCCGGGAAACAATAGACAAGGGCACTCCGTGCAAGCGGACAATCTCATCAACATACAACTGGCTTAACGTGCCGATCGAGTCGCGCTCTCGAATTGCCAAGAAATGGGTCGACTTAGTTAAGCGGTCCACTATGACCCAAATCATGTCCTTTCTCCCGAAGTGGTAGGAAGTCCCGTCACGAAGTCCATGGTAATATGCTCCCACTTCCACTCGGCTCAAGGTAAAGGCTGCAATTGACCGGCGGGTCGTTGGTGTTCGCCTTCACTTGCGACGGGTAAGGCACTGGAAACAAACTCGCTTACACTTCGTTTCAGCCCGGCCACCAGGAGCGTGCGCGAACGGCATGATACATCTTAGTTCCTCCTGGATGTACAGCCAAACGGGAATGATGAAATTCCCTCGGCACATCCTCACGCAAGGGGAGGGTGGTGTCGAACGCCCCCGAAATTTCAGCTCATGCTCAACTCCTTCGTCCCGGTCCTCGGACAGCTCTCCGGCCTCTATCCTGGCCCGGATCACCTCCTGATCCACGTCGCCTAATCGTCCCTCACGGACACGGCGATACAACTCTGGTATCACAGTGAGAGGACACGGGATAGCTCCATCATCTCGAAAGCGGGTTGCACCCGAGCACCGCTAACCGCTCCCATCATTTTCCATTCTCTCATGGAAACCTCGGCTTTTCCCTTTCTACTTAGCGCGTCGGCTACTAAATTTCCCTTCCCGGGCGTGTAGGAGAGCGTGAAGTCAAACATTTGCAAGTACTCGACCCACCTCCGTTGTCGCAAATTTAGGTCTCTCTGGGTGAAGATATACGTAGGCTTTGTGGTCGGTATATACCACAAATTTCTCTCCCAACAGGTAATGTCGCCAAGACTTCAGGGCAAAAATAACTGCTACTAACTCCAGGTCGTGTGTTGGGTAGTTTTGCTCATGGGACTTCAGTGTCGCGAGCCATAAAGGCTATGACTTGGCGCTCTTGCATCGAACACACCCTAGTCCAACGCGAGACGCATCACAATACACCTCAAATGGCACTCCCTCCTGCCAGGTAGACTCAACACCGCGGTAGTCGGTGCAGTCTTCAACTCCTCGAATGCTGCCGGCACTTGTCCGTCCACTCGAATTTGGCTCCCTTCCGTGTAAGAGGCGTCATGGGCGCCGCCAACCGAGAAAACCCTTCCACAAAATGCCGGTAATACCGCCGGACCCAAGAAACTCCGGATCTCAAAAACATTTGTGGGCCTCTTCCAAGATGCTACGGACTCAATCTTGGTTGGGTCCACTCTAACTCCTTCGGCAGGATACTACATGCCCAAGAAAATGCACCTCTTGCATCCGGAAGTCACACGTCTTAAACTTAGCATACAAGTGATGATCTCGTAGTACTGCGGCACCTGACCAAGTGCTCCTCATGCTCGGCTTGGGTTTTGGAGTACACAAGGATGTCATCAATAAATACCACCACGAAGGAATCCAGGTATGGGGCAAATACGATTCATTAGATGCATGAACACAGAAGTGCGTTCGTGAGCCCAAAAGGCATCACTAACCACTCATAGTGTCCGTATCTGCACCTGAACGCCATCTTAGGGATGTCTTCGCTCCTAACCCGCAATTGATGATATCCCGAACGCAGATCGATTTTTGAGAACCACCGTGCTCCACTCATTTGGTCGAATAAGTCATCAATCCGTGGCAAAGGGTACTTGTTCTTTACCGTTACTTGATTCAACTTCCGATAATCAATGCAAAGTCGCAACGAACCATCAGCCTTCTTAGCAAACAAGACCGGTGCACCCCATGGTGAGGTACTAGGACGGATAAAACCTTTATCTCCCAGTTCCTTTATCCGCTTCGAAGCTCCCGCAACTCGACAGGTCCCATCCGGTATGCTACTTGTGAGATGGGTCCCACCCCTGGCAACGATTCAATCGTGAACTCGACACTTGACGGTGGAGGCAACTCCAACAACTCCCCAGGAAAGACATCCCGGAACTTCCGACAACATCCGGCCACACCCTTTTCTCTAAGTTACCTTCCTCCTCAAAGGTTAGGGTGGCAAGCCTATGGGTAATATTGCCCCATAGCTCCCTCGTCGGTCCGGCTCTCCCCAAAGATCCCTATCCCATTCACCCACTAGGGCACAGGATGATCCTGTGGGTGTAGTAAACGATACTCGTCGCCTATAGCGATCAATCTTAGCCTGGAAAGGCCATCAACCAATCCATCCCCAGAATCAAACTAAAGGTCCTCATGGGCATTACGTACAAATCAAATGAGAGGTCAACCTCTCCTATCGTAGCGCACACTCTCGACACATTTGGTGGATCAACTCCACACCTCCCATTGGGGACTCGACCCTCGAGAGGTCTATCGGCCTCCACACAATCAAGTCCAAGGCTCTCCACCAAGGACTTAGCAATCCGGGGAGCACGAAGCTCCGGTATCAAACAATGCAGCAACAACGGTGCGGGATATTAGAATAGTACCTCGAACCACCGAAGGTCCAGCTCCACCTTCCTCGGAGGGTGACGGTAATTCCTCCATTTCAGCGGTCTTTGTGGTAAGCGCAACACTCGCCTTGGCTTGCCCCACCACCGGCCTCACTTGCCTTCCCTTTTGCTCCTGCATGCGATCCACCGGGACGCCCCTCCGATCCTCCTTGTGGTTGCCTCTCCCCCTGTGGCCTAGTGTGACCGGAACCCGGCTGACTAGCTTCGCCACGAATGTTCGGCTTAGGGGCTGGGGCCTGAAATTGGTTCCCACCGCTGCTCCTTGTCTTAAGCTTCCCGGCTCCCCGGCTGTTCCCCTTGGCCGAAACACACCTTGCTGATGTGTCCCACCTTCCCACAGCTATGACACGTCAAGTCGCTTGGGGCACTCACGTTTGATGTGCCCCGACGGGCCACAATAGGTACACCCGCTTGGGAAGTTCCCGCGAGACTCCCTGTCCTCCAAAGTAACGGGATCCTGGGCGGAGCCATTGAAGCTTGGCCCCCATCCTTGGGAAAAGTCCCACTCCCGGCTCAACCTTCTCGTCTCTTGGTTTCATTGTGCTTGTCGCGCGCGCCGCCCCATCCGCTCCTGGTGGGCCTGTCTTCCCTCCTCTAATCCTCTCTCAACAATCTTGGCGGTGTCCACGACTTCAAAGATAGGTCTTCGATCGCAGCATCTCCACCCTTTGCTTCAGGGCAGGTTTGAGACCCATGGTAAACTTATGGGCCTTCAGGTCCTCCCTTGATATTGCCCGGAGCAAACCGACTCAGCCCCGGAAATCTCGCTCATACTCCGCTGCGAGCGCGATCCCTGCCTGTGGCCGAACTCCTCCCGCTTCGCCACCGCAATGACTCGGAAAGAACTCCTCATGGAGCAGTGGAGGAACTCATCCCAGGCCATGGTCTCCATGTCCCAACTTCTGAGATGCTAAGCCACCATTCCAAGGCTTCCTCCTCCAATCCCTGGACTGCTAGTCTTACTTTGTCTTCCTCTCGGGGTCGAAGAAAGGAGAACACATGCTCGATCTGCCGCGGCCCGGTGCTCTGCTCCTAGAGGTTCGGCTCCTCCCTTGAACCTTGGTGGATGTTCCCTTTCGGAAGCTGCGTCAACACGTCTCCCTCTTCCCGCCTCACCGGGCACTTCCTGCCTACACGGGGGTTCCGCCTCACGGGGTGGAGCGGGTGGCACCGCTGTCGTGCCATCATCTCTGACGCACCTCATTTAGGATCTCTCCCCTGAGGTCCTCACGCATGCCCCGCACGTTCTCACTTAGGGCCCGGACTTGGGCCATGATCCGCTCCAGGGGATCATCGCCCTCTACACGTTGTCCTCTTCCCTCTCCAAAGACGGGCGAAGATTCATCTTCTACAATGGAGTAGCTCGGTTACTCTCCTAGGAGGCATAGTCTACATAATTTAAACCAAACTAGAATCGACTTCTCTCAAGCTCTACACACCCTCATCCCCATGGGCCATGAGGTACTCAAGCAACACTTTACATTTAAACACACGGAAAAATCACGCAGAAGACACAGCGACAATTCATAGCAACAAGTCTCACAGAAAATCACCGAATTTCACAAAGAACAAGTTTCAACGAACATAGCATGTCCAATCACAATACTCATCTTGAAATTAAACTAGTGCCCTAATGCCAATGCATGTATGCACCCTCAACCCAAATGCAAGTGCCCTACTCCTTGGTCTAACTACCCCCGAGTACACCCCAGAAAACCAGATAGGACCACGTTGATCGGGCGTGTCCTATCACGCTCCTAAGAGTCTCGGAAGCGGCCCAGGCCTCCCCACTATCCTAGGTCCACCAGACCATGAACTATCGCTCCGATACCATATTGTCACGCCCAATTTCCTTCCACTTGGAAATGAGTAGTGACTGCCCATGCTCGCACCCGAGGGACAAGGGGTTGGTGCGAAGCACCTTAAAAGGACTTCTAGCACGGGTGCTGTCCCAAACCCGCACAATCGGTGACATGCCAAGGGGCATGCTCTGCTCCCAAACCATGCATACAAACACAAATTGAATAACAACATCTCATTTTATTTCATTTCAAAGACTAAATGTTTATTACAACCCAGTCGGGAAAACCCCTATGAAGCCATCAATAAAACCAAACCAAAATCCAAACACATAAAACCAAAGTACAACAAAGGAAATAATATAAAACTTTCAGCCTCGGGGCCTAGCTCCTCGACCTTCACCTACACCGCTAAACCCCGCAAAAGAACAGGTTTATAGCGGGGGTGAGCAAACCACAAATTTCGGTAGGGATCCGGTCTCCCCAGACCCGTCCCATGTATAACATGCATGATATGTGTATGCTTGTGCTCGTGTCGTATCTAAGGCTAACGCAAAGAAACATCACCCGGTAAGCACTCTTTACCCGAACCCGCACCGGGCGAGAGGACACCCCGCCACCACGGCGACATGACATACCACATTCAGCGAATGTTGCATGGACACCAACGGAACATTTTCCACCCGAGTCGATATGGTCAACCACCTCCTCGGGCGCCATATCTACCCCTCAGGAATGGTGTGAGACTTAGCCCACCGTCGTGAGTGCTGCACAGAGACTCGGGACCACGTCCTGGCCAAATCTCAAAGGGGTCCGGTATTGTGCCTGGCCCATATCTCACCTTCGGTCTCAAACAGATCAACAAACAAGCATGGCATTTCATCTCAACATGTAAACTCAAGACAGATTTACACTTTCTCGGAAGGACCAACATGGTCGATACAAGCCACACACATCAGCCTCATAAAGCTTAAAATCAAATACAAATCAAACACAAGTACACACCAATCACACGGGTATATCATCAAACACCCATATACAAGGTCTCACAGGCATTATATTGAATACATGGCATGCGAGCCTCCACGGACATTTCATCAAACACATAGTGTGCGGACCTCACAGAACATTTCATCAAACACATGGTGGGCATAAACAAACCCCAGAAAATCCTCAAGCCAAATTCAACATCGAATCCACAGAATATGCCATTGAAGGCCAACATCCATATAGGAGATCACACCTATATGGATTTACATATATATATATATATAGGTGAATATCCTAAAACAAGGGGAGAGTTAGGAGAACATGAATCCTTACCTCGACTTTGTCCTAACCTCCACGCTAGACACTCCCAACGACACGAACCACCACGGCAAACTTTGGAGATCCTCTCTCTCTCTCTCTCTCTCTCTCTCTCTCTCTCTGGCCAGGCATTGTAGCAAAGGAACACAAGAACCCTAAACTCAAACTCAAGCCCTCCTTATATAGACCTTACCCACATCAAAACGACGTAGTTTTGATTAAGTAAACTCCAGGATCAAAACGACGTAGTTTTGATCACACAAGTTAAGACCTTTCCGCACCCATATAGGCCAAAATACTCGAATTTCAACATGGTCCTTTGGAGAAAGATCATTAGAATGTCAAAACCAAGGGAACCATGCAAAAATATGGTCGCACGCCAATTTGCACGTGAATTCCCAATTCACGTGCAACTCCAAATGGACTCCAAATGCTCTCAAACTTCACCCCTAGCCTCCTTGCATCATTTAAGACAATCACACTTGCACGTGAATTGGACCCATATCACGTGCACCTCACATACACGTCTGTTTGGCCTGAAACTTCGTGGTAGATAGAGGACATCATTCTAAGCATCTTTCCTTTTGCACGTGAATTCATTTGAGCCCATTCACTAGGTCAAAATCTAGAAAAACTCTACTCGGAAGCAAAACGTGACTAACGTGACTAACTCAAGGTACGGGTCCTTACGAGGGAAGGGTTGAGAAATTGGAGATTAAAGGGAGGACGACGAAAACATTGTCGGTGAAAAATTAAAAAAGGGCAAAAACATACCTATGCCCACGGATAATCCAAATTCCAATGATATAGATCCAGGTTTTTAACTATGGACTCGTATCCATGAGTATAAATTGTTGTTGTTATAAGGCATTTTACTTGTAGTGCTAAACTCTAAAAAAGAATTCTCCTTTTATAATGAATGAGAATGGAATAATAGGTCAACAACCCCTATCGATCAAATCATATTTATTTAAACATCACTCATAACATCTTTAGTATTCTAACCAATCTTGATCTCCAATCCCCTAATTCAAGAAAGAAAATGTGGGCACTCGTAGTGAAAATTATGACCATTTTCCATTTGAAATGCCATTTTGAAATTAAATTTAATGTGAGCGCTTCTGAACTATTATTATAGTCCTCATTGTTTTGTCATTAACTCTATTACTTTGCCAAAAACTCAAGTGTGACCACTTGGATTTGTTAGTTAACTTCTATACCATTCATTTGCAATCCTGTTTGAAGTCGATCCGATCAGTATTAAAGGAAGTACATATTTTTGAATTTGCCATACAAATTCTATGTTTTTCAGTAGGACCTTTAACTCTCTCTCTTCTTCTTTTTTTGCTTATTTTTCTCTCATAGATGATTCAAATCGATTAATGTTCTTTTAATATGTAGCCAACTCAATTACAAGCATAATAATACCAATTTAAGATCATTTTAAGCTCCATAGAAAATGCTCTAAAAAAAAAAAAGAACAAATATGCTCTCCACATGCTTCAACAAGTGTTCTTCACTTGCCCTCATTGGTTGTTTATTCCTTTTAACCTATAGCTAATGAGTTAAGCTCATTGTCCACTTATTTGAGACAATGGTCAGCTATGCTTGGCTTTGATACAAAGTTATAACATGCCGAGTTTGCGACCTCATAGTGTGTTTATGAATAGGAAGAGAACAAGCAATAAGGATCGACATTATGTGTTCTACTTACATATGTTGTTAAATTTGTAGGATACTTTGAGGGATCCTTGGACACTTAAGATGGTTTAATAGGAAAAAAATCACAATTTTCAATCAACATAAAGTTGAATATAATATTCATGCATTGCTTTAATTCTTGGCCTTAAGTGTTTAAATAGCTAAATACCATTACAATGAAAGGCCTTCTCAAATATTAATACCACATCCACATAAATAATTTAGGTTATATTTAATAAAACGAAAAAACAACACTTCTATAAAATAAAAGGCAACAAATCAACATAAATTAAATAAGACAACTGACCAAACTTTTTCCATCATTCATGGGCTCCCTAAGATCACATAGTAGTTTACATTCATGAGGGACATGAAAAAGCACAGGTGAAATCTAATTCTTGATATAATGCTAACTAACACATGAGGTAAGCAATTTAGGTTTGGGATGAGTTCAAGTTCATAGTCTTAGAAAAATAATTTTATGAACCACTTAATAATAAAGTTCATAATTATCACCATGTAAGGTGGTGAAACATTTTATGAATATATGAAGTAAACTTCATGTAGACTTCGAGGACTTTGCAAGTCCTACATTGGGCTGGGAGGAGAACGAAGCGTGCCTCTTAAGAGGACGTGGAGACTTCTCCTAGCATGAGGCCATTTGGGGTGCCTATGTAGGACTACCAAGAACAAAACCGGAAATTGGACTTAGGCCATGAACCGAACAATATCGTGTTATAGGGAACTTGAGCTGTTACAAATGGTACCAAAGCTGGAGACCGGGTTGGTGTACGTGCCATACTCCCATGGGGACGTGAGCCTCCTAAGGAGGGTGAATTGTAGAGTTCAAGGACTTTGCAAGGTCCACATTGGGCGGGGGGAGAACGAAGCATACCTCTTAAGAGGGCATGGAGACCCCTCCCGGCACAAGGCCTTTTGGGGTGCCTATGTGGCCTGCCAATAACAAAAATTGGGGATTGTGTCATGCCCCAAATTTCCTTCCCCCCGGAAATGGGTAATGACCGCCATGCCCGCACCCGAAGGGTCAAGGGTTCGGTGTAAACACCAAGGTGAGGACACTACCACGGGTGTTGTCCCATCCCCGTATCACAAGTCAACATGCCAAGGGGCATATACCTATTTTCATGCCAAGCACACCACCACAATACCCATACATACGTATTCACAACACAACACAATACATCAATTACAATGCTCGGAGGCTTCAAGTCCTTTTACAACCCACTAAGGAACAAGCTCCCATCAATATAACCAGGATACACAGTTTAAACCAACGAATCTCAAATACAACAAAGCAACCAAATGTATAAATATATATAAGGCCATACAGTCCCAGGCCTACCAACTCACTGTTCCGCTATCGCCTGCTAGGTCCTGCAAAGAACATGTCACGCCCCGGATTTCCAACCCGAGGAAACCGATCGTGACTCCCTTTTACCCACACGGAGGGCAAAGGGGTTAGGATACAAACCAAGAACTCGAACATTTTAAACATTCACAACACATTCAAGAAAAATAAAGTCCATCAAGTAGTCCACAAACCAAATCAGTCTTTAATACAAAGTCTTCTTTTCAATCCATCCCCATTGGGGTTACATCGCTTCCCATAATAAAATAACATAAACAATAAAATAAATAAGGTCTTCCACCTTGGGGTCCCACCTAACGCCTGTAGGTTCCCGTAAAGAAACAACATGGTAGGAGGGTGAGCAACCACACCATAGAGGGATCATGTCTCCCCAACCCATCCCATGCACCTAATATCTACATGCCTGTGTACAAGTCTTTGTGTCGTGATACAATTATTTCACCAGAGATATAGTTACAGGTATAACAAAGAAACACAATCATACATGGTGGTACATAAACACTCCCGGGCTTCCACAACCACCGGGTTTCAAGAACGATCCGGGCTTCCACACCACCGGTTCCACAAAACAGTCCCGAGCTTCCACAGACCACCTGGTTCCATAAACATCCCAAGCCACGGCCACCTGGTGTACAAGCAAACACGCAAAGACACATGGCCATACAAGGCATAACATCAAACACTTATGCTTAGTCACACAGGAATAACATCGAACACTTAGCATGCATATATCCACAAGCTCATAAACCCAGCCACACGGACATAATCTAACACACTGGACGTGCGTGGCCTCACAGGCATTACCTCAAACACATAACATGCACACCTCTCACGGCATTACGTCAAACACTTGGCGTGCATATATACATATATCCAAACAACACGCCATTGAAGGCCAACATTCATATAGGAGATCACACCTATATGAATTTACATATAAATAGTATGATAACAAGGACAATATCCAACGGGTAATTCACCACAGGGCCTAACCCTGATCGGGTATAAGAAAACAACCCCTACCTTAAAGAAGATCCTCCTTGCTTCCACGTTAGATGCCGTCCTCCCCACGCAAGATGCTCCCAAAGAACCAAGGATTCTCCCCTTTCCCTCTCTCAGCTCTCTCTCTCTCCACGACGGCGCAAAGTGGGTCGAAAACCCCTAACCCTAGAACAAGGAGTCCCCTCATCCTTATATAGGCCTCCCACTATCAAAACGACGTAGTTTTGATTAAGTGAAACCCAAGATCAAAATGACGTAGCTTTGATCACACAAGCTAAGACCTTTCCGCACCCATATGGGCCAAAATACTCGAATTTCAACATGGTCCTTTGGAGAAAGTTCCTTAGAATGTCAAAACCAAGGGAACCATGCAAAAATATGCTGTACGCCAATTTGCACGTGAATTCCCCAATTCACGTGCAACTCCATACGCACTCCAAATGCTCTCAAACTTCACCCCTAGCCTCCTTGCATCATTTAGAAGACAACCACACTTGCACGTAAATTGGACCCATATCACGTGCACCTCACATACATGTCCATTTGGCCTGAAACTTGTGGTAGATAGAGGACATCATTCTAAGCATCTTTCCTTTTGCACGTGAATTCATTGGAGTCCATTTACTAGGTCAAAATCTAGAAAAACTCTACTCGGGAGGCAAAACGACTAACTCAAGGTACGGGTCCTTACGAACAATTCATAGGAGGGGTGAGCACACCACGCTCGCAGGAATCGAGTCTCCCCAGTCCCGTCCCACTCTAAAACTATGCATGTCAAGTGGATGCATGTGCTCGTGTAATGACTTAAGCTAAAACAATAACCATCACCCAAAGAACACGCCTCATACCTCAGCACCTTGGAGGGCGAGGACACCCGCCACCACGGTGACGTGACATACCACACCAGGCAAATGTGAATCTCATTTCAAGGGCACGGTATAATGACTGTCCCATACTCAGCTCAATCCCGCGTTTACGGGGTTCTCATCTCAACTCCCGTGTTTCGGGGTCCTCAACATACACATTTCAACATATACAACTCAACAATCTCAACTCAACAAATATAAATCAACAAACACAATACAAACATGCAACACATTTAGCATACAAAAAACTCAACTCAGAGTGTAAAACAACAGATAGTCTCGAACAATTACATCATTTCATATATTATCTAACTCCTCCTGGTCCCTAAAGTCCACATATTTCTCACACTCATAGTCCGGATCATAAACAACCTTTCAAAGGAATCTTATCCACCTCAAGAGGAGCCCAAAAACAAGCCGCACGTGACAACCTATTGTCACGAGCAGGGCAAATTAACTCCAAACATCATTCTAACCATCCCGAAGGTTCAGGACGATTTTTATCCAAAAACAAGGTTGCACGTGAAAAAGTCATTCTCACGTGCAGGGATGTTTCAACTCCTATGCCCTAAGGAAGCTCCACCTAAAATTTGGTGCAATTTGGAGCAAGAATGAATCCGCAAGTGAAAAAGGCATTCTCACGTGTAGACTCCTGGACCTTCCTTTTGTCATTCTAATCATTTTTCCCTAAAGGACCAACCTCAAATTCGTTTTAGTTTAGAAGTTATTGAGACTCTAAGTCCGTAAACATGGCCAAAATCTAACCTGCCCTCGCTCTCATTTTGATTTTCCCAATACCAGAGGTCTTAACCAAACCAGATACTGAGGTTCTTTCCTAAAATTCTTCATTTAAATAGTTTCAAGACAATGGGTATACAAATGACCCCTAACCCAAAGGCACAAATAATCTCACGCGAAATTCGAAATTAAAAAACTCGGACAAAAACCCCGATCATCCATAGGCTCAGGGGGAATTTAAAACTCAATATATATTAAAAATCTCTTTTCAACATCCCGGATCATCACATAAATTTTGTTTTCTAGAAATCACAAGAGAGAGACGGTAAGAGACAAAACTTGAAATCCCTACCTCGAAGTGTTGCGAAAAGAATTGGGGGAAAAGAACGGAGCGATCCGTATCCTTGTACCTCAATGCCTCCGGCCTCCCGTCGTCTGTAGGAAATCCTCGATCGTCGGAAACTCCTCCACTCGGATCGTCTCTCTCTCTCTCTCTCTCTCTCTCTCTCTCTCTCTCTCTGTGTGTGTGTGTGATTACTGCAGGGAAGGTAGGGTTTGGTTTTCCTTTTCTTTTCTCCTATTTTCTTTCTTTTTATTATTTTGTTTTTAATAGAAGCCCAAGACCAAATGCATCCAATGGTGGTTAAGTGAACCCAAGAAGATAGCAAAAGTAACCCACTCTCTCATATTGGGTTTTCCTTTGAAGGGAGACCCAAAACTCAAAATACAAACCCAGGTAATTTAAAAGGAAATATAAAATTATTTGTGAAATCCCGAAAATACCCCTCAAGGCCTCACATCCCAAATTTAGTCCAAGTACAGTCAAAATTCTCCATTTGATGAGCACATCATTATCTTGATATTCATTTGTTAAAATAAGGTCTCTAACTCAAGGCTATCTCTAAGGCCTCTCAAATACCGGTCCTTACAGATTGGGCTTGGCTCAACCTGGACAATATCGTGTTACGGAGACTTGGGCTATTACACTTTACTTGTTTGACACATTTTACACCACACATACATGGATAGAAGTTTCCTATAAAGTGTAGAAGTTTCATTATGGGTTAAACAAAACATTCATAGGGGTATTTCAACTTTTGATTTTCTAAACTATGACTTTAGTATAATGCATACTCAAGGTAGGAATTGAGCATCAAGACCGCTTTTATACATGTAGTAGATGGTCCGAAAAAAGAATATTAACTAAATCATGAGTAAATTGAATTCCAAGAAGATTAATCCCTTTAATTTAGTTTTCCCTTCATAAATGTATTGTTTGAGACTATCTTTAATGAAGTTATATAAATAGAGGTTAAAGAAGCACCTGGTAAGTGATTTTTTAAGTTGAAAGTGGATACACTTAAGCCTTGAGTGGCAAGTGATTCAATTTAGTAGGCATTAGATAAACCCCAAATGGTGTACGTAAATTTTAAATGACCACATGAATTGTTTAAGTCTTTATCTTTGATACTTAATTTTTTACAAATTGTTTTGAAATATGTGAAAAACTCTATCAATTAACGAACCGATCGGGTGATCAAACCGTGAATAAATTACTAGTTGGCATGTTATAACAAGAAATCCTACTTGAGCCATGCATCTCCTAAGTTTCTCTCCGACCAACCCATTAATCCCATGGCAAATAATTTGTTAGTGTGAACATTTAGTTTGATAAATAATCGCCAACATTTCTTTGGAAATTAACCATTGTTATCAGGCCCGTCTTGTATTGTTGTTGGGAGGCTACTTTTGCTTATTTTATAAGCAAACTTTAAAAAAGTACTTATAAAATCAGTTTTTATTTTTATTTTTGCCCAAAAGCATAATCAATTTAAAAGTTGCTTTTATAAGTTACTTTTTTAGTGAGCAATTTAAATTTTTTAAAATACAATTTAACTCTTTAGCCATCATATAGGGCTCATCATGAAATGAATTTTTAAAACCTAAAATAAACAGCCTTGTACTAGCCTCGATGATGACGGATCCAAGTTTGCAGCCATCCACCAAATTTCTAGAAGAAATTCTTCCACTGGTGAGAATAGCGGCGATAACGACATTTTGCACAAGGCCGACACGACCCCTAGCAGCGCATTCTCATCAAACTCAATCCTCAAAGTTGTCGGCTCAAAAAGAAACGATAGCTTTTGACTAGGAGGGGTGGCCTCGTCGTTGGTGGCGACCGGGAGGCAACACAGCAGAACGGCGCTTGGAGCACCGGATAGTGGTCTTCGATGTGGTTTGGGGGGGGGGGTGGTGCTCCGCAATAGTGGTGGAGCGACAGTAGGCATTGGATCTGCTTTGATCTGCGGCAATCAAAGATGATAATAAGTGACGAGATATCTCCGTCGTCAGGGTGGAAGGAGCGTAATTAAGGGGAGATGCGTATCGGAAATCGGTGGGTTGAGCAGGTTTCGAATAGGGGTGGCAGGTAATGAGGATGGGGAGGGGAGGGAGGAAGAGAGGTTTTTTTAAAAAAAAATATAATAAAATAAAATAGGATATTTGTGTCTTTTATATCTTCACAATACTTTTGTTTTTTATTTATTAAATATTTATTAACTACTTTTAAAAAATTAAAATATTTTTAAAATAATATTTTACTAAACACTCACCCGTTTATTTTTACAAAGATTATTTTTTAAGCATAACTAAAAAAACTTTTTTCTAAAAAAATAATATTATCAAACTAAGTCATTCAATTATATTAAAGGTAAGATGTGACACCTATTTTTTTTATTGTGCGGTTAAACATTTAAAAAAAATTAAAATATCTTCGAGGTAAGATGCCCCTACCTTAATATTTTAACCAAATAAATGATCTCCTTCCAAGATTCATCGTGTGGTTGGAAAAATAAATGATTTTATCATCAGCAGTTTTAGGGCTGGTTTGCGTGTAAAAAAAGGTTTGGATTGGATTCTAATTTGGAGGGAAATTATATATTTAAGATTTGTATGTTATTAGGTTATTACCGTTTAAACAATTGACATCACATGTGCCCGCCAACTCGGGTTGTCACTCCAGTTGTCAACTGCCTTCACATTCATAAGATACTTATTATTGCCTGACTTTGTCTTCATTACGCTTTCAATTATCACCGAGAGATGGGAACAAAAGCAGGAAAAAATACGACAACTACAATTTGTTTGGTTGTTTAAAAAAAAAAAAAACCAAACACACACCCAATTCCAGATAAGTTATGTTATGAGAAAAGCCAGATTGGCAGAGATGCACAATTCCCAATCACATGATTAAAGCGACGTTTGACCCTTGGTATCACGGAGAACAAGCCAAGCCACCAGGGCAAAGCTTTTTAATGCTTCAAACCCTCCTCGCATCACATGTAAACGGTGATAAACGGTGCCATAAAATGGCCTGTGTGTGTAAACGCATGCCACCGAAACTATAGCGTGCACTGTTCACGCCAAAATATATTCTGCAAGACCAACGTTACATGTACATTTTGAAAATTAATTTTTTTGGATTGATATTATTTATTTATTTCATATTAATTTTACAGTAGGAGGAACCATTTTTCCCTCAAAATACATCACTTTAAAACTATAACTAATTTTATCATTTTTTTACTTTAAAATATTTATGGTTCAAAATTAGAACAACCCATGTAAGTGGGTGAGGGTTGACGATCTACGAACAAAGGGAGGTATGTCATGCTGTATTACATTCCTTTATATTTTGATTAAAATGATATTGTTTTAATTAATAATTTTTTTAATTTAAATTATAAATTATTTAAAAAATATAAATGACTTCCTACAATGATTACTATATTCTATATTTATTCCAAGAATAGTGAATGAATAGACTTTTCATTATTTTGAGAGGACGCATTGGATAAATCATAAATGAAAAGTCAATTAGTTCCATTATTCCGTATTACACCTTTGTCTGTCTGAGTCCTGAGATGACATTATTAATTATTATGAGTTGGGTTTGATCACGTAACTCAACCAACGGTGGTGAGTTCACGGGACTGGTGGACGCCACCAATACACCAACCAATCCTCTATAATCCTATAATCCTAGGAGCTAGGACAGGAAAAAAAAGTATATATAGCGTGTTAAACACCTTAATAATTACTTTTTTCCATTAATTAATCTATCATTTTCCTATTATTATTGAAGAAGATAAAATACAAAGTACGTGCCTCTCGTGCGAGAACTGGCAAATGGCACCGTCAGTCATCGCCTGATGCCTTTGCCCACAACCTCACTCCACTGCACAACAATATGTGACGCAAAGTCAATATCGAAAAAGGCTACACAGCCTACCCTACACTACTAATCGAATGTATTCCCATTATTGGCGCATGATTACCATAATGACCTTCCATATCCTACCACTACCGGAGCGTATGGGATGAGTTTGAATCGGAGTAGGGCAAGTGTGGTGGGTTGAACGGTTATTTGTCCGGACAGATCGGATTGATTATTTTAAAATAAAATTATTTAAAAATTTTTTAAAATATCAAGTCAGAGCAAGACGAGTCAATACTCAGAATCGCCCATTATTTCATTAGGATGTGACGGAATGAAAAAAAATGACCTGAGTTGAGACGGATCGAGAGAGTTTAGGTCAAAAATTATCATTCTTACCGATCACTTAGGGATGACAGACGAATAAATTGGGACCGATTAAGAGACCAATCTAGGGGTTGGGGTGAACGGGGGGACTAAAGAATCGCCGTCAGGAAGGGTTTTTAGCCTAGAATTACTTAAAACATTAAAGTCGAGACGAGTCGGCTAATACCTATGCCCGCTACGCTATCTTTTCAGGTTAGGATGGATCAAGTAAAAATGCTCGAATGAAAATCGAAACGAATCGGGCAGAGAATTGCCATCCGGATTAAGCCGATTTTGACAACTCTAACTAAGAAAAAACCCGTCACAAACAAATAATAAATAAACGGAAGACCCAAAACTATTTCAATATGATCGAAACGGGGCACGGACCCGCCCGTTACCATCTCCAACCATCCGCTCCAGGCCGCGGGAGGATAAAAACGAGATCTGACGACACACATACCATGTTGTTTGTTTTCAGTGTTTTGGTAGTTGGAAAGGTGCTTTCTTTTTGGACCCTTGCCATCAAAGTGAGGCCTTATGTCCCCACCAAGCCAGCTAGCTTCGCCTGTGAGAAAACGCACAAGGGATGGCACAGTGGTGTCGGTAGATGTGGGCATGGGACCCACACTTAGCCTCCTCACACCCCACCCCACCCTTACCGCCACAGAGTCGGTCCCTCGCTGTGACACCCAACCCAACCGAAACACCCCCCGCCGTCGCATGTGACCAGCTTCATCACAACCTCCCTGGCGGTCCCTCTCTCCATTTATCTGTAAATGGTGTTGCACGGAAACAGAGGGGCGAGTTGAGTCATCCACAAACAATGGCATAGCTTCACCGATAAGCCTTGAGAAGTTAACTTTTGTCCTCCCCTCTGTGTGCGCGCGCGGGTGGAAATGGATTCCACTGCTCTTCTTGACTATGCTCTGTTTATGCTCACTCCGACAAGAACCAGGTGCGCTTCTGTGTTTCTATGTTTCTTTATGGTTTATGTGAACATGGTGATGGTATGAGCTCACTGCACAATGAAATGAACCTCTGACCCACATTTTTATTCGTGTGTTGGTGTCCAAAACAAGGTGTGACCTGGTTATCTTCGCGTCCGGTTTGAAAGAGAAGCTTGCGTCGGGCCTCCTCGAGCCCTTCGTCTCGCAGCTTCGATGCGCCAAGGAGCAAATCTCCAAAGGCGGATACTCCATCACGCTTCAGCCGCCGTCGTCGGTGCCCTCCCCTGGTTCACCAAAGCCACCCTTCAGAGGTACCCATTTGAATTTTCCCTTTTCACTTCGGAAAGGACCATATGCTTAATTGTTTCCGTTTCATTGTCAAGATTTGTAAGGTTTGTGAGCACACCCGAGGTTCTGGAGAGGTTTGTGACGATAGAGATAGAGATTGAGCAGATCGATCGTTCTGTTCAACCCAATGATTTGTCATATAATATGGCGTCCTCTGAGTCTGAAGGTAAATTCCATGCATTGACCGACATGTTTCTTTTACCTATTGATGTATTCTAGTTAGTCTCAAATCTTTATTTTCAGAGTTTTCAATTACTAGTATCTGTTCATTGTGAAATTAGATAATGGTTGTAAGTTTAAGAAAGCGCATGCCTCGTTAGGAGTTTCTGGTTTTACAAATCTGTCAGCTTCAATAACCGATTAGGGAAAAAAAAAACTTTAGATAGATCCATCGACTTCACTGACTTGGAATTTGTAGGAAACATATCAGCTTCGAATGGGAATTCCAAAAAATCTACTGCCTCTTCTAAGGTACTTCACGAGTATTCAAGTTAGCTAGAATACATATTAGAGACATTCCCTCTCTAGCCCATATTGAAAAGTCTCTAATTTGTGCTGCCGTTATGAATTTTATAGGCAAGAATTGAATCCAACGGGATTGGTGATGCTGCAAGTGAAGAAAACTCCAAGTAAGAATTTGTTTGGTGTAAATACTATTACTATTTACCAATCTAGTTGCACATCTCTAACTACTGTCTTTTTTGTTGTTGTTGTGGTAATGATCAGGGCTTGTCTTCAACGTGCTCTAGAAACTAGAAAGTTAGTGCTCCGGAAAGAGCAGGCAATGGCTTATGCTCGTGCTTTGGTGGTGGGATTTGAAACAGACTGCATAGATGATCTGATAAACTTTTCGGAGACATTTGGAGCTTCCCGCTTAAGGTGTGTATGGATGTCAATTCAGATTGAATATAGCCTAAAATTAATCAAGTTCCATCAATGCAAAATTTTAAACTCAATATTTATATTATAAATAATTCTAAGCTTGCAATTCTTCTCTGTGCTCCCATAGAGTTGCCTTGTATGTGCTGCTACTCCATGGTGTAAAGAATTTCTTTACCGCAGGTCTATAATTTTGTGCCAACCTGGGTCCAGGTTTCAAGTATTGATTGTGCATTTTTCTACAGCTCATGCACTCTCTCCTTCTAAAAATGCAAATTCCATGTTCCTTAACAACGAGTGCCCTTATTTTTCTTTTGTGTTGATGCTATCTTCAAAGGGTTGAATCCTAAATCCATATTTCTTCAGGGAAGCGTGCATAAATTTCATCGGTCTGTGCAAGAAAAAGAAAAATGATAGCCTTTGGATGGATGAATTAGCTGCGATGCAGTCATGCTCTCGTTCAGAATTGTCATTTCTCGGGACATCTGGAATCATACTTGCCGGTGAAGAAAATGATCGTGCTCAAAATATGATGATAGATCTTCAGAATGGTCTTTCTGGTGGGAAGCAGAATCCTATAATGGATACATCTGTGTCCGATTCAACTGCAAGTCATGGAAGTGTAGAAATTAGCCAAGGTTTGATTCCAACACCCGTGTTTTTGCCCCTTTTGGCAAATATTTACCTGTGTAAACATATTATAACTTTTACTCTTCTTTGTCTCTTGCACTTTTGGGAGGAAGCTGGTTTTAATCTAATAATGTTAATTAGCGGAATGGAATATCGCACTTTTGTTAAATGACAGTTATTTAATTAATGCTTGTGTATTTTGTAGTTGGGTGTTAAATGTAAATTCTTTAAATATTGGCTCAACTTTTATTTTATTTAGAAAATAAATAATGGCTCAACTTATTATGAAGTACTACACCGTAAGTTCTGAAATGTAATATTTGAATTGTTATTATTATTATTATTATTATGATTATGATTATGATTATTGTTAAGTAGATGTTGTCATACAGATGGAACTCTCTGCATTATTTGTTTCTTTTCTCTTTCACTTTATAATTTAACTGCTGCATGGCAACATTGTATCTTAATACTTTTTATCATACGATCATATTATAGCTCATCAATAGCAACTTCGTTGCTTTCAACAGATGAGAAAACTCAAGTTCCTCAAGTGCCAATGTCATGGCCACACCATTTTGCTCAGTACATGAATAATTTTCAGGGCCCTCCATTTCAACAGATGCCTCCATCTCCATATGTGTTCCCTGGTATGAATGTAGGTCATCAATATTTTCCCAGGAATATGCAGCGACCTCCCAGTAGGGAAGATTCTGTATTTGATCAGGGACCCACTGATCGTAGGAGACATAGATCGTTGTCAAGAAAAGAAGAAAAGAGTTCCCAAGATGCAATCACAGACTCCAATGACTCTAGTTCTGGAAGTGATTCTGATGAGTATTCACCCCAAAGGGAGAGGCCATCCTTGAAAGACCAGATGCGCAGAAGGAACCATGGAAAAAAAATCCTCAAGAAAGGTTGTCATCCGCAATATTAATTACATTACATCTAGGAGAGATGGAGATGAGGGTGGAACTTCTGAGGATAATTCATTCAGTGAGGATGGGCTCATTAATGGAGAGTCACTCAAACAGCATGTGCAAGAAGTTGTTGGTTCATTGGAGAGGCACCAAAAAACAACACATCATAAGAGACAGCATGGGAGCAAACAATCTCACAACGTAAGTGGATCAACTGGTGATGATGGAAACATAGTAGCAAAAAATGATAGTTGGGATGCATTCCAGAATCTTTTAATGAAGGATAGAGACTCAGATTCAAACACCGAATCACAGTCGATACAGTTTAAAGAGGAAATATTTACAGCCAAGAGCTTTCCTGGGGCAATGCAACGAGCTGTACCAAGCGACACGTTTCTTTTGAATGATAGAGATAATTGTAATGAAAATAACCACCCTCCCAGGGAGAAGTTTTATCCTGATGAAGATACTCACCCAATTATAAAGAGAGAGGATAACACAGTTGAGGAGTTGTTTTTTTCCCATAGGAATGAAGAATTGGGAAACTATTCCAAGGATATTGTATCTGATCATGCCAATGAATGTTCCAGAATCAAGAGCAGAGCAGTAGGGGACTGTGTTGTTGATGATAGACCCGATGTTTCACAGGATGAGGGCCTCAATCTGAATACATTTGAGCAAGATTACGCCTCATCCTTGGCAGGTGACGGCTATAAGAACACTGTTGAAAGGAAGAAGGATGTTTTTGTTGATGACTCTTTCATGGTTAATGCTCTATCAGTACCCAATGAAGAAGATGACAATTCCCAATTGAGAACTGATATCAGTATGATTACAGGCATTGTCGGAGCAAGTCAGCTGGAGAATAGCAAGATAGACATTCCTCAGGGTAAGAGTTTTGGAGCCAAAGAGCCCAATGACCTTTGCATGGTCCTTGACCGAAATGATGTTGCAGGGTCTTCCGTAGCTTGGACTCCTGAAATGGTTTTTGGGAATGAAATCAGTGAGAGGCCTTCAGATGTTGCAGCAATTCAGTGTGTTGACAGTAACTCAGCCTCCAATGATAAAGCCACTGGTAAAAATGGCAGAGCTTTCATAGGAAAAGGTTCTAGCAAAGAACCAAAACCTAAATCTTTGGGTGGATCTCTAAGGAAGACCAAATCCGATATCATATATAGGAGCCACAAACCTTCTCCTGGGCGGAAAATGATGGATCTGAAGAGCAAATCTGAAAAGGTACGCATAGAGGATTTTGAAGCATCCAGCAATATGCTTATAATAAGTTGTATTTTTTGTGGAATTTTAAGTGGCTCCTTTCTCTTTGAACGATGGAAATACATTTTGGACTATAATATGATGTTGCACATAGATTATACTCCACAGGATTTACTGAAATGACTGGTTTCTCTTCATGCAATTGCTGATTTCTTTTCTCATCTGAGTATCCTTGGTACTTTATCTTTATATTTCATGTTGTGTTTTATTAGTCATTATTGTTTCTTTCCATTTTTGATTTATTTTTCATTTATCATTAGGAAGAAGAGAATAGAAGGATGAAGGAGGAGTTAGCACTCCAGCGCCAGAAGCGAATAGCTGAAAGAAGTGCAGCTAGTGGTTCTTTTAAAGCAACATCTAAGAAAACCCCATTGGGAAATACAACAGCAGTAACTTCAAAATCTGCAAAGACAACAATTTCATCTTTAACTCCCGAGATGAAGAAAGTAACTAGATCTGTAATGAAAAGTTCCACCATAGACCGACTTGCAACTGGTCGGAGACATACTGATGAGCCATCAAAATCCAATCAACCTAAAAAAGCAACATTAAAAGCAAATGGTGTTACTGGTACTGCTGAACCTGAAAAGGCTTATGGAGTTTATAATAAGATACAGAGTACAAAGAAGGTCAAACTGTCAGACCAGAGGGGTGGGCCAAAGGATTCGAATAATGTACTCTCTTCTGCTTCTGACAGGAGAAAGAAGGTTAGTACTGATGTTACTCCACCTGCCGTCCCTATGAACCCAAGTCTGGCACAGGCTACTCAAATCCCCAAGGGCAAGGATTATTCCAACAGCATTAAGATGGATTGTGTAACTTCAGTTGAACGTGACGCAGGAGAATTAAATTCCAAAATTGATCATATGGATGACAAGATCTCTAATGGAAATTTGAGAACAGTGCCAACTGAAAATGGGTACTTAGAACCATCTTACTCAAAGGGTGATGATGGGGGGCAAGTCTGAAGCATCTGATATTCTATGCGAGGACAAAAAAACATCCAATGACATCAGAGTGGCTGAAGATCCTATTCCGGTGTTAGCCACTGATGCTTTGAACATTAATAGGGAAGATCAGTCTGTTGCTAAACCTATCTCCCCTGAAATTTCTGAGATTGAAATGTCAACCCCACCACCAAGTAATGGTGTCAGCCCAGATCTTGAGGCTACCCACTTAAGGAAGAAATGGAACAATGGTGAAGGCACTCCCAAAGCTGCCAAAGGGTTTAGAAAACTGCTTTTGTTTGGTCGAAAAAGCCATAACATTGCTGCAAGTTGATCTCGTGGGACTGTAATTTATGTGCAAAGCTATTTTTTATCACACCATTTCGTGAGCCTCTGATCTTGGTTATGCTTTTTTTGAGATTATGATGTGGACCAGCAATTGAGTTTATTTCATCGTCTGGCCAAAATAGGCCTCATGAGGCTGTCTGCTGGAAGAAACTGGATGCATCTCGTACCAATAAAGCTACCCAGTTGTGGTGATTTGAATTAATTGACCGTATGTGTGGGTTTGGTTTGACACAGGTAATTGTTATGCAGTACATACCATAGTTCTTCTGCGCATGTATTCTTGGTTCATATGTAGTGAGAAATACAGCTTCAGTTCCACATTCATTTTGGGTTTGAATTATGTCCTCTGTTGGGTTTTCTCATATATTATTAAGCTTGCGATGTATTGATTTAGTTTGGTTTCAAACTGTTTGATGCTCTTAGAACGTGGATGTAGTTGATATACTGAGTACATATCTCTAATCGGGTTAGCTGGTGTTGGTTTATCATATTTAGTGAAGTCTCTACTAAAAGCCAAAGAGACCATTGCTTGCTCTCATATGTACTGGAACTCTTTTAACTTTGAGGAAAAGGCCATTTTCTATCTGATTTTTTTGCTGGTGACAGTTGTGTCTTCGCCCATCATACTCACCTGATTCTCGCTGAGGGGTTCAAGTACTGTAGTAAATGGCAAGAAGGACTGCTGTTGTAGTCTTTCAGGTGGATGATGAACATCACTTTAATCTATTGCAAGTGATCCATGTCATCCCATTAATGCAATTATGAAACATCATTGTTCACTTCTCTTTTCCCTTCCCTCCAGTCCCAAATTCAAGTATCTGGATTTAAAATGTTGGTGTGGGCATTTATTTTTGATGGATGATCAGTGAAACATACACCCAAATACATTCAGAGCTTTGCTCCACTTGATCAGGGCTGACAACATGCTTCTGTCCCTCTATTATTGGCCGGCGTATACATTTTAATATTGAAAACTTTATATGCTAATGTAATTTCCATGCGCATGCTCCGTACGTATCAGATGCGATGGATCACATTTTAGAAGGAGATACATAGCAAAGGTTATAGTTTGTAGTATTGTGATTGTTTTTCTTTCATCGGTGAAACTTACATACTTGTAACTTAACTAGCCCACTGAAACAAGCAAAAGCTCTTCCAACGGCCCTCCTCCTCCCACAACGTCGCCGTCCACCACCCCGGCAGGATCGAGCTTGACCTGGGCGAGGAGGTCCAGGAGCTTCTGCCATTTCTAGATCCGGACAGCTCCTGGCCCAACTCTGGAGGAAGGGGTAGAGAAGTGAAGGACTTGAAAGAGGAGGCCGCAGAGGCAACAGCTTCGTCCTCGCCGTTCCTCAAGGTCCCACAAATCATCCAGAACAGGTCCCACTCTTTCCTCGGACCTTCCCCTCGCCTCGCCCGTTCCCCTTCCCCTCGCCCACACCTTCCAGAACATGATAATTAGTAATTTTATTTTATTTTTGCAACATTTTATTAGTAACTGTTTTAATATATTTAGTATAAATATTAATTTTATATTGTTGAAAAATATCTGTGTATTTCAATTACCCTCAAAATTTCATGGTAAAGAAACTAAACATATGGTAAAGAAAATTAATTTCTAAAATTACTACACTTGGTAAAGAAATTGATCAAGATTAGTCATGAATCTCTCCTGCTGCTTCAACACACTAGTCATGACTCTCTCCTCTTGCTTCAACATCGCACACACTAGTGCAGGTCATCCGATTCAACACACCGTGTGACTCTTCTCCTCTTGTTTTAACATTGTGTTGTTACTCAGATCAGGTTTAATGTTTCTCCCTTTTCTTTCTTATTTATTATTCCTAGATTTCTGTCAATTATCATCATTAGATCGAGAAAGAATTAGATGGAAACCATCCTTCCGCTTAGCTGATTTCACCTATCCCAAATCCCACGCTGATTCTAGATTGCCAACAACCTTCTCTCGATCCCCCGAGTTGAACTCGAGACTCCATCGTTAATCCCCCATAGTCGAACCAAAATCTCATCGCCCTCAAACCCATCACTAATCCCAAACTCCAAGCCAAATCAGCCCTCATCGAACTCCAAATCGTCTTCCCCATGCTTACTCTTTGGCTTCCAGAATAAAGTTTTCATATATACTTGATTGCTAAAAATAATTGCTTATATGTTGATTTTTTTCAACTAGGTTGGTGGGATAACATTCTTCCTATGATAGTCCATTAACACTTTAAAAAGAGAAATAAACTTCAATGTATTTTTTGAGTTTTTTTTTTTGCAATACATTTTAGAAGACCATAACATATACATGAATTGGCGTGACCTTCATTTCTAATTAATGTGATTTTTTTCTTTTTGCAATTGAAAAAAAGTTTGCATCATAAACTAGTACTTGATCATGTCAATAGATAACAACATGGACATTTCAATTACCCCCAAAATTGAATCATGGGCATTGAAAATTCGTGGGAAATAAAAAAAATTCCCCGTAAATATGAATAGTAAACAGGCACTATCCGTTTTTTATTCCTCCATGCTTCCACAATAGTAGTAGAATAAATAACATTATGTGCTTGTTTTCTATTCCTTTTGGCATGGGTTGATCTAGTTTCGTTTTAGTTGTTTGTACAAGCGTAGTTTTTCTTTAATGTAGAGAAACGTTATTATTGTACTTAATATACTTGAGCTTTTTTGGTTTTTTTTGCTTATGCCGAGATGTATACCAGTTAATATATTGTACCATTTGTTTTTGTACCTCAAGTGTCTAACACTTTCTATCTTTTGTCATGTTGATATAGTTCATAGTTTCTAACTTCACTTTTGGGTTATCAAAACATTTTTGTTTTTTTTTTTTGTACTTTTATAGACTTCATCTGTTGATGTTATTTACAAGCTATGCGTGTGAAGTCCTACATCGACTAAGGGAGAAACAAAACATACCTCATACTCATAAGAAAGGCATGAACACCTCTTTAGCACGATGCATTTTGGGGGTTGTTGACCCATGGGAAGTGATATAACCCACCAAAAATAAAATCAAAAATTGAGTTTGAATTCGAACCAGGACAATATCGGATTACGAGTGACTTAAGTCACATCTGAGATAGTATTAGAGCTAGGGCCTAAGTTGGGGTATCATAATCCTACAATGACATGACTTCTAATTAAAGTGTATTGTAAAGTCCGCCTCAGAGAAAAACAAAGCAGCGTAGACACCTTTTTAGATGATTTATTTAAGTAAACTTCTTCAAATGAATTATAAGACGAGTTTGACTTGAAATTAATTATTTCAATTTAGAGACTATGAGGAATGATATAAAACATTTCTAGCCTAACTCTTGTGAATCCAAAAAACATAATTGCACAAAATTACTTTATGAGTTACACGTAGCTTTCAGTTTGGTTAGGCTTAATCTAGGATATACTTAAATTTACTTAAAACAAAATCAAATTAACAATTTGGTTCAATTTTTGAATTCATTTTTTTATTTTGATTATTTTAAAGACTCATGAAAGTATAATAAAAACTTTTTTTATTAAATTTAATTGATTTTAAAGTATAGCTTGAACTTGAATCGATAAATATCGTTGAAAAGAGGCAATTTCGAGGGAAAGTGGAAAGTGAGGGAATGATCAGTAGTGTTTTTCAAGGGAAGGGGTAGACTAGACATTTGGTATGACAGAGAGATTTATACAGAGAAAAGATGCTGATGAGCTGTAATCCCATAGAATGCAGATGTCATCACCAGTCGGTGGATGCTAAGTTTGACCCGTCACATAATTATTCAAATATTTCAATCAGTTCATAAAATCGGACATAATATATGTCAAATCAATACTCATTAGTGCCAGCTTTTTGTTCCCTCTTTTTTTCCCCTCTCTTCCATCAATATCACCTGTGGTCTGTCTAGCTAGGTGGAATCGGTGGCTTGGACATGGAATAAAACATCATGGTAGTTTTCAACTCACCTGTGGCTGTGGTCTGTCTGGAATCGGACAGTTGACATTTTCTTCGTCTCCACCACACACCGAACAGTCCGCTTATATAATTTACTTATTTTTTAAAATATTAAATATTTCATTTTTTTATTTTTATTTATTCTTTAATTTATTTTATATTATTTTTTCTTTCGTTTCTTCATCAATTATCACTAATGAAAATATTATAAGTATAATAATAAATATTTAAAAATTATTAAAAAAAATATTTAGGAATAAAAGGAATCGTCATATTCATGTCAATAAGTGGCTTCATTATTGATTCATTTTTGTACCATGCACAAAAGTATATATATGACGATGATGCCATTCAGTGAAGGAGCGCAAAAAATGGATGATAAACCTGAACTCTTTAAAAAAAAAAAAAAAAAGCAAACCCAATACGTACGACTATCAAATTGAACGCGACGACACAAAGCACCACGTACCCTACATGCATAAGCCCAAATCCATGGCAGGGGTAGTTGTTGAGCTCAATTTCTAGGCTCCCACGCCATAGGGTTGGAAGCTGTTGCCCTTGGCCTTGGCATAGACGACATAGTAGAGCTCAGATACTATAGCAGTGAAGAAGGTGAAAGCTGCCCCTGCCGCGAATATGCCCTTCCTCACCGTCTCGCATGAAGGTGGGTTTTCACTGAAAATGGTCCGTAACTTGGTGTGATACGCATTCCTCACCGACCCAGCCAACAAGCACGCCTCCGCAATAATGAAGAACACCCTGATCACCACAAACACAAATCCACTAAAAAATGACAAGTAAACCTATATAGACACACACATATATATACGTACTCAATATTATTTAGACAATATCACATACAAGTAAATTACTACTCTCATTAATTTATTTTTTATATTTATTTTTATTCTTTTAAATATTATTTTTTTATTATTTTTTTTTCTCTCCAGTAAATATATAAAAATATATATTAAAAAATTATAAAAAAAAAGTATTTATGAATGAATAATAAAATTTTAAATATAAAAATTTATTATTTATTTCCGGGCTACTTTATACCTCATTTTATAAAATCTGATGACAGTTTAAAAGCTTGGCTAATTGTATGTAGGAAATATATATTACTAAAGCATAACTTTGATTTTTATATATATATATATATATATATATATAATAACATTCGATCAAAATTAATTATTAAATTAATATTATGTTAATTAATATAAGAGTTCAAGATTTATATATATATATATATAGCAACCTAAATATATTAAAATATTATCTAATTTTAAAGATTTCGCAAATTTGATTAGCTGCATCATTGTTGGTAGTTTTTAGTCGGATCACAAAGCTGCCAAATGAATCTTTGACATATAATTCCACCAGCAGCTGTAGTGATCCTGACCCCAATATTTTGGTTAATGACAGAGATTCAACAGATCTCACAATTGGCTTAAAAAGGAAAAAGAATAAAACACAAAATTTTAAATATGTAAACAAAACTATACCCCATAAGGCCATAACCAGAAAAATAAAATAATAATCTCACTTATTAAATTTACCAATTTTTAGGCGAGAAATGGTGTGGGTGTTTTGTTAGATCAGCAGCTTAATCTGTTAATTAAGATGAATGGTGGATGAATATTATTAGAGACGTGTACGAACGTACCAGCAGGTGATGAAGAGGAGGAGAGCCCACGCCCTTGAGCCACTGGGGTTGAGAGCCTTCCCGCAGCAGAAGCAGCCGCTTGCAACCATTAAGGCGGCTTGGCTCGCCATCAGGAGCAGGAACGCGCCCACACCCAATCCCGTAGAGATGTCCGAATCATACACGCAGTAGTTGTACTCCACCTCGCTGTCCTGCACAATCTTGGCCTGCCCCACCCACAGATCGCCATAAAATTAGATCACAAACACGCATGTTTTGATTCCAAAAATGTCAATTTAATGAAACCGAAAATCCAAAATAAGGAGCAGGAAGAAGAAGATCCACTTACAGTACTGCGCCTCTGCTCAGATAGAACAGCTAGCGAAAAAGCAATAACATCGAGGACCAAAACAGTTACCAGCAGCAGTTTGGAGGCCATTGATGATGAGGAGGTATTGCTCTCTTCGCCACCGATCTCCAACCACACTACCTACATATACAACATACACCAATATGAAGTAATTAACAGATACAAAACCTCGAAGCGAAGAATTAATGAAAACATAGGTTCAACAACGAGAGAGAGAGACAGCCTAACCCACCGATTGAATCCGCGAAAGGAGCGTCACACCAGCAAGAAGGACGACGATGACGACTTACTTAATTGTACAGCCCAAAGAGAATTGTAAGGCGATCGATTATTAGAGATGACCCACCAAGCGGTACAACCTGCAACGCTGCTGCTGCAGCTGTATTTTACAATTACAGCGGTAAGTAACGATTGAGACGTGAGGGAAAAGGAAGCTCTCTGTAGTGGTAGGGAGTCCCAAGGCGTTGAGATTGTTTTCGCTTCGGGTGAAGCGAGTTATTGTGTGCGAGTTACGTTATGATCGATGAGAGCCGCCCGTATGGATGGTAAAGTTACAGTATAAATGTCATTCACTAAAAAAAAACACAAATATTAAAAAATTTATTTTATAGTAACATTATCATTTTTAGGTGATTTTTTTCTTTTTAGATTTATTTTATTTTCAAATTTTTTTGATGAACTAATTTTTTTTACTTTTTTCTATGACATAAACTACTCCCTGTCAAACATACTTAATAAATTAAATTTGCATTTAAACCAACCATAAATTAATTATTTTGTTGAGTTATATAAAATAAAATTAAATGGTCACCTGGATCCGCCTACAAAGCTGCTTATTTGAGAAGCCTGTCTCATTCACCTTTTTTTTTATCACCTGTGTCCGCTTGCCAACTTGTGTGGCCCAATTCGTAGCTACCTAATCTAGCCCGTCCGGTCTCATTGTCTCAACAACAACAAACCTAAAGTGAATAATTTACTTTGGGTTAGGTTTCTTCTTCTTTTTCCCCGCCAAAAATTAAAAGGCCGGATGTGTTTTTTAAAATGTTTTAAAAGAACACGATATATCGAGCGCCATGTTTTCATTCTCAAAAATATTTAAAATAATTTAATTGTGATGAGTGCCAAAAAAAAATGAATACAAACATAAATATATATATATATAATTGCTCATATTGACATGAAAGTCAAATTTTAGAAAACATAGCCTGATCTAAATCTGAAAACACAAACTTACACGAACAAACCAAAAAAAAAGAGCAATATTAATATATCTAAATATATATATGTTATATTGTGATGAGTGCCAAAAAGAATGATTAAATAAATAAATAAATTCCCATATTGACATGAAAATCAAATTTTAGAAAACCATAGCCTGATCTAAATCTGAAAACACAAATTAATTTTACACGAACAAACCAAAAAATATATATTAATATATCTATATATATATGTAAGAGAAGAAAAAAGAAAATAATGGTGAAGTAGTGATGAGTTGTAGGGAGGATCAGCAGAGGGAGCTGCATGTAGCAGGATCGACTGCAGCAACGATAGTAGCTAGGGATGCGGCGGAGACAGCGGGGATCAACGAATGCTACAGTGGCTACGGGGATCGACAAATACAACGTTGGGGTGATCAACGACCATAGCAGCAGTGGCAGCGGGAATCGCAGTAGGAGGAGCGGCATGGAGAACAACGAAGGGTACGATGATATTAGATATAATTGATGAGAGAGGCTTGTGGCTTCTCTCTGTTTTGTTTTTTTTTTTTGTTTGTTTGTTTTTTTTTTTTTGGGTTGTATAGAGAGAAAAAAATGGAATGAAAGGTGACGATTGAGTGAATAGCTAGAAATAGAAAGCCCAAACATATATTTGGGCTTTTTCTAATGGGCTAGGTCTGTTTTACAAATGATAAAATATATATAAATGCTTAATAAATACCTATAAATAAAAACTAATCCTTTTTAATGGGCTGCTTTTTTATTGTTCATTCATGTAATTAATCATTTTTAAAAAACTCTATAGACGTATCAGTGTTTTTTTAAGTATATTTTTTTAAAATTCTATAAAGACTATCTGTGTGTCTTTATTTATTATATTACTAGTTTTTTATGAATTATGATTTCAAACAAATCGAGTTTTCCAAAACATACATACTAAAGTTTTTTTTCTTGTGTTTATAATTTATTTTATCATTTTAAATGATTTTGTATCTAACATATTATTGTTGAACAAATCTAAGGAATAAAATAATTTTAAATTTTTATTTAATAATTACGAAAAACACTAAATAACTTAATCCCCTACTTGGTAGGCCCCTACGGAAAATAGACGAGGGGGGTGAAAAGCTATAAAACTTGATTTTTCTCATACTTGACTAATATAGAAAATGCATGGTAAGGGTGAAAAAGTGTCTTTGTGATTTGTGCCTAATTTACATCTCAAAAGGACATGAAAATGGATAGAAAGTCACAATAAATGAATAGTAGAAGATTAGTTGTTGCTTTTTCTTCGTCAAAGGTAACAATCTAGGTTGATCTGGATGAATTTAAAACTTTATAAAAATTAAAAATTAAAAGAAAACTATAGCAATAATTTTTTTACTTATTTTCTATATCAACTATTCATGCTAGAAAAAATAAAATTTACTTTTTTTATTTCTGCCTATTTTTCACTTCTTTTTTAAACATATTTTCCACATTTTACCAAATAAGGGGTAAAAGAATTACTTACCTTTTTTTTAGTATCAAGATAAAAAGGGTTTTTCGAAAAGCCCAAAGCACCGAAAGCATATTTATCTTTATTCAAAAATTACTCAAAACATCCAATTTAAGAAGGATGCAATTTAAAACACACTTATGACAAAACATTATTTAGAATGCTCATGGAAAAGTCGTCGAGATTTAATAAGTTTGTCACTTAGTAAGCTCATTTCTAAGGCCTTTATTTTAAAAGCACATAACTTATTTATGACTTTCCAAATGCTTACTTTGAAATTATTCAAGATATGAAACATAAAAGTCATTTAAGAAGTATTTGTTATTTTTTCATAAGATCTTTTCGAGAGAAAGGGCTTTTAAAAGCATCTCGATAAGCATTTTAGTAAGAAGAGTTTTTCGAAAGCTCACACCAAAAAGGCAAATTCGAATAGCATTTTAAAACACTTGCTAAAAGGTAAGTACAAGAAGCAAAAGGTTATTGAACATGTTTAGAAATGAGTCCAATGATGCTTTAGTAAGCCTATTCATCAAAGGCTTATTCCAAATGCTACTTCATAAGCAATTCTAACTTAAAAGACATAAAGACTACTCCAAATGATCTTCCAATAAGCGTAAATTATTTTGAATGGCTACTCCGCATATTGAAAGTTATCGAAGCATTATTTAGGATACTAGTTTCAAGATACCTCTTCGGTATACCTTGTTCAACAAGATTGATGGTTTAAGTTTCGTCTTATAGATTTGGTAATTCAGACACCGGCTTTTGAAGATATTGATATGCCATTAATGAACTTTTTGTTTCAAGTTAAGTTGGCATAACCTCATTCATTGACCTACTTATATTTCTTATTATAGACTCATATTTTGTTTATATAGAAACTTTAGGGTTACAATGCCCTAGTTAAGAGAGGATTCCTAAGGAAGTTTGTTGCTTTATTATTTACTTCAATATTCTCTTTTTATGTTCATTTAAAGTTTTCCTTCTTGTCATTACTTAGTAAGAAAGATTGAAAATTGATTCTTTATCATTAAGATTCATTCTTCATTGCTTAGTTGTATAATTATTCCTGCTTTGTGATTTATTTGTCTCTTGATTGTGATTGAACCATGAGATACGAATAAGAAGATTCAAACATAAGTTACAACTAGGGGTATAAAATGGAGCGTCGGTCCATGAGACCGGACCACTCTAAACTTAGTCCATTTGAATCACAAGCCTAAATAGATTGGTCTGTTTGGCCCGTGATTAGTGCAGACCAAAAATTGACGGACCCGGACCGGTCCATGGATCAAACCCCAGTGCTGGCCCGATTTAAGTTAACATTTAAAATTTTAATTTATATTACATTTACATAATGTCATACAATCCGGCATGCTCACTCGCATTACCCTAACTTAATGCTTCACTTACCAAGTTACCCTAATCAAAGAGTAGACAACACGCAATCAAACTCAACATGAATGAGAGGCAAGAGGCAGGCCGGCGCAGCCTTCACATTGAGACCCGTCCGCCAATCTGCGACTACTCCCCGCGCTGCTCGTCTGCAACTCCGCCGATCTACAATTGCTCCTCACGCCGCTCGTCCAATACTGCACCGATAAGCTCCCCGTGTTGCCCGTTCGTTGACCTACTCCCTATGTGCCACCGTCCGCCCATCTGCTCCCGTGACTCCCCTGAACTGTCCCCCGCTCCACCATCCACTGATCTACTCTCGTGACTCTATCGAACTGCTCCCCGCACCGTTATCCACCGTCCGCGATCGTTCTTCCCACTCCGACAAGGCAAGCAAACCAAAGAACCGACATGAGTTAATGTCGTTTTTTTGCTAAATTCGGTTTTGATAACCGGAAATACTTGGTCGGGTGCGATTTATCTATTTATGTTATTAGTTATTGATTTTGATAACTGAAAAACGGACTGGTCCGCGGATCGGTCTAGTCCATACGTAGACCGATCCGGACCAATAAATTTCTTGTCCATATAAACTACGGGCCTAAACAGGCCAGCTCGTTTAGGTCCGCTCCATGATGGACGGATCAAATCGATCTTTTTTACACCCCTAGTTACGACATGGATATTCAATCAAGAGTTCGGTCTTTAAAGCTTAATCCAGGTATGTGGTTCTACAAGTCTACACCATTTAATTAGATTGTATATGCATGAATTGAGATAAATATGAATATTAGTGATCCACCCTAGAAATTAGGGGTTTTAAAAATTGAGATTATATGATAAAATTGAGACTATCATGGTATTTAGAACGATAAACCTAACTTCTCTGTATTAGTTTCATGGAAAACAACTATTTAAATTGAAAGATATTTGATAAATTAGAATGTGGGTGAGTTTTGAGGAAGAACCCTACTTTTGAATAAATGTTGATATAAACCGTGTTATATGATGTATATGATTGTGTTTAAGGGGTGTTTAATCCATATGATGTGTTATATTGGCCTAATTTGGGTGTTTGCGGTATAAATCGAATATATTAGATGTTGGAATAGTCCATTATGTAGAAAATTGGTAATTTATCACAAGGCCACAACTTGGCAACCATGACTAATGAGGGATGTTTTTGTTTTTGGGGCACAACTATAGTTGGCCTTGTTCTGTGGTGTTTGGTGTGTTGGTTAATTTTGTTCACTTTATTTAAGTTGTTTGGACTCCGTTTGAGTTGTTAGGACCCTGTTTAGGTTGTTTTGGCATGTCATGATATGATGATGATTTGGTTATGGGATTAGACCATACATGGCTATATATCTATGTGACATGAATGTGTTGGAGGTTAATGAACCCTGTGATGATATTCATTTGTTTATTTTGTTATGTATGTGGACTCGAGTGGTTGTGATGTACTATTAGTGTTGGAAATTTGTTGTTCAATTGAGATCCCATGTAACATTGGTTGGTGAGACCTATATTTAGGTAAGATTGAGAGATAGTCTCCAGACAATGTTGTAAATATATGAGCGTGATATGGTTGTCAATATAAATATTTTGATTGTAATTTGGCATAATTTAGAGTTTGGGGCTTCAAAAGTAATTTTTGTGTATTTTAGTTCAAATAATATTATTATTAGACTAAAGAAATAATTAAAAAAGAAAAGGAAAGAACCTAGTATATACTTTGTGTTCTACGTTCAAGCATTAGTGAAAGGGAGGATGGAGAGAAAATTAAAGAACTTGGTGTTTTAGATGATCCTGACCTTCAAAGCTTTAACCATGCATGTGATTTTATGTCTCATTGTCGTTAAAATCGATTAAACAAGCTTAGTTCATAGGAATTTTGGAAAAGATGAACAAACCTTAAAATTTGAAAAGTTATGAATTTTTGGTCTTTTGTTAAACTTATTGTTTGTAATATGCTTTGTAAGATTATTCTAGATTGTTTGCCTTGATTATAAGTAAAGAAAACAAATTAAATGGTGAAAATTTTGGATTTGGAAATTTGACATGTTCTTAACCCTATAACCATAGAAATTTATGTGATGTGATTTATAATACATTAGTCTATGTGATAATTTGTGTTTATACCTTAGTTTATTATTATGAGGTTGTTAGTGAAATTGGGTGTTTGTGGCTTGGAAATCGGTGTATTGGGATTCTGGTATATTGTAGTGTGTGAGATTGCAAGTTCCCAATCGGCCCAAAGAAATAGAGCATCGGCCATGACCGGTGTTAGTATTCTATTAGAATTAGGAAAATTGTTCGTTGTTGAACATGACAGATGAAGTCCATCCATGGACAATTGACGTGTTAGTTGTGTAGTTCATCCTTGTTAGCCGTAATTGATGAAAAGCCAGTCGGCCATTTTGTTTGGCTACATAATTTTCTTTTTGTTGGCTACGATGGATAAATATCGGTCACAACTAACTTGTGTTTTGTTGCTGGGGTTAACCCCATTGGAAGCAATTGAAGGAGGTTGGTCGGGGCCGATCATCATAGTTTTTTATTTATGTTTTCTTGAGCAATTTTGGTCCACATATCCCTAGTTGAGGTGGCTATGATTGTTATTCTATTGCTTTATGCATTGCTAGGTAACTTTACGGTGTTATATGATTTGGTAAGAGGATGTATCATGAATTATGTTTTATATGAGGCTTATGTGACACGCCTCCAAATTCCAGGGAATCCGAAACCAAGAACATGACTTCCCCTTGCCCGCACCCAAAAGGTCAAGAGATTAGTGCCTAGCACCAATAGAGACTACACCGCGGGTGCTGTCTCAATTATGCAACATTGTACAATTATAATTATGTACTTTCCCATACATCAGTATGCATACAATAAGTCAAACAATCATACAGACATCACAACATAAATCGTATACAACTGTCTACGGACCCATGTCCGGATACAAGACATAATCAATACATCATACAATATTATCTCATACATCAGAGTAGTCGGCACGTCATCCTGAAAGAAAGTCATCCACTAGTCTCAGGTCACACTTGAAAAGGGTAAACAACAAATAAGAGTGAGCTACAAGCTTAGTAGGTGACCCCAAAATGTCATATCATATAATACATATAAGTCTATATTATATGCTCAGTGTACTTGTGCATCGTATAGTGTACATAATCATCAGGACTTAGCCTGCAAACAAACATCAGGACCCATCCTGCCCACACAAGATAGCTTATCCATGATCCACAACAGGATTCCAGCCGGGGCACTCGGCCCCTGGCTCCCACGAGCTTAACGGCTCAACTTAGGCCACAGCCTGTCATCATTAGCTCAACGGCTCATCTCAGGCCTTAGCCTGTCACCACTCACCATAAGCTCAATCACACAACACAACCTGTGTATCACGGTGAGAACACAAACAAGTCACAGAGCCCAAGGTCCAAATCCCCAAACCAACACACCAACACCAGTATGCCATTAAGGTTCACAACACTCCCTTTATAACTGAAACCAATCTTGACCAAGAGAGAGGATTTTCGTAGAAGTTGTTTTCTTGCAATAAAAAGTCTCAGCATTACCTCTCTATATCATAACTAAGATAATATGATTTTTGGGAATTTTTCTAAAAGGTCTAACCTAAGTGCGCAAATGGTCACCTCAAACCCAAAACTAAATTTTTCCGAGATTCAGTACTAATTCCCAATTTTCACATTTTGAAGAAGTGAAAATTTAATTTTCTAATATTTTTCTTTGAATCTAAATGGGGGGTATTTCGTTATTTACATTATAACTTAAAATACTTAAATGTGGAGAGGCATAATGGTTTACAATGTAAATAGTCTAGTCTAATGAAACTAGAATTGCATCAGAACTGCACTGCCCAACTGCTCGAGACACTCTGCTCGAAACCCTTGCTCGAGACACCTGCTCGAGACACACTGCTCGAAACTACCTACTCAAAGCCTCTTCTCGATGCTACAGTGTCAAGCAGTGTCGAGCAGAACCCAGTCACAATTTGTCGACTGCGTTCTTTTTGGTTTCGCCTCGAAACCCAGTTATACCCATTAAATCCTCCTTTCCAAACATCAATTCATCCCTAAAATGAGTTTCTAACATCCTCTACCACATTAGGCCACTAAATAACTTAAGCAATCAAGGTTTCACGCTTAATTTCTATTTTCCTTAATTGTCTAGGGTTCATCACAATTTTTCATGAATTCATCAAATTCTTACATGTCAATCCAACAAAACAGCAAGGAAGGAGTGGAGAATCAAGGGAATACCTACTTGGAATGATTCTTGAGAATCGAACAAGCTCAAAACGTCCCAAAACGAAGACTCTAAGCTTCCTTCTCTCTCTCTCCCTCTCTCTAAGCTCTCTAACGCACGAACAATGAAACGTAAAGTGGAAGCTCTTACTTTCCTCTTATTTATATTTCTACATTTTCTTTCATTTATAAATCCCAAAAATATTAATTGACCTCCCAGGGTCACGAACTCCAAATTGAACCCAAGTACAGCCAAAACACTCAAAATGGCGAGCACATCACTATCTAGATATTTTTCAACCCAATTGACCGCTCAAACGCAAGGTCAACCAATAAACCTCGAGAAAGCCAACAATCGGGCCACTCGGGGCTCCGACTCGAAATTCGGCCCAATTACAGTCAAAATGCTCACATTGACGAACATTATATTGTCCAGATGTTTTCAACAATAAAGAAAGACTATCTCTCAATCCTACCCAAATACGGGTCTTTACATATGAGTCAGAGCCATGCTAATTGGCACCGCGGGAGCCTAGTTTGGCTAGGGTAATTATGGGCCCCCTATAGGGACCCTATGCCATAGAGCACTAATGCTCTAGGTTTTGTCCCTCTATTTTGTGTAATTGTGCCATGTTCAACTTATACCTTTATAGCTAGTTTATTATACTATTTGTGAGCTATTAGGCCTATTTGATATTTCAGTTGTGATGGTAAGTTTGGATAGGTGACTAATGCCCTAAAGATGGTGTAATGGGTTGAACTTGTTAATTTAAGTCCTAAGCTAGTGTAATGGGTAGACTTGACAAGCCAAGGTCTGAAGTGGTATAATGAGTTAGACTTAAGAGTTTAAGGCCTTCACTGGAGTTTTTTAGCTATGATGGAACCAAGGGCCCTAAGCTAATGATTAGTTGGATATCAAGCTTTAATTGCTATTATTAGTTTGATTATATTTGTATTATAAGAACATTACACTAACATTGGTATACTGAACATATAGTTTTAGGAATATTTTGCATCATTAGCGGATATGGAGTTGCAAGTCACCTACTGAACTTATCACTCACCTTATTCTATTGTTTACCCTTTCAAGTTCTACTAGGGACTAGTGGGGTCACCACTCTACCATAGGATTCTCCTACCTTGACATATTATTTTGTCCCTGTTGTGTTGTTTTCATTTATTTTGTCTTAGACATGGGTTCGTAGAAGTTGTACTAATAAACGAGAGTTATGATGAAACAATATTTAGTTGATATTTGTTATATGAGTTGTTGATACTATTGGCTTTGTGTGAAAAAGTATAGTTATACCCTTGTTGTATAGTTGTGCATGTTTGTTTGAGACAGTACTCGCAGTGTAGTATTTTCTAGTGCTTATCACCAACTCCTTGACCTATCAGGTGCAGGCATAGGGAAGTCATGTTCACACTATCGAGTCTTTCAAAATTTAGGGGCATAATAGTAGCCGCATTCCCCTATATGGGTGGTTAATATAGCGAGATCCCATATAAGGTTAGCTAATAGGCATGTTCCCTAGCAACAAAAAAACAAAGCAATATCATCATGCTGATTGGGAAGGCCTTTACACTCTTATCCCATCATCGGACCTCCTATTCGATCAAATCTTATCGATAAACTCTATTTTAAAACAAAATAAACTTAGTCTGAACACTGACCCAAAAAACTTTAGTTCATTCGAAAAATTTCTAATACTTTGAACCCATCATATTTTATTTTATTTAATTTTTATAAGATCTAATTTTTAAAAATATATACTTTTTTAAAACATATTTTAATCTTATCAAATAAAAATTATATTCAAATTTAAAATTTAATACAAAAATCAAAATAAATAAAATAAAATATAAGATCTCAAATTCGGACGGCTAAGCCTAAATGTGTGAAATCTGTTGCCTAAATGTAATATACTTTTTTCATAATTAATGAATGCGGCGTAGAATTCAGATTTAACAGCGCAAAAATTGAGATATTACTTAACTCATTCTATTCATGACCCCCCCCAGAGACACGGATAGTACACATTATTTGTTTTAAAAAAATAATTTTGGAAGCAGTTGTGGGTTTCAGTTTCACCGTCCTCACTCAAAATCTCAACGATCTCGAACTTAATAAACATTCTCGGTAGCGGAGAAAAATATTTTAACCTTTTTTTTTTTTTTTTGGCCCCTGTATAAAAGAGAATCTCGCTCCCCGCATAAATCATAATCGCATCGGTCGGTCGGATCCCCTCCCCTTACGCCGGCACTCCAAAAAAACCAAACCCAATAACAACATACGATACGAGCTGCATTGGATTTCGTTCCCACAATCTAATCCGGGGTCGGATCTGAGTTTGTTTTTTTGTTTTTTTTGTTTTTTTTTTTTGGGGGGGTGGAGGGGTGGGTCGTGTGCAGAGGTTGTCTTGTCTGTCGTCTCTATACATACAAATACGATACCGGGGGGGCACGCGGATTGCGAGTGTGATTGATTGGTGAGAGTATTGTTGTGGGGAGGGAGGAGGAGGCGCAGGGGGGCATTGGGTGGGTCGAGAAATGCGGGAACGATGAGCACAGCCGGGGACAAAGAGGACGACGAGGAAGAGTGCTTCTACGAGTCCCTGGATCGGATCCTATCATCTTCTTCCACCTCCACCTCCACCTCCGACGACGATGGCGCCACCGCCGCTTCCTCTCCCAACCTCCACCGCCGCCGACACCACATTCCTTTCCCCGGATTCCCCCCCCCGCCTCCTCCGGATACGACGTCTGGGTGTCCCAGCCGTCTTCCGTGCAAGAGCGCCGCTCCCGCCTCCTCCGCGAAATGGGCCTTGCCTCCGCCGTAGACGCCGCGAAATCCGCCTCCGCCGATTGCCTAGAAACCCGAACCTCGGGCGGCGACGGCGACATCGTTACCGGTAGATCCGGCAGGGTCCGACCTAAATCCTACGGCGGAAGAGACCTGTCGAGGAGGAGCGATCAGTTTAGTTTCTCTCCCGTTTCTCGGTCATCGGATAAGATGGCGTCGGAATCTGTTAACACGGCCGATGCTGTTGATCCCCAGGGCAGCAGTCAGTGGTCGAATAAGCCTCCGTCGGGGGAGAACAGTCGCAGGACGGTCCACGATTTCGGGAGCCGTTCCACGAATTCGACCAATTCCAATGCAAACCCTAGTCTCGATTCCTCCTCGCCGGTCGCTGCGAATTCTGGCGGCGGCGGCGGCGGCAGCAGCAGCAGCAGAGATTTAGATGAGTTGGAAGCTCAGGTGTGCTTGATCAAGAATCTTGACAATGGGAAAGAGTTTGTGATCAATGAGGTTAGGGAAGATGGGAGGTCCACCAAGCTTAAGGACCTCCAGACCGGAAGGCAGTTGACCATGGAGGAGTTCGAGACGTGCGTCGGGCATTCACCTCTTGTGCAAGAACTGATGCGCCGGCAGAATGTGGAGAATAGATGTAGGGACAATATGGCTTCGGTTGACAATGGCGGGGATGCTAATGGGGGTAAGCTAAAGAAGAGACGGAGTTGGTTTAGGAACATCAAGAGTGTATCCAATTCAGTCACAGGAGGGTATAAAGAGAGACGAAGCAGTGACGAGAGGGACACCTTGTCTGATAGAGGCGGTCGGCGGTCCAGCTCCGCCACCGATGACAGCCAGGATGTTTCTTTTCAGTGGCCGGAGAGGGTCCGGGTACGGCAATATGGGAAGTCCTGCAGGGAGCTGTCTGCAGTGTATAAGAACCAGGAGATTCAGGCCCATAAAGGGTCTATTTGGAGCATCAAGTTTAGCTTGGATGGGAGGTATCTAGCTAGTGCTGGTGAGGACTGTGTAATCCATGTTTGGAAGGTTGTGGAGTCAGAGAGGAAAGGTGAATTGCTGATGGAGAAATTTGATGGAAATTTGAATCTGTTGTTTGTGGCAAATGGGTCACCGGAGCCAACATCAATATCACCTATTGTAGACAACAGCCATGCGCAGAAGAAGAAGAAGAGGGGAAAGACTAGTTTGAGCCGGAAATCCATGAGCCTGGAGCATGTTGTTGTTCCTGAGGCAGTTTTTGCACTTTCAGAAACGCCCTTCTGTTCATTCCAAGGACATCTTGATGATGTTCTTGATCTGTCGTGGTCCAAGTCTCAGGTTAGTGTTTTTTTAATTGTATGCCCACATGTTTTTTGTTTAATTGTTATCCTATTCCAGCAAGCGTCCATGATTCTTATTTTTGTCATGAGCATTGGTGTTTGAATGATTTTCATCTTCCAAATTTGTAATTTAATTCGTGGGAGGAAGGCTACATTCATATGCATTCATATGTGCTTCGTGCGGTTTGCCTTTTATTTATTTATTTTTCTGTGGTACATTAGTTGAAGTGTATGAGTGATATGCATTCATTGTACTTGTGTTCATGAAAAATATTTTATTGGAGTTGGTTTAAAATTGACAGGGTAGTGTTTGTAGTGGGTAAAGTTCTTGGCTGCCTATTTTTATGGCAAATTCTAAACTTATGATAATTTTAAATCAGACTTTATAATTTTATCAGCCTTTCAGGTTTAATTATTCAATTCAGGGTAAAGGTACACCAAAAAATGGATCTAGATATTATCCTAAACATGTACATGTTCTAGTTATTTTAAAATTATGTTTGTAGTTGGCAATATTTAGCTAAAGGTAGCCACGAGGTAGAAGCACTAAGATTATGAAGTTGCAAGTGATCCCTGTGGTTGACATTTCTGCTAAGCCTCAGACTTTAACTTACAAATTAACCTAATTATTATAGTTGTTGAAAGCTTAACTATTCTGTATTTCATTTAGTTGGTTACTGATTTAGTTGCAAGTGATCCCTGTGGTTGGGCCCTATGTTCCTTAATCCTTATGCATGATATAGGGACAAAAGATATGACTGGCTCTGTTTGCCTTCATAGCTTTCCAATCTATTTTGCTCTACTACTCTATGCAGCAGGATTGATGATACTTTGTAATGAAATGTTTTTCTTAGGGCATCCACTCCGGTTTTAAGTCCTCATTCGTAGTTTGGGAATGTACAATGTATTATTCCTTATAATTAGTTTATTTTCTAAAAATCACCTGTATGTCTTTCCTCCTCCATATTTCTATTCTTTTAAATAATATTTAATTTTTTTTAATACTTTTTCCTTTCTTTCATTTACCACAATCACTCAACTTGAGATCAAGAAATATATAAAAATTATGGGGAATAATTTGAAAAATAAATAGTTGATCCCCAAATCCTATCCTCAAATCCCATTTCGCAGAACCAGATAGAGAGCTATTTTCATCAAAATCCTAAAAATTATTCCCAAATTATATGAAAAAAAAAAATTATGCAGAACCAGATGGAGGCGCTCTTAGTTTAGCATCCTATAAGTAATCTATTGTAAAACTCCTCTTATATTAATGATCTTTGGAGATAAAAGGAAAGAAAGCAGATGCCAATATCTCTGCTGTTCTGTTGACATTACAAGGAAGGTGCATGCAGTTTCTGAAAAACAAATGAAATAATAGATTTTTGAAGGAGAATTTATATGTATATATCAACATGTATGTAAAACTCATAGAGCTGCATATGAGAATTTAAGTGACTGAAACTTCTACATCTCTTGCTATTACGGCTTATTGTCAAAAAAAAAATCTAATCTTTTGAATATTTACTTTCAGTTTCTGCTATCATCATCAATGGATAAAACAGTGAGGCTGTGGCACTTGGAAAGGCAGTCTTGTTTGAAAGTATTTTCACACAACGATTATGGTATGGATATTGGTTTGTAGCTTCAGTAAGTCGTGCTTGTTTTGCTTTCTTCTGTATCTGTTATGCACATTTAGGGAGTCATGATGGGATAGTAGTTTAACAAATTAGGCTTTTCTTTTTAACTGTTGTCTAATATCTTACAAACTACAATTAAAGAAGACAGTTGGCTGTTGACCTTACTATGGTAGTGGATTTCTTGGAGTTAAATTATCAATGAATAAACATACTTAAATTGTTCAAGTCGCATTTCTGTCAAACTTATTGAGGGTGGCAAGTTAGAAAGAGGGCTAAGATAATAGTCCTTCAAAAAAGTACCATATAAACCACTTGTATTATATGAAATGGTTATTTGCCTCACCTTTATTGAAATTTTGGTCAGATGAAGTTACACTTTGATGCCTGAGAAAAAATAAGAATGAAGAATTACCCTTCCTATTTTACATGATTCATGAAGGATAATTGTGTTTTTTTTTCCTGTTGCATTCTAGGATAATTTTGTCCACCCAGGTCTTTGTGGGACTGTATTTTTAGCAATGCAAATAATTTGTGCATTTGGCATGGCCTCATTCTATACAAATCCTACTGGTTATTCAACAAATGGGTGAACGGTGTATATTTTGATGGTTTTTAGCCTTATAGGTGGTTACATGGTGACATTTCAATGAAAGAAGTTAATTGTATTTGGCCCTATAGTACAAGTGGTACACGTGCACTTTAGACTTCAATGGAACTGATAGAGAGATGATTTTTGTCATTCAGTATAAATAGCTAATTGCATTGTTACTTTGGATTTTCCTCGGCACAGTTACTTGCATCCAGTTTAATCCTGTTGATGAGAGATACTTCATTAGTGGTTCCCTAGACTCAAAGGTTCGAATTTGGAGCATTCCCGATCGTTTGGTTGTTGGTTGGAATGATCTGCGTGAAATGATTACTGCAGCCTCTTATACACCAGATGGTCAGGTTAGTCTAATTATATTGTAGTTACAATTATTAGTTTTGTAATGTGACTTGCATGTTGATTTATGAAGGGTGCATTAGTGGGTTCAAACAAGGGGAACTGCCATTTGTACAATATATCCGGTAAGACTATTTATGCATATCTGTCTTTGTGTACATGAATTTATTGGTCATTGTATTGTGTTATCACTACTTTTTATTTTTCCGTTTTTTCAGATAACAAGTTTCTTCCAAAGAGTGACATTATTACGTTGAATAGAAAGAAAAAATCAAATCAAAAGAAAATCACTGGTTTTCAGGTAATTAGTTGGTCTTACTCCTTGTACAATTATGCATACATACCATGAGGTGTCAAGGTTAATTTCTTCCGTTTATGTTATTCTTTTATTTATGTAGTATGGCATGGTTTATGCTGAATTTTTGTTATATCTAGATGATTTAGTTTTGAGATGTTTTGGTTGGTGATTATTTGTATTATACAGTTTGCCCCGGGAAGGTCTTCTGAAGTGATTGTTACATCTGCAGATTCCCGAATTCGGGTCATTAAGGGTGTTGATCTCATCCACAAATTTAAAGGTAGCATGCTATCATTATTATTTTTTGCTTTTTAGTGCATCATAGAACAATTTTTGTATTTAAATTTTCTCTAATCCTGGCCATCTTAGGCTAGTTTTTGAATGTAAGATGTAAGATGTAAGATGGGACAAAAGGAAGATGGGAAATCATAAAATTTCTGATGACCTCACAAATAAGATTACTTGGGTTAAGAGCCTAACTAGTAGCAATTTTTGAGAAGGTTGAAATTCTTTTAAAATATTTAGGATTTTGGCCTCCAGGGATTTGCCCTATAATTGCCAAAGAAGGGAGCTTTGTTTCTTTTTAGGCATTCTAAATAATGGGATCAAAATTTCTTCTTCGCATAATTCATTTTTGGACGTGTTTTTTCATTTTTAATATGCCAATATGAAAAAAAAATAAAGAAATTGAAATGCAACAGTAAGTAAATATCTTCATGCACAACTCCAAGAGGGTTTATGAAAATATTTAACGCAAATCACACAGTCTTGTTCTTAGTTGAGTTTTGATTCTTATGTTTAAAGTGGCAATTATTGTTATGAATTTTCTAAAAGTTTTGTGATATTTTTTTTATTAATACATACTAAACAAAATGCTTAAGATGCCTAGTTACACCAATGCAAATCCTCTAGGGTAGCATTCAGTTCACTATAATGAAATTTGTAAGAAAGGAATTTTCATTGGAATGAAAAAGACTTCTAATTTTATTGCTTGAAATGTTAGAAGGAATGGACTTGAATGAAATATTAAAATATCTTTATTTCATTTTCTTGTTCAAATTACTAAAATAAAATGAACCTTTTTAAATATGTGTGTATATTCTTATATATATTATATTTGCAAAAAAATATTTGTAAATAATCATAGATATTAGTTGAATTATTTTAAAACCATAATTAATAGTTTAGATATTATGATTACATATAAATTATTACAAACTCTATTAATAAACAAAACCATTATAAGGTTAAACAAATAAAATAATATTCAATGTTGGTACAACACAAATAAAATACCAGATGATAGAGAGCAATATCTGTCTTAATGCCTTTCATATGTTGAAGTTTTGAAGTGTCGTTGTATCTCTAAATATTGTCCATTTATTGGAAGCATCATTATCATGCACTTTTGTGTATCAAAAAGATAACCTCAAATGGTTCTTGGTCAATTTTCATTTTAATATAGTGAGTTAGAAACTAAATTGGATCCCTCTGTAGTTTAAAGTTTTATAAATATAATATCAATTTAATTTCATGCTTGGAAGATGTCTAATAAAAGCGATCTATATATTAAGAAGGCTTTTAGAGTGGCAAAATTTTTATTATACATGATCTTCATAGATTTAGAAAAAACCTATGAAAAAGTACCTAGAGATGTACTATAGTGGGCTTTGAAAAAAAGATAGTTCTTATCAAATATGTGAGTCTAATAAAGGAAATGTTTGAGGGAGTTAGAATACGTGATAAAATTACTAGATGAGTTTCCAATTAGGGCAGGTGCATCAGGGTTGAGTCCTTTCCTCTTTGCAATAGCAATATACAATATTAGAAAATCACTTATATTAGTTTGATCATTTAAGATTTGGCCAATGGATGCAATTATTAGGAGGACAAAAAAAATTGATATTGAACAAAATAAAAAATTAAAGAAAAGATAAAAAAATGAGTTGAATGGAGTTAGTAACAAAAGATATGAAATTATTATATTTGAAAGAAAAAAAATAATAGTTAATGGAAATATTTGGAAGAAAAGAATATGTATATTGGATTAAATATAAATTTTCTGTTTGTCTTATTCATATAATCAATTTAATATTATATTATTATTTGAATTAAGGCCGGTTGATTTGATTTGGTTTGTTTTAATTATAATATCAAATCATTAAAACAAAATTTATGACATTATAAAATTAAGCATTCAACTTGATCAAATTTTACAAATGCTTTAGTGCAAGTATAGACATTAAATAGTGAAAACAGGTCTACAACATGCTTTGGTTCATTGCTAAATAATAATTTATTTATTTAAAGAAAAAACACTAATAGACAACAAAACAATTTTCGACAATATGCTCAAAGAGGAGCATGCTCTACCAACAAGTATATTTAATTTTGGGCGGGCTTGATTGGACTCTATGGTTTCTTGGGATATTCTAGTGAGGTCTTGCTTTCTTTTACCTATTCCCACTGTTTCTATAAAAGTCTTCTTCCCTCCCATCCATGGTCTTCAAAACTTTTTCATACTGCAGCAGAATTTTCCCTCTCCGAATGTCTTAGACTATTATTATAAAAACCATGTAAGTGTTCTAGAGCCATGTAAAATAATCATGTAGACCCAAATCAATTTTATTCAATCAAATTGCAAGTATCTCTGATTTCTAAGAAGCTAGCGTTGCTCTGCCATGACACAACTCGACAGCAAGGACAATAAACTCGCATATCTAATCCGCACAAGCTGGCCTTCCCTATAATGTATAGACTGGTGACATAAGGGCTATCCTGTGCCAGAGTGCCGCCAATACCATGCTCGTGGCTGGGATTGCATTGATGTCAAATCAGGTTCTGGCTATGTCTTGATTGTGGCGACCATATTTGCAGACGACCATCATTGTTTCTTTTCGTGGAGTTGATTTGGGGGAAGAAGATGATAGGCATCAGTTTGAGGGTAATTCTGTCCAAAAATAAGAATAGATTCCATTGAACAATTCAGTTGAATTCCACCCATATCACGCAGGAATTAAATTTGGGCTTTCAACTGGAAAGGAATCCTCAGGGGCAGTTCTCTATAGATTCCTTTCCATCCACATCAGAATTATCCAAACTGATTTGAATTCGAAATTCATTCCATCGAATTACATCCAACCCAACACTACTTAGGTGCTGGCTAATCGGTCTCGGCACTAGAGGGTTCTGACTGCCTACTGCCTAGCACTGTCAAGCATTTTTTAAAACATTGGTACCCAAAACACCTGATTGGTAGATACTAAGAGGCCGCCACCTAATAAGAGGTTACTGAGTGCAAACAAAAACCTCTTCATTGCACGTAACACATGGCAATGTTTATTTATTTATATATTTATTAACTTTGATGGATATATTAATGTCTAAGTATTTGCGTCATTTTATATTGTTTCATTTAAAATATTTTTGAGATTTTATTGTAAAAATATTTTTGTATCTTATCTGCTTTTAAAAATCTAAGTGAGTGGAGTTGTAGGATTCAAATACCCGACTCAATATGATTTTATTATTGTTCCACGTAGCCGGCTCCAAGCACTTGGGATAGAGACTTGTTATTATTGTTGTTGATCTACTTTTAAATATCATATGATAAGAGTTCAAAGGAGATAAGCGTGTGAGTTTGTAAAGGGATTGTTGAATAAGGTTGGTGATATGGCGAATGATAGTTGGCAAGGAATTTCTACTAGCTTGAATGATTTAATTGTGCTTTTCAGTCTTTAGTTGTTGGCAGTGCTCGGTGTTTAGCAAGCACTGTTAATGTTATGTTATTGGTAGTGGATCTAATAAAGATATCCATTTAACCAACATAATTAGGTTAAGGGCCTAGCCTAAGCTGGAACCATCATAAAGATAGTCTGAGTAAAAATTACTCGTAGAGACTTAGAACAAGAAGTTTATAATGTAATTATTGGCTAGAATAATAAAAGTGATTGAATGTGAAACATAGAAAAGTTACCCATTATCTAATGAATTATCCCTTGTTTATATGAAGGAGAAACTGGAGATTATGTGGAGTAATGTTTTATTGTTTTATTTCTTTTGGGCGAAATATAGTCTGAGTTCAAATAGCTTCTCGGTTGTGAAATCTGACCACACACTCGGAACAGTTAGTGATTCCTTTTTCCATCAATTGTTCGTAACATTTGTCTTTCTGGCAGTTCTGCAGTTAGTGGTTTTGTAGCTTCATATCATAGCACTCCTCAACTTCTTGACTTTTAGTCACCCACAGAGAAGGGCACCTAGTGAAGTTGAGCCACTAGTACTTTGTAGCATTAATCTCCCCACTCCTGTCCTACTTTCCTCATTTTTTACTCCCTTCGTTGCAGAATTAGGTTCCAGCTACAAAGGAGTGTGAAACATTTAATAGATCTAATCCATGTTGGTGGCACTCGTTGGTTTGTTAAAAGAGGCGTTATAGTTTAGCAGATTTAAATATATGGGCGAAGTCATTGCAATTTTCAGAGATTCTAATTTCGTCTCATTTATTTCACAGGGTTCCGTAACACAAACAGTCAAATGTCTGCCTCACTAACGGCAAATGGAAAACATGTTATCTGTGCAAGCGAGGATTCCTACGTTTATGTGTGGAAATATGATGGTGATTCTCGACCAATCAGAAGCAAAGGTGTACCGGTCACTCGCTCATACGAACAATTTTACTGTCAAGATGTATCAGCTGCCATCCCCTGGCCTGGCACTGGTGACATGTGGGCAGTACAAGACCCGAGTTCAAAAGAATCAGCTGGCCCTGGCAACCATCCTGATGAGGCCCAGGCTGTCATTCATCCCCCAACACCTGTTGAGTTTAGTGGTGATGGAACTTCACAACCAGGGTCCCAACGCTTGAGCAGTCCACTCAACAGTACTGTTTCTAGTGCAAGCAACAACTACTTCTTTGATCGAATATCGGCAACATGGCCAGAGGAACAACTTCCTTTGGCAACCAAAATTCGGAGCCCTCAATCCAGTTTTGACCTGGCTGATATGATAAGTCAGAATAGATCTGCATGGCCTTTGGTGATTGTAACCGCTGGCCTGCGAGGGGAAATAAGAACTTTCCAAAATTTTGGGTTTCCAGTTCGAGTGTAAAAGTATTAGATGGAGTGTGATGAGGAGGTTTTTTACTATTGGGACAATGAGTTTCAGAAGCAATGGAAAATGGGTTGACATCAATCCCTCAGTGGGAACAAAATTGTATAGAGATGAAAAGTGAGTCTAGTAACACCAGAATTCCATGCATGCCTTCGCGTGATTGTGCCCGTTGAAGTGGGGAAGACCTCATCGGGATGGGAGGCTTTGTGGAAGAGAAAAAAGTCGTAAAAAAAAAGGATACCTTAAATTTAGAGGCTGATGGAGTACTGAAAACCGGGAATGTTAGAGTAGAGCATGATAAAATTTAATTGAGTTTATAGTGGAATTCTTTTACAATCCATTCAATTAGTTTAGCTGTGTAAGAACACTGATTCTTAGAGGAAAGTTATACAATTTGAGGTGGCAGCAACTTTTTTTCTTTCTTTCTTTTTTTGCAATTTGGTAACTACCACAGCTGCCATTTCTCATTATAGGGGGTTTACTAATCCAGATTGGGTGCGTTATTTTCTACTTTGTTTTGGTCACCGAATTTGTACTCTGTTGTAAGTTTCCAAATAGGTCTGGTATGATATGGTATGGTACTGGTATTAACTGTAAGGATTCCAATTTTCAATTTTGATTTCTATTGACCGGCCTGTTTTTCATGATAACTTGCTTTTGTAAAGCAGTAAGTAGCTTTCACAGAATCTAGGATGTGCCTGATGAGGAAGGGCTAATTTACATGGTGTAATCCAAAAAATCTACTCGGTCACATCATGTTTTTTTAAAATTACAGGGCACATTCAATGAAGGATGGAAAGTGATATGCCTATAATTGAATTTTGAAGACGACAAAGACAAATCTGCAGCACGACCAAGGACGGCATTGGCCGTCCCAACCATTCATCCCAAACGCTTCCTGAAGTATATTATTCCTGCTTCGCCATTCGTACGCCAACTTGCTTCTGATGGTGACTCAGCAATCTTCCACGCACTCAACAAACAAGGACTCCCATGAGAACCACAATTCGGAGGGGAGGTACAAATAGAGCAGTAGGATCCATCCTGACCATCCATACGCCCAAATCGTTGGCGTCGTAGGACCAGCCAGCTACTACGGCCATGTGAAATGAAATAAATGGAGTCCCAAAAATGCAATAAAAGCAAGCAAGCGAGGAAAAAGAAACAACTGCAATTCTTTTGTTTTCCACAAACATCCAAATATCAAATTTCTCATGTTTGAAAAAAAAAAAAAAAAAAAAAGTAATTCCTTTACTACGGAATCTCTTCGTCTTGTCATCAGCGATGCCCTGTAAATGCACCTTTCCATCCCATCCTTGCAGATGCAACCTTGTAGTGATATTTTGATGTCTCTTGACCAGCCCAAGAAAAAATTGCTAGATTCGTCCCTGTATACAGTAATGTTGTAATATGCGGTGTTTGAGGAATTGTTTGATGAGCGTGTTTGGTGTCGTGTGGTTTGGTATTTGACTATATGTTTTTAGATTTTAAAATTTTAAATGATATCGATCAGATTTTTGGAAACAATAAATTGGTGTTTTTTTTATTTTTGTTCTCTATTTTTCTTGGTAGACGCGATGGCAATTTTTGCTCCACTTCACCGGTTGTCTGTTTTCCCAGTCCACCCCCTCTCTCCGGGCGCCACTCTTGATCTCTCCCCGTCACTGCGTGTTCCCCTCCAAAAACAAAATTCAATTTCTTTAATTTAACAAAAATAACTCTGAACAAATATATTTTTAATTTACCATAAAACAGTTTTCAAATACATTTCTTAAAATAACTTTTAAAAACCGACAACTAAAAACAATACCATGATAATTTATATTGATATTATTTTTGAAAACAGAAAACAGAAAATTATTCTGTTTTAAAATTTTTTAAAATATATTTTTTAAAATAAAATAACTTTTTATTATTTTTAATTTTTATATCTAAAAACAGTTATTATATTTTAAAAACAAAAATAGAAAACAAGAAAATCAAATATGTCTTAAATTTTGTATGCTTTTTAATAATAGAAAAAAGAAAATATACGTTTACACTCACTATCCGTTAGTAATGAGTATTTAATAAATATAGATAAAGGTGTTCATGAAAAATATGTCAGAACTAAGTTAAAGTAATAAATTTAATCAAAAAGCAATAAAACTTTATTGATGCTTTACTTCAAATTCAGGTACAAAAATATAACAAAATAAATAAAATTATGATAATTTCTGCTCCAATGACTAGTATTGTTCATAAAACATAAGAATAAAGTCTTTAAGATGCTTTAAAAAATTCAAGCATGTTGTAGAGAACAAACATGGGCTAACAATAAAGGCTTTTGATTAAATCATAGGAGAGAGTTTACTTTAGACGAATTTAAAGCTTATCTAGAAAAATATAAAATTCTACATCGAAAATTTAGTGTGAACACGCCATACCATAATAGTAATGTTGTGTAAAGAAAAAATAGAATTGTAGTTGAGATTACTAAAACCATGATAATAAACCAATAATTTCTATTTTTGTAATTGGGTGTAATTGTTATCAAACAACGTATTTGAGTTACATGAGGAAAGTTGTAAGTCCCAATCACACAATGCAGCTGAGTGACAAGTCACCATATTATTCATTGGGTGACAAGTGGCAAGTAGTAGTGTAAGAGAAGAACACACTTCTAAAAGCACCGGTGTGAATTAGAATATATGTTGGTTTGTACGATTATGTATGATTACACGATAAGGATTGATTTACTTTTGTTGATTATAGAAAACCTTGCACTGTGAATCAACGAGTATAGGTCAGAGATAGAGGGTAGATTACAAAACATTAGGAGAAAAGATAATAAGATTGCGATTGATGGATTAGGATTTCAAATCGGATTAAATTACAATTAGAACGCTTGTATTAATAATCACATCATTATCTAAATATTATCAACATTATTCGAAGACTATCTCATAAACTCACCTAAATTAAAATGTGAGTTTGAATCCTTGCCCTAGCTTTCAGAATAAAATAAAGTAGGAAAGGTGTAAAGAAGTAGGAATAGATTCGAGATGAGAGACAGATCCACAATGTGATGCCATAAGAGATTATCTTATCAAGTCTCTAAATATAACCAATAACTAAGTGGGAATTGCACAAAAAGAAAAACATTTGGGAGTAACTTGAGGACAAAATAAGACTTGGATCGAGGTGGTCTTGCATATTGTCATAATTATATTGATTGTATCTTACTAAGCGAAAATAATAACTAATAAGGTTATTGAGGTAATTTTAATTGGATAATGAACCTTAACTTGTAGGGTGAAAGGTCTAAATTCATAGGTGGTGGACCTTCGATTACAACAAACAAATCTTGTAAGGATTCGTATTTGAGTGACATTATAAGTTGATTTATTATTGAGGATGATAATATCTAAAAGGCAACGTGAGTGTCGGCGTGAGCCTTTTGAGTGTAAGTGAGCTTACTTTGGAGTTTGAGGTCCCATGAAGACATTTTAGTATTTCGAGTTGTTATTTTACTATTATAATAATTAATATTATTATTATTATAATTAGTAACGTTGTCATTATTATTATTATAAGGTAAAATAAATAAATTAAATTAAAGGGAATATAAACCGGAAAAGAAAGGGGAGCATAGAAAAAAAATAAAAGAGAAGAAAACCTATAGTTCGTGCCGGCGCAGATGTCACGCCCCCGAATTCCAGGGAACCCGGAACCGGGTACATGACTTCCCCTTGCCCACACCCGAAAGGTCAAGGGGTTGGTGACTAGCACCAATAGAGAGTACACCGCGGGTGCTGTCTCAAATATGCAACCCTGTACAGTCATACATCAAGGGTAATCTTGTACTTTCCCATACATCATCATGCATACAATAAGTCAAACAGTCATACAGACATCACATCACAAACAGTATGCAAATACAACTGTCCACGGACCCATGTCCGGGATACCACACAAAATAATACAGAATGTAATACTGTATCATACATCAGAGTAGTGGGCGTCCTCCTGGAAGAAAGTCCTCCACTAGTCTCGGGTCACACCTGAAAAAGGTAAACAACAAGTAGGGGTGAGCAACAAGCTCAGTAGGTGACCCCAACACTCCACATCATGCAAACATACACGTCTATACTACATGCTCTGTGTACTCGTGCACTGTGTAGTATGCACAAACATCAGACTCGGCCTGCAAACAAATATCAGGACCCGGCCCTGCCACACAGGACAGCTTGTCCACGATCCTCCATGGGATCCCAGCTCAGGGCACTTAGCCCAAGCTCCACGAGCTCAACAGCTCCACTCAGGCCTTAGCCTGTCCACAGCGCAAGATGCCCGGCCACAGTCGCCACACAGGCCTGCCATCGGTGCATATGCCTGCCACGTCAACCACATAGCACCATCGGTGCATCACGGTGAGAACCCAAACAAGTCACGGAGTCCATGCCCCAATACCTCACATCAACATACTAACATTAGTATGGCATGTCATTCTCAACATTTCCTTTAGAATTGTAGCCAGTCTTCACAAGTAAATCCTCAACCCTTGATTTATGAAGGAAGTACCCAAAGCAGCTATTTTCTTGAAATTAAAAGTCCCGGCATTGGGTTCCCTTATCATAAATAAGATAATCTGATTTTTGGGGATTTTTCTGAGATGTCTAACCCCACTTTCCAAAAATTCACCACTACGAACTTTTGGGTTTTTCCGAGATTTTACACTAAATCCCAATTTTCACATTTTGAAAGAGTGGGAATTAATTTGTCTAGTATTTTTCTTTGAATCTCAATGGGGGGTATTTCGTTATTTACATTGTAACTTAAGTATAATACTTGAGGCATAATGGTTACAATGTAAATGGACCGATCCCGATCACCTGAACCGCACTGGTCTAACCGCTCGAATCGCTCGCTCGAGACACCTTGCTCGACGCGCTGCTCGATGCTGCTCGACACTCTAGGCTCGAGCATCATGCTCGAAGCTCCTTGCTCGAGGCTCCTGCTCGACACTCTGCTCGAGGCTACATTCTGCTCGACGCTTCCTGCTCGACGCCTCCGCTCGAGACTGCTTGAGACTCTGCTCGAAGCTGCTCGAAGCTAGCCTCGAGCAGTTCCCCAGTCGCAAATTTCCGACTTCGTTCTTCCCCAATTCGTCCCAAAACCCAATTATACTCGTTAAATCTCCATTTTTATGCAATAATTCATCCTTATGAAGGGTTTCTAACATCATCTAGCCATATTAGGCTACCAAACAACCTAAATCATCTAGGTTTCATGCTCAATTTCCATTTTCCCCAATTTCTAGGGTTCATCACGAATTTGCATGATTTCATCAAATTCTTACATGTTAATCCAATAAAACAGCAAGAAAAGGGTGAAGAATCAATGGAACACCTACCTGGAATGATTCTTGATGCTTGAACGAGCTCAAAACGCCCCAAATCGAAGGCTCCAAGCTTCTTTCTCTCTTTCTCTCTCTAAACTCTCCAACGTAGACGCAGAAATGTGAAGCGTAACGTGGAAGCTCTCCTTCCCCCTATTTATATTTCTGTATTTTCTTTCATTAATAAATCCCAAAAATATTAATTGACCACCCGAGGTCACGAACTCCAAATTGAGCCCAAGTACAGTCAAAACGCTTGAAATGACGAGCACAACACTATTCAGATATTATTACACTCGAATGGCTGCTCAAACGCAAAGTCAACCACATAACCCCGAAAAGTCAACAATCGGGTCAAACGGGGCCCCGACTCGGAATCGGGCCCAAGTACAGTCAAAATGCTCACATCGACGGCTATACTACCGTCCAGATAGTTACATTCCCATAGAATGACTATCTCTCAAGACTGCCCAAATACGAGTCTTTACATCCTCCACACCTTAGGACTTTTCGTCCTCGAAAATAAAACATTTGCCCAAAGGACATTGTCACGCCCTCGAATTCCAGGGAACCCGGAACCGGGTACATGACTTCCCCTTGCCCGCACCCGAAAGGTCAAGGGGTTCGTGACTAGCACCAATAGAGACTACACCGCGGGTGCTGTCTCAAATATGCAACCCTGTACAGTCATACATCAAGGGTAATCCTGTACTTTCCCATATATCATCATGCATACAAAGAGTCAAACAGTCATACAGACATCACGTCATACAGTATGCAAATACAACTTTCCACGGACCCATGTCCGGGATATCACATAAAACAATACAGAATATAACTGTATCATACATCAGAGTAATGGGCGTCCTCCTGGAAGAAAGTCCTCCACTAGTCTCGGGTCACACCTGAAAAGGGTAAGCAACAAGTAGGGGTGAGCGACAAGCTCAGTAGGTGACCCTAACACTCCACATCATGCAACACATATAAGTCTATACTATATGCTCGGTGTACTCGTGCACCGTGTAGTGTGCACAATCATCGAGACTCGACCTGCAACAAACATCAGGACAACTTGTCCACGATCCTCCATGGGATCCCGGCTCGGGGCACTCGGCCCTAGCTCCACGAGCTCAACGGCTCAACTCGGGCCTTAGCCTGGTCTACGGCGCAATATGCCCGGCCACGGTCGCCACACGGGCCTGCCATCGGCGTATACGCCACGTCAACCACATAGCACCATCGGTGCATCACGGTGAAAACCCAAACAAGTCACGGAGTCCATGCCCCAATACCTCACATCAACATACTAACATTAGTATGGCATGTCATTCTCAACATTTCCTTTAGAATTGTAGCCAGTCTTCACAAGTAAATCCTCAACCCTTGATTTATGAAGGAAGTACTCATAGCAGCTATTTTCTTGAAATTAAAAGTCCCAGGCATTGGATTCCCTTATCATAAATAAGATAATCTGATTTTTGGGGATTTTTCCGAGATGTCTAACCCCACTTTCCAAAAATTCACCACTACGAACTTTTGGGTTTTTCCGAGATTTTACACTAAAACCCAATTTTCACATTTTGAAATAGTGGGAATTAATTTTTCTAGTATTTTTCTTTGAATCCAAATGGGGGGTATTTCGTTATTTACATTGTAACTTACGTATTATATATTTAAATGTGGAGAGGCATAATGGTTTACAATGTAAATGTCCAGTGCAGTGCAGTTGCACGGCAACGGAACACTGTTTCACTCCTACGGATTTGATGCCTGGATTACTCCTGGACTACGATCCGGACTAACTCCTCCAGGACTAACTACTCCGGACTACTGATCCGGACTAACTCCTCCGGACTACGATCCAGGAAAAACACTGTTCACTTAGTCCCAGGAAACACTGTTCACTTAGTCCCGAAACACTTGTTCGCTTAGTCCCTAAACACTATTCACTTAGTCCCGGAAAAACACTGTTCACTTAGTCCCGGAAAAACACTGTTCACTTAGTCCCGGAAAAACACTGTTCACTTAGTCCCGGAAAAACACTGTTCACTTAGTCCCGGAAACACTATTCACTTAGTCCCGGAAAAACACTGTTCATCGTCGTTTTTGCCAATTTTCTCAGCTAAACGGCAACCCAAAGAACCCCAAACACTCATAAACACATTTATTTTGATATACACCCCATTACACGTCTTAAATAACTCTAAATTTCATGTAATCAACGAAATACCTCTTTTATGCATTTAAATCACAAGATTCAACCAAAAATTGGGTTTCCCCCAAATCTTAAGGTTCACCCCCAAATTCCATGATTTCACCCAAATTAAGCATGCTAAGCCTACTATGAATCATATAAAGAGTTAGAATCACCTACCTGGAAGATTCTTTGCGATCCACGAGCTCCAATTGCCCCAAAATCGCCAAGAAAGCTCTCACGCTCTTCTCTCTCTCTCTCTCTCTCTCTCTCTCTCTCTCTCTCTCTCTCTTCAAACATGCACGTACCAATAATTGGCAATTAAAGATATAAGGCGGTTCTTAATTATATATATACCGTTGCCAATAATTGGCCTCCCAAAGAATAATTGACCCGAACGCAATAATATTGACCTCCCGAGGTCACGAACTCCAAATTGAGTCAAATTATGATCAAAACGCTCGAAATAACGAGCACAACACTGTTCAGATATTATCACACTCAAATGATCGCTCAAACGCAAAGTCAACCAATAAACCCCAAAAAGTCAACAATCGGGTCAAACGGGGCCCCGACTCGGAATCGGGCCCAAGTACAATCAAAATGCTCACATCGACGGCTACACTACCGTCCAGGATAGTTACATTCCTATAGAATGACTATCTCTCAAAACTACCCAAATACGAGTCTTTACATCCTCCCCACCTTAGGACTTTTCGTCCTCGAAAATCAAACACAAGCCCAAAAGACATAGCAAAATCCAAGCTCAAGCACCGCACAACAACAAGACACAAAAATATGATCATCAACATGATCACCAACCACACAGTGCAATGCAACTCACAACAAGCCAAAAAGGCTCACACGATGCCAGGATGCCAACCAACAAACAACAAGCTAAACCACATCTCAAACAACATATGCAAAACAAATGCATAAAACATAACTCATACCTCAGGGAAGGTCCTCACATCCGCCCCACCTCAGGACTGATCGTCCTCGAACAGCTCAGGATGAAGAACCCGCATCTAGCTCTCTTTTTCCCAAGTCTGCTCCTCCATGCCTCGGTGTCGCCATAACACCCAAACTAGTGGGATTGTCTTGCCTCGCAAGACCTGGTCCCGCCTGTCCAAAATCTGTGCCGGCATCTCGACAACGGCACCATCATCGCCCAAGTCTATCTCGCGATAGTCCAACACATGAGAAGGATCTGGGTGATACCGTCGCAACTGAGACACATGGAACACATCATGTACTCGAGCCAACTCCGGTGGCAAAGCTAACCGACAAGCCACTGCGCCCACGGTGGCAACAATCTCAAATGGCCCCACAAAACGAGGGGAAAGTTTGGATCCACGTTCAAACCTCTGATGCCCTCGACGCGGTAAAACCCGCAAAAATACACGGTCACCCACCTCAAACTGCAAAGGTCGACGCCTCTGGTTTGCGTAGGACTTCTGCCTACTCTGCGCTGTTAACATGCGCTGCCGAATCAACTGCACTATCTCTGTGGTCTCTCGAACCATATCGGGACCGAGAACTGCGGTCTCTCCCGTCTGTGCCCAGGACAAGGGTGATCGACAAGGCCGCCCATACGGCGCCTCATATGGAGCCATCCCAATCGTGGCCTGATAACTGTTGTTGTAAGAGAACTCCACCAAAGGAAGGTGAGTCTCCCAACAACCTCCAAAATCTAGGACACAGCACACGCAACATATCCTCGAGTGTCCGAATCGTCCGCTCCGATCGACCATCCGTCGTGGGTGAAAGGCCATCGAGGTTCACCCTAGTACCCAAGGCTCGCCGCAACCGTCTCCAAAACCGAGATGTGAACCTTGCATCCCGATCGGATACAATAGATAATGGGACTCCATGCAACCGCACAATAACATCAATATACCTCTGTCCCAAAGTCCTCACCTGGGTCTGTCTCTCGAATCGGAATAAAATGTGCCGATTTGGTCAACCGGTCGACAACTACCCATATCGTGTCGTGTCCCCTGGAACGAGGAAGTCCAGTGACAAAATCCATGGTCACGTGGTCCCATTTCCACTCTCGCACCGGCAATGATCGCAACTCACCACTGATCTCGGGTGCTCGCCTTGACTCCTGACAGGTCAAACACCTCCTCACAAAATCAGCAACGGCCTTCTTCAGGCCTGGCCACCAATACCGCCTCCTCACGGCATGGTATATCTTGGTCCCACCAGGATGTACGACTAACCTCGACCGGTGAAATTCCCGAAGAACCTCCTCCTGAAGAGAAGTGGGAACTATCGGGCGACCCCTATACCTCAATATATGCTCGGCATCCTCGGTCCAATCGGAAGATGCCGCCCCGTCCGAATCTTGTCTCCGATGACCTCACAATCAATGTCCCCCACTGATCCTCTATGATCCTGCGCTGCAACTCGAGGGCATGACGACAACACCGAGGGTCCCTCGCCCCTCACTGGTCACCATTTGCAACCTCATCGCCGCTAACCGACCCATCATCTCCCATTCTTTAATGGCACAATGGGCCACCACGGCCCTGCTCTTCCTACTCGAGCATCGCCACCACATTACCCTTCCCAGGGGTATACATCATATCAAACCAAACGTTGCGGGTACTCTGTAAAGACTCGTATTTGGGTAGTTTTGAGAGAGTCTTTCGTGGGAATGTAACTATCCCGGACGGTAGTGTAGCCGTCGATGCGAGCATTTTGACCGTACTTGGGCCCGATTTGAGTCGGGGCCCCGTTTGACCCGATTGTTGACTTTTTGGGGTTTATTGGTTGACTTTGCGTTTGAGCGATCATTTGAGTGTGATAATATCTGAACAATGTTGTGCTCGTTATTTCGAGCGTTTTTGACAAAATTTGACTCAATTTGGAGTTCGTGACCTCGGGAGGTCAATTATTGCGTTCGGGTCAATTATTGCTGGGAGGCCAATTATTGGCAACGATACATATATAATTAAGAACTGCCTTATCTCTTTAATTTCCAATTATTGGTGCGTGCGTGTTTGAGCAAGAGAGAGAGAGAGAGAGAGGGTGAAGAGCGTGAAGAGCTTTCTTGGTGATTTTGGGGCGATTGGAGCTCGTGGATCGCAAAGAATCTTCCAGGTAGGTGATTCTAACTCCTTATATGATTCATAGTAGGCTTAGCATGCTTAATTTGGGTGAAATCATGGAATTTGGGGGTGAACCTTAAGATTTGGGGGAAACCCAATTTTTGGTTGAATCTTGTGATTTAAATGCATAAAAGAGGTATTTCGTTGATTACATGAAATTTAGAGTTATTTAAGACGTGTAATGGGGTGTATATCAAAATAAATGTGTTTATGAGTGTTTGGGGTTCTTGGGTTGCCGTTCTAGCTGAGAAAATTGGCAAAAACGACGAGTGAATAGTGTTTTTCCGGGACTAAGTGAACAGTGTTTCCGGGACTAAGTGAATAGTGTTTCCGGGACTAAGTGAATAGAGTTTTTCCGGACTAAGTGAACAGTGTTTCCGGGGACTAAGTGAATAGTGTTTCCTGGGACTAAGTGAACAGTTTTTCCGGGACTAAGTGAATGATGTGTTTCCGGGACTAAGTGAACAGGTGTTTTTCCGGATCGGTAGTCCAGGAGTAGTTAGTCCAGGAGGAATTAGTCCGGATCGGTAGTCCAGGAGGAATTAGTCCGGATCGCAGTCCGGAGTAGTTAGTCCGGAGGAATTGGTCCGATCGGTGGTCCGAGTAATCGGTCCCAGGAGTGGAACGATGAGTTCCGTAGCATCGGTCCTGACAGGAGGGAACAATAGTTCCGTAGTAGTCGATCCGCAAGAGTGGAACAGTAGTTCCGTAGCATTAGTCCAGGCATCAAATCCGTAGGAGTGAAACAAGATGTTCAAGGCGGTCGCACCGACTCTGACATTTACATTGTAAACCATTATGCCTCTACATTTAAGTAGTATACTTAAGTTACAATGTAAATAACGAAATACCCCCCATTTGGATTCAAAGAAAAATACTAGAAAAATTAATTCCCATTATTTCAAAATGTGAAATTTGGGATTTAGTGTAAAATCTCGGAAAAACCCAAAAGTTCGTAGTGGTGAATTTTTGGAAAGTGGGGTTAGACATCTCGAAAAAATCCCCAAAAATCAGATTATCTTATTTATGCTATGGGAACCCAATGCCGGGACTTTTGATTTCAAGAAAATAGGCTGCTATGGGTACTTCCTTCATAAATCAAGGATTGAGGATTTACTTGTGGAGACCGGCTACAGCTCCAAAGGAAATGTCGAGAATGACATGCCATACTCATGTTAGTATGTTGATGTGGGGTATTGGGGCATGGACTCCGTGACTTGTTTGGGTTCTCACCGTGATGCACCAATGGTGCTATGTGGTTGACGTGGCGGCATATGCACCGATGGCAGGCCGTGTGGCGACCGTGGCCGGGCATATTGCGCGTGGACAGGCTAAGGCCCGAGTTGAGCCGTTGAGCTCGTGGAGCTAGGGCTGAGTGCCCTGAGCTGGGATCCCATGGAGGATCGTGGACAAGTTGTCCTGATGTTTGTTGCAGTCGAGTCCTGATGATTGTGCACACTACACGGTGCACGAGTACACCGAGCATATAGTATAGACTTATATGTGTTGCATGATGTGGAGTGTTAGGGTCACCCTGCCGAGCTTGTCGCTCACCCCCTACTTGTTGCTTACCCTTTTCAGGTGTGACCCGAGACTAGTGGAGGACTTTCTTCCAGGAGGACGCCCACTACTCGATGTATGATACGGTTATATTCCGTATTGTTTTATGTGATATCCCGGACATGGGTCCGTGGACGATTGTATTTGCATACCGTATGATGTGATGTCTGTATGACTGTTTGACTCTTTGTATGCATGATGATATATGGGAAAGTACGGGATTACCCTTGATGTATGATCGTACAGGATTGCATATTTGAGACAAAGACCATGGTATAGTCTCTATTGGTGCTAGTCACCAACCCCTTGACCTTTCGGGTGCGGGCAAGGGGAAGTCATGTACCCGGTTCCGGGTTCCCTGGAATTCGGGGGCGTGACATACTCCACCCACCGTCTCTGCCTAAGGTTCAGGTCTCGTTGAGAGAAGATATCCCGCAAGCTCTTGTGGTCCGTATACACCACAAATTTCTCCCCAAGGAGATAATGCCGCCGCCTCTTTAAAGCAAAGATCACTGCAGCCAACTCCAAATCATGCGTGGGATAGTTCCGCTCATGTGGTCTCAACCGCCTAGATCCATAAGCAATCACCTGCCGAGTCTGCATCAACACACAACCAAGACCCACCCTGGAAGCATCACAATACACCTCAAAAGGCACACCCTCCTGTGGGAGAATCAAGATAGGTCTGAGGTCAATCGTGCCTTCAGCTCCATGAAAGCACTCTCACACGCATCGGACCAAATGAAAGGAACTCCCTTCCTAGTCAAGTGTGTCATAGGAGCTGCCAACCGGGAAAAATCCTCCACGAACCTCCGATAATAGCCTCCAAACCAAGGAAGCTACGAATCTCAAACACATTCGTGGGCCTCTTCCACGACATGATCGCCTCAATCTTCTCAGGGTCCACCGTGATACCCTCTCGAAGACACCACATGCCCCAAGAAGTGCACCTGTTGCAACCAAGAAGTCACATTTCGTGAACTTCGCGTACAACCGATGCTCCCGTAAGGTCTGCAACACAACCTGCAAATGCTCCTCATGCTCCCTCTTGGTCGCTGAATAGACCAAGATATCGTCGATGAACACCACAACGAACATATCTAAATATGGAGCAAACACTTGGTTCATCAATCCCATAAACACTGCTGGAGCATTCGTGAGCCCAAACGGCATCACAAGCCACTCATAATGCCCATAGCGACAACTGAATGCGGTCTTTGGGATATCTGCCTCCCTAACCCTCAACTGATGGTATCCAGACCTCAAGTCTATCTTGGAAAACCATCTTGCACCTCGAACCGATCAAACAGGTCATCGATCCTCGGCAATGGATACCGGTTCTTCACGATCCACCTGGTTCGGCTTCCGGTAGTCTATACACAACCGAAGTGAACCATCCGCCTTCTTGGCGAACAACACTGGAGCGCCCCACGGTGAGCTACTCCGCCTGATAAAGCCTCGTGCCAATAGATCATCTATCTGTCTCTTGAGCTCTCTAAGCTCTGTCGGTGCCATCCTGTAGGCCGCTAACCTGATCGGTGTTGTCCCTGGCAACAACTCGATCGAAAACTCTACCTCCCACATGGGTGGCAAACTGACCAAGTCCTCGGGAAACACATCCGGGAACTGATCTACAATGGGTGGCAAAACAGCCTTCCCCTCTCTCCTCCTGTCAACCAACGTCAAGCTGGCTAACTGGTGGGTCACATCACCCCACCCATGCCTCAAAGGTCCCAACCTGCATGCCTCCTCGGTCCACTCACCCACAAAGACACCCCGCGTGCCCTCTGGTGTGAGGAACGTCACACGCCGTCGAAAACAATCAATCTTGGCCTCCATGGAGACCAACCAGTCCATACCCAGGATAACATCAAAATCATCTAACTCCATGATATACAAATCACACAACAGGTTAACACCCCCAAGTGTTACCTGACAAGCACGATATACTCTCAAGTATCATAATTCCACCCAAAGTTGAAGCAACCATCGAGACCGACTCACTGTCTCCTGGTCTAACTCCAAGCCAACCACCGTAGCATACGAAATAAAAGAATGGGTAGCACCGGTCAATCAAAACCGAACAAATAGTATGAGAAATGATAATGGTACCTCTCACCACCGAAGGTCCTGCTCTGCCTCGTCCACCTGGTGGAACCTCGCCTCTCTACTGGTAAGGGCAAAAGTCCTCCCTCGTGGTCCACTGCCACTAGCCTGGCCCATTGGGGCCTTGCCCCGCCGATCAACATGACCCTGTGCCTCCCGCCGAGGCTGGCCGTATCGCAGTCGCGTCTGCGTGCTCTGTGCCGGCAGCCCGACCTCCGAGACGGAGCCCCACTCCTCTGTCCGTGATCTCCTGGACGAGGGCCTACACCGTTGGTTGAGCTAAGGGTAACACATTCCCTAGCTCCATGCCCTACTTTCCCGCATCGGAAACAGGTCATCTTTTTCCTTGGGCATCTCTCTGAGACATGCCCGGTCAAACCACAACTCCAACAGGTCCCTGGCCTCCTGCTGGCCGAACTCTCCCGGGGGCCCACCGCCTGGCCGGAAACCCTCTGCACCTCCTCCTCTCAGCCGAGGAGCACCGCTCTCCCCACTCGCCTCTTCTTGCTCGGACCTGCCGAACCGCCCGGCCTCCGGGCTCTCGCCGATCCCGACCTCGCTCAATAATGATCGCCTTGTCGACCGCCTCCCAGTAGCCTGGTCAATCGCATCGGTTCCAGTTGTCTTTTCAAAGATGGCCTCAAGCCCTGAATGAAGTCCTGCGTCTTCTGGCCTTCCTTTTCCCAAGACTCCAGGAGCAAACCGCCCCAAATCGTGAAGGCCTGCACATACTCCCCCCACACTCATGCTACCCTGCACAAGCTCATAATACTCTCTACGTCGAGCATACCGCAACGAGCCGGGAAAATACTCCCCAAAGAAGCGCTCAACAAACTCTCTCCAGCTCCATCGATCGCCATGGACAGCTCTAGTGGATTCCCACCACCTGCGTGGGATACCCAACAAATAGTGCGTCGCCACGCGCACCCGCTCCTCATCCTGGGCACCCCAATCATCTCAAAGATGTCCTCTGTCCATCTAATCCGGTCCTCGGCTACCTCTGGCCGCGAACCATCCTCAAAAGTCCTGGGTGCGTGTTTCAAAAACTGCGCGGCCCAGTCCACTCCCTCGTCGTGTCGGCTCTACCACGACCTCCCCTGGTGCACATCCTGCACCACCCTCACCTCCTGCGCTGAGGCTATGGTGGCTGCCGAGGGCTGCTGTTGCCTCTTCAGCTCATCCACCTCTCTAGCCATATCCCTCATCGAGCCCTCGCATACCCTGCATGGCCTCCTGCAATCGAATCAACACTGCGTCAAATCGGGTCCCACAACGGGAGCCGATGACCTCGCTGCGGGCTCTGCTGCCCCCGGGTGCCCCGACTCTATCGTGGGTTCCTCTGCCGACCCTGGCCTCGGACAACCCTCCTCGGTGGTGCCATCACACCTGGCTACAACAACAAACAACAAACAATCAATACTAGCACCGCTAAGACAAACAAACGACCATCAAAGGCACAACCGACTTGTAGGTTCTCACCACACGACCCGTAGGTCCATACCATGCATATAGCATCGTGTCACCCCTCAGGGTACACCACAATCAAGTCCTGGCTCTCACGGCCATGTGCCATCCTGGCACCACATACAAGCACATCACACACAAAGACAAGCTAGTGCCCTATATGCACACAATCATACCACTAGCAATGCACCCCATCCCCATGTATGCTCCTAGGATGATCTAACCGACACCAAAATAACCTAGAATACATGTAAAGACTGCGTTGATCAGGCGCCCTCCCTACGCTTTTCCAAGTCACATGGAATCAATTAACCACCCTTCACTAACCTAGGTCCACTAGACCATGCTCGATACCAACTTGTCACGCCCCGAATTCCAGGGAACCCGAACCGGGTACATGACTTCCCCTTGCCCGCACCCGAAAGGTCAAGGGGTTCGTGACTAAGACCAATAGAGACTACACCGCGGGTCTTGTCTCAAATATGCAACCCCGTATACGTCATACATCAAGGGTAATCCCGTACTTTCCCATATATCATCATGCATACAAAGAGTCAGAAACAACATACGGACATCACGTCATACGAGATGCAAATACAACTTTCCACGGACCCATGTCCGGGATATCACATAAAACAATACAGATATAATCGGATCATACATCGAGTAATGGGCGTCCTCCTGGAAGAAAGTCCTCCACTAGTCTCGGGTCACACCTGAAAAGGGTAAGCAACAAGTAGGGGTGAGCGACAAGCTCCAGGGTGACCCTAACACTCCACATCATGCAACACATATAAGTCTATACTATATGCTCGGTGTACTCGTGCACCGTGTAGTGTGCACAATCATCAGGACTCGGCTTGCAACAAACATCGGGACAACTTGTCCAAGATCCTCCATGGGATCCCAGCTCAGGGCACTCGGCCCTAGCTCCACGAGCTCAACGGCTCAACTCAGGCCTTAGCCTGTCTACGCGCAATATGCCCGGCCACGTCGCCACACGGGCCGCCATCGGTGCATATGCCCGCCACGTCAACCACATAGCACCATCGGTGCATCACGGTGAAAACCCAAACAAGTCACGGAGTCCATGCCCCAATACCTCACATCAACATACTAACATTAGTATGGCATGTCATTCTCAACATTTCCTTTAGAATTGAGCGGTCTTCACAAGTAAATCCTCAACCCTTGATTTATGAAGGAAGTACTCATAGCAGCCTATTTTCTTGAAATTAAAAGTCCCAGGCATTGGGTTCCCTTATCATAAATAAGATAATCTGATTTTTTGGGGATTTTTCCGAGATGTCTAACCCCACTTTCCAAAAATTCACCACTACGAACTTTTGGGTTTTTCCGAGATTTTACACTAAAACCCAATTTTCACATTTTGAAATAGTGGGAATTAATTTTTCTAGTATTTTTCTTTGAATCCAAATGGGGGGTATTTCGTTATTTACATTGTAACTTACGTATTATATATTTAAATGTGGAGAGGCATAATGGTTTACAATGTAAATGTCCAGGTGCGGAGCGGTTGACCGCAACTAACACTGTTTCACTCATACGGATTTGATGTTGATGATCGGACTACTGCTCCGGACTAACTCCTCCGGACTAACTCCTCCTGGACTAACTACTCCCGGACTAACTCCGGACTACTCCTCCGACTACTGATCCGGAAAAACACTGTTCACTTAGTCCCGGAAACACTGTTCACTTAGTCCCGAAAACACTGTTCGCTTAGTCCCGGAAACACTATTCACTTAGTCCCGGAAAAACACTGTTCACTTAGTCCCGGAAAAACACTGTTCACTTAGTCCCGGAAACACTATTCACTTAGTCCCGGAAAAACACTGTTCATCGTCGTTTTTGCCAATTTTCTCACTAAACGGCAACCCAAAGAACCCCAAACACTCATAAACACATTTATTTTGATATACACCCCATTACACGTCTTAAATAACTCTAAATTTCATGTAATCAACAGAAATACCTCTTTTATGCATTTAAATCACAAGATTCAACCAAAAATTGGGTTTCCCCCAAATCTTAAGGTTCACCCCCAAATTCCATGATTTCACCCAAATTAAGCATGCTAAGCCTACTATGAATCATATAAAGAGTTAGAATCACCTACCTGGAAGATTCTTTGCGATCCACGAGCTCCAATTGCCCCAAAATCGCCAAGAAAGCTCTACGCTCTTCACCTTCTCTCTCTCTCTCTCTCTCTCTCTCTCTCTCTCTCTCTCTCTCTCTCTCTCTCTTTTGCTCAAACATGCACGTACCAATAATTGGCAATTAAAGATATAAGGCAGTTCTTAATTATATATATACCGTTGCCAATAATTGGCCTCCCAAAGAATAATTGACCCGAACGCAATAATTGACCTCCCGAGGTCACGAACTCCAAATTGAGTCAAATTATGCACAAAACGCTCGAAATAACGAGCACAACACTGTTCGAGATATTATCACACTCAAATGATTGCTCAAACGCAAAGTCAACCAATAAACCCCAAAAAGTCAACAATCGGGTCAAATGGGGCCCCGACTCGAATCGGGCCCAAGTACAGTCAAAATGCTCACATCGACGGCTACACTACCGTCCAGATAGTTACATTCCTATAGAATGACTATCTCTCAAAACTACCCAAATACGAGTCTTTACAGACATAGCAAAATCCAAGCTCAAGCACCGCACAACAACCAGACAAAAACACAAAATATGATCATTAACATGATCACCAACCACACAAGTACAATGCAACTCACAACAAGCCAAAAAGGCTCACAAGATGCCAGGATGTCGCCAACAAACAACAAACTAAACCACATCTCAAACAACATATGCAAAACAAATGCATAAAACATAACTCATACCTCAGGGAAGGTCCTCACATCCTCCCCACCTCAGGACTGATCGTCCTCGAACAGCTCAGGATGAAGAACCCGCATCTAGCTCTCTTTTTCCCAAGTCTGCTCCTCCATGCCTCGGTGTCGCCATAACACCCGAACTAGTGGGATCGTCTTGCCCCGCAAGACCTGGTCCTGCCTGTCCAAAATCTGTGCCGGCATCTCAACAACGGCACCATCGTCAGCCAAGTCTATCTCGTGATAGTCCAACACATGAGAAGGATCTGGGTGATACCGTCGCAACTGAGACACATGGAACACATCATGTACTCGAGCCAACTCCGGTGGCAAAGCTAACCGATAAGCCACTGCGCCCACGGTGGCAACAATCTCAAACGGCCCCACAAAACGAGGGGAAAGTTTGGATCCACGTCCAAACCTCCGATGCCCTCGAGGCGGTGAAACCCGCAAAAATACACAGTCACCCACCTCAAACTGCAAAGGTCGACGCCTCTGGTCTGCGTAGGACTTCTGCCTACTCTGCGCTGTCAACATGCGCTGTCGAATCAGCTGCACTATCTCTGTGGTCTCTCGAACCATATCGGGACCGAGAACTGTTGTCTCTCCCGTCTGTGCCCAACACAAGGGTGATCTACAAGGCCGCCCATACAACGCCTCATACGGAGCCATCCCAATCGTAGCCTGATAACTATTGTTGTAAGAGAACTCCACCAAGGGAAGGTGAGTCTCCCAATAACCTCCAAAATCTAGGACACAGGCACGCAACATATCCTCGAGCGTCTGAATCGTCCGCTCCGACTGACCATCCGTCTGCGGATGAAAGGCTGTATTGAGGTTCACCCTAGTACCCAAAGCTCGCTGCAGCTGTCTCCAAAACTGAGATGTAAACCTCGCATCCCGATCAGATACAATAGACAATGGGACTCCATGCAACCGCACAATAACATCAATATACCTCTGTCCCAAAGTCCTCACTGGTCTGTCTCTCGAATCGGAATAAAATGTGCCGATTTAATCAACCGGTCGACAACTACCCATATCGTGTCGTGTCCCCTGGAACGAGGAAGTCCAGTGACAAAATCCATGGTCACGTGGTCCCATTTCCACTCTGGCACTGGCAATGACTGCAACTCACCAGCTGATCTCAGGTGCTGCCTTGACCTGCTGATAGGTCAAACACCTCCTCACAAAATCAACAACAGCCTTCTTCAGGCCTGGCCACCAATACTGCCTCCTCACGGCATGGTACATCTTGGTCCCACCAGGATGTACAACTAACCTCGACTGGTGAAATTCTCGAAGAACCTCCTCCTGAAGAGAAGTGGGAACTATCAGGCGACCCCTATACCTCAATATATGCTCAGCATCCTCAGTCCAATCAGAAGATGTCTGCCCAGTCTGAATCCTGTCCCTGATGACCTCACAATCAATGTCCCCCAGCTGATCCTCTATGATCCTGGGCCGCAATTCAGGGACTGCAACAACAACACCGAGGGTCCCTCGTCCCCCACTTGGTCACCATCTCGCAACCTCATCGCCGCTAACTGTCCCATCATCTCCCATTCCTTAATGGCACAATGGGCCACCACGGCCCTGCTCTTCCTACTCGAGCATCTCGCCACCACATTACCCTTCCCAAGGGGTGTACATCATATCAAACCGAAATCGCTGCAGTACTCCACCTACCGCCTCTGCCTAAGGTTCAGGTCTCGCTGAGAAAAGATATACTGCAAGCTCTTGTGATCCGTATACACCACAAACTTCTCCCCAAGGAGATAATGCTGCCAGCTCTTTAAAGCAAAGATCACTGCAGCCAACTCCAAATCATGCGTGGGATAGTTCTGCTCATGTGGTCTCAACTGCCTAGAGCCATAAGCAATCACCTGCCGAGTCTGCATCAACACACAACCAAGTCCCACCCTGGAAGCATCACAATACACCTCGAAAGGCACACCCTCCTGTGGAAGAATCAAGATAGGGGCTGAGGTCAATCGTGCCTTCAGTTCCATGAAAGCACTCTCACACGCATCAGACCACATGAAAGGAACTCCCTTCCTAGTCAAGTGTGTCATAGGAGCTGCCAATCGGGAAAAATCCTCCACGAACCTCCGATAGTAGCCTGCTAAACCAAGGAAGCTACGAATCTCAAACACATTCGTGGGCCTCTTCCACGACATGACTGTCTCAATCTTCTCAGGATCCACTGTGATACCCTCCGAAGATACCACATGGCCCAAGAAGTGCACTTGTTGCAACCAGAAGTCACATTTTGTGAACTTCGCATACAACCGGTGCTCCCGCAAGGTTTGCAACACAACCTGCAAATGCTCCTCATGCTCCCTCTTAGTCGCTGAATAGACCAAGATATCGTCGATGAATACCACAACGAACATATCTAAATACGGAGCAAACACCTGGTTCATCAATCCCATAAACACTGCTGGAGCATTCGTGAGCCCAAACGGCATCACAAGCCACTTATAATGCCCATAGCGACAACTGAATGCGGTCTTTGGGATATCTGCTCCCTAACCCTCAACTGATGGTATCCAGACCTCAAGTCTATCTTGGAAAACCATCTCGCACCGCGAAACTGATCAAACAGGTCATCAATCCTTGGCAATGGATACCTATTCTTCACAGTCACCTGGTTCAGCTTCCGGTAGTCTCTACACAGCCGAAGTGAACCATCCGCCTTCTTGGCGAACAACACTGGAGCGCCCCACGGTGAGCTACTCCGCCTGATAAAGCCTCGTGCCAATAGATCATCTATCTGTCTCTTGAGCTCTCTAAGCTCTGTCGGTGCCATCCTGTAGGCCGCTAACCTGATCGGTGTTGTCCCTGGCAACAACTCGATTGAAAACTCCACCTCCCTCACGGGTGGCAAGCTGACCAAGTCCTCGGGAAACACATCCGGGAACTGATCTACAATGGGTGGCAAAACAGCCTTCCCCTCTCTCCTCCTGTCAACCAACATCAAGCTGGCTAACTGGTGGGTCACATCACCCCACCCATGCCTCAAAGGTCCCAACCTGCATGCCTCCTCGGTCCACTCACCCACAAAGACACCCCGCGTGCCCTCTGGTGTGAGGAACGTCACATGCCGTCGAAAACAATCAATCTTGGCCTCCACGGAGACCAACCAGTCCATACCCAGGATAACATCAAAATCATCTAACTCCATGATATACAAATCACACAACAGGTTAACACCCCCAAGTGTTACCTGACAAGCACGACAGATACTCTCAAGTATCACAATTCCACCCAAAGGTGAAGCAACCATCAGAGACTGACTCACTGTCTCTTGGTCTAACTCCAAGCCAACCACCGTAGCATACGAAATAAAAGAATGGGTAGCACCCGATCAATCAAAACTGAACAAATAGTATGAGAAATGATAATGGTACCTCTCACCACCGAAAGTCCTGCTCCTGGCTCGTCCACTGGTGGAACCTCCGCTTCTCTCGGGTAAGGGCAAAAGTCCTCCCTCGTGGTCCACTGCCACTAGCTTGACCCATTGGGGCCTTGCCCCGGCGATCAACATGACCCTGTGCCTCCCGCCGAGGCCGGCGTACCGCAGTCGCGTCTGCGTGCTCTGTGCCGGCAGCAGCGACCTCCGAGACGGAGCCCCACTCCTCTGTCCGTGATCTCTCGGACGAGGGCCTACACCGCTGGTTGAGCTAAGGGTAACACATTCCCTAGCTCCATGTCCTACTTTCCCGCATCGGAAACAGGTCATCTTTTTCCTTGGGCGCTCTCTCGAGACATGCCCGGTCAAACCACAACTCCAACAGTACCTGGCCTCCTGTGGCCGAACTCTCCCGGGGGCCCACCGCCTGGCGGAAACCCTCTGCACCTGCCTCCTCTCAGGCTGAGGAGCACTGCTCTCCCCACTCTGCCTCTTCTTGCTCGGACCTGCCGAACCGCCCGGCCTCTGGGCTCTCGCCTGATCCTGACCTCGCTCAATAATGATCGCCTTGTCGACCGCCTCCCAGTAGGCCGGTCAACCGCATCGGTTCCAGTGTCTTTTCAAGGATGGCCTCAAGCCCTGAATGAAGTCCTGCGTCTTCCGGCCTTCCTTTTCCCAAGACTCCAGAGCAAACCGCCCCAAATCTGTGAAGGCCTGCACATACTCCCCCCACGGTCATGCTACCCCGCACAAGCTCATAATACTCTCTACGTCGAGCATACTGCAACGAGCTGGGAAAATACTCCCCAAAGAAGCGCTCAACAAACTCTCTCCAGCTCATCTGACTGCCATGGACAGCTCTAGTGGATTCCCACCACCTGCGTGGGATACCCAACAAATAGTGCGTCGCCACGCGCACCCGCTCCTCATCTGGCACCCCAATCATCTCAAAGATGTCCTCTGTCCATCTAATCCAGTCCTCGGCTACCTCAGGCCGTGAACCATCCTCAAAAGTCCTAGGTGCATGTTTCAAAAACTGTGCAGCCCAATCCACCCCTCGTCGTGCTGGATCTATCACGACCTCCTGCACCACCCTCGCCTCCTGCTGCTGAGGCTGTGGTGGCTGTTGAGGCTGCTGTTGCCTATTCAGCTCATCCACCTCTCTAGCCATATCCCTCATTGAGCCCTGCATACCCTGCATGGCCTCCTGTAACTGAATCAACACCTGCGTCAAATCAGGTCCCACAACGGGAGCTGACGACTTCTGCTGCGGGCTCTGCTGCCCCTGGTGCCCCGACTCTATCGTGGGCTCCTCTGCCGGGCCCTGGCCTCGGACAACTCTCCTCGGTGGTGCCATCACGCTGGACACAACAACAAACAATCAAACGATCAATACTAGCACTGCTAGCACAAACAGCCATCAAAGGGACAACCAACTTGTAGGTTCTCACCACACGACCCGTAGGTCCATACCATGCATATAACATCGTGTCACCCCTCAGGGTACACCACAATCAAGTCCTGGCTCTCACGGCCACGTGCCATCCTGGCACCACATACAAGCACATCACACACAAGGACAAGCTAGTGCCCTATATGCACACAATCATACCACTAGCAATGCACCCCATCCCCATGTATGCTCCTAGGATGATCTAACTGACACCAAAATAACCTAGAATACATGTAAGGACTGCGTTGATCAGGCGCCCTCCCTACAGTTTTCCAAGTCACATGGAATCAATTAACCACCCCTCACTATCCTAGGTCCACTAGACCATGCTCTGATACCAACTTGTCACGTCCCCGAATTCCAGGGAACCCGGAACCGGGTACATGACTTCCCCTTGCCCGCACCCGAAAGGTGAAGGGGTTGGTGACTAGCACCAATAGAGACTACACCGCGGGTGCTGTCTCAAATATGCAACCCTGTACAGTCATACATCAAGGGTAATCTTGTACTTTCCCATACATCATCATGCATACAATAAGCCAAACAGTCATACATGTTGGATTGGGTGCCCTAGACCCAACCACTGTACATGTATATATTGGGGGTTTCATTGTATTATACATTATGTGTTTATATATTTATCAGTGTATGTTCATTATACTTCCGCGTTCACATACACGATAATGTCCATAGTATATTGTCGCATCAATCGGTTATAAGCGTCCCCCGCTATAATGAGAACCTATTGGATGTTATGGCAATATCTTAAACTATATGTCCTATGGTCTAGATACATCTTTCGATTGGACACGAAAGATGTTTGACTATCAGGTGTTGGGGGCTCATAAGCATTGAGACACTTTCTCATAGTGTTCGCACTTGGTGATCTCCAAGTTTGGGAGATCATGAGGACTGACCCGTTAATGAGAACGGCACATCAAGATGCCATTGATCGTTCTCATCTATAGACGTGTGTATTGGTCCTCTGACTTGAGACCATTGTTATTGTATACCACGAATCACATACTTTGATACATGATGAAAACCATGACATAGATGCTCGTGGCGAGGTAGCTTGTGTTAAGTATGTCATGACTGGTATGACAATAACAGATGGGTCAAGAGAGGATTTGTCCCTTCCAAGTTATGGAAGATGACATCGCTGGCCCTTTGACTTGATGGTAGTGTACAGCTTGAAATCCATGGCCATGGTGTTCCAAGACAAGTCCATCAGAAAGTCAAAGAAAAATATAACAAGCAATAGGACTGATGGCATAGGTATGCATTCCGCTTGTTGCGATGTCCGTGACAAAAGGATTAAAATACACAGTGAGCGTTTGTAGGAGGCTATCGACTTATACGATATATCTCATCCTTTTTGGTCGCCGTGTCGTGTTGCTAGACAACGTTCACAGGACTATGGTGGGACCATAGCCATTAAGGAAGGAACCTAGAGGGTCACACAATAGTGTATTTGGTAGGTCCAGTAGTTCAGTGGAACTACACAAAGCAATCGGTCCAGATTGATTCAAGTTCGGAATCAATAAGAGCCCGGATTGCTAGATCGACTCAAAATCACTATCCGAGCCAGAATAAGTGATTCGGATCATCGTTTAGGAATTCCGAGGGCATATCTGAGTTCAGGAGATTGCCATAGTCGAACGTGTCCAGTTTCGGATTTTTCGGCGCTCGGGTTCCAGTGGGGCCCACACAGGCGCAGGTGGGGCCCACACGAGATGAGACGAGAGGGGACATATGTCACACCATGTGAAAACATGAGTGGCCCATGTTTTTGGTTTATTAGGGCCTATTTTCAAAGGGTTACATCCTAGGTTTGAAAATGGGTGGCTAATAAAACAAAATAAATAAAATAAAAGTGTTATTTTATTAATAATGGGTTTTTGGCATACATTATTAAGGGGAGTGAGAGGAAAAACGTGTGAGATGAATTTTTGGGTGCTTTGGAGAACAAAGAACTCATTCTCCCACTTCTCTCCTCTCCCCCTTGCTTCTAAGTTGCGGATTAAGCAGAAACGGCCGTTTCTTTGTCGTACGCCTGCAACGGTGGAGCAATAGGTTGATCAAACGGACGAATCCGAGGAGTCTCTATGCTCGTGCTAGCACCTGAACGTGGGACGGGACGTCCGTGGACCGCCGGTGCACGTGGACTGCTCTAGAGAGCTCTTGGTTTGGAGTTTCGCACCGACGAGCACGGATACTACCTGGAAATTACGGGTATGTAATTTTCCGTTTTGCTTGCTTAAAATTTCAATTAAACACCTCTAGATGAAGGTTCCACCTCTTAGGATGCCGTGTATAAAATTTCATAATTTTATACGGCCGTTTAGGACCCGAACGAGCACGCTTTCGCATCTGGAACCAACAATGGTATCGAGCCTGGTTTGTCGTGTTTAGTTGAAATTTTAATTAATTGTAAATGGCTTAAAATTCATAAAAGGCATCCCAAGTGGCTAAGGATTATGCTAGGGTCGAGAAAAGAAAAACAACGGCGCGTGAATGGCGCGAATCGGACGAAAACAAGCGACTCGGGAGCGCGAAACACCCTGGAGCGGCGGCGCGTGCGCCGCACGCGCCCCAGGATGGCCGCACGCGCTCCCCAGACGCGGCCGCACGCGCCGACACGCGCGGGCTGCGGCTCGCGGGCTCGCGGGTCAAGACCCGACCCGCCAGACCAGCCCACCGGGTCAAGACCCGACCCGGTGGGATCCGACGGACGAGACACCGCCACGTGGTGCTCCCTCGCCGCGCCGCGTGTCGGCGTCGTGGATCGCGGACCGGGTTGGACCCGCCCCGCCCGCCCGGGTCAGGATTCGACCCGGGTGGCGCCCAATCAGCGCGCGCCGCGTTGCGCGCCCTGGTTGCGCCACGTGGCGCGCTCCGGCACTGCCACGTGGCGCAGTTTGGGCCGTCCATTTCAAATAAGGCCCTACAGGCCTCTAAAAATTCTGAAAAAATAACAGAAAATCCATAAAAATCAGATGATTGAGGTGGTAAAGTTTCAGAATTTTTGAACGTCCGGATTGTCCTAGAAAAATCAATTAGTGTTTTGACCTAGTGTTTTAGCCTACGGGATCCAGCTTTTTGAAATTTGGCCATTTAAATATTGCATAAATATTTTTTTATAGTTTGTGGCATGATCATGAGCTTAGACCAACCTGTGTATGCTTGGCGTTAATTAATTATTTATTCAAGTGCGTGAATGTCTGTAATTATTTATTTATGTTGGTGGTCTGCGTACCATCCCTCTCCTATCCTATGTGGGGCCTGCGTGCCTATTTATTTGATGTAAATTTGAGCCTATGAGGCCCGCACATGGTGGATGGGACTGCGCCACTCGGACACGTAATCCAGGACCCGGATGCAAGCCGATCCAAGCCAGGAGAGCTCGGTGGGACCCGGGCCAGTGAAAAGCTCAAGAGGAGACCCCTAGGTTTAATGGTTGGTCTTCTACTCACTTAGTAGACCAACCAAAGCTCATGATCATGCATTTATCTCGCTTTGATATCTGTTTGTATGGATATCTCTATGATCGCCACTTTTCCACCCTTGGCATGTGTGTGAGGTCTATGAGGGCGATCACGTAGACGGATGTGCCTAAGTTAAAAAGGAAAAGCCGTATATATATTGGATGTGACAAATATATATATCACATGGCCTAAAATCCCTCAAAAGCATATATAAAGTCGAAAGCCTTCCATTAATTAACTTAAAATGCACCCTTTGTGCTCGGGTATCGGTCGTGCCTCGCTCGGGGATATCCTTTTGCTCGGGGAGATGTAAGTCAATTAATGGGTCGACTGAACCAAAAGGTGCATCAAAGAAGTAGCCCTAGCTAGCTTGATGCGCTTTTGGAGGCAAAGGTTGAGGAACCGAGTTAATGGTTCACCGGACCGGGGAGTCCACTCAACAACCAAGGAACTGCAAGTTTTAGCGGTTGGCCGAGTAAAGCCTACCTAAATACCTCTTTATGGTGGCGTAGCCCTAGCTTGGGCCATAAAGAGGGGAATATGGATCCTTGCCACTAGATTATTTCAGAGACGAAATAATCCGAATTCAATAGTGAGGGCTATTGGAATTTGAGCAAATAGTGGGAGACATGTCCTATACATATGTCAATTTGAAATCATACTAAACCAAGATACTAATCTGCTTAAGTTTACTTTGTTGTAGATCACATGGCAACTCCCATCACCAACCTATCATTGCGCAGTCTGTTGGACAAAGAAAATGTCCTTACCGGTGCGAATTTCCAGGAGTGGTACAGGCGCTTACGCATAGTACTACGCCAAGAAAGGAAATTCTATGTACTTGGAGACCCCACTCCCTAGTGAACCCCCTCAAGATTCACGCCAACGATTCTAGATTCTTATCTTAAACATAAAGAGGATTCACTAGACTTACAAGTGCATCATGCTATCACCTATGTCCAGTTGAACTCCAGGAGGCTTTATGAAGATAAGTCTCCCTTTGATATTCTCTCAAGTCTGAGAGAGCTATATCTGGAGAGGTCTAGACAGGAGAGATATGACATCTCCCATGCTCTGTTCACGAGCAAGATAGGAGATGGAGCCCAGGCAGGCCCGCACGTATGTAAGATGATTACTTACATCGAGAGGCTCCAAATCTTAGGGATCCAAATGGACACTAGTCTATGTGTTGATCTCATCCTATCCTCCCTGCCTCCAAGCTATTCACAGTTCGTGCTGAACTATAACATGAATAACTTGGAGAAGTCGTTGCCAGACCTTCTGACCATGATTCGTCAAGCTGATAAGGATATGAAGAAAGATAAAGCTCAAGTCCTTATGCTGACTAAGAGGTCAAAGGGAAAGGGCAAACGTCCAACCAAGAGACCATTGGCCAAGAGTGGGCCAAAGGCACAGGTAGAACGTCCTGCCAAGAAACAAAAGATCTTGAGGGAGTCCAACGAACAGACGCTCGTTTGCTTTGCATGTGGCAAGAAGGGCCACCTGGAAGAAAAACTGCAAAGTGGTGGTGAAGAAGAAGCAGGATGACGCTTCAACTTCAGGTATATTCGTTATCGAATGTAATCTTTCGGTTCACTTCTTGGCTATTAGATACGGATGTGTCTCACATGTGTGTATCCAAATGCAGGAACCAAGTAAGTTCAAAAGCTGGATAGAGGCGAGGTGGATCTACGAGGTGCTAATGGTGCAAGACCGGCTGCCATAGCTGTGGGAGATTATTACTTATCCTTGCCTAATGGTTTGTTTGTTGTACTAAGGAACTGTTATTATGTGCCTAGTGTAACCCGTAACATAATCTCCGTATCGAGTTTAGATATGGATGGTTTTTATTTCAAGTTTGGAAATAAATTGTGTTCCTTTTCAAAAGGAAATGTAAGTTATGGGACGGTAGTATTAATAAATGGTTTGTATATACTGGAATTGAACAACCAAGTGTTAGCCATCGATAAAGCAAATACCACCACCACAAACATACATGACTCATATGACACCCAGTTGTGGCATTGTCGTTTAGGCCATATAAACGAGAAGCGATTGACTAAGTTACATCGAGAAGGGTATTTGAGTCAGTTTGAACTCAAACCCTTAGATTTATGTCATGCTTGTTTAAGGGGCAAAATGACAAAAGCACCTTTCAGTGGTAAAGGTGAAAGAGCTACAGAGCTTCTGGAACTTATCCACACGATGTTTGTGGACCGTTCCAAGTAGAAGCTAGAGGTGGTTATTCCTATTTCATCACTTTTACCGATGATCTCGGTAGATATGGATATATCTACCTAATGAGATATAAGTCGGATTCCTTTGACATGTTCAAGGAATATAAAAGTGAAGTAGAAAATCAACTTGGCAAAAAGATAAAGAAGCTTCGCTCGGATCGAGGTGGCGAATATATTAGCCAAGAGTTCACCGATTTTCTACAAGAATGTGGAATAATAACACAACGTACTCCTCCTTATACACCACAGTGGAATGGTGTTAGTGAGAGGAGAAATCGTACCTTGCTTGACATGGTTCGATCTATGATGAGTCATGCCACTCTTCCATTATCCTTTTGGGGATATGCATTGCAACCGCAAAGATACACACTTAATCGTGTACCGACTAAAGCAGGAGATGGGATTCCATACGAGTTCTGGTATGGTAAGAAACCCAATCTGTCACACTTGCGTATTTGGGGATGCGAGGCGTTTGTTAAAACTGATTCCAGGAACAAACTAGCACCCCGAAGCGCGAAGTGTAACTTTATAGGGTATCCTAAAGAAACAAGAGGATACTACCTATATAACCCCTCGGATAGAAAAGTTAATGTGGCAAGATATGCCATATTTCTAGAGAGGGAACACATCTCCAAAAGAGATAGTGGGAGCCCAATTGACTTAAATGAAGTCGAGGCTCAAGATGTACAAGAGTCGGTACAGGAGCAAGATCCATAAGAGCAAGTGGAAATAACGGCTCCAGAACACATGAGTTGCGTAGGTCAAGTCGGGAAAGGAGAGAACCAGGAAGGTATTATGGTTTTCTCATCACCGAGTCAGGGTGATGCGTTGTTAGTAGACAACGACGAACCCGAGACCTACACACAGCCTATCACCGGCCGTGAGGTGAACAATGGCAAGAAGCCATGAATTCCGAGATGGCCTCCATGTATCAAAACCAAGTTTGGGTTTTGGTAGATGCTCCCATAGGAATAAGATCCATTGGGTGCAAATGGATATTCCGAAAGAAACTGGACATGGAGGGTAACGTGTGCACCTATAAAGCAAGACTCGGTTCTTAAGGTTTCAAACAACGTCAAGGAATTGACTATGATGAAACCTTTTCACCAATGGCAATGCTTAAGTCCATCCGAATTCTATTAGCGATAGCAGCATTCCATGACTATGAGATTTGGCAGATGGATGTCAAGACAGCCTTTCTTAATGGGAATCTGACGGAAGATGTCTATATGACACAGCCGAAGGATTTGTGACACCAGGCCAAGCTCATAAAGTCCGTAAGCTGCAAAGATCGATTTATGGATTGAAGCAGGCTTCCGGATCATGGAATCTTCGTTTTGATGAAGCATGAAGCGGTTTGGTTTCATCAAAAATGAAAGTGAACCATGTGTTTACCAAAAGGTAAGTGAAAATGCTAAAGTGTTCCTGGTGTTGTATGTTGATGACATACTACTTATAGGAAACTATATACCAGTCTTACAGTCAGTTAAGACGTGGTTAAATGAAAACTTTTCCATGAAGGACTTAGGAGATGCATCCTATATTCTAGGGATCAAAATCCATAGAGATAGATCCAAGAGAATATTAGGCCTAAGTCGAGTACATACATTGACAAAGTACTCAAAAGGTACAAGATGGAAGCCTCCAAGAGAGGATTACTTCCAATGTCACATGGCATTAGTCTCTCAAGAAAAATGTGTCCTAAAACACAAGAACAGAGAGAGAAGATGGAGAGAGTCCCTTATGCTTCGGCTATGGGTTCCATCATGTATGCCATGTTATGTACTCGGCCTGATGTTGCCTATGCATTGAGCATGGTAGGTAGATATCAGGCAGATCCAGGTGAACTGCACTGGTCAGCGTGAAGACAATCCTTAAGTACTTGAGACGTACTAAGGAGTTGTTCCTGGTATATGGAAAAGATGATGAGCTAGTCATGCGGGGGTACACAGATGCTAGCTTTCGGACAGATCATGATGATCTGAAGTCACAATCAGGATATGTTTTCATCTTGAATGGTGGTCTTTGTGAGTTGGTGTAGCGCCAAGCAGGCAGTTGTTGCAGATTCTACAAAGAGTCGAGTATATAGCGGCCTCGATGTTGCAAAGGAAGCGATTTGGATTCGCAGTTTCCTCACTCGGCTCGGGGAGGTGCCTAGCGGTGTAGATCCCGTCACAATCTATTGTGACAACACTGCAACGGTTGCCCTAGCTAAGGAGCCGAGATCACATCAGCGAACCAAACATATACTCGAAAATATCATCTTCTTCGAGACTTTACTAAGAGAGGTGACGTCGTGATTAGCGAGTAGCCACAGAGGATAATGTGGCAGACCCCTTGACTAAAGCCATTACTCAGCGGAAGCATGATGCTCATGTAAATGCTAGCGGGTTACGATATGTTAGCATTGGCTCTAGTGCAAGTGGGAGTTTGTTGGATTGGGTGCCCTAGACCCAACCACTGTACATGTATATATTGGGGGTTTCATTGTATTATACATTATGTGTTTATATATTTATCAGTGTATGTTCATTATACTTCCGCGTTCACATACACGATAATGTCCATAGTATATTGTCGCATCAATCGGTTATAGCAGTCCCCGCTATAATGAGAACCTATTGGATATTATGGCAATATCTTAAACTATATGTCCTATGGTCTAGATACATCTTTCCGATTGGACACAGAAGATGTTTGACTATCGGTGTTGGGGGCTCATAAGCATTGAGACACTTTCTCATAATGTTCGCACTTGGTGATCTCCAAGTTTGGGAGATCATGAGGACTGACCCGTTAATGAGAACGGCACATCAAGATGCCATTGATCGTTCTCATCTATAGACGTGTGTATTGGTCCTCTGACTTAAGACCATTGTTATTGTATACCACGAATCACATACTTTGATACATGATGAAAACCATGACATAGATGCTCGTGGCGAGGTAGCTTGTGTTAAGTATGTCATGACTGGTATGACAATAACAGATGGGTCAAGAGAGGATTTGTCCCTTCCAAGTTATGGAAGATGACATCGCTGGCCCTTTGACTTGATGGTAGTGTCCAGACCTGAAATCCATGGCCATGGTGTTCCGACAAGTCCATCGAAAGTCAAAGAAAAATATAACAAGCAATAGGACTGATGGCATAGGTATGCATTCCGCTTGTTGCGATGTCCGTGACAAAAGGATTAAAATACACAAGTGAGCGTTTGTAGGAGGCTATCGACTTATACGATATATCTCATCCTTTTTGGTCGCCGTGTCGTGTTGCTGACAACGTTCACGGACTATGGTGGGACCATAGCCATTAAGGAAGGAACCTAGAGGGTCACACAATAGTGTATTTGGTAGGTCCAGGAGTTCAGTGGAACTACACAAAGCAATCGGTCCAGTTGATTCAAGTTCGGAATCAATAAGAGCCCTGGATTGCTAGATCGACTCAAAATCACTATTCGAGCCAGAATAAGTGATTCGGATCATCGTTTAGGAATTCCGAGGGCATATCTGAGTTCAGGAGATTGCCATAGTCGAACGTGTCCAGTTTCGGATTTTTCGGCGCTCGGGTTCCAGGTGGGGGCCCACACGAAGCGCAGTGGGGCCCACACGAGATGAGACGAGAGGGGACATATGTCACACCATGTGAAAACATGAGTGGCCCATGTTTTTGGTTTATTAGGGCCTATTTTCAAAGGGTTACATCCTAGGTTTGAAAATGGGTGGCTAATAAAACAAAATAAATAAAATAAAAGTGTTATTTTATTAATAATGGGTTTTTGGCATACATTATTAAGGGGAGTGAGAGGAAAAACGTGTGAGATGAATTTTTGGGTGCTTTGGAGAACAAAGAACTCATTCTCCCACTTCTCTCCTCTCCCCCTTGCTTCTAAGTTGCGACTAAGCGAAAACCCCGTTTCTTTGTCGTACGCCGCAATGTGGAGCAATAGGTTGATCAAACGGACGAATCCGAGGAGTCTCTATGCTCGTGCTAGCACCTGAACGTGGGACGGGACGTCCGTGGACCGCCGGTGCACGTGGACCGCTCTAGAGAGCTCCTGGTTTGGAGTTTCGCACCGACGAGCACGAATATCTACCGGAAATTACGGGTATGTAATTTTCCGTTTTGCTTGCTTAAAATTTCAATTAAACACCTCTAGATGAAGGTTCCACCTCTTAGGATGCCGTGTATAAAATTTCATAATTTTATACGGCCGTTTAGGACCCGAACGGCACGCTTCCGCTGCATACGGAACCAACAATACAGACATCACATCACAAACAGTATGCAAATACAACTGTCCACGGACCCATGTCCGGGATACCACACAAAATAATACAGAATGTAATACTGTATCATACATCAGAGTAGTGGGCGTCCTCCTGGAAGAAAGTCCTCCACTAGTCTCGGGTCACACCTGAAAAAGGTAAACAACAAGTAGGGGTGAGCAACAAGCTCAGTAGGTGACCCCAACACTCCACATCATGTAAACATACACGTCTATACTACATGCTCCGTGTACTCGTGCACTGTGTAGTATGCACAAACATCAGGACTCAGCCTGCAAACAAATATCAGGACCCAGCCTGCCCACACAGGACAGCTTGTCCACGATCCTCCATGGGATCCCAGCTCAGGGCACTTAGCCCAAGCTCCACGAGCTCAACAGCTCCACTCAGGCCTTAGCCTGTCCACAGCGCAAGATGCCCGGCCACGGTCGCCACACAGGCTCGCCATCGGTGCATATGCCTGCCACGTCAACCACATAGCACCATCAGTGCATCACGGTGAGAACCCAAACAAGTCACGGAGTCCATGCCCCAATACCTCACATCAACATACTAACATTAGTATGGCATGTCATTCTCAACATTTCCTTTAGAATTGTAGCCAGTCTTCACAAGTAAATCCTCAACCCTTGATTTATGAAGGAAGTACCCAAAGCAGCTATTTTCTTGAAATTAAAAGTCCCGGCATTGGGTTCCCTTATCATAAATAAGATAATCTGATTTTTGGGGATTTTTCTGAGATGTCTAACCCCACTTTCCAAAAATTCACCACTACGAACTTTTGGGTTTTTCCGAGATTTTACACTAAATCCCAATTTTCACATTTTGAAAGAGTGGGAATTAATTTGTCTAGTATTTTTCTTTGAATCCCAATGGGGGGTATTTCGTTATTTACATTGTAACTTAAGTATAATATTTACATTGTAACTTTAGTATAATACTAAAGGACCAGTCCTTTAGTATATTAAGTATAATGTAAATGGACCAGTCCAGTCACACTGGAACTGCACTGTCCAACTACTCGAAACTGCCTGCTCGAGACACCTTGCTCGACGCGCTGCTCGATGCTGCTCGACACTCTAGGCTCGAGCATCATGCTTGAAGCTCCTTGCTTGAGGCTCCTGCTCGACACTCTGCTCGAGGCTACATTCTGCTCGACGCTTCCTGCTCGACGCCTCCGCTCGAGACTGCTCGAGACTCTGCTCGAAGCTACTCGAAGCTAGCCTCGAGCAGTTCCCCAGTCGCAAATTTCCGACTGTGTTCTTCCCCAATTCGTCCCAAAACCCAATTATACTCGTTAAATCTCCATTTTTATGCAACAATTCATCCCTATGAAGGGTTTCTAACATCATCTAGCCATATTAGGCTACCAAACAACCTAAATCATCTAGGTTTCATGCTCAATTTCCATTTTCCCCAATTTCTAGGGTTCATCACGAATTTGCATGATTTCATCAAATTCTTACATGTTAATTCAATAAAACAGCAAGAAAAGGGTGAAGAATCAATGGAACACCTACCTGGAATGATTCTTGATGCTTGAACGAGCTCAAAACGCCCCAAATCGAAGGCTCCAAGCTTCTTTCTCTCTTTCTCTCTCTAAGCTCTCCAACGCAGACGCAGAAACGTGAAGCGTAACGTGGAAGCTCTCCTTCCCCTATTTATATTTCTGTATTTTCTTTCATTAATAAATCCCAAAAATATTAATTGACCACCCGAGGTTACGAACTCCAAATTGAGCCCAAGTACAGTCAAAACGCTTGAAATGACGAGCACAACACTATTCAGATATTATTACACTCGAATGGCTGCTCAAACGCAAAGTCAACCACATAACCCCGAAAAGTCAACAATCGGGTCAAACGGGGCCCCGACTCGGAATCGGGCCCAAGTACAGTCAAAATGCTCACATCGACGGCTATACTACCGTCCAGATAGTTACATTCCCATAGAATGACTATCTCTCAAGACTGCCCAAATACGAGTCTTTACAGCAGAGTCTTGGTGAGGAGGAAGAAGGGCTTTAGAGATTTCAGCATCTTAGACGATCAATCCTTCAAACATAATCTAAGTAGGTAGTTCTTGATCTTGCATTATTCTATAACACAAAATACCAATTGCTAGAAAACAATAGTGTAACAGTCCAAGCCACCCGTAGGCCGATATTGTTTTGCTTTTGGCCACTGCCCGCACGACGTTTGTTTTTTATAGTGCCCAATGACACCCCAAAACGCATCATGCTAGAGAGATATCCATGCTCTCCTTATAAGGCGTGTTTCATTATCGCCTCAATCCAATGTGGGACTTGTGAAATCCATAGACTCCACAATTCACCCCCCTTATGAGGCTCATGTCCTCACGGGACTGTGGCACGCCGACTCGGGTCCCCAACTTTAATACCATCTGTAACAATCAAAGCCACCCGTAGTTCGATATTGTTCTGCTTTGGGTCATTGTTCACATGACTTTTGTTCTTGGTAGTGCCCACTAGCACTTCAAAATGCGCCATGCTAGAGAGGTATCCACGCCCTTCTTATGAGGCACGTTTCGTTCCCCCCTCAGTTCGATGTGGGACTTATGATCCACATACTCCACAGGTACGTAAGTGTAGGTTTAATGTAATTGTTTATATATATATATATGTGTGTGTGTGTGTGTGTGTGTGTGTGTGTTGATTGAAGAGGGTATCGTCGAACTCATTTGATAATGTCATAATATGTGTTGTGTTTGTAATGTGTGATGCGTGTTGGTTGATGCATGGATTTTTGTTGAACTCATTATCCTATCGTTGTAGTGGGTGCAATTCACTCAGCCTCCGATGACCGCTATTATGCGAGCGTGGCCAAGTTCTTCAACAAAAAAAAAAAAAAAAAGTCGCGGCTGCAGTTGGTGTGGCCATGACTGGTGAATGGGGGTCACAACCATTGCATTATGCACTCGTGACCCATGTAAAAGCTTCCGCCACCGCAAGTCTAATGGTCAGCAGCCAAATGAAATTGAATATTCCATTTTGTCTCGTTTTCTCCTATTTGATTGGTTTGGGACTGAGGTAAGGTAATTTAAGAGCCTAATAATAATCTTTTATGATTTTTTTGTATATTAAAATATTGTTTAACAATATAAATGTTGTTTGTGGCTTGATAATATTAGTTTGACAATATAAATGTCGTTTAGATTTGATATTGTTGGTTTGACAATATAATTATTGTTTGTGTCACGTTATTATTGGTTTGACAATTTAGATTTTCTGTAATATTGTTGTATTAAGTACAAACTATTAAAATTAGTATTTGTTGACTATTTGTGTAGAATCAGTGGTGGAAATGTTTGTGAAATCGGTGGTGGAACTGGTTGTGGAATTGGTTAGGTTAATCGCATGTCCCACATAGGGTTGGCAAGAGGCCGCAGGTCTTCTATGTGACTAGTTAATTCAGGTCCCATATGTAGCTAGTTGTTGTCAGGGACATCACGGGTCCCATATATGACTGTTGGATGATTGTGTGCATATGAGGCAGGTGAAAGTCAGGGTCCCACATATGACCAGCTAACAAAAATATTGTTAAGATATGCGGAGTAACGGACGGTGAGGGATGTTAATATTTGCTTTATTGGATTGACTGACTTGCTTGATTATGGTGATGATGTGTTTGCTTGAATATAAGGTAAATGGTTGGAAACTTGGGTGGTTAATAGCGTTAACGTTTACCCTGGCTTGTTCTATTGTGGTATCTTGTTGTGAGTGTTTGTCCATACGTTTCTTTATGTGTATTTATTTCTAATGTCGATATATGAATTGTGTGTGATTTAAATGTTTGTTGAGTTGTATGGTAGTTAGAACACTAAACTAGTACAAGCATATACCGATAATGTAAACTTAGGCTTTCATGTTATAGGATGGTGAGGAGATGAAGATTACCTACTGAGCATTTGTGTTCACTCCTTCCTTTGTTGTTATGTTTTTAGGTATCGACTCATTAGCTAGAAGCTAGTCCAAAGTTAATTGTTATTTATTTTTGTTGTCGTAACTTGGTTTATGGGTTTGTAAGAAATATTGTTCGACTCATTTATTGATTATCCGAACAAAGATCAGTATGACTTTATTATTAATTGATTATTTTTCTTGATTAGTATATGAGAATGTACGAGAATACTCCTGATGTTTGTACATATGTATCTTGGACAACACCCGCAGTGTAATCCATATCCGTACTAGTCACTAATCCCTTGATCTTTCGGAGGCGTTCAACGAGGCCAGGGGGGGGGATGATTCGGACGAATTAAATTTAATTCATTAAATTAAATTTAACGAATTTAATTAAAAGTATTTTGTTTTTACTTTTACTAATGGGTTAGAGATGGCCTAAAATATTTAAAAGTATTTATTTATTAAATTAATTAAATTTAGCCACGAATTTGTTGTAGTTTAATGTAAAGTGTTCAAAATAATCAAAAATAATTTAATTCATTTTAACATTATTTTGCTTTGGTTTTCGTTCCAATTTTACACTTAATTTAGTTATTCGATGAGTTTGATTCTTTTTGTTTTTTTATTACAATTGTTGAATAACAGACCAGTTCAATAATAATTTGCCTACGGTAGTTGAAAATTATAAATATTTTTATTTTTATTTAAAAAAATCTACCGAACAAGTATAATAATATTATATAAATTTATGTAAAAAAATATAATAACTATTTATAAAATCAATTAACTATATTATTGATTTGTCAAAAATATTATTTTCAATGATTTGTCTAAAATATATCCTTTATTTGTTTATTTTTCTAATCAGCAGACATTATTATTGTTGTTTTAATTGTCGTCCCTCGGCCGGTAGGGAATGGTGCACTTTTAAACATGGGCTAGAACCCAGAATAATCCTTCCCAGCCCACCAGCCTAAAAAATCGAAGGAAATCCGTAACTCAAAAGCTTATTGGCTGATGTAAATTGAGGTGGCAGTTTCTTCATCATCTTTTGATACCCTATCCCAGCTGTGACAGTGCCCATGGATCAAATCCCAATGTACTTGACCGCAATATGACACTCTAATGATACTCTAATTGTTGAGATAGAAAGAAGCCCAGATCAGAGGAGTTTCACTTAGAGCTTCATTTCCCAAGTGTCCATGGCTCTCCATGCTGCTTCTCTGCTGCCTCCTGCTCTCTCTGTTCCCAAAGAGGTTTGCTGTTAACTCTTCTTCTTCTATAATATTTTGTTTGAAATGGTGTTTTTTCTACCCTTTACTGCAAAGCAGTGTTCACCTTTGAACGTATTTTTACTATTTTATATTTGCAGGGTATGTCCACGGCATCTCTCAAACACTCAGCTCTATTTGGAAACTCTCCTTTTGCTTTAGGATGCCAGGTAACTGCGTTATCAATTTAATTCCTGCTCTTAAACAAATACAAATTGCGCTTTGGTTAAAGTCTGTAGTGTTTAAGTGATGACTTGTGTTTAATTGAGAAAATCTCACTTGCTAGATGCATTTATTTATATATTTATTTTTGAATAAAGGAAAATATTATTTATAGAAAACAAAAATGCACAAGATCTGAGCTGGTCTGGGCCTAATACTCTGCTAGAAGCCTCAGGAATTCCATCCTTGTTCTTCTGATTCAAGGAGACCCAAAAAGAAACATAGTTCAACACATTCCTCTAAAGTGCCTACCCCTTTCCTCCATTTGCAGTGGAGCTGCCTCAGTTCAATTTCTTTAATATTGACCGAGCTGAACCAAACAAAAAACAAAAAACAAAAAGGCTCTTGGCCATAAATTTTAAAATGCGTAAATGATTATTTAGGTTAAATAGATAGTTTTTTTTTTTGTTCTTTTAAGTGAATTAAAAAATGTTTGTACCCATGAAACTCATGTGCTTTTTGATCCAACTGACAAAGACTGGATTCGAAAATAGAACTTTCATCCACAAAATATAAAATGGTCATTGATGTTTCAACAGAGAATGTTTTAATTTAAAATTTTATTTTTTTTAGTTAGAGCTAAAATTTGATTGTACTCATAAAACTCCTGCACTTAACCTTATGTATTGAATTCACAATGATTGGATATGAAGATGCACTTGTAAGACGCTCATCTAAGAAATGGGATAGACTTCGTACTTCATTAAGGAATCTGATATGACGTTGGTTTCAATACGATGTTGCCTTGTTGTCAACATCTTTCAGTTTTTGTGCTTATATCAAAGATGAGTTTATGCAGAATCAATCCAATCCCAATCACAGAAAACTCCACACCAGCGTTGTTAGATCCCAAACCATGGTTTCAGCTCCTGCAGTCAACAGGGTTACGCCAGAAGAAAAGAAGACCGTAAGAAAGGGCAACGTTGTGATCACTGGAGCCTCCTCCGGTCTTGGTTTGGCCACAGCCAAAGCCCTGGCTGAGACAGGCAAATGGCATGTGACCATGGCCTGCAGAGACTTTCTCAAGGCCGAACGAGCTGCTAAGTCAGCTGGGATGGTAAAGGAAAACTACACCATTATGCACCTAGACCTCGCATCTCTCGACAGCGTACGACAGTTTGTAGATAACTTCCGGCGGTTAGGCACACCACTCGATGTCCTGGTCTGCAATGCTGCTGTGTACCAACCAACTGCCAAGGAACCTTCCTTCACTGCTGAGGGATTTGAGCTGAGTGTTGGCACCAATCACTTAGGCCACTTCCTCCTATCTCGGTTGCTGCTCGATGATCTCAGGGGGTCTGATTACCCATCCAAGCGTCTCATCATTGTGGGATCAATTACAGGTACAATAGGATCATTGGGAAAATTTTTGTTTTCTTTTTCCCTTAGACTGGGATAGATTTTGAATCGGAATTCTACTGAATACTAACAAATTGTTCCTATTCACAAGGATGTATAGACACAGTCCCTCTTAGGTAGACTAATATTTCAGCCACATTGGCTAACCACGTGTAGGAAACACAAATACCTTGGCTGGAAACGTGCCCCCAAAGGCCAATCTTGGGGACCTGAGGGGGCTTGCTGGGGGAATAAGTGGGCGGAACAGCTCATCCATGATTGATGGCGGGGACTTTGATGGTGCCAAGGCCTACAAGGACAGCAAGGTCTGCAACATGCTCACTATGCAGGAGTTCCACAGGCGCTACCATGAAGAAACTGGGATCACGTTTGCTTCCCTCTACCCAGGCTGCATTGCCACAACTGGGCTCTTCAGGGAACACATCCCCCTGTTCAGGCTCCTCTTCCCTCCCTTCCAGAAGTACATTACCAAGGGCTTTGTCTCGGAAGAAGACGCCGGGAAAAGACTTGCCCAGGTATAAATAACCAGAGAGAGAGTGTGTGTGGGTGGGTGGGTGGGGTGATTCTATACCGCTCATTTGTTGGTTCCTATTTCAGGTTGTGTTTGATCCAAGCCTAACGAAGTCAGGTGTGTACTGGAGCTGGAACAATGCGTCTGCTTCTTTTGAGAACCAGTTATCAGCAGAAGCCAGTGATGCGGTGAAGGCTCGCAAGGTGTGGGAAATCAGTGAAAAGCTCGTCGGCTTGGCTTGAAAAGAAAGGGTAGAGAAGCTTCTTTTTCGTGAGGCTACATCTGATGAGGATTGTTTTTGTTCGAATGTTTGAGTGGAGGACCCGTGTTTTGAAGGTATAATAAAACACCTCATAGCCTTATGGCGCCCAAACCGATTGTTAAGTGGCTTGTTTTGATGTTGCCTTTTGTTTTGTTTTATTTTTTAAATATACTGTAATATGTAAAATAATATTGATGATTTTTCGTGTTATTTGAATAAAACATGTAGAACATTTAAAAATCTAAAAAAGCTTTCAAATCCTTAAATTTAAAAAACAAAACCTTTAAAAACTTTTAAAAGCCAAAAAAACCTGCGGGATTAAATAATTAATATTTAATTATAATTATTTAGATAAATTATTTATGATAGTTGTTACTTTTTACTTATATGCTTTTTCAAGCATAGAATTTAAAAAAAATTATTTTTGTTTTTTAATCCTTTGACGCAAAGGACCAAGTGGGAAAAGTTAAGGTTATGTTGGGTGTTGTTTTTGGTTTTATGTTTTTAAAAATAATTTTTGAAAATTGTATTTGAATAGTATTTTTTGGTAAATTAAATATAATTCTTTTGTTTGGTGATTGTTTTCTATCAAAATGATTTTTATTTTTTGAAAAGTGTATTTTCGGCAGTTTAGGCGGTAGGTACTGTTCTGTGCGGGGGAGGTTGCACGTGGGGAGCTCGCGCCAGGGCAGGGGGGAGCTCGCACGGGGGGGAGCCGTCATGCCGGGGGAGGTCGCGAGGGAGGAGCTGTCGCATAGGGGGGAGCTCGTGCGGGGAGAGCTTGCACGGGAGGAGAACCGTCGTGCTGGGGGAGGTCGCGAGGTGGGGGAGCAGTCGCGTGGGGGGTGATCTCGCAGGGGGGAGGTCGCACGGGGGAGCCGTCGCGGCTGGGAGAAGCTTGCGCAAGGGTGGGGGGCGTCGCGCTAGGGGGAGCTTGTGTAGGGCCAGGGGGTGTAATGCCGAGAGGGGAGGGGGGAGCCGGTGCAGTGGGAGGAGGCAGCGGGCGGAGCTGGGGCAAGAAGAGGAGAAAAAAAATTGAGTGCAGAAAACAAAAAATAAAAACGTCATTTACGCGTTTTTATTTTTGAGTAATTAAATTCGAATTGTAGTCAAATTTTAAGAAAGGATACCGTTGCCAAACAATTTGCTTCGCACGTTTTCTGTATTAAAATAGAAAAAATGGCCGAAAACAACGCAAATCAAACACGCTCTAAAGGTTTCAGGCTTACATCTCTCGAAGAAAAGTTTTCATTATTAGAACTTATTAAAAAAATTAAAGTTAAATTTCAAACAAGTACAATTTTTTTTAAATTCTAAGATAGTTAGGTAGTAATATTTGAACGTCGTGGATGTTAATCTTTTTTATATGTAATTGACTTTTGAACTCATTTAATTAAATGATCAATCCTGCCTGTGGCCATTCCAAATAAATAAATAAATTTTTATTACATGGTAAGAAGAATTTGAATTTGTTTTAAGATGACTCAAGCGCGAAACACAAATGTCTCAAAGGTGCAAGGGGTGAGCTAAACGAATTCGGGTGATGACATGACACCCCTTGTAGAAACTCCCCCGCCATCAGCTAGCGCAATCAAAGTTATAACATCTTTTACTTGTCTCAGTGTTCGATCCATGATATCGACCACAACTCTTGGAACCGTTTGCTCAGCCCTTTGAACTCTTGCATCATGAACACTTTCATGAGTGTAAGCACCATCGATGTTGACTCTTGAAGACACATTTGCAAGGGCTCACCTTTCTTTGAGACCAATCTAACGGAGCATAAAAGCATAAAGAAAGAGAAACAAAAATTATCTTGGTAACTTCAATAACTGTGTAAAATAAGCAAAAATCTCTTCAAATTAATAAAACTGTTTGTCAATAAAATTAGTAGTCCATACAAAGAACCCTAGCACCACATATTTATAGGATAAGCAAAAATAAAAAAAATTAAAAGAAAAAAGAAATGAATAAAAATTAAAATTAAAAGGAAAAGAAAATTATATATAAAAAGAAATAAAATAAATTATAAAGGAAACTTAATTTATCATCTTGTCCACATCATATTCAATGCGTAGTTTGCATCAGCATCCCAATCCAGATACTAGTCTGCCTCACAATGCTCATCCTAATGGTTAAGGTTTAGCTTTTCTTTAGTTGAAGCAAGTTCAACTCTCACCATTTACCTATTAAAAATAAAATATTTAAAAATTAAGAAAAATAAAAACTTCAATGATTTTTATTCACGTCAGTGTGCAATAACTCTTAGAATTATATTCTTTAATCCTTTTTTAGCTACTAGAGTTATTTTATTTTTACTTTTCACCTAGCTTTCTATCTTGGTAAATATCACACCATGGTCTTTATCATAGAGTTGATTGATTGAAGCTAAATTATATTTTAATCATTTAACATGTAGTATTTTCTTTCTTTTTTTAGAACATTAGTAGTAGATTCCTTATATGAGTATATTTTTACTTAATTAGAAAATAAAATTTAAAAAAATATAAAATTATTCCTACGACAAAAGCTTTATATTTAACTTTTTACACAGTATTTTTTAATATATTGAGAGTATTGTTTACTTCATATGACCATTAAATTATAAAATATTTATCTCTTATTTCTATTGTTTTTCACAACTTTCTTTCTTTTTTCATATTAGATTATAAAAAAATTATTATTAAATAAAAATTAGAGTATGAAATATTATTTTAATGATATAGGGTATATTTATACAGTAAAAAATAATTTAAATATTTTAACTTAAGAAAAATAGTTAAAAGCTCTTGCTGGTCTTTAATTTCCAAGAAGTTATCATTTCTAAATTTAACTTTTCCTGATTTCTCCTTCATTATATTTTCAGTCATACGAGATGTACATTCACTGTCAAGGATTCACGCTATTTATCCTTGATGTCAGCCTTTAATGGAATCTTCGCTATATAAGCCTCCTCTTTATTCTTAGCTCTATAAATAATCTTTAGTTTTTGTTTAAAGTCTTATTTTTTCCTTTCTTGTTAATTTATTACCCACAATCTTCTTCCTGTTCCGAGTTATATTCTTTGTTTTCTTAGTGCTCTAAAATTTCTTCTTTGCTCAGGGAGAAGTACTAAGCATCCATTAATACTATGTCCACATTAATATATACTGGTGTTTTAAGTACGCCGACATAAATATAATCAATACCGGCATTTTTGAAATGCCGGTATAATTAAATCTATACCGGCATTCAAATATCGCCGCTATAGTTCTGTTCTATACCGGCATAACTAAAAAGTTCCGGTATAGATCTATCACGAAGTTATATGCCGAATTGCCAGGAATGCTGGCATTGGTCTATCCCGGCATTTTTCTATGCTATGCCGGCATAGCTCTGTCTTTTTGTAGTGATTTCTCACATTCACGAAAGTCTTCTAAAATAGAAAACTTTTTTTGGTGATGACAGGCTTAGATTTTCTCCAACAATCAATGTGTGTCCTTGTCTTTTAAAAAAGTACAAAGACTCACAATTGGTCTCTTTTTATGGTTCAAATAAAAGCTTCCCCTGTATTGTACACTTTCTCTACTCTAGGAGCTCTGTACAGGAGCTCTAAAGTTGTGTTTTTTTGCTTTGGCCTTGTTATTGGTTTCTTCTGATTTATGGTTGTCCCAGCTGGTGCCATAACCATTCCTTTCTTCGTGTCAGTTTTAGTCCTATCCTTGTTTATAGCCATTGTTTGCTGTTTTCTTCTGATTTATGGTTGTCCCAGCTGGTGCTAAACTCCTTCTTAGAATTTATAGCCATTGTTTGCTGCTTCACCACTTGTTTGATTTCTAGTTTGGGCTTCTGCTTAACTCTCTTGATAACAGTCTGTTTTTCATTTCTCGTAACACTACCTTGCTACCCTTTTCTCTTCCTTTTCTATAGTTTTAAAATAAGATCCCTCGCCAATGACAGGTCTGCTTTTACTTTCATTTGTAGACTCTGAATTACCGTCAACTTCAAGCCCGGCCGCTGCTTCCCTTTAGCTACTGCCTTAATTTTAGCAACTCCTTTCTGTTTATTTTTGATGCTCTTTGAGCAAGCTCATTCGTGAGATCACATATTTTAATATATTTTTTTTAACTCTCTTGCAAATTTATATATTCTTTTCTTACCTTCTTGTTTGCTTCAGCTTTTCCCTATCATAATCTAATATGTTGTCATGAGTACCCCCACGATTATATTAGCATTACTCTTGTATTATATTAATCTCTCGGTTTATTGATTTTAGGCCACCTCAAGTTTCCCCTTTCCCACGTGATTTGATAGGGAAAAATGATTTTTGACGGGATTGGCAAGTTGATGATTCGTTAGAATTGATATGAAAAAAAAAAAAAATTAAAATATTCGTTCGCATTAACTCATCACCTTAACAAGATATAAAAAATAAAGAAAGACACGAGACTTTAAAACAAGCTTATTTTATGCACCAATGTGAGCTAATGCGAGACCCAATCGGACCAGTTCACTTCGCTGCCAACCCTCGGCATGCTGCTGATCTTGCAGCAGTCATCGACCTTGAAGTTAGCCCCGCACATGGCGCCTTCACTGTCGATCCTCGGCACGGCCTTCATCTTGTTCATGGGATGCTCAAAACTCCTCAGCCCTCCCTCGCTGTGGAACATGCAACCTCGCGGAAACGGTGCAAATGACTTGCCACATCCGGCCTTCATAACCTCTATGTCATCCGAAATCACCACCGACCCGTCGCCTGCAACCCCCCAAAACAGCTCCACTCGCCCATCGGACCCCTGCAAAAACACTCGCATTATATCATATAAACAGTCGCATTACAACAATCAAACAACTGATCACAAAAGCCCAAAACGTACGACCAAAACCATTCCGGCCGCAACATTAAACTACTATATATATACGTACTCTTTCGTTAAAGCGCGAGAGTCATAAAAGTACGGAATCAAAAAGTACATACGTACCAGAGCTGCGAAAACGGTTCCGGCCTTGGGGTCGAAGACGACAAAAGCAAAGCTGCCGTCGAGGTCCTTAACGACCTGGTCGGCAGGGTAGGGACAGCGGTCGCGGAGGGTGCGGAAGGCCTCGATCATGAGCATGGCCTCGTTGGCGGTCTTGTACAGACCGTACTGCCTGATTAGCGCGCACAGGTTGTTCAAGCTTCCATTGAAGAGGCAGTAGATGTCATCGTAACCGCAGAACAGCCGGCCGTTCCGGGGTGCATAGGCGAGAATCGCGGCGCCGTCGAAGGCGATGGAGGAGGCGGCGGAGTTTGAGTGGGCGGAGATGAATTGCTCAAGTGTCTCCTGCGGGTGCTGCTTCGGCCTGCGATCAGTTGAGCTGGAATGGAGTTCCGGAGGAGGGTGAGCAAACGCCTTGTGGAAAATCGACAACATTTTCCTTTCTTCTTCTTTTTTTCTCTGGTCACCCGCGTGATGTTGGGTTTTGTTTTTGGTCCCTGTTAATGATGTGGAAGATGGTGACTCTCATAGGAGAGATTGGGGAGGTTTTATAGGCATTACTACTTATTGTGGGTAAGAGATAGAGTTTTAGTCAGTTTTATCCTCTCTTTTTTTTAATTTCTTTTTAAAGAAATAAATTTACTGACAGATGCTGGCGTGGATGCATGTTTGATGTGGATAAGCATGACTCAACTGCCCGCCAGCATCGCTCACCAGTCAGTCACAAACCGAACCGGACAGAAGGGCGAAAAAACATGAAGAAGGAAAAGAAAAAAAGAAAAAAAGACAAAAAAAAAACAGTGGTTCCTTCCTTTACTTTTCCTCTTCCTCTTCCTCTTCTACCTTTTTATATTAATCGTTTATTTTATGATTGCAAGGCGTTTGAATGTCCTCAGTGGCTGTTTATTTTATCAACTTCTGCACATATATTACATTATTACTACTAGGTGCATGCATTCCTGGGCTTTGATTGGGAAACAAAAACAGTTATTTTACCCCCTTATATCGTCTCAATTAATTTAAGACTAAACAATTCTAATCATGTCCAAACTCGTTAGTGATTCTAACGAATCTAATTAACAATATTATCGAGAGACAAAATCGAACCCAATTTTCTTTTAGAAGTTATGTCACCCTTTAGCCGTTAGCCTAACGTGTGTAATATGTTTTGGTTTTTTGAAATACTATGTTTTGCCTCCTTAAAGACATGCCATCTATTGTTGGCTCCCCTACGGTGGTATTATTCAAATATTCTTCCTCCTTAGTTTTCTACCCAAAGACATCCTAAGAGTGACCTCCTAGCCTACTAATACACATACTTCAGGAAACTCTTTCGATAAAAGATCTAGTAGGATTGGAGAGTTAGATACCTTATTACAGTACTTTGCTAGAGCAACAGTACTACTGTTACTCCAAAGGTGTGTCTACGAGGACATGCCTATCCGTGCAAGGTTAGTCATATGTAAAATGATTTCATTACTTTAAACATATACGGAGTTTTAATTAGACATTCTTATCATATGTTGTTTTCTTTGTTCGACGTAATATTTATAGTATAGATATATTTATCTAAATTGTTATTATCCCCTAACATTCTATGTTTTGATCAACATACGCTTATCCAAACACAAGAAAATGACAATCGAGTTGTTGGATTCCATGTTTGCAATCTACCCTATCCAAATCGTGGTGGTTTCGGCCTTTTTGGCAGAATTGGTTCGAAGCGTAATTGCCCTCATATTCCATTCGAAACTAAGGGCAGATGGATGGCGGCAGAAACCATGGACAGATGTAGGATTAAGGCCCATAGTATTTCTTCGCTCAGGCCCACACCGGGTATGGCCGGCTGGAAGCGTCTCCTTGGAAATTAATTATTAGGTTAGTTTGACATTACTTTTGCGACGATAATCTACTTATAAAATAAAATAAATAGAATCAAAAAAAATTCTTTTAATAAATTTTTTAAAAATATTTATAAGAAAAGTTTTTATTTTTTATGATAAAAAAGATAAGCAGTTTAGAGATTTTTTTTCATGAAATAATTTTAAAATTTATAAAATATCAACATTTATAGGTATAAAATGGATCATTGATCCATGATCCACGCAGATCGGATCGGACTGAATCAGATAAATTTTAGTTCATTCAATTGCAGGCCTAAAAAGACTGGTCTGTTTAGGCTCAGTCCGTGTGAATCAAATCCATGTAGACATGACCCTATCCGTAGACTTTTTTTTATAATTTAAAAAAAAACTATTATCTATCATACTTAGGCCTATTTGGTAATGTTGTATTTTTAAAAGAAATTGTTTTTAACTATACTAGTAAAAAAACTATTGTTAAGTATGTGAGTGTTTGATAAAATATGATTTTAAACTACTGTAGATTTTAAAAGTATGTGTGATAAGTGTTTGGTAAATTAAAAACGATATTATTGTGAAGATTTAAAAGACAAAAATATTCTTTATGTTGTATTATACTTTTTTGGGTGATATTTTTAATGAATTGTAGTTTCCGGACACACTCTTCCTCAGCATCTCATCCCCGTCGCCCCCTATGCCTCCTCCCCAAAACGAATGACTAAAATGCCTTTTAATTAGGCTAAGGTGGAAGGGATAATATTGGTATATTAAATTTTTTAAAGATACTTCTTGTTAAAACAACTTTGAAAAGCAACCCTTAAATTGTTGCTACTTTTTATCATAAAAAAGCAAAAAAAAAAAACTATAAGCACTTTTTATATACTTTATCAAATAAGTTTTAGTGTAAGTAAAATCAGCATTTCAAAAGCATTACCAAACTGGCCCCCGAGTATGCTAGTACCAAAACCCTAAATCTATTAATTTTAAAACTAAATAAACTTTTAAATATGGTTTTAAAATTAAAATTTTAAAACTATTTAATAAAAATTAACTTATCATATTTATTTTAAAAATTATGGACTGAACTGGACTGATAAATCTTTGGTTCATTAAAACTGCAGGCCTAAATGGACTGATCCGTTTAGGCTTACTCCGCAATGGATTATACCAGTCTGTTTTAGACCATACCACTATTAACCTTATTTAAGCGTCTCCTTGGGAATTAATTACTAGGTTAGTTTGACGTTACTTTTGAGATAGTAATCTCTACTTGCAAAATAAATAGAATCAACAAAATTCGTTTGATAATTTTTTTAAAAAATATTTATAAGAAAAGTTTTTATTTTTTATGACAAAAAAGAGAAGCAGGTTAGAGATTTTTTTCCCAGGGAGTAATTTTAAAATTTATAAAATACCAACATTTAGAGGTGTAAAATGGATCATTGATCCATGGTCCATGCATATCGTAGCAAACTAAACCAGACAAATTTTAGTTCATTTCAATTGCATGCCTAAAAAGACTGGTCTGTTTAGGCTCATTCCGTGTGGATCAAATCCATGCAGACATGAACCAATCCATAGACCTCTTTTTTATAATTTTTTTAAAAAACTATTATCCATCATACTTAGACCTATTTTGGTAATATTATATTTTTAAAAGAAATTATTTTTAACTGTGCTAGTAAAAAAAACTATTGTTAAGTATGTGAGTGTTTGATAACATATGATTTTAAACTACTGTAGATTTTAAAAGTATGTGATAAGTGTTTGGTAAATTAAAAACGACATTATTGTGAAGATTTAAAAGATAAAAATATTCTTTATGTTGTATTATACTTTTTTGGGTGATATTTTTAATGAATTGTAGTTTCCAGACACACTCTTCCTCGGCGTCTCATCCCCGTCGCCCCCTGTGCCTCCTCCCCCAAAACAAATGACTAAAATGCCTTTTAATTAGGTTAAGGTGGAAGGGATAATATTGGTATATTAAATTTTTTAAAGCTACTTCTTGCTAAAGCAACTTTAAAAAGCAACCCTTAAAATTCTGCTACTTTTTATCATAAAAAAGCAAAAAAAATTATAAGCATTTTTTTATACTTTACCAAATAAGTTTTAGTGTTTCTACTTATAAAATAAGTAAAATCAGCATTTCTGAAGCATTACCAAACTGGCCCCCGAGTATGCTAGTACGAAGACCCTAAATCTATTAATTTTAAAACTAAATAAACTTTTAAATATGGTTTTAAAATTAAAATTTTAAAACTATTTAATAAAAACTAACTTATCATATTTATTTTAAAAATTATAGACCGAACTAGACTAGAAAATCTTTGGTTTATTAAAACTGCGGGCCTAAATGGACTGATCCGTTTAGGCTCACTCTGCAATGGATTATACCAGTCTGTTTTACACCATACCACTATTAACCTTATTTAATAATAAAAGTAAAAGGGATGCATATTTAAAATTTAAAAATTAAGGATACTTTTTGTCTTTTAAAATCTTCACAATAAATTTCTTTTTAATTTATCAAATATTTATTATCTACTTTTAGAACGTAAAACACATTTAAAATTACGATTTACTAACACTCACCCGCGTATTTTCACAGTAACTTTATTTTTCCAACATAGTTAAAAGTATTTTCTTTTAAAAGTACGAAATTACCTAACTAAGCCCTTATTTGGATGATTTGGAGAAAAGATTAAGGTGTATTTGATATGAGTTTTGATTTCTATATTTTGTATTCTGTTGAAGTTCACGATGGATTCTAATATGAAAATAATTCTATTTAGTAGAAGATAAAGTATGTTTTAAGATGATTGTATTTTCTAAAAATTAGGTCGTTAAAAAATATAATATTATAAGTCCATATAATAAAATAGAGAAAAAATAAAAAAAAATAAAAAATTATTTGGATCTCTCAATAAAATTGGATTTATATTTGAAAATAGAAAATAATTATAAATATTTTTTAAAAATAACTATGGGATCCATCTGTTTTGAAATCTGCATTCTAAAATTAAATAGTTTTAGATTTATCTGAGTTTACTATTTTAAAAATAACCATATTTTTAAAACTAATCACATTAAACAGAACCTAAATTTTCAAAATAAATATAGGGTCAATATCATTGCAAGGCTTCGAACTTCTTGATACAATGGTCAATATCCTACTTGTTAGTTATATGTTTTTTCTGTTAAAAGTTATGGCTGATCCTCTTATTCAAGGCTAGCAACTCATATCTCCACTGGACGGTTTGAGGGAAGAAGAAAAGAAAGTGTGAACTGAATTTAAAAAAATAAAGATGGTGTGTAGCGCATTTTTTTGTCAAAAAAAGGAGTTTGGCTTTCTTGTCTTTTGCAGTGCCAATAGTCTATAAAAGGCATCGTGAGAGGAGCTTGCAAAATCATCCCAAAAATTAGTTCTCAATTGTGTAGAGAACTTGAGAGAGAGAGAGAGAGAGAGAGAGAGAGAGAGAGAGAGAGAGAGAGAGAGAGAGAGAGAGAGAGAGAGAGAGAGAGAGAGAGAGAGAGAGAGAGAGAGAGAGAGAGAGAGAGAGAGAGAGAGAGAGAGTTTTAGAGAAGCTCTATGGATATAGAAAATTTTTCGAATCATGTAAAGTTCTCGATGTGCTAATTCTTATCTCTTATTTTTCATATTTTCTTCCAACAAATGGTATCAGAGCTCAGAGTTCGAATTCTCTTGAAAAATCTGAATATGCTTTGTGGTTGCAGCTTTGTCTGATTTGTCCCATCATAAAAGATATATTCTTGAGTATTTTGATTTTGTGTATACGTACCACTTGCATATATAGTACTGTTCACGTATACAGTAAAACAGTATGTTCGAGTTCGAGAAGGAGCCATGACGTCTGAGAAGGATTCAAACAAGATCGAGAAATTCAACGATATGAATTTCAGTTTTTGGCCAATGCAAATGAAGGACTATCTGTACCATAAAGACTTGTACCTACCGATGAAAAAAAGCCGATGGAAATAAAAGATAAGGATTGGAAGGTGCTAGATTGCAAAGCCTTGGGGGTGGTTGGTCTTACTTTGACAAGATCTTTGGGCTTAAACGTCAAAGATCAAGATACAACTGTGAGACTAATAAAAGCTCTCTCAAATACGTACGAGCAGCCCTCTGCAGACTACAATGTATTTTTAATTTAGAAGCCATTTAATTTTAAAATGGGAGAAAATAGAAATTTCAGCGAGCATCTAAATTCCTTCAATGAGACCAAAGATCAATTGAAATCGGTATAAATTAGTTTTACTGATGAAGTTAATGTTAATGCCTTGCTTAGTACTATGCCAGAAAGTTGGGAGTTAATAGTACAATCTATTTCTTCTTCTTTTGGGAAAACAAAATGGTATTCTCAAAAGTAGTAGACATGATCATGACAGAGGATATCAGAAGGAAGGAAGAAGGCCCTCCCACGTCGGTATCAACATTAAATATGGAAAGCAGAGGAAGAAATAGAAACATAGCACTCAGCAATGAAGATCTACATCAAGGAATGGTATATTCAAATTTAGAGGTCCTCAGTTTCAAACCGACAAAGATAAAAATAAAATTGAATGTTAGAATTGTAAAAAATTGAGACACTTTAAATCTGAGTGCAGAGATACGAAAAAAGAAGACGATGTACATGGAAGTGCATATATCGCGTCAGATGATGCTCTTACATGTTTTATGGAGAGCAAGATGAAATTCTGGTCAGGGGCTTCATTTCACGCTACCTCAAGCAAAGAAGTGTTCGAGGATTATGTTTCGGGCAATCGAGAAAAGGTGAATCTCGGTAATGATCAGGCGTGCGATATCGTTGGTCAAGGAACAATACAGATCAAGCTCAATAGATCTGTATGGAGGTTGAAAGATGTGACACATATACCTAGTTTTAAAAAGAATTTAATTTCCATTGAACAATTAACAAAAGATAAATGTGCCAACTTTTGCGGGAGACACCTGGAAGATTTCAAAGGGAACCATGATTATTGCACGGGGTAAGAAACATGGAACTCTTTACACAACTATGAATGGAAATTGTTTTATTATAGTTGCAGAGTGTAAAAATAACCTAAATATATGGCACCAAAGACTTGACCACATGAGTGCAAAAGGAATAGAAATCATGTAGTCAAACAGGAAGCTGTTAGGAGTAAAATCAATAGATATTGATTTATGTGAGAGCTGTATTTTTGGAAAGCACAAACGAGTCAACTTTGAAAGAGAAGGTAGAACCCTGAAAGAATCAAAGCTCGAATTAATTCACACAAATGTTTGGGGACAGACTCTAGTTTCAACAATTGGAGGTAAACATTACTTTGTTACCTTTATTGATAATCATTCCAAGAAAATATAGGTATATTTCATCAGACATAAGTCAGAAGTATTTGAAACATTCAAAAGTTAGAAAGCGATGGTTGAGAATGAAACCATTTTGAAAGTCAAAAGGTTGCGTTCAGATAATGGTAGAGAATATAAAGACACCAGGTTTAAACGTTTTTGTTATGAGAGTGGGATCAAGCTCAAGAGAACTATGCCAGGGACACTACAATAGAATGGCATAGCAGAACGAATAAATAAAATGTTAACTATTTTGGTAATGTTTTATTTTTAAAAGAAATTATTTTTAACTATGCTAGTAAAAAAACTATTGTTAAGTACGTGAGTGTTTGATAAAATATAATTTTAAACTACTGTAAATTTTAAAAGTATGTGTGATAAGTGTTTGATAAATTAAAAATGAAATTATTGTGAAGATTTAAAAGACAAAAATATTTTTTATGCTGTATTATACTTTTTTGGGTGATAATTTTTAATGAATTGTAGTTTCCAGACACACTCTTCCTCGACGTCTCATCCCCGTCGCCCCTTGTGCCTCCTCCCCCAAAACGAATGACTAAAATGCCATTTAATTAGGATGAGGTGGAAGGGATAATATTAGTATATTAAATTTTTTAAAGCTACTTCTTGCTAAAGCAACTTTGAAAAGCAACCCTTAAATTGCTGCTACTTTTTATCATAAAAAAGCAAAAAAAAATTATAAACTCTTTTTTTATACTTTACCAAATAAGTTTTAGTGTTTCTGCTTATAAAATAAGTAAAATTAGCATTTCAGAAGCATTACCAAACTGGCCCCCTAGTATGCTAGTACCAAGACCCTAAATCTATTAATTTTAAAACTAAATAAACTTTTAAATATGATTTTAAAATTAAAATTTTAAAACTATTTAATAAAAATTAACTTATCATATTTATTTTAAAAATTATGGACCGCACTAGACCAGTAAATCTTTGATTCATTAAAACTGTGGGCCTAAATGGACTGATTCGTTTAGGCTTGTTTTGCAATGGATCATACCATCCTGTTTTACACCGTACCACCATTAACCTTATTTAATAGTAAAAGTAAAATGGATGCATGTTTAAAATTTTAAAATTAAGGATACTTTTTGTCTTTTAAAATCTTCACAATAAATTTCTTTTAATTTACCAAATACTTATTATCTACTTTTAGAATCTAAAACACATTTAAAATTACCATTTACTAACGTTCACCTACTTATTTTTACAGTAACTTTTTTCCCAACACAATTAAAAGTATTTTCTTTTAAAAGTACGACATTACCTAACTTGGCCATTATTTGGATGATTTGGAGAAAAGATTAAGGTATATTTGATATGAGTTTTGATTTCTATATTTTGTATTCTGTTGAAGTTCATGATGAATTCTAATATGAAAATAATTCTATTTAGTAGAAGAAAAAAATATGTTTTAAGAAAATAATTCTATTTTGTATTCTAGTTTGTATTCGGTGTGCTAGTTTTTATCTCCTATTTTTTATATCTTCTCCCAACATTTTCTTATTACTCTATGTAATGGGTTGGCTTTTCTTCGACTCAAAATCATGGGATCAGGTAAATATTATAATTTTTTAATAATATTTATCTTCAAATAAATTAATGTGAGTTTGACAAAAGCAATGTGTTGTTGTCACTATTTTGGAGTTAATACTAATGTCCAAAATTATAAATTTTCATATTTTCATGTTGGAGACATGTTTTGTATTATTTCATTTCATTAATGGATTTTTTTTTCAAATTATCATTCATATATGAGGAAAACAAAAATGCTACTAGAAAAGGTGATGGTTGTAGCAAAATCATGTTGTTTCGGATAATGGGCATCAATTATTACTTTTTTTGAAACATGTGTTTATTGATAAAATAAGAAGATAGAACAAGTAAAATAAGCAGGGGTGTGTCATACCCGAAACAAAAGCTCACGTGCAAGCAGATACAAGGACGGAAGGACTATAAGCTCCAAAAATAAAGGGCTCTAACAGTCCAAGAAGCAACAAACCCACAATAGGAAAAAAAACAATGTCCATTGATCCTTTAACAAGTACGAAAGGGGACAAATACAAGGCAGACCCAAACAAAATCACGACACGAGCCATTTTTCACCCTTTTTCTTCACATTGAAACCTTGAAGGTGATAATGGCATAAATTGTAAATAAATACGGGCTTAGCCAACGGTGGAGGGACATCTCAACAACGAACTCAAGAGATGGCCCAATAAAATCAAATTTAGGCTTACTATCAAAAGTGGCCCAAAACAAAGGCGTTGTATAGAGGAAAAAAGCCTAAGGAGACTTCAATCTACTAGCAAGGGAGAAAGAGACAACATGAAGCTAGAGCATAATAACTAATCCCTTCACTCTCAACTAGGGGTGGGCAACGGATACCCGCCCCTGCTACCCCGCCCGCTATCCGCTCCACCCTCGCTATGCGGGGCGGGTTACCCCGCCCAGGCAAGAGCGGGGTACGGTTTTTAAACTTGACACCCTTCCAGGCGGGGACAGGGAGCGGTAATAGGTAGCGGGGTATCCCGCCCCGCTTAATTTTAATAATATTTATTTATAATTTTATAATATTTTAAATATTATTTAAATATTATTTATAATTTTTGATAGCTTTGAATGATATTTATTATTGTAAAATTAAATTATTTTTGATAATTTTTACGTTAAAAATGATGTCGAAATTTAATTTAAGCCAAAATTATTGATATGAACAGATCTAATAAAAAGCGATAACAAGATGCGAGCAAATGAAACCTCATTCACAAACTCAAGCGATGGCAGGAAGCAGTAATAGGTTAAAGAATGATATAACCCGTCTCGCCTACATATGGAACGAGATACAATCTTAAAATTTAATCTACTACCTAAGCGATGGCAGGAAGCGGTAATAGGTTGATTCCGCCCCCAATAGTATCCAAGTTACTCGTATCAACTATTTCGTGGAGCCTCTAAAAGGCAAGATTGTCTTAAGATAGAGATCAATAAAAGCCGGTAGCGGGGAGCGGGCGGATGAAACCTCCCCCCACTAACCCTGCCATAGGACGGGATACACCGCCCCACCTACACATGGGGCGGGGTACAGTTTTAAAAAAATATTACCCGCCTAGGCGGGGCGGGGTACAGTAATAGATAGACCCCACCCCCACTCTGGCGGGTAGCACCCCTACTCTCAACCATTTTTCCGACGTTGGCATTCCAAATCATGGATAGAGAGGATGAAAGAAATTAATTATTATCATCATCAATCAATCCATTTAATCAATTAACACTTACTAATTAAAATGATATAGTTGTAGTACAAGTAATATTCACCTATATATATATATTATAGATTGTTGATAAATAGAAAAGGAGAGCAGTAGGTATAGTTGCGATAAAAAATGTTCGATCATGATCGAATGGTTCATGTCTTACTTTCATTCAATTGTAGTGGGGTACTGTAGCAGATACTCCAACAAATGAACAATAAAATAAAGGTATGATCTAGACCATTCAATCATGATTGAACGACACTGATTGTATTATCATTTAATTGTAGCGAGTACTGTAATGGATGAATAATAAAATGAAAGTGTAATCTAAACCATTCAATCACAATCAAACGGCTCTTATCAAATGGCTCTCCTTTTCTATTTGTCATATATATATATATATATATATATATATATATATATATATATATATTGAAGAGAAAATAAGTACAATGAGTGCAATTGCGATCACAACTGTTCAATCATAATCGAACGACTTAATTTTCCCTTTCATTTAATTGTAAAAGGAGTGTTGTAGATAATATATGAATAGTTAAATGAAATTGTGATATAAAATGCTCTGTTATGATTGAATGGTTGTGATCACATTTGTGCTCATTATACTCCTTTTCCCATTAACATTACCATATATATATATATATATATAAAGAGAGAGAGAGAGAGAGAGATAGAGCTCTGAGAAAAAGAAAAGGTACTAGAGTTTGCCGACCATACCTCCTTAATTGATATGATTTCTTCTTGTACATCTTTTGTTTTTTGTTATTATTTTAAACCCTAAACATTCTCTCTCTCTCTCTCTCTCTCTCTCTCTCTCTCTCTCTCTCTCTCTCTCTCTCTCTCTCTCTCTCATAGGCCTGTAAATGAGTCAAGCTTAGGTGAACTCGGCTCAGCTCATTTAAGGAAAAAAAATAATCGAGCTGATCCCGAGTTCGAGCCGAGCTTTAAAATCCCTAACTCGGCTCAGCTCATTAAACACTTAGCCCAGTTCGAGCTCGTATAATGTGATGATTCGAGTCGAGCCGAGCTCTCGATTAGCTCGACTCGAGCTCGAATTAGAATAGATAGTTTACAATTTTTCAAACAGAGCTCGACTAAACTGTTATACAAGCCTTAAACATAAAACTCAGCTCGTTTAAAGCTCGTTTATAGCTCATTTAAAATAATAACAAATGATAATATTTTTAAACAGTTATTTTTAAAGAAAAAACCTTTCAAATAGGCGATATCTTATTACAAAAATAACGAACCTAATATATATAAGATCATTACAAATTTATAAGTTTGAATCAAATTGATGAACATCTAATAGATTTTCCTGCTTCCTCGGTCTATCTAATGATGACAAGCTCCACGGGTTGAAATGGCCCCATTGAAAACCCCCCAACTCCATGCAAATACCGAATCCGTTGCTTATTGCCTAGGCCACAAGAGGGACTTCATCAATAAAAATATAAGGGGCTGAAATAGGCTGAATTAGTATGAAAAGATTAATGAACAAACAAATTAAAAGAAAATACATGTAGAACTTGTAGAAGTATATCATTATGAAACATACTTTTTCCAGACGGGTGGAAGCTTCTTTGTCCTCTTGTAGTAGAGTAGTTTCTAATATCAGTCATAAAGGTCTAGAGCCAACTTTGTGTAGTCCTCTTTTAAGGATGATATACCCTTATTATAATCACATTCAAGGAAAATAACACAGTCAACAAATCAAACAATTAAATGTAATGAACACACTCTGGATCTCTAGAACAAGACACACATCCACCCCATTTACATGTAGTACATGTTCAAGTACCTCAACATATTCATCAAGTATCTCAAACCATAATAGGAAAAAAAACCAGAACAGAAAACCACCTAAACCTGCAGAGAAAACCCATTAAAAACAGCGAAGTCATAACAGGAAAAAAAACCAACCCAACAAAAAACAAGTGAATGCTCTTATTAGCCCAAATACAACAATAGTTGAGTAAATAAACTAACTAAAGTCCTTAGAGTGGCAAGAAAATAGAAACCTCCTAGCAACATAATAACATTTGTAAATATGATCTGTACCTAATCACCAACCTGAACATGAATAGTAAGTAATGTCAAATGTTGTACCTTTGCTACAACATATATTTTTAGAGCCAAGAAATCACATTCATGTTGTTGCCCGATTAGTAACCAAACTTTCAAATCTAGCAGTATGATAGACTTCAATATGGACAAGTAGTTCACAAACTTATACCCACCATAGCCCTTAAATCTTTAAATTTATAATGTGATCTCCCCCTCACCTGTTGGTTTGCTTGGTTACTAATCAGAAACCTCTAGAGGCAATGAGCATCCGTTGTGCCCATTGTGTAATACCACTTGACCTAAAAACCACTACAAGTCAATTGTGAAAGGAATCACTAAAACAGGTTATAAAGAAGACAATAGTGCTTGTACTTAAAAATTGATAAAAATAAAGAAAAAATAAAACAAATGCAGTTTTCAAGTCCACATTAGCAAACTATCTTGGCAAACTAGAAATTGATTGCCAAAGGTTATATATATATATATATATATATATATATATATATATTAAAGTTTATAAACCAATAAAAAGGAAAGCGAAGCCAGGATAAACCAAAGCACACTAGATATCATCGATATTAGATGATGAGAGATTTTTTTCTTCACTCCAATTTTCTTGATGAATAATTGAATACTAAGCACACCAGGAGACCCCCATGACTGAATATCTCATTGGAAACCAAAAAATAATAAAAGGGGAGGTCGCAGTTATCAAATATGATGACTTTGTATGCATCATAAAACAAAATCATGAATTGAAGACAAACACATTTGAAGTCTCACATCAGTACTGGGATTTTTAACTAGCCCTGCCTTGACAAGCACACTAGATATCTCACATCAATACTGAAATTACAAATTTAAAGAAAATCAAACTGGAGTCTTCCAAAAAAATCGGTACTGGAATTACATAAGAATAAAGACAAACATATTTGAAGTTTTCAACAACAAAAACTATAATCGAATTTTAGAAATATAAAGAAAAAGCGTTGAAGTCTCAAGTTATTGTACTTGTTGCTGCTGGTAAATCCACTTCAACAAATGTCTACACAAACAAGCACAAAATTAACAAAGCATTTCATATATTAATAAAATTAAGTAAAAAACTAAATAATCAATATACACAAGTTTGAATCAAAACTTACTTTTAGTGTAGATTTTTTCTTGAGGCCATGAAGTGATCCCACCCAATCAAAACCGCATAAGAGCATCTGAACAGTTTTAGTTTTAAGGATGCTCTATAGGGTTCAATAACCCTACCACCAGCACTAAAAGAGGCTTCTGATGTTATTGTACTTATAGGAACAACTAAAATATCCTTTGCCATTTTAGATAAAACACGATACTTCAAAGCATTGGATATCTACTATAATCGAATTTTAGAAATATAAAGAAAAAGCCTTGAAGTCTCAAGTTATTGTACTTGTTGCTGCTGGTAAATCCACTTCAACAAATGTCTACACAAACAAGCACAAAATTAACAAAGCATTTCATATATTAATAAAATTAAGTAAAAACTAAATAATCAATATACACAAGTTTGAATCAAAACTTACTTTTAGTGTAGATTTTCTCTTGAGGCCATGAAGTGATCCCACCCAATCAAAACCGCATAAGAGCATTTGAACAGTTTTAGTTTTAAGGATGCTCTATAGGGTTCAATGTAACGCCCCCAAATTTGAAACCTCCAAACCGGGTGCGTTAGCGGAAAATAAATATACAAATTTTATATCAATTTCAAACTATTACTTATTTAATCAAACAAACCATTTATTATTACAAATTTCAATCCAAGATCTTTAAGGTTTAGGGGTTTAGAGACTAAGTATCCATAACCCATTATTACATAACAAAGCACACGAGCAAACAACTTAATAAATCTTTAAAATTTCACACAACTTTATTTCCAAGCACTTCTCGACTCCTTATCCTAGTTTCTCCATCCCTTAATTACCTGGGGTTGGAAAAGAAATCATTAAAAGGGTGAGCTCAAATAGCCCAGTAAGGGTAAACATAAGTGGGTAAGGAAAAATCATGAAGATATCGAACATAGGAAATACCATATAATATTACACATCATACATGATCAACATTTCACAAGGAAATCATAACATGGAAGATTATGTTTGAACATCGTATCATAACATCATGATCCAGGTTAACTACCCAGATACCATATCATAACATAACATATTATCAACCTGGATTGACACTCTCCAGGTGATGTTCTTTACCCAATGCATTGGAGGTCTTTCTGGAACCACCCATCATAAACTTACTTTGTCCAAACATAAGAGATTATAACAACTTTAGCATACATAACATGAGGCATATCATAGAATTCCAATAAAACATTCAAGGTTAACAAGGATAACCACGAATATCAAAATGGTTATCTACCCCAATCAATAGCATAGATTATCAAGAGAGAGATTAAAAAGAGACTAATGTTCTCAACAATAAAATGGAAATAGAAGAATAAGAAACATAAAACTCTTACAATAATAATGCCAAATAAAACAAGATAAAGAGGAAAAGAAAAGTCTCTTACAATAATAATGAAATATAGATTATAATGAAAAAGAAAAAGGGAATGAGAAGAAAACCCTTACAATCACTTGTCGTTCTCCTGGTTTTAAACCTTAAAAATATCAAAACACTAAATTAGCATTAATGCTTGAAAAGTTCAATATCACACATATCTCCTTATATATATATATATATATATATATATATATATATATCATACTTTAACTTATATCTTTTAATAGGCATACCGTGCTTGTGGGGTTGAATATTAATTTGGGTTCCCACTTCTATTGCTGTTCCATATCCTATTTCGATCCCATGCATCATAAGCCTTGAGTTGTGCACTAACTAGGTTATATGCCTTGAGAGTTTTTGAATAAGATTTACTTCTTGTATTAGGTGAACGGAAAAGACGTTCGATAAGCTTATTTTTCTTACGTGTCTTCCACCTTAACCATGAGGGGATATTAGACACGGGTCTAAAGGGACGATCAGGAGGAGATAAGGATGGGGATAGCTGTGAGGTTGAAGCATTAACAATTGGGGTTGCAGAAGAAGAAGGGCGATTGTCGGGGGAATTCATTTTGGAAGTCGTTCCTTACAATCTTCCGCTATCTAGAACCTTAAAAATAAAAATAAAAACATAAGTTAATATTCTCATCTTTTCACTTGAATTATAGAATGACAACGCTATGATAAAATACTATAATTTAAAATAATTACACGGGTATGTATATGAGGTGGCAAGGCCAACCATGTATGTATATACGAGGTGGTACAACTAATCATATAAATAACATATGTAAGGTGGTAAAACCAACCATGAATATAGTATATATGAGGTGGTAAAACCAACCATAAGAATCTACATAATAAATAAGAAGTGACTTCATAATTTCGAAATCTTAAGTATTACCTTTCGCTTTCGTAGAACTTCGACGCTTGGTAAGTACCAAAAGCAAAAGAGGATTTGAGTAGAGTATTTGGGATGTTAAGAGGGCTTAAGGGAGTGTTTTGAGAGGGAAATTTCGTGGTGTGGCTTGAGGGATTTGTGCTTAAGAGGAGAGGCAAGACACTCCTTATATAGGCAAGGATGGTGGTAGGTGTGTAGTGTGAAAGTAGTGTATGAATTTGACTTTGGCATCAAATTAAATTATGTAAAATATATAAAATACTTTATTTTATTCCTATTATCCTCTCTTAAAACGTGAGTATCTTCTCCTACCATTTAAAAAATGTTTTAAGACTTTTCAACCTAGAAGGTTCCTTTGGCATCAAAAGTCCACATTGGTGTACTCCCTACTAATTCAATTATAACGTTTTTAATTTTGTAGTTTTTGACAAATGGCCAATTGTATTGCATTACTAACTCAAATATCTACAAATGGGTATCAATTTTATAATTTTTAAATATGTATAACAAAAGTTATTGAATTTTAAAGTCATACTAAAATGTTTACCCGTTCATACTAAACCTACGTGTAGTATTTTAAATTCTGGAATTGATTAGCTTCATATTAAATTCTGAAATTTTTACACGTTTTAGCTAAGTCATAAATGAACAAATGGGCTTTAGTTTTATGTCAATTGGATCTATATAACTCAAGTTATGAATTTTTGAATGGGACCTCCAGAATCTGCCTCATTCAAATTTTTTGGGCATTACCTATGTTTTATACTTTTGGTAAAGTTAAGGCTTGTAATACTTACCTACCCATAATAATTTGGTTTAAGAAACTAAATGACATAATATATAGCATCTAAAATTTTTATGACATCTAAGAAATTATTTTATTATTATTTTTTTATAACATATTTAATATTTATGCGGATAAAATAATATAATTGCATAATCAATAAACAATAAAGTAAGATAACATTATAGCATAAAATATTATAATCCTAAACATAAACATTAATATCATATTCTATGGCCTTCGTAAAATTTCTTGAATTATATTAGCGTATGTGCGTAAGACGTGTTGTGCTTCGCGGTGAGAGCCGCACAACCCTTCGGCTAACATTGTCGTGGTTGTCGCACGAATAACCTCAAACTTCTCCCTGTGTCTCGTCGCATTATATTGCAGCCATTGGACACGAGCATTTAGCTCATCTATAGCAAAGCATAGCTTTGTAACTTTAAGTCGTATTGCTCGCCGATCTTCATCGCGTACACTATTCTCGGATGGCAGTACTTGAGAACTTGATGCCATAACTCTTATTATTATTCTTCTTACTTCTATACTTTCTTATAAATAAAATCTCATGCTCATACCTATTTATGGAAGTCCAAACGGATACTATTCATAACGGACGGATACTATTCATAACGGCTACTTATCACATGCTATTTGAATAACTATATTGGGTGCTTATTTTTATCGTGATAATATCTAAAATATCCTTTCTAACTATTGTTAACAATAACATTATTATTATTTTATTATTATTACTCTTTAAGTAAGAACTTAAATAGCTAAAAATTTTGCGGGTCTTACATCCTACCCTCCTTAAAGAAATTTCGTCCTCGAAATTATTTCGTACCTTCGTTATCACAAAAGCTCATGGTCCCAAGGAGAAAATTATAATTACTTTCTACGGCCTATTCAATATTTCTCGAATTGTATCTGCATAAACCCTAAGGGTTAAGCGAGCTTCTGCAGCAGAGCCACATTGTCCTTCTACTAACATTGCCGATGTGGCCGCACGAATGAGATTAGCCTTTTCCCTCATCCTTGTTTGCTCTAATAGTAGCCAATGATTACGGAGTGTCAGTTCATCTACGGTAAAGAGTAGTCTTGTAATCTCAGCCCGCACCCTTCGTCGATCTTCATCTCGCGTGGTGCTAGATTCGAGTATATACATATGAGAGTTGGATGATGCCATATCGTTGCCTTGCTTCCTAAAGATTATCTTCTCCTTCGTTTTATATTTTATATATAGCACTTGCTTAGAGTACGACTAATGATAATGATATTATAATCGATATAGGTTCTCAAATGTCAAAATAGACTTGTTCTATCATCAATCAAAATCATATCAATCACTTCCTATAGATATAAAATATTGACTAAGATTTGCGGTTTCACATTATAAAACGTGTCCTAGACATTATCATCAATATTATTACTTTTCATTTATTATTTTTATGATATCACTCTTAAAAACTCTAAGGTTCTATGATGACATAGGGTTAAAAGAATAATTTATTTAAAACAAAATAAAATACGTGAAATAAAATACACCATCTGATTTCAAATTATGATGGAGCTAAGCGGTTTTCTAGATGTTGTCTAGATTCGATGATCCAGCTTGACTTCCCAAAGGTCCTTTGGAATAGCACCTTCACGTGTTGGCTTATATGCCTCCATTTTCCTTAGTAGATCCTTGTGCTACGTGCTACGATAATGATCTTCTTTTGTGATGGTTTAATGAAACCTTCTTCGATGGCAGTATCGATTTGGGCTATAAAGGGGTCGAAAAATCCACCTATATTAAGTAAGCCTATGGGTTTATCATGGATACCTAGTTGAGCCCAGTGACAATTTCCATGAATTCCTCCATAGCTCCAAGGTCTCCAGGAAGTATAATGAAGCAATCAGAGAGTCTAGCGACTTCTTCCTTTCGTTGATGGAGTTCGGAGATCACGTTTCCATGCTCTGAATGTGTAGATATATGTCCTCCCGCTGAGCGAATGACTTGAGACAAAAGCTCCAGAAGTCCAATAATTTCGCAATTGCAGACAACGTCTAACCCTTTAGAGACAAGTTCCTCACCGAGTTCTATGGTTGCGATCTTATAATACTCTTTCTTCCCAATGGTTTTTCCTCCAAGAACACCAACTCGTTGGAACCTTGAGTTTCGTGGTAGTTTATAGTAGGAAGCCATTTTTCAACTAAAGAGAAATTGTTGTCTAGATCTAGAACTATGGAAATGGCGCATACTTCCATTTATAGTGCTATTCGTTGGGGTGGGTAAACTTAGTGTGTAAGAAAAAGCAAGCTAAAAGATAACTTGACCGTGTCTTAGAAGCATGGGTGCATTAACTTCTACATATAGCAAGAGCATGGGTGAGTGCCCTTGGCGTGCGGTATAAGGCATGCATGATATGGCGTTAACGTGTAGCAAATCTATACCTATGTAGCTTCAGCGTGCCACAATAATGAAGTTAGGATTCTTAACTTAAAGCATGGAACAAGATGATAGGTATTTACTTGGGCATTAAAGAAAGGAGTATATATAACAAAAATAAAATAACCGTGGTATAAAAATATAAGGGTTACTTAACTTAAAATGGTAACATAAGTTAAACATGGCATGTGATAATAATGAGATTTTATAAGATAACTACTTAAATTAAGGGGTCATCATTTATGTGCTTCTCTAACCGAGCATTATAGTCCTTATGTTAAATCGGGCTACTTACTTGTATACTGCTTGGGAGGTGGCCTAATGGTGTCACCTTGTTTGAATATTCTGAACGTCTTGGTTCGGTTCCTATGTGTTCCCTGCTGGAGTAGTGGTTGATGATTCGCCACTTTCGAGGCCTGCTTGTTATCTGAGCTAGTCCGAGCCTAATTACATATACCAAATTCGACATACCTATAATTGGTTTGGGCTAATTATTGTGGAAGTGAACGTGACTTTTATCTTATTATTTAAGTTATATAATTATTATTATTATTATTAGGTTTTTTTTAAACCACACATTCATACTTTTATCCCTCACCACGTATTCTCCATTATAGGCGTGCTTTGGCTGCGTCGTCCCGCACCATCTCGTGCGACACTAGCTTCACCTGGACTGCAGCGACCATCACCGACTTCGAATCCTTCTCGTTGGCATCGAAGACCCTAATGGTGACGTGCTTCCCAACCTTGACGACTTGATCTTCTCACCTGCTAACACTCTAACGAACTGGTTGCCGATTGTTATCGCTTTTCCGGCGAGCTTGCTTCTCCTACGACGAGCTTCGAATCCGGCGAACAACCACGCCTTCCCTTCTCTACAAAAATGTTTTCCCTTGTCAAGATCTTGTTTACCTTTCTTGTTATTTTTGTAACGTTTTTATTTTTCATGGACGAAGTGTTTAGTCCAATTTTCATACCGTTCCTGATGACAATCTATCTGTTCTATATTATCGCAATGTTGGTATAATTTTCGTTATGTAATATTTCCTTCTGAAATAAAATAATTTGTGGTTGTGTGTGATATACACTACGAGTATTTTATTTTATAGCGTGTCGAGTGACGTACCTTTCACAAGTGTGTTGTCCTAAAATAACGTTGAAGACTTGATAACATACCTTTCACCGTGTCATTTACTAGATTTCACCGTGTCTGCTTCTTTTGAGATATATACACAAAATACCCGTTAGTCCATCAATAAACGAAATATAATTTCCTAACAATAATCTCATGCATTTAAAGTTTTATTGATTTTGATTTCTTATAGCGTGCTATGCTTTATACAAAATTATCATTCTAAGACCTTCAACTTATGCATCACACTTCTTATTTTTAAGACTCAGTCTCTAACCTATACTAAACCATCGCTCTGATACCAACTGTAACGCCCCCAAATTTGAACCTCCAAACCGGGTGCGTTAGCGGAAATTAAATATACAAATTATATATCAATTTCAAACTATTACTTATTTAATCAAACAAACCATTCATTATTACAAATTTCAATCCAAGATCTTTAAGGTTTAGGGGTTTAGAGACTAAGTATCCATAACCCATTATTACATAACAAAGCACACGAGCAAACAACTTAATAAATCTTTAAAATTTCACACAACTTTATTTCCAAGCACTTCTCGACTCCTTATCCTAGTTTCTCCATCCCTTAATTACCTGGGGTTGGAAAAGAAATCATAAAAAGGGTGAGCTCAAATAGCCCAGTGAAGGTAAACATAAGTGGGTAAGGAAAATCATGAAAATATCGAACATAGGAAATACCATATAATATTTACACATCATACATGATCAACATTTCACAAGGAAATCATAACATGGAAGATTATGTTTGAACATCGTATCATAACATCATGATCCAGGTTAACTACCCAGATACCATATCATAACATAACATATTATCAACTGGATTGACACTCTCCAGGTGATGTTCTTTACCCAATGCATTGGAGGTCTTTTCTGGAACCACCCATCATAAACTTACTTTGTCCAAACATAAGAGATTATAACAACTTTAGCATACATAACATGAGGCATATCATAGAATTCCAATAAAACATTCAAGGTTAACAAGGATAACCACGAATATCAAAATGGTTATCTACCTCAATCAATAGCATAGATTATCAAGAGAGAGATTAAAAAGAGACTAATGTTCTCAACAATAAAATGGAAATAGAAGAATAAGAAACATAAAACTCTTACAATAATAATGCCAAATAAAACAAGATAAAGAGGAAGAGAAAAGTCCCTTACAATAATAATGAAATATAGATTATAATGAAAAAGAAAAAGGGAATGAGAAGAAAACCCTTACAATCACTTGTCGTTCTCCGCGTTTTAAACCTTAAAATATCAAAACACTAAATTAGCATTAATGCTTGAAAAGTTCAATATCACACATATCTCCTTTTATATATATATATATATATATATATATATATATATATATATATATATATATATACTATTAACTTATATCTTTTAATAGGCATACCGTGCTTGTGGGGTTGAATATTAATTTGGGTTCCTACTTCTATTGCTGTTCCATATCCTATTTCGATCCCATGCATCATAAGCCTTGAGTTGTGCACTAACTAGGTTATATGCCTTGAGAGTTTTTGAATAAGATTTACTTCTTGTATTGGGTGAACGGAAAAGACGTTCGATAAGCTTATTTTTCCTACGTGTCTTCCACCTTAACCATGAGGGGATATTAGACACGGGTCTAAAGGGACGATCAGGAGGAGAGAAGGATGGGGATAGGCGTGAGGTTGAAGCATTAACAATTGGGGTTGCAGAGAAGAAGGGCGATTGTCGGGGGAATTCATTTTGGAAGTCGTTCCTTACAATCTTCCGCTATCTAGAACCTTAAAAATAAAAAATAAAAACATAAGTTAATATTCTCATCTTTTCACTTGAATTATAGAATGACAACGCTATGATAAAATACTATAATTTAAAATAATTACACAGGTATGTATATGAGGTGGCAAGACCAACCATGTATGTATATATGAGGTGGTACAACTAATCATATAAATAACATATGTAAGGTGGTAAAACCAACCATGAATATAGTATATATGAGGTGGTAAAACCAACCATAAGAATCTACATAATAAATAAGAAGTGACTTCATAATTTCGAAATCTTAAGTATTACCTTTCGTAGAACTTCGACGCTTGGTAAGTACCAAAAGCAAAAGAGGATTTGAGTAGAGTATTTGGGATGTTAAGAGGGCTTAAGGGAGTGTTTTGAGAGGGAAATTTTGTGGTGTGGCTTGAGGGATTTGTGCTTAAGAGGAGAGGCAAGACACTCCTTATATAGGCAAGGATGGTGGTAGGTGTGTAGTGTGAAAGTAGTGTATGAATTTGACTTTGGCATCAAATTAAATTATGTAAAATATATAAAATACTTTATTTTATTCCTATTATCCTCTCTGAAAACGTGGGTATCTTCTCCTACCATTTAAAAAATGTTTTAAGACTTTTCAACCTAGAAGGTTCCTTTGGCATCAAAAGTCCACATTGGTGTACTCCCTACTAATTCAATTATAACGTTTTTAATTTTGTAGTTTTTGACAAATGGCCAATTGTATTGCATTACTAACTCAAATATCTACAAATGGGTATCAATTTTATAATTTTTAAATATGTATAACAAAAGTTATTGAATTTTAAAGTCATACTAAAATGTTTACCCGTTCATACTAAACCTACGTGTAGTATTTTAAATTCTGGAATTGATTAGCTTCATATTAAATTCTGAAATTTTTACACGTTTTAGCTAAGTCATAAATGAACAAATGGGCTTTAGTTTTATGTCAATTGGATCTATATAACTCAAGTTATGAATTTTTGAATGGGACCTCCAGAATCTGCCTCATTCAAATTTTTTGGGCCTTACCTATGTTTTATACTTTTGGTAAAGTTAAGGCTTGTAATACTTACCTACCCATAGTAATTTGGTTTAAGAAACTAAATGACATAATATATAGCATCTAAAATTTTTATGACATATAAGAAATTATTTTATTTATTTTTTTTATAACATATTTAATATTTATGCGGATAAAATAATATAATTGCATAATCAATAAACAATAAAGTAAGATAACATTATAGCATAAAATATTATAATCCTAAACATAAACATTAATATCATATTCTATGGCCTTCGTAAAATTTCTTGAATTATATTAGCGTATGTGCGTAAGACGTGTTGTGCTTGGCGGTAGAGCCGCACAACCCTTCGGCTAACATTGTCGTGGTTGTCGCACGAATAACCTCAAACTTCTCCCTGTGTCTCGTCGCATTATATTGCAGCCATTGGACACGAGCATTTAGCTCATCTATAGCAAAGCATAGCTTTGTAACTAGCAGTTAGAATAGTAACTAACCGTTGGAATAAGTAACTAATCGTTATGAATAGTATCCGTTTGAATTGTTATAAATAGGTATGAGTATGTAATAATGTTTTATAATATTATACTTTATAGGTTTATAAAGTAAGAAGTCATGGAATATAATGTTATCTTACTTTATTGTTTATTGATTACGCAATTATATTATTTTATCCGCGTTAATATTAAATACGTTATAAAAATAAAATAATTTCTTATACGTCATAAAAAGTTTAGATGCTATATATTATGTCATTTAGTTTCTTAAACCAAATTACTATGGGTAAGTAAGTATTACAAGCCTTAACTTTACCAAAAGTATGAAACATAGGTAAGACCCAAAAATTTGAATAAGGCAGATTCTGGAGGTCCCATTCAAAAATTCATAACTTGAGTTATACAGATCCAATTGACATGAAACCAAAGCCCATTTGTTCCTTTATCACTTAGCTAAAACCTGTAAAAATTTCAGAATTTAATATGAAGCCAATCAATTCCAGAAGTTAAAATACTACACATAGGTTCAGTGTGAACGGGTAAACATTTTAGTATGACTTTAAAATTCAATAACTTTTGTTATACACATGTGAAAATTATAAAATTGATACCCATTTGTAGATATTTGAGTTATTAATGCAATACAATTGGCCATTTGTCAAAAACTACAAAATTAAAAACGTTATAATTGAATTAGTAGGGAGTACACCAATGTGGACTTTTGATGCCAAAGGAACCTTCTAGGTTTAAAAGTCTTAAAACATTTTTAAATGGTAGGAGGAGATAACCACGTTTTTAATAAGAGATAATATGAGGAAAATAAAGTATTATATATATTTTAAATAATTTAATTTAATGCCAAAGTCAAATTCGTACACTATTTTTCACACTATTACACCTACCACCTTACCTATAAATAGCATGCCTCACTTCCCTTCTCAAGCACTCTTTCCATTCAAATAAGCCACAAAACTCTCCTCCAAATACTTCCCAAAAAGTTCTATTAACACCCCAATAGCCCTCCAAGCCTTCTCTTCTCTCAATCTTCCTCTCACTTGTTGGAAGTTCCAAGAGGTAAATATTTCAAGCATATATTAATCATGTTCTTCCTCCTCATACATATATATATTATGGATGGCCTTGCCCCTCAATATATATATATATATATATATATATATATATATATATATATATATATTTATTAAACAATACGTATATGTATATATATAAATTATTATTATTCCATGGAAGGCTAAGCCTCCTCATACATATATATATTATGGATGGCTTTGCCCCTCAATATATATATGTATATGATATGTATATATGAGTATATAGATTATTATTATTCCATGGAAGGCTAAGTCTCCTCATACATATATATATTATGGATGGCTTTGCCCTCAATATATATATGTATATTGTATAGTATATACGTATATTATATATGTATATGTATACGTATAGATTATTATCATGAGAAGTTTTTCCACCATAATATACTTATATATGTCTCTCAATATATTATTTATGAATATACTATTATTATTCAAACTAAAATATTAACTTTTAAATTTTGTTTCAAGGTTTATAAACGCGGAAGACAAAAAGATTGTAAGGATCCACTCTCCCTTTCCTTACCACGATCTCCGACGTGAAAATTCATTTCCTATTTCTTCTCTATATTTCTATCTCGATATTTAATAATTAACTTTCTTTGACACTTCTTGGAAAGTTGGTAATCTAATTTATTGAATGGTGAATAACCCTTTTACTTATCGGGGCTATTATTGCAAGACCTTCCTTTACGTTGAAATTTACCATTGATGTGGTTGTTTGAAATTTTGTGAAGATATGTTTTATGTTTGGCAATATGTTTATGGGTGGTTCCAGAAAGACCTCCAATGCATTGGGTAAAGAACATCACTGGAGAGTGTCAATCCAGTTGATAACAGGTTATGCATGACATCTAGGTGGTGAACCTAGATGAGTAGATATTCTTATTCTTTCATAAGCTGATTATTCTCCATATATTATTCGTTACTTTTAACCTTACTGGGCTATTTGAGCTCATTTCCTTTATGTTTTCTTCCAACCCCAGGGAACTAGGAGAAAGCAAGGATGCTAGGATAATGGTGTCCAGAATGCTTGGAATAAAATCATAAGAAGATTATGCATGTAGTATTTATATGTCATGTAAACTATAATGGGTTATCAACACCTAGTCTCTAAACGCTAAACCTTAAAGATCTTGTGATGAGTCTTGATGTAATAAATAAACCATCGAATTTATGTTGAGTAATAGATTACTATTCATTATAATTGTAATATCTTATTTTGTCCAACGCACCCGGTCTGGAGGTCCAGATTTGGGGGCGTTACAACCCTTTTAATGTTTTCTTTTCCAACCCCAGGTAATTAAGGGATGGAGAAACTAGGATAAGGAGTCGAGAAGTGCTTGGAAATAAAGTTGTGTGAAATTTTAAAGATTTATTAAGTTGTTTGCTCGTGTGCTTTGTTATGTAATAATGGGTTATGGATACTTAGTCTCTAAACCCCTAAACCTTAAAGATCTTGGATTGAAATTTGTAATAATGAATGGTTTGTTTGATTAAATAAGTAATAGTTTGAAATTGATATATAATTTGTATATTTAATTTCCGCTAACGCACCCGGTTTGGAGGTTCAAATTTGGGGGCGTTACATTCAATAACCCTACCACCAGCACTAAAAGAGGCTTCTGAAGTTATTGTACTTATAGGAACAACTAAAATATCCTTTGCCATTTTAGATAAAACACGATACTTCAAAGCATTGGATTTCTACCATTCCAAATCATCAAAATCAGTGTCCATACTTATTCCATTATCATTTTTTCTCAAATGAAGACATCCTCTTCAAGATAAATATCCAAATCTGATTTAATGGACCGGATGATGTCATTACTTCTAATATGCTCAAAAAACCTTGATCGACCTTGAGAAATTTTGGGTATATCTCCCACAATTGCACTTGAGGAAGCAACAACATTTATTTGAGTAGTTTCTTGCAATATAGAAGCCTTATGGGTAGAAACATATGACTTAAATAACTCTTTTAGAATTTCCAACACATTGTTAATGTAATAATCACATTTTTCTGAAGGATAAATGATAGGAAAACAGAAATTGATTAGCTTCATCTTATATCTAGGATCCAAGATAGCAGCTATGGACATTAACAAATTGCTTTGACTCCAATACTTCTCAAACATTTTATTCATATTAGTTTCCATTGACTTTATGTACTCATTCTTATCCTGATACTTGATCATCAAAATTTCTTTCATTCTCCATACCTCAAGTAAATACAGATTTGTAATTGGATAATCACTACCAAATACAACATTGGTTACATCATTGAAAACTGACAAAGCTGGGTCACATTTTCCACCATTCCCCACTGATATGGACTAACAACCCACTGAAATCCTTTCTCAACTCTTTGGTACCTAGGGAACACTTCTTTGAACTGAATTGCTATGTCCAACATCATATAGGTGTTGTTCTAACGTGTAGGGACATCTAAAATAAGCTTCTTACAACGTATATCCAATCTCTTTGCTATATCAGTAAAGACAATCATCCTACTTTCAAAAGCCACTACAAATTTTATGCCTTGCCTAATAGAATCTATTATATCCTTAATTTGTACATGTAAGGCCAGCTTGCACACACAAGTTTGTAATATGTGCACAACACCTAACATAAAACAACATACCCCGAATCGGTAAAATATATTTCAACTCAAAGTCATCTTTTAAATTTGCAATTGTTGAATCATTAGCTGTCGCATTATTAACTGTAATTGTATGAATTTTATTCTCAATTTCCCAATCACAAAAACAAGCCCTTAATACATCTGCAATCACACCACCACAATGGGGAAGAGGTACATTGCAAAAATTTAATACTCTTTTCTGGAGGCACCAAGCTGAATCAACAAAGTAGCAAGTCACCACCATATATGACACTCTTTAAGAAGAGGTCCACATATCGGTGGTAATGTTCACCTTGTCAATTGATTTTAAAAGTGCTTTTAACTTCCTCTTTTCAGTTTGATAAGTGGTAAAGCAGTCATTTTTAACAATTGCACGACTAATTTTTTTTCCAATGAAGTGTGTAGACCCTCATGAACTTATTAAAAGGTTCATGCTCCATCATATTAAATGGGTACTTATGGAATAATAGCATATGAGAAGCTATTTCCCTAACCTTACTCTCTTTGTAGGTAAAACCTATCAAACTTTCCACGCCATCATGTTCCATGCTAGGTTCAAATGACAACATCTTCTATTTTTATTGCTATTATGCTATATAAATTTAGTACATATAGTCAAACAAAGTAATAGCAAACAAAGTTCGACACCAACGACATTGTGATTTTTTAACTCCACATACATTAATTGGATCAAAATCATTCCAAACTGTTGAAGTCTTTTTCCTTTCCCTTTTTATATATGGTGGGTTATCGCTTGTAATAGCACTCAAACTCTCATTCCGAGCCTCACCAACAGCTAGAGAGACCTTGTTAATAGGTTGATCTAGTGTAGGGTTTATAAGAACATTATTATCTAATTGGACTTCCAACTCTTCCACTTCAATATATTGACTCCCATTCTCCATAACTATCAACTATAAAATAATTAGAATTGAAAAAGTAAAACATGTTATAAAAAGTGAAAGATATAGCATGTTACAAATAAATATAAATAAGAAAGTTAAAAAATAACATATTATAAAAAAGTTAAAAACATGTATAAAATAAAAGATTGCACCTAAAATTTTGCATTTCGTATTGTAAATAAACCTTCAATTAAAAGTTGAACATGTTTGTTTATTTTCCCTTTATGAAGAATTCCAAGAAAACGTTCAAATACAACTGCAATAAAAAAACCATAAAAATGATCTCAAAAATAAATAAATATACAAAAATAGAACCAAATTATCACAAAGTACAATTTTCAGACCCCATTGCTACATACACATATGGCATATATTGATAATGAAATTAAAAACAATAGCATAAATAATTAAAAATAATAATAAAGTAGGAGATTGGGCTGAACCGGGCAGCGGGTAGTAGCAAAGAGAAGGGGCTAGGTTGAATCAGAGAGAAATATTATATATATATATATATATATATGGAAATTCTCAAGAAAAGAGAAGAAAATAGAAATACTAGCTATGATCAATTGATCAGTTCGAGGTAGGGGTGAAATCAGTTCGGTTTGGGTCGATTTAAGTTAATTTTCAAACCAATTTGATGTGTTTTGGTTTGGACAAAATCAAACCAAACCAAACATGTTGCGTGAACCAAACCAAAACGGACCGAATTGATTTGGTTTGGTTTGGTTCGGTTTGAACCGGCGGTTTGAATTATTATTAGTTTGGATAAGTTTGAGTCGGTTTAGTTCATAAATTTTTGAGTTCTTAAAATTGAAATGATGTAAAATAAAAAAAAAAAGTAAATAGTGTGTAAGCATATCAATACTAATACATATTAAATTTATAATTATAAGTCTCAAAATTTGATAATATAATTCACAAATACAATATATCAAGTATTAACAAACAATCTTAAATAAATAAACCTCAAAACATAAAATAAAAAAATAAGTAAATAATAATATTATTTAGTTTGGTTTGATTTAAACCGCGATTTTGAAATCTCAAATCAAACCAAACCGATTTTTGTTCGGTTCCAACGGTTTGATAAATTGATGGATAAGTTTGAAATAGTTTTAGCAATTTGACGGTTTAGAGTTACACCCCTAGTTCAAGGATATTACCTTGAGTGTTGACTATTAAGTTTGATTACCATAGGTTAATACTTTTTTTCATAACTCCTTTTTTTATTGTTTAGTATTAACTTGGCGATACTTGGAGATTGGTGAAAGAAGTCATCAATTTTATACCCATGGTCACTACTATTTTATTATGCAACAAAAAGGATGATATATATTAGAGATAAACAAAATATAATTACATATCAAACACGAACAAAATAAAATCTAACAATTCTCATTGCATGGTATCTACGATTCTACACAATACGTGCATACTTGAGTTTTTTATTAAATAAAAAAATACTCATGCAGATCCATAATGGAATTCTAACACTTATATTTCTATATATATACTCATACAAACACAACAACAAAGTAGCTTTCAATTTATGAATGATTACTATTTAATCTTCATTTTATTTGTATTCATTTTAAAAATAATTCTTACGACTTGCTTTCTCTCTTCATTTTATTAATAATTGAATGAATAAAAAATAGGTATTTTTAAATAAAGTAAAATGAAAATAAAAATATTTTTTAGAATAAATATATTTAAATAAAATAAGAGTATAATAAAAAAAATAGTGTTAGAATTGGCCGTCCAAATGCCTCTTTGCCAGGTCTAGATGATCGAGTCAAATTTAATGAATAAAAAAAGGCAAAAGAAAAAGAAAAGAAAGAAAGAAAGCCTTACTCGTTCGTCGTGGACCGCGAGCCCCCACTAAACTTTGCGGAGACAAGAAATGGTCTTTTCCCATTCCCAAAAAGTGAGGTCAACGAAGACGTAGGTTATAAGTGAGGCACAACTGTAAATCACCAGACCTACGCCTCCCTCTCCACGATTTAAACATACACATAAACATAAACAAAACCAGAGCCCTCCTCCCTCGGTCCCTCCTCCTCATCAAACCAATGCCCCTCGCCGGAAACCGTACGGACTGCCATCGTGCTTCGTGGTACAACTGGGGTGGGACTCTCAGGCCCAGTTCGACTTGCTCGGAGCCCACTCGCCGGAGAGTAGCCCACGGCGGCGGCGGCTCCCGCCTCCGGCTGCCTGTGCCGGGAGGGAAGATGAAGCGGCAAGCTCACAAGGAAATTCTCCGGCGGGCGTTGACGCCACCTACCAGGAGGTCCAGCCACCGGTGGTGGAATTTTCGGCCGGCTCCGCCGAGCCGTCTGTGCCGCATGTCCATGGCTTCAGATTGATGGTTGTGCGCCGCAGCCTGCGTTTTGTGTATGCTACTAAATCGTCCTAATATTGTATGTCCCCGATTTGTTGTTCTTTTGTTTTTTTTTTTTAAAACATTTGTAAGATTATAAAGTAGGAGTAATTGGGATTCATTAGGAGTACTCGTAGATGGAAATTACTACAAAATCGATGGCGACGAATGATGAATACATGTGTGTATGAGAGATTTGATTTTCAGTTTCCTAAACCCCTTTTCTGATGAATATTAATATAGTTGCCCACGCAGAGGGTTTGTCTTAAAAGTCAGTGTAGTGTAGAGACCTTTTTGTGCTTGCTTTGAGGTTAGAAATCATGACTCTAAATTTCCAAATCAATGGGAAACACAGTCAAATGTCCCAAAGGATCAAACCTTGATGCCTGCTTCACTGATAATGCAATGCACAAGACAAGAAATCTGATTGTACACATGCACGAATATGAATGAAGGCATTCAAAAGGGTTTCAATTCAACTTTGCTCTGATCTGCTCGTGGTTTCAATTTCATGGTTAATCAACAATCTATAAGCTCCAAGATAAGCTTCTATACTATGCACAACTAACTTACAGACTGACAAGGAGTGGCATTTTTTCCAAAACAGAAAAAATGACAACACCCAAAAAAAAAGAGGCATTGATTGAGATTGAGATTGAGATTGAGAGAGCATATACTACTACGGCCTTGGCTTTCAATAAATATTCACCGTACTCTGATGAGGTCTGGTCACCACCACCATTCCCATCCAAATCGAAGCAACTCTTGGCTCTTCGGCCACGAAAACAACCTGTAGAGGCCATGAACTATCAGCCAATTGCTGTGATATATGTCGGGTGAGATGACAACGAGTCTATTGAGCACCAAGATGTCACCGAATCTGGTCATGTTGATGGAAAATCCATCCCAAAATGTCCGCAGCGATGCTCCCGCCACGAGCGTTGTCAGATCAGTTCACTTGAATGTGCCGGGAATCACGTGGCGCTGGGGCTAGAGAGTTCTTCGATCTCTTGCTCGCAGCTCACTGCTCACCACCTCCATTGAGGGCTCATGCTTGCCATGTTGAGGGTTATAGGGGCGATTTGGAATTTTTGAATAACGTTGGAATGAAAGTTATTCTTATTTAGAAGTTAAAAACTTATATAAATATATTGTTATAATTAATATTTTGAGATAAATATTATTTATATTTAATTATAGCTAATTTATTATAGATGTTCATAATATCTCTAAACATCTTAACAATGATTGCATGGTTGAATTTATTGTATGTCTACCAAAGTAATCCACGAAAAATATTAATTTAAAAAATATATATCTTAAACTTTATGTATAATAATTTTAAATATATATTTAAAGTAATATTATATATCAGCGGAATTATACATTTACGGTTATTCACATTATTTATGATTTATCACAAATTGTTGTACATATTATTTTTTATATATTTATGTAAATATATAACATATGAATATAAATTAAAAAAAAAAAATTCATTATACTTTGATAAATAAAACATAACGAAATAAGAGTTTTTAAAAATAATAGGAGTTTTGTTGGGGGGTAGGTTAAGAAGGGGTTGAGAGGGTTTGATGGTTTTATTGTAAGAACAAAAATTTAAAAATATAGTTATTTTATTAGCCTTTTAAATTGAATTCTATTTCTTTACTATTGTATTCCATTTTGTATGAGTTGAGTTATATCCTTACAAAAGGGTCAAAATTGTCATCCAAGTGCAAAGGGCAAAAAAGTAAAATAATTTTTAAGAATTAAAAAAAAAAAAAAAAGAGGTTGCAGTCGCTAGGGGTGTTAAACGGGCGGGCCGGGCCAAACCCGCACGGGCCCGGGCCTAAACGGGCCAAAAAATTCTGGCCCGGGCCGGGCCGCAGGCCAGCCTTTATTATAATAATAAATAATTATATTTATTATTATTAATTTTTAATATATTATTATTATTATTATTCTTACTACATATATTAATTACACAAATAAATTTAACAAGTGTCATATAGCTTAATGGTTGGGTGTTGTTTGTGTCTTAGATAATGTCTTGGGTTCGAGTTGCAGGGCGGGTTGGGCTGCTGGGTGGGAGGGGGCGTGGGCTGGGCTTTGTGGGGTGAGCTTGAGGGATGGGCATGTGTATGTTATGGCCCGTGGGCCAGCCCGTATTGAAATGGGCTCAAATTTAACAGCCCGGCCTAGCCCGTTTTACAGGCCAGCCCGCGGGCTGCTACCCCGCAGGTGAAAATTATTTAAAAAAAAAGGTTAGCCTCTTTATTCGTTCACTCAGCACAATCCTAGCCACGCCCCGTGAACTTTTTTTTCCTCAAATTTGTCGTCTTCAATCTCGGAAACCTATTTAGGGTTTTCCCAATTCCCTCGTGCCCCAATTACAACTAAATTCAACATAATTAGTCATTTTTGGCCTTAGAATTGAAGCGTTATAAGATTTAGTTAGTGTATTTCAAGAAATAATAAGAGTCGAATATCATATTTGAAGCCTAGGGTTCCCACGGTGCAGCCTCTAGTGCCAAATTCAACCATTGTTGGCTAGAATTAACTCGATTAAGAGCATTATATCTCACTCATCTAATATTTGATTTGTTTAGCCAAAAATATTACTTTTATATATTTTAACTACTTACAAAGCATAAATTTAACCTTTTAACTTTATACTCATTAATCTATTCATTTAAAATATACAAATCTGATAATTTTTTATTAATACTTTTATTTACTAAGTGTTATAACTAACCAAATTTGGTTTGTGGGACTAGGGCAATGGCAAACTGGGTGATGGTGGACTAGGGCTGGGCTAGCCGGATTGGACTGGACGGGCAGGGGCGATGGCTGGACTGGGTGATTGTAGACTGAGGATGGACTGGCCGGACTAGACTGGGACTTGGGTTGAGGTGATGGGCGGACTAGGGCTGGGAATGGGGAGATGGGCGGACTAGGGCTAGACGGGCTAGGGCAATGGCAGCTGTGGCTGGGTGATGGATAGAGTAAAATACAACCACTACTTTTAAAATTTTGAGGAAAAAACAGGAGAGAAATCGAGTGTGCATCTTTCATCCTTCCACTTATTACTTCGGAGACCCTCTCCACATTCCGGTGGTCATCTCCATTCCCCACCCTCGGGACGCTTGAAGGTGCCTGGTGACCTGTTGCTAGCCTCACCACCTCTTAGCCCCTACCAGTTCAACCTCCAAATCCCTTCACTTGCCTTAAACTCGACCCAAAATCTGGTTTACCCAATCATTCGAATCTCAAATCCCATCATTCCTACCTATCCTTTCCAAACTCCTCTTCACATCAACCATTAATCTTTCCATGTTTCTACTGATCAGAGTAGGCATCTTTTGGGGTTCTCTACTTAGAGAGTACTTGAAATATGATTGAACAAATCCATTCAAAGCCGTAGAGAGTAAGCAAACCAACAACAACGGGAGGCTTGTTTTAATTTATATAAGGACTTCTTCGATCTACAAGCTAAATTGGGTCAGCATTTGTAAAGCCAAGAGTCATTTTCATATAGACTTTTTCTTCTAAGTCACCATTAAGGAATTAATGCATGGTGGAATAAAAGACCAAAGCCCACCACAAAAGAAGACACAAAGACAATATACATCTTAAGACCTTCGGACAGTGGATTTGACTTTGCCATAAAAGACTTGCCTGTTGTAATGCAATAGTTATCCATAGAATGGACTATACACGGTAAGGCACATTACTGCTATTGTCTGCATTTCTCGCAAAAAAACCGTTGGAGACTTCAGCGGGTGTCGGTATTGGAAGAAAAGAAAAACAACTGTCAAGCTTCATCTTATACCATAAAGAGATTCAAATCTTGCAAAGCATTGTTTGTATTATGGACCCTATAATAATAAGTTTTTGCGAGGACACAGACTGTACAACAGCAATAAAGTCAAACATCGAAATATAGGATGGCAATATAAACGTGCGTAAACATCCCGGAGGAGAAGGGTGGCAGATGTTGACTGGCCATGAGAGGAAAGTTTGCAGTGAGGAAAGTGTCATATGACTGATCTGGAGACCTAATTTGTGACCCTTAGTTCAAAATGCTATATGGAGACTTTGACGCCAGTGGGTATTCTTTTCCGTATAGCTGATTGTTCCTGTCATTTTATTCCTGATAAAAACGAATCAGAGCAAGTTGGAATTGATGACGGGGCAATTGAGTACCTACAGAAACTATGCAAGTTAATATGGAATACCTCAGGAGGGCCGATTGTTTCTACTGGAATCTCAGAGATTCTTGCTTCTGATTTTTCATTAGAATACCTGGCAATAAAGATGCAAAACAACATCAGAGATGTGCACTTGGAGGACGTCCATAACATAAGGGTCTCGTTTTTGGCTGGATTCACAATTCACAATCTATAATACTGTAAAACCCATCTATATAAAATTCAACAAAAATACTTTTGCACAGTGAAGACACAATCTATGATACTGTTAACCCATCTATATAAAAATTAACAAAAATACTTTTGCACAGTGAGGACTAATAAAGGACTAAAATCTTGCCACCTCTGAGCTTATTTATTCTCCCTGGAAGTCTGATACCCCTGGAAAAGAAAAAAGAAAAAAGAAAATCGCTGCAAAAAATAGTACATATAAATTTACTCACGTTGACAGTATAGTCACCCAGATGAGCTCTACACAATCCACCCAGAGAAGCCGTTGTTCCACTGGGACTACACCATAGGTAATAAGGTGCGCAAATGGCCACAGCTTCCAACCAGCCTGTCAAATAAATGAAATCCGTTAATGAAGGAATAAAGGCGTCAGCCTCGAGCCCCCTGCATCAGAGTTTCGACATTGATACAAGTAGGAATGAAATTTGAATGCAAGCTCAATTACTAAAATAGCATATGAAATGTGTCATAGTATATAAATTTTAAACTTTATTTCAAATCGCTCTTTATGACATCTCTGAGAGAATGCCATAGTGAAATCACCTGAAGCAATATCAAATCCAAATGGAAAAATAAACACAGCCAAAACTGCTGAGTTGCCAAATGTTAAATCTTCCTAAAACCTAAGAATAGTTTGATGTTTATTGAAAAATTTTAATAGTCCCAGCTGCCCTAGCTAGTACCTATAAAGGATTTAAATCCTTCACCTTGCCCTGCACCATAAATTTAATAGACATGCAGGTACCATTAGGCTGGAAACCCGATTATATGAATTTGAGGTCTCTCCGAAGCTTCCATACATACTGTTAATATCTCAGTGCAAATTGAAGTTTATTTGAGCATATCTTGCATGCAATGAACTACAAAAAACTTATGTAATATTAGTATTGAGGGTTGAATTAATCTATAAGATAACAAGAAGGCTAAGAGCCAACACCTCGAACAGAGCAGCACAATTATGCAGGTGCAGGCGCAGGTGCCAGGTTACATAAACATTAACCATTGTATATTAGAAAACTCATTTATTTATTTATCGAAAGAGGAATAGTGTTGATAATATTTTAAGGTTAAATATCCTTTCTTTAATATACTGTCTTTTACTTATATAAAAAAAATATTTTAAGGTTAAATTCAAAACAAAGTGAAGAAGGTGAAGACAGAGAATCTCTCTTACAGTCAGCATTGGCCAGAATGTTCCTTTCAGTTCACCAAATATGCTAGCTGGGGATTCCAAACGTAAAAATCCCAAAACAATATAGTAAATGCTATTCCAAATTGCAGCCCATAAGGTTTGGTCTAATAACACTTTAGCAGGAACCACCCACCAGTCTTGGAAAGGGAAAAGGGCCTGGAAACCAAAAGATACACTCAGTACAACAAAGGAAAATTCACAACAAATATATATATATATATATGTAATTATATAATTAAGTGCTTGCAATAAGAATGATCACCTCGGACAAATGATAATAATAATGAGACAAGGATCCGTGCAGAGTAAAACCCACCAGGCCTGACCTAAGCATGCGTACTCGGTCAAACTCAAGCAGGGGTTTTCCTTCACAGCACTGAGGGTTTATGTAAAATGAGAAAATTAATGAGACTTAGAGAAATTGCAAACCATTGGACAAGATTGAAAAAAAATATTTATGCTACTCACTAACCTGTGCAATCCAATCCCCCAAGGAGTACACAACCCCACTTATCATCATTTTCGCTAAAACGGGATTCGTTTTAAGAATGTCTTCATAAGCACTCCAATTGTGCTGAGGAGCATATCTCACTATCTCATAAAGAGTCCATCCCTATGAAAGTGAGAAAACAAACAATAAATCTCAGGAATAAAATACATCACTAAAGTCAATGATTTATAAAGAAAACACACAGCTAGTTGTGTCTTTGTTTGCTAATGCACTCCATCCAAACCATAGTTCTGGTGGATTGATTTAGAAAACCAAGTGTTTTTTCATACATTTAAGACATGATGCTAAAGAAAATGCAATTGATCTTACATCACCAAGGACTTCAATTAGTCGAGATGAATGAATGACATGAAATTAACTGCATAATTAAAACAAAATATCACCATGTAGACATCCCTTTCCATATTCATCAAGAAGTTATGGCTGGCCTTTAAAGTAAGAATCAATTTGCAGTGCCTTTTATTTTGATAAGGGCCTTAGATATCTGTGCAAAAAATTTGAAGCTAAGAAATTTTGTAGCCTGCATCAGTCATTACTTAATATGACAAGGTTTTTATGGTTTTTAAAAGGAAAAAGTGTATGCTTCAATTTGAGGTGGCCTTTATTTTGATATTATGTTTAAACCTAGCCGCCTATTCAAGTTGAAGGTCTAATATGAATATATTCAATTACTCGTACCTTATAATTTGGTTCGACTCTTCAGAAGTGTAGAATTGAATGCTTATGGGGTACTTGGAAAAAAACATGCTTGCTTGATGTGCTCCTAGACTCTGTGATAATATATATATGTGTGTGTATGTATGATAGTTTATACGACCGTGTCTAAATTTTTCATATTCTTTAATTTCTTTCGATCTGTTGTATTTGAAAGTGTTTAATTTAGAGCGTGCCTTCATAGGCCTCACATAAGGTGTGTCTGCATAATAAACTCTCTCCCCATATAACATATATAGAGAAAAATTCCCCTATAATTAAAACCTAAAAACACTTTCTTAACGAAAAACTTTCCAGAGCGGAAATTTTAATCAAAAATTTAACACTTACAAATACATTTGATACTTTCCAGCCATTTCAAAATTTCAGAAGTGTCAAATTTGGGGATGATTCAAACGTTAATAAAATGGTTCCTCCATTATTATTGTCACTGAACCATATATATACACACACAGCCACACATATCTCCATCAGATACCATAAAATAACTCAATATCATTTATCTATCCACAATCATGAATTCATATGAATAGACTCACATGCCAATAGTCGTGATCGATCGTCAACAACTTGGTGATAGCAAAGACCCAGCAGCCAAAACAAGGTGGCATTAATAGCTCTATCCACACACCAATTTGGACGATACTCCTCCTCGCTTCGCCGCCAAAATCACCGGAAGAGAACGACACGAAGCCCTGGAACTCTCCCCCGGCTGCTTCGAACTTCAGCCTCGTCGTCGGCGAATCCGCCGGAAAGTCGCCCGGTCGGTGCTGTCAGCGGTCTTCAAGACGGCGGCGCGGTCCTGTCTCCAAACACTCGAACACTGCCGCTCCTCTGTTTGTGTTTTTGTGTTTGCGTTCGTTTCTGGGGAACGTTGGGGGGTGAAAATCTGAAGGGATAGGAAGTGGCTGTGGTGATGGTGGGTGGTGGCTTTGTGTTGTTACTGGCAAGTTGGAGGAAGTGTTGGGGTGCGACGCCGTGTACGGAAGCCATGGATGAATGTTCGTGACAGCCAGCAGGGGAAGGTGGCGGGGTGTGGTTCTTCTCTCCCCCTTGGAAATGCGGGGAATTGGGTGAGCGACTTTATTAATGAGGGATTTGATAAATTGGATTTTGGAGAGTGGCTTCTATTTTTCATTTCTTTTTTTCTTTTTTTTCTTTTTTTCTTTTTTGTTTTGTTTTTATAAAGGGATTGTTAATATGTTATTTTTCTTTTTACATATTTTTTTAAATACCAGTTAAAATTGCTTTTTTAAACAGAATAAGTGTAAGTATTTTTCATTTGAAGCCTTAAAAACAAATTTAATGGTGCAGCTTTATGGAATCACGGCCGACAATATTTTGGCTATTGCATGGTATATAAATTTGGATGATAGTAAACTATTTTTCAAACAAGGATATTTGCTCATAGTGTAACCAAAATCAAGAGGTAACCCCAAAATGGACATAATAAAAATCAGCCAAATTATATGTGTGTGTGTATAAGAATAAGGAGAAGACAGGTTGTTTTAAAAATGAGTACTTAATCTGCAGTTCTATCGCGTTGGTCTTATGCACTATCAACTAATGTGAATGTGATAACATATAATTAAAACTTACTAATGTCATTCAATATATGCTATCATATTAACGTAACATTAACGAACAGTACACGAGACTTTCTTAAAAAATATTATCATATTTTTAAGACTTTAAAAAATATATTATTGTTTAAAAAATAAGGAAAATCAAAGCCCAGATTGTCATAAGGTTGAGCACAACTTCATATGGCCCTCGGCTGTATTAGTAAGTTTGAGAACATTATATAGAACCAGTCGCAAGGCCTGGACCAGATATTCCCAGCAATTATCTTGGGCGGTGGAGTGATGAAGGGCCGGACTTCCCGTGGTCAGATAACACGAGCTGATTCAAATTCAATAATTAGGTGCAATGTTTATCTCCAGCTGCGCTTCAAAATCCCACCACATATTTGCATCTTCCTGGCCCACAGTCTAGGTGGCCATGAGAAGAACATTTATTTTATTTATTTATATACAGAAAGTGTTATCTTCAGAGACGTGTGCCTGCCTCAGCATTGGCTGTTTGTCAGACGCGAAAGCAATAAAAAGAACTAAGTATAAAATTAAAGTTACAGAAATCTGAATCTAATAAAAGTCTCATCTCTTCAACACCACGATCTACTGCTGTATGCCGTCGGACTGATTAAAAAAAAAATGGATGGCTTAAAATCGATATTAAAAATCCCTTCACCTGCTATCTGTCGCTCTCTCTCTCCTCGGTGCCCTCTAATCTCTTCCAACGCTCGTCTCCCTCAACACTCTTCCAAGTTTCAGCTCATAGCTCGCTCTCTCCCCCTCAACGCTCGCTCGCCCACGACGCTCGCTCGCCTCCACGCAGACGATCTCTCTCGCCGCCGCTCATCTCCCCTGCCGGATTTGTTCTTTTCCAAAAGATAACATCGGAGCCTTGGAGGGGATGACTTTTTCAGATATTTGAATCCCGTAAGAGATTGTGATGTACTGCTGGTGTGTCAATTGCAATTATTTTAAAATTAAATCAAATACATATTCTCCCCATTAGTTCTTTTGCTTCATGTGTGTTCTCTGTTCTACTTTTCTCCGTCAATTTCACATACTTCATAAAGCAACCTTTTCCTTCTAATTTTCACCAGGGACATGATGATAAACGAAACAAAAATTGAGTGATAGGAAAATACTTTGCTATGAGCGAGAAACCGCCAAAATGGATGAGCAAAAAATACAAAAAATACCTCATCACGTTTAGTACTTTTTCCAACAAAAATTTAACTCCTAAATTTGATATTTGATAATCAAGATGATGCATGCCACATAGTTTTGCAACTTTCAACTCACTTTGGAAGGTGGAAGGTTCCTTTTAATGCATCACATAAATCTAATGATATTTACTGAAACATTGCCATTTGGAGCATCCAAAAGCCATTTCCATAAACAATCAGTTTTTACTCTGCACGGTTAGGAAGACTTTTTGTAAAATTATTTATTCACATTCCTAGATTTGCCAACGGAGAAATAAAACAAAACAAATAAATTCATAGATTCCTATTTCTATCCTGGCCTTGATCACATTTATCTTACTGTACATAAAGAATCAATAAACAGAGATGGTTTTAACAAGCGCATTCCATCTGTCCATCTTTTTTGTACTGCTACGCTATGTTCTCTAAATTTCCAGACATTGTGATAGATTTTCTAAAAGGCAGAAACATTTGGGGTTGCACCTGGACAATAGCAAACTGCACCTTCACAATACAATAGGACTGCATACTGTTTTTTATTGAAATATTTTTTCAGCTCTAGCAGCAGGAGTTGCACGTTGACAATACCAGACAAGAATTGCTACATCCAAACAAATGCAACACTGTACTAACCTGCTAAGCAGACAAATGCAACACTGCCCTTCAACCTGCTAAACACTGTCCTCTTTGCTGTGGCTCGTTATAATTTTTAAATCTTTTTGTAATATAATTTCTTATAATTTTTTTTATTGTATTCTATCTATCATTCCTCTTGAAGCCTTTTAGGATTTTTTTATGGTAAGGCCTATACCTTACCCATTTTTATATTTTTTTATTAATAAATATGTTGGGCTATATATTTTGAGCTGGTGCATTTTTGCAATATTAATGAGAATTAATAAGAATTGTACTAGACTGAACTATGCTTTTTTTTGGTTTTTTCCAGTTCCAGCAGCAAGGCCTGCATGTTACTAGACTGGTATGCTTTTTCTGGTTTTTTTCAGTTCCAGCAGCAGGGACTGCACGTTACCAGATTGAGTATGTTTTTTGGGGGTTTTTTTCCAGTTTCAGCAGCAGGGGCTGCACCTTACCAAACTGAGTATGCATTTTCTGGGTTTTTTCCCCAGTTCCAGCAAAGCAGGGGCAGGGGCTACATGTTGACAATATTAAAACAAAATCCAACAGTTTATTATTAAAACAAAAGGAAAAACATTTTAATCCAAATCCAAATATAATTATTCAAACAAAACCAACAAACAACAACACTTGTTAACTCCCCAAATGTATAAAAAATAAAATCAAAGTTTGTGTCTATATTTAATTTTAAACAAAAATAAACCAAATGAATAAATCTTTCTGTAGCTTTATGGCGTGTAACCAAACTCAGTTCAACCAATAGCATAGAGAACTTTATCTATGCCTTTTTTTGCCTTATTTTTAATATCGTCTTTAAAATGATCATAACACTGGGTTATTCAACAACAGCTTTCTGCGGACAAATCTTACAAATTTGTAGGATGAGACCTAAACAAACACATGTTCCTCACTCAAACCAGACTTCAACCTAGCGTAATATCTCATCACTAGATTAAAGCATGTGTAACTGCCCGCTTTAAAAAGGACCTGCACCAACAAAAAAATGTCATAAAAATATTTACTAATCCAAAGAATAACTAAAAACAAATGTACAATATCCATTATAAAATAAAATAAAAAAATTATTAAAAATTAAGTAAATATTTAACTCACCCATAAATTTATTGGTTGAAAATAAGGGCATGGTTGATACAACTCGTCTTTGAGGCGTGATAGAGTCCCATATTATCAAATAACTAATCAAACGCTTTCGTATTACTAATTATGGATATAGAAACCGAGAATGATAACATAAATGTCATGGACGTGATGCAAACATTGGCGGCGATAGCTTGAGGCCATAAAACACCACAATTGTTAAATCTATGACTCAATTGTCAATAGTAAACCACGACAAACAGTATGTGTTTCAAAGAGCAGAGGGTTTAACAAATTCAAAGAAAATCAATATGTTTGATTGATCCATGAAGCAAGCAAGCATTTGAATAATAATACGAAGAAACACTAAATGATGGTTCATACCAGGAGCAACAAGAGAGCAATGAGAGGCGGTGATGGAGGAGAGTATTACGAGTGCCGACAATGGGAGAGAAACGAGAGAGACAACGTGGAGGCGAGCGTGCAAGGCCAAGGGAGAAAGAGCGAGGCGATGATGGGGAGATAGAGCAGAGGGGGAGCCAGCACCAGGGGAGAGAACAGAGAGAGACAGCGGCGTCAAGGGAGAAAGAAGCTAGGCGGTCCGATGGGAGAGAGCTAGAGATAGCGAGGTTAAGAGATTTTTTAAGCCATCGATTCTTTTTTTTAATCAATCCGACGGCATACTGCAGAGATCGAGTTAAGAGATGAGACTGTAGGGTCTCATCCTAGCATAACTCTATATATATATATATTCCAAGATGTGTGAACATAAGCGGTTTACTTTGGATGTCTCTCTCTCGATGTATGAGAACAAAGGTCGGCGTAGCCCATTCAACAATAAACTTCTACCTTGACATTGCCTCTACCACACCTATGTTCTAATATCCACACATAAGAACGTGTTTCCCCATTGGTATTAGAGATTGTCCATCATAAGTGTGGTAACTAGTAAGATATGAGAGAGTGCATGATTATAACTCATCATGTTATTGCTAATGAATCACTTTATACTATTGAACATCATATACCTTGATATTAAGGTGTCATTTCTTAAAAAAATACATCCTCCTCTCCTACACTAGGGATGACAATGGGTCGGATCGCGACTAAGTATTGTCCTGCCTAACAAAGAAAATCTCATCCCGAACTCACTGCTCCGGTGGTTTGAATAATTTGGGACGGATCCGATTAGATCAAGATGAGTTAATATTTTTTAAGAACAAAATGTTAAAATTTTATTTAAAAACATCGAGTGGTCAAGATTCAAGCCCAACCCAAAGTCCTATTAGGTGGGTCAAACTTAGCCAAATTGGTACCGAGTGAGACCGAACAAAATTGACATCCCCACCCTACACTACCCAAAAAAAGAAAGAAATAACCATCTACCAACAATTCACACACTTATAAATACCAAGAATCTTTTATAAGGTTCTCAATCAAATTGACGACCCAACTCCTTCACAAGAAAAACTTTTAATCAATTCTTTTCTTTAACTTGTGTTTTTTCTTTACCACCAACTCTTCCAAATGTTCCTTCAAACAATTATCAATCTTCAAATCCTATTACCACTATAAACCTTACAACAAGAAGCCAAAGCAATAAAAGAACAAATATATCAATTTAATAATTTTAAAAAAAAAATCAATTATTTCAAATAACAACATACTTCCAAAACTCCCTAACCGAAAATTTCAAAATATTTTTCAAGTATCCTACACTATTTTCTCTCACATCTTCCTAACACCATATTCCAAATACCAACTTACAAAAATCATTAAGTATAATGATGGAACGGTCAAACTCAATTCAAGCGATCATCTTCAAGATTTTCTTATACAAATTCTATATCTATATTCACAACTTTCTATATGTCTTCCACAAAACCATTATTTCTTCCTCGATTCTCTACCTCATTCCAGGTTGTTGATTATCAATTAATACTTTGTCATCTTTATTGACCGTAGACTAATCCAAAGAGCTCCCAAACTCCTCCAAATGGCTCTCAAGTTTATACATCTCTCCCTTCTCCAATTTTTCTTGCTCTTAATGAAAATATTCAAAATGAGGTAAATGTTTTACACATTTCTATTAAATAAATAAACAACAATTGTATGATGATTTTTACTTTAATTATAATATTCAAAAATGAAATTGATTTTTCAAACATTTTATTGAAATACGTCATGAAATACAATATCAATGTTATTCATTCCTTCAAAATTATAACATTCAAATACCTTTTTTTATTGGTTCAAAATCTATGCTTTACTAAATTCCATAACTCATCCATTTAAAAATCTTACTCCTCTTTCTCAAACCTAGATTTTAACTGAAATTAACCGATAACAAAAGAGTTCAATCTTTTCATCATCCTTTTAAGTCCCTTAAACTCTCTCATCTTTCTTAAGTCCCATTTAAGTCTATTACAAAAATTTATGTTAGTATAGTTTTCTTTGATGATTTTTAGTATAGGTTTAATCATGTGTAGTAGCTAAAAATGACTACATATTATCAAGCTTAAATGATGCCCAATGATCACTCATCAAACTCATTGATGGTTGTGGATTTGTCAACGATTTTTCAAAAAATACTTTGTGCAAAGTTATGAATAGTTTGTTAAAATGACTACATGTTACCAAGCTCAAACGGTATCTAGTGACCAATCATCAAACTCGTTAATGGATGATAGTTTATCAAAAACCCAATAAAAACCATAATTTCTTCAAAGCCTATTCTCATAAAAGGCCCATTCCCAATGGTTATTTCCCAAGACTTAAAAGACTCAAGACTCTATGACCCATTTTGAAGTCTAAGGCCAAGGAGGACTCATTTCTAGTGGTCCATTTTTGTATCAAAGCAAGTCCTGAATGGCCATGTCCAAAAGGTCAAAGAGTCAAAGGCCTAGGTCAAAGGTCTATTTTTCATTACACGTGTATCCCTATTTATTTTCTAAGGTATAGACTTACGACCATGGAGTTTTATTTTAAGTACAGAGTTTACCTCTAACCTAAGTTGGAGGAAGTTCCTTGAACCCAGATGTGGCAACAGCTAAGGCTACCATGTGTCAACTATCAAATTTCCATTTACAAGTTCAGTAATGGCATTAAACCTCCTGTTGCCTTTACTTTCAATTCTCTCTTTATATGGTGCTACAACATCAAGCAAGGTGAAGAAGGTGGTGGAACCCAATCCCCACGGTGGCATCGAGTAACCTTTGGAGCTTCTACTGCTCGAAGACAATGCTGGACCAAGTTCAAGCCAAAGTGATGTTCATGCTATTTGAGGAGAGGCAAGGCGGGGAACGTATATGGTGCGAATGAGAAGGCTCGAGACAGTTTATGCGAGGAGATCGATGAGAGTCCTGAAAGTTCAAACATACCGACTCGGTTAAATGGAGGAAGCATGATAGTTGTGGACTTGCCAATTAAGAAAAATTTGATCATCCTTATACAAACTAGTCGAGAATTGAAGTTGTTTTCTTAATCAACTCAAGTAGACGAAACCAATTCACGATATCAGAAACGGTTAAGCTTACTTAGAACATTCATCGGAGTGACCAAGTATCACATAAGTGAAAACCTAATCCTATGACATTATACTATCTTCTGAGTGAAACAAGAGAGAAGCAAATGCTAGAATGGACGGCCTGGATATGTAGGATTGTACGGTGCAAAACCTTTGGTAGAGATTCCTCCTACGAGAGCAACACCATGCGCCAGTGTTAGGAGAGAGAATTAAGGCCATCTCCAACCCATAACTCTAATTTAATGCAACTTTTTCACTAAGATACAGTTAATTTCATCCATGCTCTCCAACGCATGACGCTATATCTAACGCTATACATTATCTTCCTATTTATTTTAATTTATTAAATACTAACAAACACTAAAAAACAGCGATTCGGCCTACAAATTAGCAAACTGGTCCAGCAACCGGAAACTGCAAAGGACCAGGTCAAACTGATCCAATCAACCGAAAATTACAAACGACTAACTCAAAATCAAACACTGCAAACTCATAAATGAAACCAAAATTCATCCTCTACAGAGCCTACCCCTGCAATCAACAAACCTAAATTTCTATTCAAAATTCCAATCAATCAACTTAATTTCCGTCCTTACCTATAATACACCGCCAAACAATTAATCATCCCCATAAAACGTTGCTCCTGATGTCTCTCTCCCCACAGTCAACGTTGTTCCAGCGTCTTCTCCATCAGATCCAGTTCTCCAGCCAAATCAGTTAAATTGTCAACCCAAAATTTAGCGCCGGGGAAGAGGGGAGGCCGAAACATCTGGCTCTTTAGCTGGTTGGAAACTAGCGACTGGCCCATCATTCTCCTCCCACTTTGCGTCTCATACATGAATCGCCGTCGCGGTTGTGCCGGAGAGAGGCTCATCTTCTACTAGCTGGTTGGGATTGTTGTTTTGGGTCTCCACACGAGCAGCGACAGGCCTGATCACGAGTCAACCCGGCAATACTATCTTGGGTTGGTCATGACCCTGGCGGCAGCGGTGCTGTACGGGTTTGTGCTGTCGACAGTGTCACCGGGGAAGAGGGGAGAGGGGCCGATCAGCAGCGCTGGAGAAGAGGAAAGGGGGGCCAATCGATGCCGGGGAAGAGAGGAGAGGGGAGGGGGGCAGCGCGGGGAAGATGGGAGAGGAACCGTTTGGCACCGAGATAGCGCAGCAACAGTGCTGCGCCATTGCTGGCGCAACACTGTAGATTTACGCAAAAATAGCGTGTAGGATAGCACATCATTGGAGCGCTTTTTTGGTCTTTTTATGCTATAATTTGACGTTTTAGCGCTCCATTGGAGGCGGTCTAAGAGCGAAAAGGCCATAGGAGGGTTATTGGCCAAGTAACATGCACATGGAAATTTGACCCAAGCATCTTTCTCCCAAATCAAGACGCAGGTACCGTAAAATGACCTTACCAAAATCATGGCTTAATCCATGAGCTGAGATTTCTAATTGGCACCTCACTGATGCTTACGTCACGGGCCAAGGGAGAACCGTATATACCTGCCCAGTTGCTATTGTAAAAGTAGTATCAGATTTGGCTTGCCGAAAATAAAAAATCACAGCTGACGTGGTTATTAGGACTGAATATTTAAATGACAGATGGCAAAACAAGCACCAATTACAAAGAGTAACTATAGTTGCGATCCCCGTGACACCGTCAGTTGTGTGCATTCATTTACCTGCCTAAAAAGTGCAATAACAGTTCACCGCCGCATAGCATTACTCCATTACAAAAACACCAGGCATTGAACAAACCCCACCCCACGACAACAAAGATTCAAACTAAATCCATCATCCCATAAGATGTGATATTTATGATGAAGAAGTACCGTGACTAGTAGGCACTTGGAAAAACCCAAATTAATAATCTCTTTAGATGGATGACCCAAATTCAGAGGTAGGAGAGGGACCAACAGCATGAATGAACTGAACTTGCTACAACGTGCAGTCCAGGTTCAGAGACGAGTGGAGTAAGAGATTATTAGTTCTCAGTAGGCAATATGAGGCGATCTCGACCTTTGACTAGCTTGGCTGATTGAATCACATCCCTGTTTTGATCTGAGGAAGAATTTCTCTCCCAACGGTAGTGTATCTGTATATGAAGAAGGACCATCAAGTAACTTATGAGAATGAAAAAAATAAATAAGAAAAAAAAAGGGGAAGTCAAGCCTAGTGCTACCAGTACTAATGTCTTCTGAGGGCCATGCTCTAGAGTAAAAGGAACCTACAAAAAGGGTTTGATAGAATTTTAATGGCATACCCGAAAACAGAAAATTGACCTTCATCAAATGACAATCCTCCTAAGCCAGCCTGCACAGTAGAGGGAAATTATCATTTATAGGATACCCTCTTGAGGATGAAAAAGAAAAGGCTAGAATTGACGAGTTTGAGCTTTTTAGTTAGTTGATGATCTGCAGTGAGATCAGAAAACCAGGTTATGATATCAACTGCCAGAAAATTAGTAGTGCCATTTAACACAAAACTAACATTTCTCTTATCATAGAGGTAGAAGAAAAATTGGTTCGGTGATGAATAGTTATCGGACACTTCATTGTGTGCCATGGCAACTGCACCATACACAGATAATGGAAGCACTGGCAGCTCCCCATCCTTTCAACAGAAGAAAAAAAAAAGAGAGCGTGATTACATTCCTGGAGATATTTTTTTCATTCCTATTAAAAAACTCAAGCCAAATAAAGCATATACAAACACACCTGCACACTCAAGGTCGTTCTGTAAAGCGGCTCAAATTGCCCAGATGGTTTTATTTCTATAGGAATATTATAACCAGTGTTATTATGAAGCCCACTATCAGAAATAACAGCTTGATCAGTACAGTTGAGCCTCGCCCCATTATATACACCATCAATCACCTAAAGAGGAAGGGGAGTAAATTCTCTCCTAACTTTTTTTTATAAGTAAAAGACAGTATATTAAAGAAAGAACAATGAACAAGAAAATTGGACAGGAAAATCATATAGATAAAGCCCCACTGACTGTTCCACATGCTAGAAAATCTTAGCTCCACTATTCCACATATCAGAAAAGTTTTAAATAAAATAAAAGGTGTAAAAACCATCAGATAAATATTCGGCAAACTTACTATGCTCAGAGATCAACATTTCTAAAATATATTTTACAGTGTAATGTGATCCAATGCAGTATATAGACATTAAATTAAAATTGTAGAGTCTCAAACAGAAATGCAGCCATTTTGTTGCTTTGATTGTTTAAGATCCCTTCCACATCATTAAAGATGAGTTATCATGGGGAAGGGAGATTATAAATATAACTGAGAAAACTTAAACTGTGCAAACAATGCAATGGAGTAATGTAACAACCGATAAATAGAGAACACAAGGCCAAGAAAAGATCCAACTACCTTACCAGCTTGGCGAAGTTCCCAGTGGTTAATGGAGCTGAATACCCATCTATCACAACCTGAATATATGGATCACTATTTAGCTGAACCAACAGACGAGACCAAAATTACATGCCAACGTGCTAAAACAGCGCTTATGAATTTAAGCCTAATTCACATCTTGAAACCAAATCAATGCAATTAACCAGTGTAAGATAAACAAAAAGTAAGTTATGCATTGATCAGGAGTCAGTGGCTGAAACTGAAGTCAATGTACTAGCCCATGAGGTCAAATGTTAACTTAATTCAATAAAAGTTGATTTTTTTTATAAAAGTTGCTAACACAAGACGTGCACTAATAGTAAAATTACAACAACCAGCTCAAAAGCAACAACTATTTATAATGTCCTACATAGAGAAAAAACAGACCTCACTCAAAGCATACAACCAATCCCCCCGAAGAACGAAAAAACAATAGAGAGGCTCGACAACAGTTCTTCGTCATCAAACACATACGCATTCTGCTCCCACCAAAGACTTTATAGAAGGCAATGAGAGATGGCCCGCCAAACCACCGAATGCCGCCCATACCCCTAGCCAACATGCAAACAAGGCACAGAGGGACAAATGCATCACGTACGGGAGGCCAAACAAGCCCAAAACGATATCTTACAACCCCCAAGCATAAGGGCAGTGAAGAAATAAATGATCTACGCACTCTACGAAAGCGTTGCACAAGTAGCACCGACTAACAAGATCAAAACCCCTCCTCCTCAAATGGTCAGCAGTCATAATCTTGTCCGGGGACTGCGGTCCAAGGGAAGAAAGCAACTCTAGATGGAACTTGCGCCTTCCAAACACACCGCCAATGAAAGCGCTGTTCGGATAGACATGAGAAGGGAGTAAAAGCTGCGGACCTAGTAATCGTGCTCCCGATCGGGGCGCCAGCACAACATATCTATGTCAGACCTCACAGGTGGAAATAAATACAACATGTCAAAAAGAGAGGAGAAAGCCTCCAATTCTAATATTGCGCAATGTGCAAAAAAATCACCTCCTATTTCATGATAGGACCCTGACGACAGTAAACATTGGCCACAAAAGTATCGGGAGAACATGCAAGCAGAAACAGCTCCGAGTAAACAAGCTTCAAGATAGAATCACTGCACTAAACATCATGCCAAAAACGGATAAAAGTACCATCTCCCAACTCAAACACCACAAATTGAGAGAAAGAGTCCCATCCCGCATGGATGAATTTCCATAACCACACGACATGCGGGCTGTGAGGCATCAAGGATATCTCCCCCCCCCCCCCCCCCCAGAGAAAGAGGACGACACACCTTAGCACACCCACCGCTGAACCTCAAAGGAAAGTCCTTTAGATCGGCTCAAGCCAAGAAGCCACAGTCACAGGAAGCAGAAATAGAGAGAGATAGTAGGTCAACAAGCTGAAAAGGGTGCTCCTAAATAAAGTAAGCCGACCTCCCTTGGATAGGTAAATGCGCTTCCACCTGGCCAAATGACGCTCCATCCGCTCAATAACCGGCTCCCGAATAATGGTAGCCTTAAAGGATGTCCCTAACAAAATACTCAAATACAAGAGGAAAAGCTGCACAGTCTGACACCCTAAGATATATTTTAGTTTGAGGTTCCATCAAAAGAACCTAATAATGTTCAGAGGTAATGATTTTTTACTCAAAACATTTTGGGGTTCAGGATACCTGAACTTTGCAGTTTTTCTTGGTTCACCACCAGCTTCCAGGAAAATGTCGAACCATCTTTTTTCACAATGGTAAATTCAACAGTTCCTCTTCCTGTTAACCTACAAATTATATTGGAACATTGAAATTTTTTTGCATAAAATCAAACATAAAATTAAGACTAACTTATCTCACACATAAGTAGGATTTGATGTACATTTATTTCTTATATTGAACAAAACAAATAGCAGTATTATCGCGAAGAAATTGATTACAAATAGAAATAAGTTGATTGCTACTGAAGCACAAAAGAGTATAAGCTCTTTTCAAAGATTAAGTAAAAGAACGTTAAATGAATTATACACCGTACTGGATTTGAAGTGCCTATAGAATGATTACAACTCAAAAAATTGAGTTCCGAATAACGACAGTGGGTAATAAACACATTTTATGGTACTGAAATATTAAAAGAAAATTGATGAAGAGGCCTCGCCTTGGATATTTCATGTACTGTTCAGGTAGCAAAAATGGCAATCCTGGAGCCTGTTGAATATGCAATCCAGTTTATGAGCATTGAGTTTTTGCTCTTATAATCTACACACACACACACACACACACATATATATTTGAATGAACATAATCTACATGGCTACATAAGGGGTTATGTGTAAAGAATTTTCTTGTGCTAAATATAGCCAGTTAGTTTAATTAGACACCATTAACAAGATGATTGATAAGCTAGATTTGTGAGATTTTTGGGTAGATGAATATTCCTGTAACAACTCGAGCTCTGCGACAGCATTCAGCGAAGAGGACAGGCCTGCTGATACTTTATCAGAGTCATTCTCCTTTATATACGCAAGTAGGGATTGCAACTCACCCTGTCAGATAGAGAAATTTGAACAATTTGGTAATCAGGGACCATAGATTGATAAAAACTAAGTTATCTTAAGGCTATCAGTTGATCCCCAGAAATAAATAAAAAATAAAATTGAATAACTATGTACATTAACAGCTCATATGCAATTGCCTATTCTAGGCCCTAGGTAAGTCAACATGATATGAGATTTAAAACAAAGAAAGCAGCCAAAGATTAATGTATTTCAATGCTAGACTTTGAACCATACTATTATTGTATTAATTCAATTCCAACAACTGAAACAAAAGAACACTAGTTTGAAATTTTCAAATAATTAAAGTCTAGTGAACCATTTTGACTTCAACGCGAATAAATAAAGAAAGAAAGGAAAAATCTAGCCATTTCAAAATAAGTTTAGGCTTTTTCCTTAACCTTTTTCAAACTTTATAAAATCTGCAAGAGCACCTTAAAATTCAAGGGAAATCATATTTTAGTGGATTTCTCATCTATATTGGGCTAAACCTTTTTTCTCCAAAATACCTTTCCTTCTACAAGGGCTGTGTACAACTGAGAACCCTTTTCCTTGAAGTCTGTGGGTATATTTGCCAAAATAGAGTCCTTGTCATCTACTGCTATCTGAACTAGCAAATAAATAGGATTAAAAAATAGAATCAAATCAAACACTAGATAGAAATATCAATTAAACAAAATAAATAAGCACTTTTCCAAAGGATAAATACTAGAGTGTTCTCCTGGAGGGGGTGCAGAATTAATCTTCTTCTAAAATTTTCTACTTGCTTGATTTTCTTTATATCTATCCAAGTTTAGGATTATGCAATACCAAGCAAGCACAAATAAAATTAATCTGCACACACAAAATATAGAGTACGGCAAGAAAACTGTGACATTTTATAGTGGTTTGAACACCAGTGAGATTAAAAAAAAATAGAGTGGATGGTTAAAGCGGCAAACATTACTGCCCCGGAAAAAAAGTACTTCGTGGATAGTAGTGGCTTGCTCCAAATGTAGTTTAATGTGTGACAAATAAGTGATTGTTGGAAATTGTCCCATATCGAAGAAATAGGACAAAGCCTATGTATTATATGGGTCAAATGTAAGCTTCCAACGTCATAATACGTTTTAAAACTGTGTGAACTGATATAACGAGACAAAGTAGACAATATTGCAATAGATGAGCTTACACCTTGACTTCGTCCTATACCTATTATGCCAACACCTTACTGACAACAACAATAAGTTATTGCTCTCATAACAACACATCACATTGTTAACAACAGCACAAACTCAACAAACTCCCCCTTTAGACATATGAGCAACCCCTATAACAGAAATACCAATTATGATATAAAAACACCATTTTTCACACACATAATCACTCATAAGCACTTATAACTAATAAGCTAGCTCAAGGCTTACCTCAAAACTTCCTGCAACAGATGCCTCCATTGCTATTAAATGTATGTCTAAAGCACTCTCTTCCCTACCGTCACAGTTCCCCTTTATTCATATGGAGTGGCACCCCTTTTGCCATTGTTGCATGGTTCCATGGCATCTACAATGCTTAGACACCAACTAGCATATACTAGGAACATTCACCTATAGATTATCTCCCTCATCGCATCCAATGTTTCTCTCCTCTTTGCCAATTACTCCTTAGGAACATTAAGGAGATGTTAATTTTCATCCTATTATTAGCTTTTTCTTCCCCATTTGATACATATCAAAGGAAATTGAATTGTCTGAGGCCAATTGTTAACATCAATTGGCAATAGTCGGACATCAATTGTGAGTCCGAGTCTTCAAAAAGTAACCTTTATTGCTTTCTCTTACGTTTTCTCTAAGGCTCTCCTATCCTCATATTCTCCCACTTTAAACATACATTTTTTGTTGTAGCCAAATTTAAAGCATATATCAAATGGAAAACTCTATAAAGGGTAGGGGATCACCTCTCACCTTTATCTACCCATGGGGAGGGGTTGCCACCCCTAATAGATATTCCAACTAATATTTGGCTAATGGTATGGTGAACAAATTAGCTCTCTTTTCCTATGTGAGAATCAGCATGACTTTTATAATTTTCTCAACCCTTAGATCCTTCAAAAAAATGGTATTTAATATTGATGCACCCATACTAGCCCAACATTCTCTCCTTTCATATATTGAAATTATATTTTCAATTTTCATTCACATAACTTGTGTACATGCAATGACTACTACCATGTATTCTAATTTTGTAGTTGACAAAATGATGTTGTCTTACTCCTTTGAATGCCAACTCACAAGCTTTTCTACAAGTTCGAATGTTCTAATTGATATAAAGTTTCTATCTTCAACATTCCCAGCCCAATCACCATCAACGTGTGTCGTAAGCTCTATTTTACCGTTATTGTCATACCACAATACCTTTGACATATCTTAGGATTCACTTTGCTATTTTTCAATGACTGACTTTTGGACCAACATAGAGCCTAGGGTGTGTTTGATTTGTAAACTAAAATATGGTTTAAAATCAAATTTTGTAAAATTATGGTTTAGCCTTAAGATTAAGTTTTGTTTAAAATGTTTGTTTGGTTTTAACGGTCAAAATCACAGTTTAGTTTTAAAGTAGTGAAAATCATGGTTTGAAAAAATACCCCTGTATTTGGAAAATAAATTTTTGATACTCAAAACATGGTTTTGCAAAATTAAAAAAATCTCAATCCAAATAGATCATCTCATCAAATTTGAATGAAACCAAGTTTTGACTTATAAAACTATGATTGCAAGTGAAACCAAACATGCAACTAGTTACAACACACCTAAGTTGCAAGATGTCTGGTCTACATGCATCCAAATACAATAAACTCATCATGAACATGTAGCTTTTTTTATCTAAACTCTCTCTCCATCTAAGTCTTCGAATAATTAATCTGATGTTGCAGCAGGAGTGGGCAATACCTTGCTATCATCAAACCAAATTTCTCTAACATACTTGGTTTGACTGATGAACACCCTTTTAGCCAACTAATTGACTTACAATCCAAATAAAAAACTCAATTGCCTCAGCACGAACATCTCAAATTATTCTTGTCTTCTCTGTAAATAATTTATAATGTTGTGCCACATTATTATTAAAGTTGATGCCATCAACATATATTATCACTACAACCTCTACCCATCAATGAATTTCATGAGTGTACAAACTATTGCCTACCTCTCCCTTTTTGAATTCAATTTTTGGAGATAGGCATCCAACCTTTCATACCAAGCCATTGATGTTTCTTTTTATCCATACACGATTTTTTTTAACTTGCACACTTGAAACCCATTATGTTCAAAGTGAAAAGTCATTCGCTCCTTCACAATATTACACCAATTATAAAATTATTACAACTATAATTACACAGTTTAAGCACAAAAATAAGTACTCTTGCTCTTTGATCAAAATCAATTGTCTTGTTCTTCTCTCTCTTGAGTATCACTCTATAGCACTTTGTTTCTTCGAGCTATCTCTTTATGTCGCTTTGCCTTTTTTTGAGGCGATGTCTCTTACTTTTTTCTCTCTCTATTATGTTTTAGACATTCAATGAAATATATGACAAGAGTACAAAACGGCTTTTACCTTTTGCTTATTTGTATAGCAATTTCCGAGGATATTTTACATCCCATGTTCATACATTTTATGCTTTTAAAACAATTGTCAACCTTTAAAATACTATCACCATAATAGTTGAACTCATTTGACTCGTCCGAGTCAACTTCGAGTCAGGGTGAGTTGGGCCAAAAACACGCAAAACTCATACTCATAACTTATATGTATTAGAAACTCGTCCAAGTCCAACCATGACTCGATCGGGTCAATACTAGTCAAGTCAAATCCAATCAACTCACTGAGTTATTAATTGTCAAACATTCACGCATTAATTTTCAAGGTATTAATTACATCTTAAAAAGTGTACAAATTCTTTGATTAATAAACAATTAATTTCCAATGAATTAAAGAATCCAAGTTTAAAGTTGACTAATTTATATTAAAGAAATTGCTACTTAACAAATTCTTATACTACACAGATTTCTAATTTTGATTTTTTTTATCACCAATGAATTAATTAATCACCTTCCCTATTTTGAAAGTTAATTAATTTATATAAATAAAGAAATTGCTTACATTACACATTTAAAATGAATCCCTAATTTTGAGTTTTTGATGAAAATTAATTATTTACCTTCCCTAATTTTGAAAGTTAACTAATTTACATAATTTTAATTAATATGTATTTTTAATATGTAAATTAAACTCCAACAATCCCAATAAATAAAGAGTTCAATTCCCCATTAATATATGTTAAGTGAGTTAAGTAGACAATGAGACAATGAGAAGAAGGAAAGAAATGCAATGAAGAAAAACCATTACCAGTCTGACAAAGAAGAAAGACTCCATTGGAGCTAGTAGTAATCAGCAAGCATAAAAGTCAATCAACCATACCTATTTCTAGGTAACAAATAGTTTAATATGGTGACAGGAAACCCAGTAAAGGCATTGCAAGGGATTATTACACAAAGATTGATCTGGTTACGGGGAAGAATTTTTTATTGGGATGCAAATATTGTGAAAGTAATTATCATGACAGTGAACAAAGGATGAAAAATCACTTGGCATGCACTCAAAATAATGCGAAGCCTTGAGAAAAAGTTTCAGAAGTTAAAGATTTTTTTTCTAAGTTTCTAAAAGACAATAACAAAAAAAAAATGATTATGAAGAGGTTGAGGTTGAAAATAATGGAGATGAAGTTGTTTGTACGGGTAGTAATAAAAAGGGATACTGGAGTCAGTAATTAAATCAAAGCCGGTGACTTTAAATGCTTGTGTCAAAGACAGAGATGTTGTGATTCGTGATACATGTTGCCACATATATGGGGAGAGCTTGCCTTTTCAATTGGCAAAGAGCCCTTTGTTCAGGAAAATGATGGAACTTGCTATCAATTTTGAAAAAGGATTGGAACTCACTTTACATAATGAAACAGGTGTTACATTCTTAAACACGGAAGTTGAATCAATGGCTTCAAGTTTAGAAAATAGAGGAAGGATTAGAGTAAGTCTGGATGCACTCTTATGAGTGATGGTTGGGAAGATGGGGGCAGAAGATCATTTATAAATGTTCTTGTCAATAGTACTCGTTGAACCATCTTTATAAAATTAATGGATAGTTCATGTATTTATCACGATTCTGAAAATTTGTTTGAATTGCTTGATAGTTTAGTTGAAGAAATCGGAGAAGAAGATTTCGTCCAAGTAGTGACAGACTTGCAATACAAGAAGACAAATGAATAAAAGTTACCTTTAAAGCTTTCTTCACATTACCCTCCATGGTTCCGTAAGGCTTTCTCTGAGGAATTCTCAGCAAGTAAGAGACATCCTCCAGAGATTCCTATACAGAAACTAAGGAAAGATGATCTTTAAGTTTACTCATGGAACTATACGAGCAAGAGCAATTATGAATATAAACCTGTATCGCTTTCATATTTGTGTTTGCTGGGATAGCCCTTCTTAAAGCAAGTTCCCCAGTTCTTGGAACTTTGGTGTCTGGAGAATAAAGCACTGCCTTTGCCAGAGATAAAGAATCCCAACCAAGAAAAGGCCCTGGCGATGATATTTGAATAAAAAGAAGAATCAAAGCAATCAGGTTCCCAAGTTTCTTCAGGGTGCAACCCAATGCTGACGTGTATGTAATTGCAGAAAAAGCATGCCATTTTGCAAAGTCCTACAAGACTGAAAACTCGTTAACAAACCACACAAATTTTCAATTTGTAAAATCAAATTGATGTTACAGATAAGTTGATCCAACCTCTTTAAAGATTGTAGGGGATACCAGAATTAATAAAGTTCAATCACTCACTTGGACCAAGTCATGAAGAAAAAAAACATCTATATAAAGAAGTTGTTTTGACTGCAATGCATTTTCTCCATCCGGAAATGCAGGGCAACTCCATTTTGAATAAGACCCAAAAAATTAACAAAAACAGATTTAGCTGAAGAAAAAAAACTTAAGCTCCCCCCCCCCCCCCCCCCAAACAAAAAAAAAAAAAAAAAAACACTCAAACCGGCAAAACAAAATAACTCATGAAACACAAAATATTAAGGGTTCTATCTACGATTGAACATTTCTAATGGGAAATTAGAATGGAGAAAGCAATTTTCCTTCCAACACATGCCAAAACCATAAACATGACGAATCATATGACCCCATGAAAACAAGAAAAAACAATTTAACTACTCAACTACACTATATATATATATATATAACGACATGATTCATCATGAAATTTATTAATTAACATTCAAGAAGAATTAGATCAACCAGCCAATGATTGGTGGTGGAAATGTGGCGAACGTCGAGCGAATTTAATTTAGCTCCGCCTTTGCTTCGCATTGGGATCGGTTTGAGTAGGAAATGGGTCGGTGGGGAAGTGGGCTTTCGAAGTGACAGCGTAGTTTTGACATTGACGGAGACTCTAAGAGACATAGTACCAGTGTGAGTGAAGGAGGCTAGAAGTAGCGCCATGGGGAAGAAGAAACGTGGTGGTTACCGAGACGCTTTGGCGCACGCCTCATCCAAAAGCCTATCCGAGGTATTCTGTGCGAACCTAGGGCCTGGTTTCTGTTATGTTTTATGGATTCTGTCGGGTTTGTAATCATTATTTGAAAATAAATTGTTAATTTGTTTTGGTTATAGGGAGAATGTATTTTAAGATAGTGTATAATTTTTAAAAATTGAAGTTTAATTTTTTAAAAAAATAATATTTATTAAAAAATAGATCTACTCAAAATTGATTTTAACTTTAAAAATAAAAAACAATTAAAAATAACTTTTAAAAAATAATTATAAATTTTATTATTTTAAAAAATAATTTTTAAATATATATTATTATTAAATTATGATAAGAGTCTATTATTTTTAAAAACAATTTAGGATTGTATTTGTGTCAAACGAAGAAGTGTTAATGTTTGAAATGCCTCGAGCTCCTAGGATTATCATAGGATTTTATTCTCTCACAGTTATATCGGAAAATTATTATTTTGAATCTTAATTCTTCATCTTCATTCTATATTTATTTTGAATTCTTTATAATAAGGTTTAAAATTACGAAACACGATACGATACGGAATCGAAGTTGTATGATGAGGCAGACACCTCAATTGCTAATGATAATTTTTTTTAAAAATAATAAAATCATACTACAAGTATCAAATAAAGATGACAATATTCCAGACGCTTTCGCACGCGACAACAAAACCTCGCAAAATATTGTCATGATGAGGAATCAAACCCAAGACCTCCTCTATCAATGAGCCATTAGGCTAAATTATTTTTATTATATATGCTTATAATATAACATATAAATAATTATAATCATAATAATATTATTATTATTACTATTATTATTATTATTATTATCATCGTTAATGATATTATTATTAGTAGTAGTAATGATAAAAATAAAAAAGTGTATGCTTAATTTAAAAATAATAATAATTACAAAGTATATATATTTATATTAGAATAAAAACTAAATGTACTATTAATATTTTGATATAAAATACAATTTAATTAGATTCAAAATTAGTTTTGAAGTTATATATTAGTTCATACTAATATATTGTATAATTAAAAATTATATCACTTTTTTTAATTTTATATGTTTGTATTTTATATTAAAATATTAATACTACTTTTAATAAATATTTATTTTTATTTACATATAAGTATATTTTCTTTGTGAGTGATATTATTTTAAAATATAAAATTTACTCATTATTATTAGTAGTAGTGGTATTATTTTTGCTACTAATATTATTTATACGTTAGATTTTAAATATATACACTAATTATATAAATATATTAACAATATTCATATATGATATATATAATAATTATCGACAAAGTTTTTAACATCAGTTATTAAACTACAGGTACTCAATAATTATCATATTACTTATGTTATATATATAGTTATATAGTTATCACTATATATATATATATGTGTGTGTGTGTGTGTGCGCGCGCGCGCATATATGAATTCTAATTAATAAGTAATAATTTAAGTATCGAGTAGTGATAATCTAAGTAATATAATTATCACCGATAATAAGTAATAATATGAGTAGTGATAACCTAACTAATATAATTATATATCATAGTTATCATATTACTTATGTTATAAACAATATAATAATATGAGAAGTCATGTTTCTCCAACTTATTTCCCAAAATGTAATTAAAATGATCAATAATATAATTATTTTTTATATAAAATTAATTATTAAATGTGAGTTTATATGTGTGTGTGTGTGTGTATGTGTGTTCTTTGATATATATATATATATATACTATTATAATTATAATCAATGTTATTAGTAAAGTATACAATACCAACTATTTTGGTATAATATAAAATACATGGTGAGAGTGAGTTTTGATTTTTAATAGTATGTATTTTATATTTAGGCTAAAAGTAATAAATAATATATTATTGATCATTTTAATTACATTAAGGAAAATAAGTTGAAGAAAAATGACTTCTCGGACTATTGTATTATTTGTAACACAAGTAATATGACAATCATGATATATAATTATATTAGTTAAGTTATCACTACTCATATTATCACTTATTATCGATGATAATTATATTACTTAGATTATCACTGCTCACTACTTAAATCATTATTTATTGATTAGAGCATATAAAGTTTAATAACCTGAAAAGATTGTCGATAACTATTATATATATCATAAATGAATATTATTTGCTATGTTTATATAATTAGTTTATATATTTAAAATCTAACATATAAATAATATTAGTAGTAAAAATAGTACCACTAATAATAATAATAATGAGTAAATATTTTATTTTAAAAATAATATCACTCACAAAGTATATATACTTATATTTCAATAAAAATAAACATTTATTAAAAGGAATAATAATGTTTTAATATAAAATACAAGCATATAAAATATAATAAAGTGATATAATTTATAATTATATAATATATTAGTATGAACTAATATATAACTTTAAAACTAATTTTGAATCTAATTAATTTGTATTTTATATCAAAATATTAATAGTATATTTAGTTTTTATTTTAATATAAATATATATATACTTTGTAATTATTATTATTTTTAAAATAAATCATACACATTTTTTATTATTATCATTACTATTACTACTACTAATAGTATTATTATTATAATTATTTATATGCTATATTATAAGTATATATAACAAAAGCAGTTTAGCTTGATGGTTGAGTAATATGTTGCATGAAGGGGAGTTTCTGAGTTCAATTCCTCATCATGATAATATTTTGCTATGATTTTTCGGCACGTGCGGGTCAGCTGGGTGGGGCGTCTGGGTGTTAGGGGGGTTTTTCAAACTTATTTTAGTGTCAAATGAAGGAGATTTTATGAGAAAAGATCACATTTTTAACTTCATTTTAATGTATTTGATTTATAAATGCACTAACCCCCTAACATAGCAATTCTAAATCCTTTGTATGATTTTTGGATGTTTTTGAATGAATAACAGGCCAAGTACAATGATCAAAGAAAGGCGTGGAAAACAATCTGCACTGCGGTCAACTGAAATTTGAAATGACAAAAAAGAAATGACGAAGCCAATTGACTTGACCAAAAGCTCCCGAGAGCTTGGTCATGTGAAATGGTCATTTCAAATTGAGTTGACCAAATGACTCGACCACGAGCGTTTCTGCACGACGTATTCTGCAGATCCACGTAATTCTTTCAAATGCCACCTATACAGCTTAGATCTCTTCATTAAAGGATCTTATGACTTTCCATCAACCATTTTGAGAGGGAAACAACTTCAAATTAATGGAGGGAACAGTTATTGACAGTTGGGTGGATCTCACACGCGGGAATGAGTTCTAAAAGGGGGAAATTGATGTAATTTGGGTATCGTTGAATTGAGGGAAGAGAGAAAGAGGAATCGTTTGGGATTTCATGGCAAGAACAATTGTTTTGTTTATTACTATGGTAGCTTAAACCTCCATGGGAGGAGGATGGATATTGATATAAGCTTTTAATTTCCTTTCTTTTGGTGTGTTAATTTAAATTCTCTTCTTTGTTTATCAAGTCTCTTGAATTTACATGTGAAAATTAGGTTTGGTCATCTTAATTCTTGTTTAAAGTTACTCAATTATGAATCAAAAGAAGACGTTGATAACCAGATAGTTAAGAGATTTGACTTGTAAAGATTATAATTTGCGAAAGCAGTAATCTTGCTTGTAACTTAGTTAGGATTGGTGTGATGTCAATCTACACTCAAACAACTTGAGCACTTAATGGGTTGCCCATCCTTTAAACTAGGGTATACACACGGCTAGATCATTCGAAAGAGGCTAGTTCATGCAAAGGTGTTGGGCTTTAGACAAAAGGGAAAAGTTTGAGTTAATATGCTTTAAGAACTTAGAATAAATAAATTACGTTAATTGAAATTCAATTCCCTATTTCTCTCATAAGATCATTTACATTTGCTTGTTATTTAATTTATAGCTTCAATTTGCTAATTATTACAAAACCAATCTTCAAATTACATCATGAAGTTACAAAATAAACTTTATACTTGATCACCTTCCCGTGGGTTCGACATCCCGGACTTTGAGTCCACTTTATTACTTGTAACGATCCGTACGCTTGCGGAATTGCTAACACTGGGCTGGCACGTGTTGTTGGGCTAGGCCATCTAGTGTGAGGGCGGGTTAGGTTGGCATGCGGGTTGGGCTGTGCTGTCTAGTATAGGAGTAGGCTGGACTAGCGGATTGAGCTCTAACTAGAGCTAGAGTAGGGTGGGGAATCCCCGCCCCATGTCGTGCCTCGGCGGGGCAGGGATAGGGCAAAAAATTTGATCCCCATTAGAGCATAGGGCAGAACGGGACATTTTTTTCTTACTTGGGGATGAGGACGAAGCGACCAAAAACTTACCCTCGCCGCCCCATTGTCATCTCTAATCTCACACTCATTGAAATCCAAATTTAAGTTTAGTCATACATCAAACTCAAAAAATCTAATAACTTAAAATAAATAGGCAATCTAATATTCTTTTAATAAGTTGTCATTCATGTTTAATGGATGATGGATAGGATCCCAATATGGTTCATCTTCATCATTGGATAAGTCACTCAACTCCGGTTCCTTTTCTGCCTCAATAACAATGTCCTTTCCTTTTCCTATATCAAAATAATTTGATGTAACATAGTACTATATATGAATTTACAGTTTAATATATAATAAAATCACTTCACATGATTATTAAACATTAGTAAACTTACATGAATATCCAACTATTTCTCATTGCGTACTTCCACTTAGTTCACATGTATAAGTATTATCAATACTATCTTTCCCAGCTATATATTCATCATCGGAAGACACATCAATAGAAACTAAAGGGTCAACATCATCGGGAAAGTTTTATTGTTTAATGAATTTTTTCCTCAACTTTCTATTATACATCACATACATCAATAAATTTAATTTCTCTATGGTCAATTGATTTCTTATTGTAGAATGAATCTAAAAATATTAATTAAAATAAAATTAGTATAACAAATATTAAAATTCATATTAAATATTATATTAAATTATTGCTATATTTAAAATTTCTAAATGTATACATATCTAATTAAATGCACTCCAATTTCGTTCACAATCGGATGATGGGCAAGTAAAACTTAAAACCCACCAATCATCTATAATAATACCAAATAAGACTTAACAATTCATGTACTAAGAAAATAGATAAATAATTAAATATTACTTGAAAGAGAATTTCACATACCAAGACAATGTTTGTACACAATAAATTTTTCTAATTCAAAGCCAAATAACCTTTCCTTTTGTCTAAATTTTTTAATTTATAAACAAGCCTTCTCTCTCTCTCTCTCTCTCTCTAGAATTTGGTATGAGCTTCTCCATGCACATCAATAATCCCATCTAATATCTGGATGATTGGATATGTTTTATGAGTATTGAAATCTAGGATTCAAAAAATAAGCGGTTACATGTAAAGGGCAATGTAGTTAAAAGTCCCATTTATGGTCAATAATCTTCCAAATCTCACTGTAAGTTCCATATTCATCTCCTAAATTTTTAGCAATCTCCTCTTTAGCTGCATCCATTGCTCCATAAATAAATCCCATTTCAGACACCTTATTTGAATTAGCCAATCTCAACACATTCACAAGAGATCTAGTTGTCTTCAATGCATAAGACATAGCATACCAAAAATTGCCATCCCTTATAATAATTTTTTTCGCTTTGTTCCCTTCTTCCTTATTTACCCATGTACTTTCCCTTCACTCTTGTGAAGTTAAAATCTGCTCTAAAGGCTCACACAATTTATATAGGGTTTGCAATGTTAAGTACACATTAGCAAACCTAGTATGAGCAGGTCAAACCAAGTCCTTTTGATTATAAAAAAATTGACTCATGTATTAAAATAATTTAATTAGTATATGAAAATAGTTCCTATAAAATTGTAGAAGAAATTTATAATATATAAAAGAATGAAATATACCTGTTTGGCTTTTCTCAAGGCCATTTTATGTTGGGATAATTCTTCAATTTTTTCAAGAATCAAATCTACACAATGTGTGGCACATGACATCCACCATAAGTGTTTCCTCTTCTCCATTAATATTTCCCCAACTTTTTTGTAGTTTGAGGCATTATCAATTATCACTTGAACTACAAGATTCTCTTCATTTTCTTTAACAACATCATCTAATATTTTAAATATAAGTGTTGCATCTTTTATTACATCATTGACATCAATAACGCAAGAAAAACTATGCCATATAGATTATTCACAAGAATATTGATCAATTGCCAACACCTCATCTTTTTTTCATCCATCCTGATAATATAAAAACTCATGTTTATTCCCATGTCTTTTTCATATCATGCACCATATTTTTAGTGTTCTCTTCCTCATTCTTTAAAATGTTTGTCTTCAATTCATAGCTTCTAGGCACTTTGAAACCAATTCCATATCGAGCAATTGCCTAACACATGCTAACAAACGATGGACTATTAACAACATTCAATGGCATGGTCAAAGAAACATCGGTCGACCTCCATACATACTTCATCACGTAATTCTTTTGCATTAAGTATTTTTTTGGTTTACTCTCACCTATGTCATTAATTTGCTCAACACTATCTCCCACAATTCCCCAAAATCTATCCATATGTCCTCTATTCACTCTTTAAGTTTCACCATCACTAGTCGATCCCATTGCAGATCCGGGTATGTAATGTCGTGTTTTTATCAATCAACTTTTTCCTAACTATTTGATGCATTCTCTTTAACTTCCTTAATTCCTCAAATTTTTTCTTCATCTCATCTCTAACTTTCAGTATAATTTTTGTACATAAGGCAACACTTCTTCTTTTACTAGCCAAATGTTCTTTCAATCGAAATATTCCTCCCATAATTTCTTTTTTCACAAAAGATACAACGAATATACTTATATCCTTTCTTTTTATCCAACTCCATTTCATTTTCATATTTCCAATTGGAATCCCTTCTTTGATTATTTGTCATATCTACATAATTGAAATTTAACATTAAATCAAATTATTTAACTTAATTTACGTTATAAATTTGGATAAAGTTTTAAAAATAGATGATGGATAAAATTTTTAAAATAGACATGAGTTAACTGCTTACTTTGGATCGACATTGGAGCAGGATGAGCCGACAATGATGCTGGAGCAAGACGAGGTGACGACACGCTAGATGATGATGCTGGATAGGGCGACATTAGATCGATGACGCTGGATGCTAGATCGACGATCAGACAATGACGACGACGCTGGACACTTCTTCAACTCTTCGATGTGAGGCGAGGCGATGTGATACGAATGGCTTAAAATTAGGTTAGGCTTTTTACATTGTTTTTTTAAACATGTTTGCCTGCGTTGCGGGCACCTCATCCCTGGCACGAGATGAAGCACCAAAATGGCCCGCCTTAGGCTGCCTCACTCGTATGAGGTGACCGACGATTGGTGCGGGTTTTGGTGCGCTGCCTCAATGTGGCTTGACACCGAGGCGGGCGAGGTGCCGCCTCAACCCGTATTTTTGAACATTGCTTTACAATTAATTGTAAATTATTTAAAGTATTTTTTAATCATGATTAATTTGTGATTACGATTAATTAATTTGAAATATGAAGATTATTGTTTGCACAGTTCGATTTGGTCTACTGCATGCAAAGCATAGTCATTCTCGAGTTTGATACAAGTTGAAGTCTATAATTTCTAAAATGAATTTATAATTTAATTATAATCGTAGAGTATTTGTTTAATTGAATTATGAGGCATTGAATATGTTATTTCATCTTTAAAAGATAATAATAATTAATAATTAAAGTGAGATATTGAATTAATTTTATCTTTAGTTAATTATTATTATTTAAATTATTTTCTTACATATTTAATATCATTTTAATTTTGCACAAATCCTCTGGTCATTGGCTTAGTCTTTTATATTAATTTTGTTATACAAATAAGTTGGATTAATTTTAAATAAATCCTCCAGGTTAGTGAATGACATAGGTTAGTCCTATGTTATACTAATTTTATTTTATTTGAAAGAGGTTTACAACAAGTTTTTATTTAAAAGTATGATTATTGTTGGGGATGTAACTAGTTTGATTCAATTATTATTGTTCTTTTTTTTATTTGTTGTTTTGTTTTTGCTAGTTTTTTTTTGTAGGTTTTCTTTTATTTTTGTAAATTTTCTAATTTATTTTTGATAGTTTCCTATTTCCTTTTGCGGGTTTCTTATTTTTGTTTTGTTTTTTTTTCCTTAGCAGTTTCTTCTCCTATTTTTTTTTCTAACAATTTCCTTTCATTTGTGTCACTGACACACTTCAAAATCGAACTCCAAACCAAAGTCACTGAACTATTTACACTTCAAAAACACTGACATCTTATGGTACTAGCGTTGCTTACTATATCATCAGCACTACTAGTTACATTATCAACTTTGTTGTTCATGTTTTAAGCTTCATTGCACACATCATAAACTCTTCTTATGACATCATCATTTAATAAAATGATATCATTTTACTTATAAGCTTGAGTGTTTAATGAAACTCTTGAAACCAGCAACACCCACTTTGAGATAACATCCCATAACTTGAAGTAAGGTGACTTAGTTTTCCAAAAATACCCTATTGAGGCCTTGAATTTCGATTCGGGCCCAAATTCATTCACAAGTCTCCTTTTAACGAGTTCGTTATCGTACTATTGTTTGTTTTTCAAAATAATCACTCCCTCACAATGCTAACTTCCAAACCTCAAACACAGATTATTATAAGAGCACTATCTTCCTTTTATGTTTGAGCTTTGCTAGTTTTCCATAGTGATCGACAACCTATAATGGTTCATATTGAGATAGGAACTCTCGTTCGAAAGCTTTCCATCCCAAACATCATTCTTATTGAGCCTTGATCCATATTCACCAACTATTAACTTTATCGTTAAGGTAGATATAGGCCGTTATAACATGATTAACCCTCCCTATTTTGTACACCTAAAGGTAGCAATCTACCTTGTTCAATCACTCATATGGATTCCCACCTTTAAAGTGTGGAAAATCGATATTTAGCTTCCTAGGTTCTCAACTTTGAAGGCTTTCACTTTGCGTATCTCCATTGAAGTCACCATGACCTCTCTTCAGGTCCTATCTTTGCCCATGGATTGGTTTCCGATCATGAGGTATTATATAGAATCTTGTGTTCTCCCCAAAATTATCATTTAACTTACCCTTATAAACAACCTTGCGTAACCAATGCTCCACCCCATAATGTCCACTCTCCACACGCCTATTATGCCTAAACCCATTATAGTTGATGGTTGGTTTGCGATCATCTTCACTACCTTTTAGGAAGTTAGCCTCTTGTTACGATCTACGAGAACTATGTTGGCCATTAAGTTCGCCAACCACCTATAGGTTCTTTCCCATTGTTTTCCACTATTAATCGATCAACTTTCTTAGTTATCTCATTGTTTTTCTTGGTCAAATGTGCCATAGATCACAGATAATATAAGAAATTTAAATTTTGATATCAATTCATCTCCAACACGTTAAACTGATACTTATTCGTTTTTATCTCTTTGCTTATCGTAAAACAATTGATGAAGTACGAGAAATAATGAATAATGATGAAAAACGACATGAAAAGTTCGTATAACGATTTTCTCAGTAATAACACCAAATTATTGAGGACTTCTATAGACAGATAATATAACTTATCCAAACTCTAGTTTAAGCTATTTGAGTAATTAACAAGCTGAAAAATAATAAAAAAACATAAAGAACAAGTTTATTAATATCCAAAATTTATAACATTGTAACTTTGATGCCTTTAGAGCATCTCTAACAATATTAGTTAAATTTAATTGGCTATATGTATATTTAGTTAATACAATATAACTTTAACTAATAATATTTCCAACAGTATATTTTAACTTAAATTTATTTTTCAAATTTAATCCCTACTTACTTTGCACATTAAACAAAGGATATAAATTTAGGGGGTAGATTAAAGATTTTAGAGGAATATGATGTGTGTGGCCGATGTGGAATATCAAACAACTATAATGTTAGAATAGCTAAATTTAACTAATGTAATAATTAATCTATTAGAGTAAATTTTTAGCTAAATATTACTTTAGCTATTGATATAGATAATTTATTGAAGATGCTCTTATATATGTAGCTATCAGTAACAATGGTAACCTTAAAGCTAATAATTAAAATGAATAAATAAAACTAAAAAATAAATAGAAACAATACTAACAATCATTGCTGCTCGAAACAATCTACTTGCTGCTCGAAAGATTTAATCATTGTTTTAACCATGATGTCTTGGCCGAAAGGGATGATTCAAACAATGTCTCGACCATGCTATCTCCATAGAATGTTGCGGCCTTGGAGAATCTCAAATGATAGTTGTGCCCATGCTATAGTCACCGGTCACAGTGACGGTAAATGAAAAGGCATATAATAATAATAATAATTATATATAGTAATCAGGTTAATAATAACAGCAATAAAGTCTATAATAAAAGTAATATAAATAATAATAATAACAACAACATATAAATTAAAGAAAATAAATAAATAAATAATAATAAATATTATAAAAATAACAGAGATTAAAATAATAATAATGGAAAATATATAAAATTAAATTTTTTAAAAATCAAAATATGAGTAAAAACGGAAAAATTCATTCTCGACAAAATGAGCTGTAATAAATATTATGTTTAAAATAAGCTTATTTGTAAAAAGAACTACATATAGCACACACACAAATTATAATATATACACCTTTTAATATATTATAAAAAAAAGTTTTAAAAATAAAAACAATTCTTTTACCCAAATTGCCCGCGACGAACCCCGGCCCATTTGCCGGCCTGTTTATTACATCAACTTTTCATTATATTAAACGATAAAATTAAAAATAAAAACATTGACCCATTTGAGGTGCGTCTCGGCATTGCACCACCCGACCGGACATCGCGAATCACCGCAGGATTGACAGCGGTTAAGCTGAGCCGCAATCACTGAAGTCCAAATCCAAGTCTCTGTCTCTCTCTCTCTCTCTCTCTCTCTCTCTCTCTCTCTCGGCTTATGGTTTCTACAGATCCACCATGACACATTTCCTAGCTCAGTTTCAGACCATCAAGACCTCCTGTGACCACCTCACGATTGCAGGTAAAACTTCTCACCCCTTACTCTCTCCTTCTATTTTACGCCACTGGTTGGCTCGTCTTCGCCTCTGTTCTATTCAATCCTCTACACTCGTAAACTGTGTAATGTCTCCGCATCGATGATTACCCACCAATCTCACTCTCAGATTTGACCCAAATCACTTCTTCTATCTATCTATCCATGCTCAATTCATATTCATCCACCTCTTATTTATTCAACCAAAATATATAAGTGATTAGTTCTATGTTTGCTAACTGCACCTATCTGTGATAGTCTCTTCCTGGATTAATACCAGGCTTAGTTTGTTTTTCTACAGAGTACAGTCCCAGTGTTGTGGCTTTTGTTCAGTAAAGGCTTTAACTGTAATGGTCTTGCTCTCAGATTTGTTGCAGGGAAAATATATATATTCTTGGGTTTCTTCTCTTTAAGATTAGGACTCTGATTATCTGGCATTTTCTGGTCTCTACCCACTTCCTTGCTTGATTCATTTCGTGAGTTAGTCAGAGCGAGTTCATTTATGAATGTGACTGTTTTGTAGTCTGTCCTCAGGAATAATATTTATTGAAGAGCTGTTGCCATAATTATTTATTCGTTAGGTTACTTTTTTTGTTAGTTGTCTTGTGATTTCTCATTTTCTTTCTGAGTTCATGATGGGTTTCTTGGTTTCTTTACAGTTGAAGATGTGAGTGATTTGTGGCCTATTGTTAAAAATAAATTTGAAGAGAGGTTGCCATTCAAGAGAGTTTGTTTGAATAACAAGACTCAGAATGCTGTTTTTGTGGAAGAATTACCTGCTGAATTCATCTTGACAACAGATGCTAGACTTCGCAGCCGATTCCCACAAGAGCAGTCCTTTTTTTGGTTCCGTGAACCATATGCAACTATAATTCTTGTTACTTGTGAGGTGATTTGCTATTACTTTCACACTGTTGAGCTTTCCCATTATATTTCAGTAATATTACCTCAACTATGCATTTTCTATCTTCTGAATATTATTTCTGATACATTAGTATGCAGAAATGTCCATGAAAGATGTTATCCTAACGTGTGATGATATTTCTCTTTTTGTGCACTATAATCGAGATATACGCTATTACAACTGTGCTATGCTTTTGATTTTTGATGAAGCAATAAATAAGCCTTATATCTCTAGGTTTTTTGATGTTGGCTGTGCCCAATTAAATCATTGGGTCTCTATGTTGTATGATGTGACTACCTTTCCACTTGTGGTCTTCCTTAGATACCGGGATGTAGGAGTTAGGCATGGTTATGTTAGATGCTAATGCACAACTAAAGTTATTTAGTTTTTTTTCACTGTTTTTAAAAATATTATGAAATTTGATATTTCAAATGCTAATTTTTATATATATATATATATATTTGGCTATTGGATTTGGTTGAAAGGTTCTGAATCTTACTTATGGATCTTCAATAATGTTGTTTTGACACCATCATATCAACGGTGGAAAAATTGTTTTCCTCCTAATGAAATTTGATTTAAGTTTTTGTTCAATGATGTTGTTTATGTGCATGTGAATGCATGCTTAAAGTTATCCTCATGTACAATTTATATGCAAGATCATAGTTATTAAAGGCGCGCCTTAGGCGCGCTTAGGCGCAAAACCCAAGTGGGCGCCAGAGGGTTGCGCCCGCCTTCCTTCCAGGCGACGCGACATCTGCGAAGCGCAGATTAAGCGCGCTTTTCAGCGCTTCGTCCCCAGGCGCTAGGCGTCGCGAAGGCGCGCCTAGCGCAGACGACGCGATCGTCCGTATATATCGAAACGAAAAAGAAAAAAAAAGGAAAGAATATATCGTGTCGTGCGTACCAGCGAGGACCTTCGGCGAGCTTCGGCGACCGCGAACCAGGTGCGTTCGTCGTTCTCTCTTCTCTCTTCTCTCTTCTCTCTTCGGTGACCTTCTGCGACGACGCAGCTCTGCGACGAGTCCCGACGACGCAGCCTTCAACGTATCCCGTCGCGATGCGTGCCGGGGCCACGACAACTGCGACGCGTCGCATCTTCTCGCGGTCGTCTCGCACCTCTGCAACGCGTTGTCTGTTTTTTTTTTTAATTCCAGCGACGCAAGGCTTTGTTTTTGTTGCTGTTTTTTTTTACTGCTCAATCTTAATATCTAATAGACTAATACTCATTATTTTTGGGTAGATATTATGAGTTCTGAAAATTTAAGAAGAGATCCAGGTTGGAAGTATGCAACACAAATTAGTGGCAACAAAAATGCATTCACTTGTAATTTTTGTTCTAAGGTAACCAATGGAGGTATTTATAGAGCCAAGCAACATATAATTGGTGGGCAAAGAAATGCAAAGGCATGCCTCAAATGTCCAGATCATGTGAAACAAGAAATAAGAGATTACATGGCCAACAAAAAGACAGGAGAAAGAACACATGAATATGTTGCTTGACTTTGATGATGCTGATTTTGGTGAGGATGAAGAAGAAGCAGAAATGCAAGAGATTGAAAGACAAAGTAAAAGTGTTATGAGCTCAGGAGGAAGTAACAAATCAGTCCAATCCAAATTTAAAAAAGCAAGGCAAAAGGGACCAATGGATTCATTCATTACTCCAGACCCTGAGTTGGTTGTGAAGGGGAAAAAGGATGGAATTGGGAAGGGCAAACAAACAACAATCAATGAGCATTACAAGAAAGAAGCAAGGGACAAGGCATGCCTTTACATTGCAAGATGGATGTATGATGCAGGGATAACATTTAATGCTGTTAATTATGATAGCTTTAAGGTTGTTGAGTCCATTGGCCAATATGGAATGGGAATGAAGCCACCTAGTTACCATGAGGTGAGAGTTCCTCTCTTGAAGAAAGAATTGGACAATACAAATGATATGTTGAAAAGTCATAGAGATGAATGGGCAAAGAATGGGTGTTCTATTATGTCTGATGGTTGGAAAGACAAGCGTGAAAGGACTTTGATAAACTTTTTGGTGAACTGTCCCAAAGGAACCATGTTTATTGAATCCATTGATGCTTCTGAGTATAGCAAGACTGGGGAAAAGGTGTTTGAATTGCTTGATTCTTTTGTGGAGAAAATTGGGGAAGCTAATGTTGTGCAAGTCATAACAGATAGTGCTTCAAATTATGTGATGGCAGGTAACCATTAAATTTAAAATTAGTTTTACTATATTTATACTTTGATCATGAATTCTAATGAATAGGTTTGTAATATGTAACAGGAAGATTGCTAGAAGCAAAACGGCCACATTTATATTGGTCACCATGTGCTGCCCATTGCATAGATTTAATGTTAGAAGACATTGGAAAGATGCCTCACATCAAAAGAACATTGAAAAAGGCAATGGAAGTGAATGCCTACATGTATGGTCGTCCAGGCTTGTTAAACATGATGAGACGCTTCACAAAGCAAAGGGATTTAGCTAGGCCTGCCCTCACCAGTTTGCTCTGCCTTTCTAACCCTAGCAAGTATTCATCGCCAAAAAGATAACTTGAGAAAGATGTTTACTTCAGAGGACCGGACAAATTCCAAGTGGGCAAAGGAGCAAAAAGGTAAAAGGATTGCTCAAATTATTTTGATGCCTTCTTTTTGGAAAATCATTGTCTTCTCGCTTAAGTTGACAACTCCACTTGTTCGTGTACTTCGATTGGTTGATGGGGAGAAAAATGAATCACTACATTCTAATTGATTGTAAATTGTAATTTTAAATCTTAAAATCGCTATCACAAAAAGCACTTAAATGAGTTGGTATTTATCAAGTACAATCGAGCTTTGAAGCGCCGATACAATATGCGTGATGTGATAGATCCTATATCATTGAAAGACATAGATGACTCTAATGAGTGGTTGGTTGGGCGAATGGATGGAGATTCGATGAGGATGATGATGATCTTGTTTTTGAGGATGATTCCTTGACATGGGGTGATGTTGCTAGAGTTGCAGAAGTTGGCCATAATAGGTTTTATACAAGATCATCATCAAACAAAAGGAGCACACCAAGAGCAGAACCTTCTACCTCTAGGAGCTCCAAGTATTTTACAGCAAGGCCAAATCAAGTGGAAGAGGAAGAAGAGGCAAATTCTGAAGAAACAGATGAAGATGATGTTGAAGGTTACAAGTCTAGTGATGGAGATGAAGATGATGATAATGATTTCCTTGATGAGGATTGAGGAGGATGTTTAGATTTATCATTTTGAATATTTATGCTTTTAACTGTTGGGTTGTAATAATTTCACATTTAAGTAGTTTGCTATAATTGAGAGTATTGACTTATTTATGTTTAAATTGATGTGTTTATTTCATTAGTATATTTTATAAAAAAATTTAAAGAAAGGTGCGCCTCGGGTCCTTCAGGCATGCACTTTTTTTTGCGCCTTGCGCCTAGGCCAGGCCAGCCCTTTGCGCCTTAGGTGCGCCTTGCGCCTTTAATAACTATGTGCAAGATGCTGCTCATGATGCACGTGCAGAATATTGTGATGAGTCTTGTAGAGCTTTGGCGGGAATGGATATTGCTGCTATGCAAAAATGTTAAGTTGGTGGAAGGAGATGTAGAATTAGCTAGCATAGGTCACTCTATGTTGCTCACATAAATTCTGTGGCATGACTCTATATCTTTTCCTTAATTTGCAGAGCCCAAATGCTTATATATTTTTGTCATGTGCTTTTGGTGATCTCTTTGTTATTTAAAACCAATCTCTTCTATGAAATTATTCCACTAGTCAAGTTTAAATAGTCAATTTTTATTCTATTTTGACATGAAATCCTAAGTTAGGTTAATTAGACAAGGCTTCTGTGTGCAGTTTTAAGATTGTCATTTGTTTGGCCACTCATTGATGTTTGGTTGGTGAGGTTTCTGTGGACTGATGCCCCCCCCTTTTTCATACATACCAATCCAGAATGAATTTAATAGCGGCTAATTAAGTAACAGTCACTTTCGAATATTCCATTAAAATTGTTTCTTGGTTAATTTTCTTGTTCTTAAAACTTCAAATTTTGTTTTCCTGTGCAGGATCTTGATGAGTTCAAAACCATTCTTAAACCACGTCTAAAATTAATTGTACAAAATGACGAGAGGGAGTGGTTTATTGTTTTTGTGTCTAAAGCGGAGCCCCATAATGACCAGGCCACCAAGATGGCAAAAAAAGTATATGCCAAGCTTGATGTTGACTTCAGCTCAAAAAAGAAGGAAAGGTAAGCTGCCGTTTTAATCAGCAAAAATAAATTGTAATGATTTGTAGGATGGTAATAGTCTTATGTGTTGAATGATGGATTTGTTTCAACTGAAAAATATGTGATTTTTACATTTTTTTTGTTAAGAGTAACTAAATTTTGAGATTTTAACCTGCCTTAACTGCAGAGAAGGGATGATTCCAAACCACTGGGACACATCTTGTTCTCAAATTTACATTTTATTTGTTGCATAGTGTTAGATGAGTAAATATAATCTCAAATATCCTCACTATCAATTTCTTCTCTTATTATTCTTCTGCCGAGGTGAAATTGTTGTAAAAGTCGGATAGGTTTTTGGATTTCAAGATATAAGAAAGGCCTAATTTTCAGTAAATTATCCAATTAAAATCTAAACCTGTTGCACTGAGGTTTTGTAACCACTGTTCTATGCACATAAAGTCATAAATTGCCTGCACGAAGACTGTCTTTGCAGATCAATGCAAAAAGTTAGAAAACAGTGCACTTTTTCACATATGATTAGTGTGCAACACAGTTTTTTGTTATGATTTTATGTTTGTTTGTGCTTTTTTTATAGTATAGTATGCTGATAAACTCATGTTCCTTCAGTGTCTGTTTGTGACATGATGACTGGGCAAAGTAGCCCTTCAAATCTGTACATAATTCTGTGAGCATCATTTCCCTCCCCATTAAACGCAATTTGACATGGGGAGCTCTTGGAATTGGTGTTACATTTATGTTTGTTAGAAATCTTATTGAAAAAGAAGCATTTTGATTACTAAATTGCAAATTTCCTGAATAAGTTCGTTGAAAAAGTTCAATATTTTGTGAGAGAACATACATGGATGAATCCTCACTCCTTTGATGTTTCTGTACATGGCTTTAAGCAGGTGCTGCAAATTAGATTTACATGGCCCAGAAGCAAATTTCTGGGAAAACTTGGATTCTAAAATCACAGAGTCAATAAGAAATACATTGGATAAGCGAGTTCAGTTTTATGAGGATGAGCTTCGTAAGCTCAGTGAGCAGCGTTTCATCCCGGTCTGGAACTTCTGTAACTTCTTCATTCTAAAGGTTAATATTGACCTTATACTAATTAGGGAGTAATGCATTTGGAGAGGGGAAGAGGCTGCACGTATACAATGCCTTCATATGCACCATGGCCTGCTTTGCTCTCCAATGTAATTAGAACTTGATGTTTGAGTAACCCTTGAAAATTTCACGTTGTGTTCCTTTCGCCGTGTGGCCCGACATTAAAGAAATGACTTGTGTAATAATCTGCTAGATTCTGAACGATCCTCGTTTGTAATAAACCTAATCCACATTATAATCTACAAAGGAGGATGGTGGCTGAGTTCTTAATTAGTGCTCTGAATTTTGTGTTTCCTCTTTTTTAAATTTTCAGGAAAGCCTGGCTTTTATGTTTGAGATAACTCATCTTTATGAAGATTCACTCCGTGAATACGATGAATTAGAACTCTGCTATTTGGAAACTGGTGATTAATGTTTAGATTTGTTCACATATACTGATCTTCAGTCAAGTGGGTTTATTACATTATTTGTATGTATTGATGCAGTTAATGTGCCAGGAAAGCATAGAGACTTTGGAGGAGTCGAACATGGTGATGATCAGGCAGCTTTGCTCAACCCCAGAAAGAAACCATTGATGCAGATTCTTCAAGATGATTCATTCAGGGAATTTGAATTTAGACAATATCTGTTTGCCTATCAATCAAAGGTTTGCAATATCAGAAAGTAGTAATTTGTTAATTACGTTTATTACTGCCTCCAATTTTCTCCTAATTTAGGTTTCTTACATGAACTCAACATTAAAACTTCTTTGCTTATCATATCAAGTTGTGGAATAATTGTTTCTTCTAATTTAGGTTTCTTACTTGAACTTAACATTAAAACTTCTTTGCTTATCATATCAAGTTGTGTAATAATTGTAACAGGCGTCACTACAAAGGAGATATGCCTCCCTCTGTGTATATGGATGCATCGCTAATGGAATATTTAGTGTGTTTATACTTGAGTAAAACCTTGTTAAGTGATCTCTTTCAGCACTATATATTACTTTAGGAGGAAAAAGAGTATGTAAATAAGCCGCTTATGTGGCGTGGCACCTTGAATTAAATAGAATGAGGTTTATATAAGTATATGGAATAAAATAAAATAATTATAATAATAAACTATCAATAAGACAATAATTCCATTACTAATAACATAAGAAATTTCATATTAGTCTCATTACTTGAATTGATTCGGAGTCACGTATTTGGATATTGCTGAATGCATCAATGTAAAAATAACTGAATAGGCAAAATCTTCTTTTCTTGGTACATAAAAGGCTTATGCCTAATTTCGTTATTGTTTGTAAACATGCTAAAATCATTATATCAATACCCTTTAAAACAACAAAGCACTCTTACCCCTTTTAAAGGTCTTTTCTTCTTCCACAAACCAAACTCAAACCTCCAGGTTGTTAATCCTTTTGGATCGTGCTCTGCACGATCCACTAAGGTTTGTTTTCCTTGATTGATCAATTCAAATCAATTGCCTTCTCTCTCCGTGTCTTTGCAACTTTTTGTTCCATGATGTTCTCATTGTGACTTTTGCTTTTGTTCATGGCATGGCAGTATGTTCTCTCTTTTGGATCTTCTTTGAATCCTTAGTCAAACTTGAATTAGATCACCTTGGCCTCTCTAATTTATAGTCACAATCACAATAGTATTGTCTCTTCACCTATGATATGATCGTTAAAGGCTCTCAGACACCATCTATGCCATCAGAGATTTTGCCTAAATCACTTCTGGAAACTGATATAATTAGGGAAGATAATGAACAATGTTGTAATTTGATCTCCACTTCTCAATATCTTGGGATCAAGTCTATAGTCTGGCAACTCTATGATCTTTGCATCTTACCCCTTGGGGTTCTTTTAATGAAATGGTGTGTTTCAATCATGATTATGATATGATGTCATCAGCCTTGTTTCACTCTGTGCTGATGCCATTCTCCAAGATTGACCCTATGATCCTCTTTCTCTGGGAAGCTTTACTCTATGAGCTTTGTTTTTTTGATAACCAAAAGACAAATTTTATTGAAAGGTGCCATGTCAGTGCTATTTTTTAAAAGGGGTTTTGATTTGTGTCGCTTTTGATGTTTTGTATTCTATAAGGTCTGTTATCTAGGGTTCCATCTTATAAGTTGAACTCTATGATATTCAATGTGCATGCTTCCACTCTATGAGCTGCTTTGTCAAGGGGTTAATTTTTGCTAGTTGACCTCTCGATTGTCTTTGCTTGACGAGTATTGCAATATAAAGTTACTCTCTGAGGCATCACTCTATGAGAAATGGTTTTTTTGGTTGAGGGTTCCATTGCTTGCTATTTGTTCATTGAGGGGTTTGGCTTCTGGATTGATCTCTTGAGGGATTGCTGTACACAGCTCTTGCTTGCTGCCTCGAGAGGTTATGTTATTTGCTCTTACTTATCATGGGGTCCATTACCTTGTGATCTTGATTCACTTGCTGTCATGAGGGGTTAACCTCATGATTTTGCAGCCCCATGAAATCCAACTTCGTGGTTTCATACTTAATGAGGCTTCTGATACTCAGAATCTTTTTCACTTCTCTCAAAGTGCTGAGATACCTATCGCTTCATACAAACCCCAAACACTTTGCCAGCTTTACTATACTGATTTGAAGTTTCAAGTACATCATCTTTTTGTCATGCATAGGCCATATACATTGTTTATCGTGCTTTGCGTTCTTTGTGTTGTTCACACAATTGCTTTTGCCTTATTTGTATCTGTTGCCAACTAAAACAACTTACCATCTGCCAGCAGCGGCTAATTGTTTCTCACAATGTCATTGCCAACAATGACAATTTAGTATGTATAAAATGAAGAATTCTATTGTTCCAAGTTTTAGTAAGGGTGTTTTTGAGGCTTTTTGTTTATAAGCACTTTTAGAACACCAGAATATTTGGGGAACCTTTTTTGGTATCATTTTTGAATTGTTTAGGCGTTGTTTGGTAGCTGTTTCCAAAATCTATTTTCTGTATTTTAATACAGAAAATACCAGGGTTTTTTTTTTTTTTTGAAAACGATCGGTACTCGAATACAGAAAAGTGAAAACGCATTTAGTTATTTTCACTTTGTTTTTTGTTGTTTTCTTTGCCGTCTTCCCCTCCTGCAATGGCCTCAAACTCCCATGGCCTCCCCCACGCTAGCTCCCCTTGCGTTGCCCACCACCGTCCTTGACGAGACAACTGCCCCTACAACTGGACACACCCTGCCCCCCGCCTGCCGCAACCTCCACGCTGCGACGATCTCCACCCCCCCACCCCCCGTGCGCCGTGACATCCTCCCTGCACAACCTCCCTCATGCTGCTGCCTCTGTGTTATGATGCCTCCCTGCTACAATGGGAAAAAAATGTGAAAACAGTTTTTTTAATTGGATGGAAAACAACTTCCACACCAAAAACGTGCATCCAATTTATCATAAAACAGTTTTTAAAGATAATTTTTAAAAACAAAAAACCAAAAACACCACCAAACACGCTTTTATACTCTGTAACCAAGCTTGTGTTTATAAAAATAAATGCGTGTATAATTTCATCAACAAAAAAAAACTCTCCTTAGCACTGTGTACATTAGGGCTCATTTGGGAATTTGGTTTTGGAAGGTATATGTGAACTTTCAAATTGATCAAATTAGTTGAATTGATACAAATGTTGTCACCAAAATAATTTTTATGAATTCCCCGAATGTTCTTATTAAGTATTTTTCAAGCAACATGTTTTGTATGTTTAATGTTTGTAAGATTGATATTAAGTTTGAATGAGTGTAGAAATTTATAGAAAACCTTGTTTAGCGCTCTTGTCCTACTTAGTAAAATATTGTTACTTAGATGAAATCCTCAACGGATAACAAAGTCACTAACATTATAGCAATGTCAGTTGTGCATTAAATAGTATGCTTTAGTTTACTTGTATAATAATGAAGTTATGGCATTAAAATAGTAAACTATTTTACTATGATTGAACTCATGGTTTGAAAATACGGGCTGAGGTACCACCTTGAGGCGGCAAGGATTCATACAAAGACGCATTTCGTATTTTTTAACCTTGGCTGAACTAATAGTTTGTAAATATAAAAGCCCAAAGAATTAGACTTTGTGAACACATTCTTAGAGCCATTCAGAATAATAACATTAATTATTCTAAATGTTTTGCTAGCTAACTTTTTTTTCAAAAAATTTAATTCCCAAAAAAGAATTCACCGAGTAAATGTTTTTTTTACAACTAAGAAAATTTATTAAAATAGAATGAATGTACATAAAAGTTAGCGCTAAACGAACATAAACAGTAGGCTACTCTCGAAGATGAAAGAGAGGAGCAACCTCCTGCTAATCACCCGTGCGACACCGATGGAGTCCGAAACCACATTGCAAAACGAGCGAGGAGGAGGCCATAGTGTCAGCTCGATCGGGAAGACGAGGCGGCGGATGATGAGAGATCACGGCGAAGCGATCTCGATTGTGTCGCATAGTCGAAATCAAATTTTTTAAAAAGTAGACTCTTCTAACTTATGATCTGATTTGAGACCCAACCTTTACAATAGATCAATGCTAGTTTGTTGGTATCACAATATTCAAACTTAAGAACGATACAAGTTTGTTATGAAGCACATCCGAATCAAGCGGAAAGAGGTGAAAATCCTCAATATCAATAGATCAATAGATCGATATCCACGGGCGTGGGAAGTGAGGGCATTGGAGGAGTGGTTTTGAAAATAAAAAACAGAGATTACAAGAGCTTATGGATTTCTTAAGCAAGGAACCAACATGACAATTCCACCAAATCTTTATAACAGATAATGCACTGTGTGCTCTCACAGATAAACTTCTTTCTAGTTTTCAATAACAAATAAAAAAGCTAAACAAGATATCTGTTTATAACCCATAGATGGTTTTTCCCTAATAAACTATTCTTGTACAACTAGAAACTGTGGATACTTATTTCCTAGGAAGTCTAGTTTAATCCAACTAGGAAATTCAATTGGATACCCTAACTTGCTTCCCAAGTTGAAATATATTCTTACCAGGGTTAAAATAAGAAGCTAGCAAATAGGAATCAAGACATTCTACAATATATCATAGATTCTTGATACATTTTCTGGTGCCACCTCTTTCAAAATGTCATGCAGAATTGCCCTATAATTAGAATCTCAAATGAATATTATATTATATTTATATTTATATTAGTTTTTAAATGTATTTGAGGCAGCACCTTTTCAAATCGCACTTTTCATGATAGGGCTTTTTAATTTTGGCTACACATGGAGTTTTATTATTAATCTTTCAACTTGTTTTTTTGTTGAATCTTATAGCTGTTGTTCCTTCTCAATCGCCCTTTTGAGGTCGCAGCGAGGGGTTATTCATTTGTAATCACTTTCTCTAAAGCACTTGCATCTCATGAGGTAGCTGTTTTTTTTAAATTCAAATTTAATTTTTTTATTCATTTAGTTATTTTTTGATAGCCAATAAAGTTCTTGCTTACTATGTTTGATCTTTTTTGAGCTTCCTATAAAATCATGGCACATTTGATCTTTTATTTGCAGCATCTTCTACCATTTTGTTTGCGTGAAGTTTGGGTTTTAACTGCTTGCTTAGCTTTAATTCATGCAACTGCTTCTCATTATAAAGATGGCCGGATGGCACCAGATATAGAAAAGGAGTTTTACCGTCTTCAAGGAGACCTCTATTCCCTTTGCCGAGTCAAGGTAAAGGCTGACACAGATTCATTTTATAGCTCAGTTCACTATCATGTATATATATATATTGCTTGTCTAGTAAATGCTTTGGTTCTTCGTTTCATTTTTTGAGTTTGCTCCCTGACGTTTTGTTTGGTGATAATCAATTTTGATGGCAGTTCATGAGGCTAGCATATTTAGTTGGATATGGAATGGATATTGAAAGAAGTCCCGTCAACAGGTGCATATTCTATGTGTTAGATTGAATTTGGTGGAGCTTTCTACTATGCTTCCACGAATTAGCTTGGTCAATCATTTTATAGAATTTCCATTGTATTAAACATTTTTATATAGTTTTTCCAATGCTTTATATGGCTTTTCTCTGTTCCTTCCCTGAAGTGCTTCGCTCAGTCTGCTGCCTTGGCCCAAGCCATCAGTTTGGCCTTCTGTTCCGCCTGATGCCTCATCTGCAGTTTTTGAGAAAGAAAAGGCAGGTTTTTCCATGTGTGCTAAACTTTTAATCAAATTTGTAGAGCCTAAGTTAATGCTTTATTTATTTGAAGTAATTAAAGTTTCACCTTAGACAGTGATTCCTGCCTAATCAATCTCTGTCCTGTTTGTGAAAGAATTGTGGTTTTTTGACACTCCCATCTTCCTGTCTCAGTTAACCCGTGTATTATACTGTAAATTATTAAGTTCTACTAGTTGAGGCTATTATAACATTCCTTGTATGGAAATAGTTGCAACTTCTTTAGAACATTAGACTTGTGAACTTCAAAATTTATCAACAAAATGCATTGGCTTCTTTTTAGATGATACTCCAAGCGGCCCCAAGAGTCAAGCACTTTGGCATTCAGAGGAAACAACTACCTATTGAGCCTTCTGTACTTTTGAGAGAAGCTAACAGGCGAAGAGCTTCTCTTTCTGCTGGAAATATATCTGAAATGTTCGATGGTTATCCATTTCAATCTGATGGGTAGGAAATTCATCCATTTAATTGAATGTGACATTATTGTTCCTGTAAAATTTGTAGTTAAGTGTTCCAATTTTCTCCACTTTAAAATTCTTTGTTATTTTTGTTATCTAATTGACAAGCATTGACAGTTTTGGGTCAGATTCTTATGTTAAGATGTCTGCTTCAGCTAAAGTTCTTCAAATGTCCATGTCACGAGTTAACTCTTCCCCAGGAATCAAAACCTCAATTGATCATCCTATGAGGCTGTCAGAAATTCATGTTGCTGCAGAGCACGCTCTACAACACACAATTTCTGATCCAAATGTTTGGAAAACTTTGTCATCTGTGAAAGAGTTTGAGGTATACAACTGGCTCTTCCGCGTACATGTATATATTCGCGTATGCAGTGTATATTTGGCATTTATTATATAATTTATATTCAATTGATTTCTATTAGTACAGGATTCTATTTGGAAGTTATAGTGCTTCGAAATTTGTGAAACTATGCATTTTTTTCCTTTTGTAAAATGTAATGAAGTTTGTTTTGTGTATCTTAATTTGTTAACTGATATTATTGTATTTTTATTTTTTTCTTTGTCTTTTTTTTTTAATTGGTTATATACATTTGGTTTAAAACATTTGTTCATTTCAGCAACAATATTTGGAGTTAACCAAATGGGCTGCTTATAATTACCATCGATCTTGGTGGAAAAGACATGGAGTTGCCCTTGATGGCGAAATTGCTGCTCACTGTTTCAAACACGGAAACTTTGATGTAGCTGCGGAATTATACGAAAAGGTTTGTGCACTTTATGCTGGTGAAGATTGGCAGGATTTATTGGCTGATGTTCTTCCAAATTTAGTTGAGTGTCAGAAGATACTAAATGATCAGGCTGGCTACCTGTCATCATGTGTGAGATTACTTTCACTAGATAAAACCTTATTCTTGACCAAGGAACGCCAAGCTTTTCAGTTAGAGGTTGTCCGTATTGCACATAGTGAAATGAAGCACCCTGTGCCTGTAGATGTATCAACCCTAATCACTTTTTCTGGTAATTCCGGACCTCCGCTGGAGCTATGTGATGGTGATCCAGGTACACTGTCTGTAACTGTGTGTAGTGGCTTTCCAGATGATATTTCTCTTGAGTCACTGAGCCTTACTTTAATAGCCACAAACAATGCTGATGAAGTTGTCAAGGTATGTTGTTTAATGGCGGAGCTGATCATACCCATTGTTTTACAGTGTTTAACTCTGAATCCTCATTTGTTCTCTGCCTTCCAGGCATCAAGGAGCTCTTCTGCCACCATACTAAAGCCGGGAAAAAATTCTATTACTGTTTTTCTTCCTCCACAAAAACCAGGTTCTTATGTCTTGGGAGTTCTTACCGGGCAGATTGGACAGTTGAGATTTAGGTCTCATGGTTTTCCCAAAGGTGGTCCTGCAGATAGTGATGATTTGATGAGTTATGAGAAGCCAAATCGACCTATTTTAAAGGTAACAGGTCTTATATTTAAAAGTACGCCTGCTAATCAGTGAGCCCAAATTATTTTCGGCTGTCAAAAGTTTTAGGTCATGATGGTTTTTACCTGTACTTTGTCAACTCTGTCATTTAATATATTGTGCAGTTTAAGGCAATTTATTAAATCTAGGGCATAGTTGTTACTAGCAATAATAGATTATTTTCTTTTGTAGGTGTTCAAACCTAGGCCTCTTGTGGACCTTGTTGCATCTGTTTCATCTGCTTTGTTAATGAATGAGCCTCAGTGGCTTGGAATAATCATAAAACCTCTTGACTATTCGTTGAAAGGTGCTGTTTTGCATATTGACACTGGTCCTGGTTTGAAGATTGAGGACTCTCATGTCATTGAGATGGAGAGTTGTGTTAATTTGTCACATAATATTGACGAAAGCAAGAGCTTTAATAGTGCTAAAAGAGATATTTCTTCAGCCGTTGAGGAATTCGAGCAGTTAAGCCTTCAATGTGGTAAAATAGAGCTACCAGATTGGGCAAGTGATATGACTTCTGTCCTGTGGATTCCAGTTCGTGCCATTAACGATATACTTCCAAGGGGAATAGCTTCCGGTAAAAATAGTGGTACAAACTTTTTGCTGGTCCGAGGCCTCCATATTTGTACTTACTGTTTCCTCATTAAATGATGATGTGCTTTATTTTATCGGCAGTTGCATTCCAGAAGCAAAGCATTGTGGATGGGATGAGGACAATTGCACTCAAGCTTGAATTTGGAATATCCCACAACCAAACATTTGAAAGGCATTGCTGTTGTCATGTTCAATTTTCTGATTGATTGCAATGCAGATCCTGTAATACTAATTATTAATCATTTCTGTTTCTCTAATTGAAAGAGCTGGCATTAATTTCCAGGACCCTGGCAGTGCATTTTACTGAGCCCTTCCATGTGAGCATGCGTGTTGCAAATAAATGCAATAAGGGTGCATTACTTTTGCAGGTATATCTTAATTTCAGAACAAAACAATCCTTAATCTCCACTATAATTCTTTTGAGCTGGTTTCTTATTTGTAATTCATTTAGGATTGCACTATAGGTTGGGCGGCTTCAAACATACTTTTGCAAGCCTTATTGACCATGCATGTAATTTTTTTTTTTGCTTGTACTTTTCAAATATGATAATAAGCTGAAGCAAGCCATCGATAATTCAATTACAGCCCAAGAGTTGGCTCAATTTCTAATAGTTAGTATCTATCATTCTCAATTATATTTTCTGTTACATATGTAGTGCATTCATAATAAATTACTTAACAGATTTTTTAAAATGAACCAGTTCATTCTTGACTAATAAATCACATATAAAGCCATTATGCGTTCATGATGAATGTGTATTCAGACATATATTGATTTGATATAAGAGTTTTTGTTTTGTGGCTTTAGGAGACTGTTTATATTGATATGCTTGTTTGTGCATGCAACTGCACCTTTGCAATATGCTAGTTTCAGAGTTTATTCATTCATTAGGTCCTAAAGGACTTTTTTATGTCCAGGTCATACTACAATCCCAAGTGAAGGCCTTATTGACCATTAATGATGCTTGGCTTGATCTTCAAGACAGCTTTTCTCATGCTGTTCATGGGGATGGGAAACCAACTTTAGGATTCTTTCCCCTTGTGATTTCTCCGTTATCTAGAGCCGCTATTCTTTTCAGTATATGCTTAGAAAATACAACTTCTGAAGGTATATACAATTTTTTTTTATTATAGTGATTAGCTGCTAAAAATTGAGTGAATTGGTGCTTACTAGAATTATTAATTACTGTTATAGCATGTTTGGTATGTCAAAATCAAAATGGGGAGAATGTAGTTGACATTAGAATTGGAATGGAATGATCCGTTATCTTTACTGTGTTTGGTGTGCAGAGTAATCTATTGATTAAATTACTAAAATATTTTCATAATTATTAAAATTTATTAAACAAAATTCATTTCTTCTCCGTCAATTTAGATCTGGACACGAAACCAAAGCTCCTCCACTGCCTTCCACACCTTCCTTGGCATCTCCCTCCACCCCTTGCACACCTTTGAAACTGTCATTAGCTCCACTAGCGTCAACTGCTGCGGGACCACCCACATGCATACCTCCGGTAGAAGGCTGGAGTCCAGATCTGGATCCCACAGAGAGGCATCCTACTCATGAAAATTGTTGATTCCTTTTCTATTTTCACACTAACGCGGGAAAGAAATGAAATTTGATTCCTTTCTTTTTCTTTCTTATGTACCAAACATGCTATTATAGTTTTCTCTTAAAATTTGAGGATCTTTGAAAAGTAACATGTAATCTTTTTGTTTTTACAGCTAAAGCATTGGCCCTGCAACTCGATAGCATATTACATATCAAATATGAGATTGCTGGTGGTAGAATCACTGGAGCCCACACGCCTATTGTAGTGGAATCTACTGGCCTTGAGATTACTAAGCATGATCTGATCTTCAGGTGTGCTCTTCCTTTATATAGGCCTGTACTGGACCCACACCTAGCTGTTGGATTTCTCCCCCTCCCATCAGGTGGGCTGAGAGTTGGACAGCACATTACGATGAAATGGAGAGTTGAGAGGTTAAATGATTTTGAGGAGAGCATAGATCCATTGAAAAACGTGAGTTTGTATTTTTTTAATTTTATTTTATTCCATTTCTGTTTTAAGAGTTTTTATTCTGTTGAATGTTTAAAGTTCATAGCTTTCAGTGATATGATGTTCAATTCTAGAATGGTGTTAAGTTGTGGTAATTGTTTTATTCTAAGAGCATGATGATAGTAATCTACTCTTTTATTGGCTCCCATATGTTTCCATTGATAATTTTATTTACATTTGCAGTGCCGCTTGATATTGATCTGTGTAGTTCAAAGATGAAATTCATCTTGAAAGTCATTGTTAATCTGTTGATCTTGAATTTGTATAATGAATGTGCCTCACGCATGCAATGCTAGGTGACAATCGGGCGATCTACACCCTATGGTGTCGCGTTCGCCAGGTGACACTTAAGATGCAGATCCATGGCATTGTCTCCATGACGCTCATATGAGTTCTCATCGTTTCTTTCTTGTGGAATCAAAGTTGTTTGAAGTCGTTCATAAGGCTATAAAGGTGCAAATCGTCGAACGGAGTAGGGGCATGGTTAGCGTCATCTCTATGGGGACTGAAGTTGCTCTGTGGCTATGTGATGTGATGCTGGAGGTGTCTGAGCTTTCCGACAGACAGCATGTGATACTGACGTTTTGGGAGTCGACTTGTTCTCCCCATGAACTGGCACTTTGTCAATTTGGTTTAGGGTGTTGATTCGACCCCCTGTTCTCAGGTTGGTGGGAGCCTTTCATCGTAGGGTGATTTTGATTGCATTGTGGAGGAGAGAGATTCTTCTACCTGTCCCTTGTAATATGTGGTGGGGCTAGCGGGTTCGAGGGATGCCCTGGTGGCTGAGGGCTGAGGTTACTACTCTTACTGATGGGGTCAGGTCAGAGTGGGACTAGTTTCTCATGAAAGGCTCTATGCTTTTAGGGGATGACTTTTGTGGGGATGTGGACTATCCTCAGGTTGTTTGCTTGGGGTTTGCTAGCACTCTGAACGAGATGAAAGGTTATGGTCCCAAGAGTTGGCGCCTCTATTAGTTGAATCATTGGTTGTTTCTGCTCTAGTCGAGGATGAACATCTTGGGAGTGGAGGGGGTGATTCTTATTTGGGGCAGTCCTCGAATTGGGTGCAGCGGCAGTACAAAGCTACTGTGATGGGTTTGTATCAGATCATCACTGTATTGCTTTGGGATATTGAGGAGAGGCATAAGCACCAGAATTATACTTTGGGTGGGGTCTAAAAGTTCGTAAGTTTTTTTTTTTTTTTTTAAGTAAGAAATTTTATTAAAATAGAAAGAACGCCCATAAGCACCGAGTGCTAAATGAACATACAACAAGCTCAAAAAGAGTACCCATGAATACTACCAGAAATAGACAAAAAAGACAGCCTGCTTGGAGCAAAAAATTATTTTCGTAACCCCCCAAAAAAAGATAAGAGTGATATCTAATGCAGAATGCTCCTTGTCATCAACTCACGTCAAATACACCAAAGAAAACAACGAGGGACAGCTCAAAAGTCCATAAGTACGAGGAAGGAAGGGGGGAAGGGGAGCACGAACTCAAATGTCTTGCCTCTTCAATTTACCATGGGCTCAAGGGCTGGTGCGAGGGTAGGATTCCTTGGTGGAAGTATGAGTTTGAAGATCTTATTATGGAATGTGCAGGGGCTTAACAACCTGGATAAGAGGCTGTGTATTAAGAATCCATTACATGGGTGGCATGCCGACATTATTTGTTTGCAAAGTTAGCCATGATCATAAAACCTATCATTTGGAGTCTTTAATGGTGCTGTTTTTTGGATTGGTTGTTTCTTACTTCATCTAGTGGTTTAGGAGGTATTCTATTAATGTGAGATAGTTGCATTGTGGAAAAGCTGGATAAAGTTGTTGGGTTTTTCTCCGTGTCGTGTAAATTCAAGAACATGGGTGACCAACAAGTGTGGATGTTTTCGGGAGATTATGGCCCTAATATTACCAGGGATAGAAGTCTGATCTGATGTGGGACAAACACACTGACCTTTGTTGGTGGGATGTGCCATGGTGTCGTAGGGGAGACTTCAATGTAGTGCAATTCCCTTCCGAAAAGGTGGGTTTGTTAGACTAATCACCTTCGATGGTTGGGTTCTCTTCTAACATTTCGGTTGATCTTTCTCTTCTCGGGTGCTTCTAATAATAGGGATGTGGCCTCTTTTTCTTGACTTGATAAGTTTTTGTTCTCCGCCGGGTTGGCTGGGCATTTTACCAATATTCTTCACATGAGGTTGAGTCATGTGCGTTCAGATCAATTTTCAGTTGCCTTGGAGTGTGGATCTCTACATGGTTGTTGTTAACTTTTCTGGTTTGAGAACATGTGGTTATTGGCTTGGGGTTTTGCAGACCGTATTCGTTTGTGGTGGCCATCTTACCATGTGGAGGGTAGTCCAAGTTTTATGTTCGCCACCAAACTGAAGATGTTGAAAGGGGACTTGCAACAGTGGAATGCCAATGTCTTTGGACATGTAGTTGTGCAAAAACAAACTTATATGGCAGGGTTGAAGGAGCTTGGACCTTTATATGTGGAGGAGAAGGGTCGAAGAGAACTTTGTCCATTGATCTTGAAAAGCTCTTGTTGATGGAAGAGATTTTTCGGCGTCAAAAGTCTAGAACCTTGTGGCTTAAGGAGGGCGATAAGAATTCCAAATTCTTTCATTGCATGGCTAATTCGCACTACAACACTAATTTTATTACTAATTTGATTATTGATGGTGTTTTTTTGATTTGTCAAGCGAATATCTGAATTCATATTGTCAACTTTTTAGAGACCCTTTATAGGGAGCGGCATTGTCAACCCTTCTTAGTTTGGGGTTCATTTTGATTAGGGATGACAATGGGGTGGGATGGGGATTGTATTGTCCCGTCCCATCCCTGTTAAAAAATTCTGTTGCATTCTTGCTTTGTAATTTGGAGGGTATTAAACTTTCTTCCTCATCCCCATTCTGCCTGGAAAAATCCTAACAAAATGCTAGATACTTGAATGTAAAATCTTCTTCCAACCATAACACCGATATAATCATTAGATTAGACGATTGTTATTTAATATCCTTACATAATTAATATATGTATTTAAAACATAACATATAAATAATAATAATAAGTACATATTTTTATTTTAAAAATAATAACAATTATAAAATATATATATTTATATTATAAGAAAAATAAATGCGTTAATAATATTTTAACGTAAAATATAAATTAATTAATAGGTTAATTTAGAATTGAGTGATGTAATTAAATATTATTTAATCAAAAATATATTAATATTTAAATTAATAATAATATTTATATGATTTATTACTTTTAACTTAAATATGAATTACATATTATTAAAAGTTAAAGCTCAATTTATTAGGCATATACTTATATTTTATATTATAATATTATTACTACATTTAAATATTAATTTTATTATAATATAAATATATATATTTTGTAATTGTTATTGTTTTTAAATAAATATATATTTATTATGATTATTATTTATATGTTACGTATAAGTATATATATTAATTATGTAACTAGAAACAACAATTGACATCTAATTCATAGCTAACATTCTGTTGTACTTAGAAGAGGTCTTGAGTTCAAATTTTGCTTGTTGCAAGTTTTTCTCTATATTTTTTTTGGGCAAGGAATACTTGCATGGCATTGGTAAACAGGATGGATATGTGGAATACCTGTGGGGTGGGGTATGCTTGCTCTATCTCCGTCCTATACTCCAAATAATTTAAAAAATCCCTACCCCATTCAGGGTGGGATTGGACGGGACTGATCTTTGTTGGGACAGGACAAATTGCCATTTCTAAGTTTGATGTCATTTCTGAGACAGGAGTGTAGTGGGTTCGAATGTTTTAGCAATGTGTCAGGAATTCTATAAACAATGCACCTTTTCAAGGAGTCTTAATGCTACTTTTCTTTCTCTCCTTTCACATAAACATAAGGTGGATGACTTAAAAAGATTTTTGGCCTATAAGCTTAGTGGGCAGTATGTACAAGATTATTGTTAAGGTATCAGCTAATCAGTTGAAGGTGGTTTTGGGGAAGATCATCGCTTTGTCTTAGAGTGCGTAATGATTGCCTTGATTGTAGGCTCAAAGCTTCTCTTCCTGTGCTTTATAAATTGGACTTGGAGAAGACATGACCATGTTAATTTTCAATTTCTTCTTTTTCTAGTGGGGAGGTGTGGGTTCTAATCAAGTGGTGGTAGGGAATTTCTTTTTTGTGTTTTGACTGTTTGCTTCTCCATTGTAGTTAATGGCAGCTCGTGTGGTTTCTTCTCAAGCTTTTAAGAGCCTCTGTTAACAGAATCCTCTTTTCCTTTTACTGCATGTCATTGTTATAGAGGTCTTTGGCCGTTTGATTGATAAAGCTTGCAATGGGGGGTTGTTATCCAGTTTCTTCGTGGGCAGTTAGGACGAAGGAGTGTTGGTTATGTCTCACTTACTTTTTTGCAGATGATACTATTCTTTTTTGTGAGGCAGATTTGGCACATCCTTTTCACTTATGATCCATTATTGTTTTTTGAAGCTATATCAGGATGGCATATTAATTTGGGTAAGTTGGTTTTGGTTTCCATTAGGGTAGTGCCTTCTTTGGAGGAGTGTGCCAGGATTTTAGGGTTCTAGACTTTGTAGTTGCCTTTCAAGTATTTGGGGCTTTTATTGGGGGTCAAGTTCAAATCTATAGCTTTTTGGAACTTGATTATTTAGAAGATAAAGTGTAAAGTTAAAAAATGATCTTCCATAGTGAGGTGTGTCATGAGCCAAGGAAAATGGAGGAGGTGACGATGAGGATGATGGAGGATGACAAAGTAAGTAGGGATGAAGACAATGGAGGATGTTGAAGGAGCTAAGGTTGATGGATCCAAAATCGATGAAAATGATGAGAGTTAAGGATGATGCCTACGCTAAATTTAAGCCTACTTGAAATTTAAGCCTACTAGTCGGAGTCGAGGAAGACATCATACCCTTCGACTGATGTTGATGTTGGGGTCAAAAGCAACACTATAGATCAAATTGAGGAGATAAAGGTAGAAGGAACGGGAGTATTTTTTTAAATTACAGATCAAAATTTACAGATGAGAGTGCCAACATTGATGATGCAGCCGATGTACAAGATCAATGCCATGACGCAATCGAGAAGAAGGAAGCTGAGTGGACATTCAAAGAGAAGGAAGCTGTGACAAGGTTGAGAAACGATGAATTAGGTACTAAAATCAGGTATTTTGGATTTCTTTTCCCCCCTCTTATGGTGTTGTTTTGGCATTGAAAACCTAATAAAAAAATGTAGTGAGGCGCACGTTTCATCTAGGCTGCTGGGCTTTTCTTAGTTGAGGTGCTAAATTCGCGCCTCACCTTGACTTGCGGCTGGATGTGCTTTTAACTTCTATGGGGTAAAGGATTGGGATGCAGTTGACACTGCAGGATATGACCTATCCTGTTAGGTCAATTATTTTATTTCTTTATTTTAAAACATTGGGCCACGTGACCCCTCTAGCATGATTTGATGCTTCCCTTGACTATATATATATATATATATATCAATAATTAATTTTAAACAGATGATATGATCAGATTTTATATCTGTATATACGTGGTAAATTGCTCGAAAACCATGTTGTTGACTATTTATTGTGCTAAAAAGCTGGATTGTTGAGTAGAATTAATTTTCGTGCAAGTGTCACATTCCAATATCAGCACCCCTATATATATATATTTGTTACTAGTTTTTCTTTGCAACAGTTTTTGATGTTTTTTCCTTTCTGTCATATTTTGGGATTGGTTACTACCTAGTAGCATCTAAAATCTACATTTTGTTGCATTTAATGAGGGTAGTTTGCTGCAAATTCTGAAAGTTATATTTTGTATGTTATAAAATCTACATTTTGTACACCAGGATGAAATTTTATATGAAGTCCATGCAAATTCTGAAAACTGGATGATTGCTGGGAGGAAGAGAGGGCATGCTTCTCTCTCCAAGAAGCAAGGTTTGCATTTTCAATTTTGTTTTGATTTTTATTATTTGTTTCCAAGCATTTTCCTATTCAGCAAACAAGAACTGGTCTTTATCTGAACATTCTTTTCTGGCAACTAATCTCCGCTTGACAGGCTCAAGGATGGAGATCTCAATATTGTGCTTGCCGCTAGTGGCAGGATATGTTCATCCCCCTCGACTAGGTCTGCCGCATGTTGATGCAGCTAATATAAGTTGCAGTCCTGCTGGGCCGCACTTGGTCTGTGTGTTGCCTCCCGACCTTTGTTCATCCTTTTGCCTTCCCGCATGACTGGTTGCATTAGGTAATCACTGAAGGGATAAACCAGTGGAATGCAAGAATAAGTTAGAAAGTTATAGCAATGACCCCACATCCAGTTTCAATTTTGCTTTATTGTGTCATTTAAAAAAAACATTATTCAAAAGTTGTCACAACTTGGGTAACATGGAATATCCTAGGCGATCTGCAGGCGTCATGGTTTATTTCTGTTGTCATGTACAGATGTTAGTCAATTTTTTGTTGTAAACGGTGTATATTAACTGGTGCTGTAATGCGGGGACAAACTCTTGTTCTGGTAAAAATTGAGTTCAGTGCTTCTGGTGACGATCTTAAGTTACCTGTTTAGTGTATCAGGCAAAACCAAAAGGAATGCTGTATGCATCTATGGACTTGTCTATTCTATTCGTGTGCATTTTCATCTATATTGTTTTAAGCAAGGATACTCACACTTCCTTAAATGATCAATATATTCACTTTTGTGAAATATTCATACTATTTATTTATGATTTGAGCCTTTACAAATAAAAAAAATTGATCAGTTTTTCTAACTTGGATTAATTTATAGAAAATCTGATTTTTAGTTTCACACAATAAATCCTAATATTTCATTTTATTCCACTAACGCCAACAATTTGGAAAACGTTAATTTCAAAATAATGGAGATAGATTCAATGGAGGAAGAAAATAATGTTATAATTTTATACTGAGGTGAATTTTGATGGGGAAATATGAGGTTTTGCTTGAATCAGTTTGTTTTGGGAAAATAAATTCAAGGTGACTTGATTTGAGCATGAATAATGATTGGTGAACATTATTGTATCAAAATTTGAACATTTATGATATGTTTGCTTGACCAGTTATGAACATTATTATTATGCACAAATATGTAATGTTCATGTATAAAATTTTGAACATTGTTTTTTTAACCTATGTCAACATGCAAACTATTTTAACAAAATGTAGTTGTGTGGATGAATCTTAACCGGTGAACTATATAATTGAGTTTATATGTATAAGGTATACAAATATTATTTACGAAGTATTGTTGTTTAAAATTTGAAGTGATACTTGAACTTATGTATCTTTTGATGTGTCTACGTAGATATTCAAGAATAGAGAGATGTTATGTGCGTGGGCACATATAGTCGCTTGGAGAAACCACCAATAATAGCACGTTCGAATATTGATTAGTAAACATTATTAATTTGTTCGAATTAAAGTTATGGAACATTATTCATAAGTTTGAATAACTATTATAGAACATTATTATTATATTCGAATAGATGAATTAGAACATTAATCAAATGTTCGAAAATCTTTTATCAAACCATATCATTTTGTTCACTAAATACAGGATGAACACTGGCTTTTGTTTTTGGTATAGAAGATTACTTCAAATCAAATAGATATTGAACAAAACAATTGAAACTATCATCGTTTGTTCATATCGCATATCACGAATTAGAAAAATAAAAACAAAAACGGAGCTTCAAGAGAAGAAGGGGATGGACGCGGATGAATGTGGAGGGGACAACATCGGCGACGTGAAAGAGAGAGGGGTAGGTGTGTTAATTAGAAAGGAGATTTATGTAATTTACTTATAATATTATATGATTGTTTTGAAATTCATATTTTAATGTACATATATTTATTTTTTGGTGAGTGCATTTATCCCTCCCTTTATTTTAAATACAAATTGTTAGTTGAATTTTTTTTTTTGTAATGTTTCTGACCAATATATGGAACTACTTTTTTGTCAAAGGTGTGAAAGGTATTTAGTAACCATTTTTCTAAATGAAAATTAGAGCATATAATCAAATCCTAAGCATAAAACTAGAGTTAAAACTAGTGTGTGACCAAGTGGCGTGAGGAGTCAAGATCTTCAGTGATGGTAGTAGTGGTTTGATATGCATGAATAAAATTGAGAGATATGGAATGTAATGGGAATGAAAAAGGTTAATTAGGATGGGGATTGAACCTAAAACGAATGAGTTTTTACATGTAACTGAGATAGGATTTAGAGAACTGAGGACTTTGACAGGATAATTATGTGAGGGCATGATAACGTGTGGTTTATGGATATGGACTTGATGAATTGATGTTTTAAGAGTTAAAGATCTCACATTTGGGCGAAAAGGGTCAAGCTAGGGTTTGGAAGATCATGGTATGAGGGTATTAAATGATAAGGTGTGTGGGGTGAATGTAGCATGTGACTACCCCACCCTCAACTTATTAGTATAATAATATTAGTAATTAATGTATAATTAAAAAGTTCATAAAAGTCTAGCCCAAATAAAATAAAATATTCATGGCTTCATAATCCAATTAAACTATTCCATATGATTACAATCAAATTATGAACTCATTCCAGCCCTAAGAACAATTATGATAAGTATTTTAGAGGAGTGATATAATTTTCACATCTCAAATATAAATATAAGAACAACATGCTCAAGCAATCCTGTTACGTCACGAATTTTAGAAGCCTAAAATCAATTAAGTAACTCCTAATGTCTACACCCAAATGATCAATAGGTTGGTAATTAACACTTAAAAAAATTACATTGCGGGTGTTGTCTTAAAATCAAACTTGTACAATCATAGAAAGGATATTTATGTATATTTCCATTAATATGCAATTCACGTAAAGTCATTTATAAATATATCACATGTTAAGTCATCACAACTATTATAGACCCTTGTCCGAAAAATAAATAAACTAAGAATCTCAATAAATGCCAACATCGAACAAAATAAATTATATACTTGTGCTTGGAGGTTTGCTCTTATAGCCTCAACAGTTAATCATAGTCATTACCTAAAAAAGAATATGAACAACATAAGAGTGAGTATGAATACTCAATGTACAAGAAAGGGGTATCTATTGGCTTTTATTTTGTTTTGAATCAAATAATTTTTCAGTTTATTTTATTACCCCTCCTTTTTTTGGTTGTGTTTTTGGCATGTCATGGTTTAAATAAAAAGGCCAATGGTCAATCATTTTTATTATTGATAACATATTGAGATATCATTCTTAAATAAAATATAGAAAATTAATTTAATGGGTTGAACAATTTGAATAAATTTTAACTTTATTTAAAATACTATAATTGCATCCCAATTAATCATGTATACCTGTAGATCCGAAAGTAACACTAGAGGGGGAGTGAATAGACTCTTTTCGCGAAAGCTAATTGCCGATAGCCGGAGGAAGTATACAACTAATGGCTATAATATGATATTAATGGAAAAGATGACAAGATAGTGTATGAGTGTTTATGAGCTATCCAACATATCTGAGTTAATGAATGTTCTTGACGTGACAAACCTCAGATTTAATGAGAATATTCCAATGGATGTTTATATGGAAAGATGAACACCGTTTGGGATATTCTTAGGATAGGGTGTTAATCGTGGATGAACAACATAGAGAGATTAACAAGATAGTTATGTTGGATCTATTGAATCAAGAGGTGTAAGGTGATTCTTCAAAGATTGTTCTTGTTCTTCGTTCTTCACGGCGCACAACACTTAGGAAGTGTTCTCACAGTTTCTTTCTCTAGCGTTAGAACTCTTGTATGAATTCTACAAAAGTTCTCTTATCAATGTATGTTAGAATTCTATATATTTATTTGCGAATTCCATGCAAATCCTCGCTTTTTGTGAGAGATGCCAGATATTTCTATTAAAGCATGTGATAGATATTAATTTAAGGTTATAGTGTATATGCGCCTAGTTGTCCATCCAACAGATTGACTTCCCACCACTTAATTTGCAGAAGTACAAAGGATAGGTTGATCTGCTCAGATTCTGCAGATCAGTTGCCCATACTGGTAAATTTGATCTTCTCCATTCATCTGCTATTGGTAGTTGGCAGTCATTAATGTGACCATAAATACGCTTGATTGTTCAGAGTGGTGCAGGAAAATTACACAAACCCTAGCTGATGATATCACTAAGTAGTACTGAGTGTTGTGAGTTTGCAGGTGGGTGCCTCGAAAATTTGGTGATTTGAAGATTTGGGTCGAGCCTATTTTCGCTTCGAGTCTTCGACTCTTCGCTATGACTTTTAGCGTGACTTTCATAAAGAGTTTACTTAATCTCTGTTTGTTGTCTTAGTTGCGAGTCTTCAACTCTATTTCTTGTATACTGCTTAGCCCGTCACAGTTAGTTAATTACAAACTGAGTCCATCTCTCCAAGTCTTCGACTCTACGGCTCCGACTCTTCATCTTCAACTCTTACTTTCAAGTCTATGAGTCTTGGTCTCATTTATGGACTAACAGTTTCTTATGATTAACTGTCTTTAACTCTCCGACTCTTCGAGTATACAACTCTTTGAGTCTTTGAGTTTCAGTTACAATTTCATTTGTCAGTTCATGTAGTTCAATAGCTTAAACTCTTCGACCTTCGACCTTCGACATTCGAGTCTACGAGTCTTAGAATGTTTGATATTTGACAGATTTTGTATGTGACTTCAACTCTTCGACCCTTCGAGTCTCTAAGTCTCTAAGTCTTTGTGTCAATTTATGGTCTATCAATTGTCATTAGGGCATCTTTGGGGACTTTTCAGTTTTGTGATCTTCAGGTTTTCCAATCATTTGTTGTCTCGTCACTTTTTAGTTTTAACTCTTCAAGTCTACGAGTCGTTTACCATTCTACACAGTGACTGTTTTTTCTACTTCGAACTTTGACTCTTTGACCCTTGTACCTTTGGATCTTTGAGTCTCCAGACTTAGAGAAATTCTTGGCAGTTTCACCAATGTTTCCCAACATATAATTATTTCAAAAATCTATAATTAGTTAAAGGCTATAAATTTAATTTAATCCTTTATTCAATTTTTATGGTATATTATGTATCCTAATTTAAAATTAATTATAAATTAGAAAAGTAATATGATACATTTTGAGAAAATAAAATAAAATTACCACAAGTTAATTTTAATTTAATACCATGCATAAATGATTATAAAATAAAGTAATAAATTTAATTGTTTTAAAATACTAGGTAAAGACATTAGCTTAGGCTTAGGTCTTCCCAATATCATCTTTCAAGTCTTTACTTTTTTTTTATCTAAATATAGGGAGGGAGAAAATGCAAATAAATAAAAGTGATGATTTTAAAATTTTAAAGATAATTTTTTAAAATTCATATTAATGAAATATTTTTTTAAGTGTTAGAGTCCCACATTGGAGAAAGTAACCGACCAAGTATAGTTTGATATAGATTCAAAGGTAGTCTATCCTATAACCAATTGGTTTTATGATGTTAATTCTTAAATTCTAATAGAAAGGACAATATATTGGAAAGATGGCACGATTGAATTTTTTTTATTATTCTAAAAACTTTTAGGCCGCATGCAGTAGCTTCCTAAATTGAATATTTATCACAATAACTCAAAAAAAAAACGTTAAATCACGAATCTAACTCAAAAATTTATATATTAATTTTTTTTAAAATGTGAAAAAGACAAATAATTGTGTTGTGCAGTAGGCGCTCAATATTTTTAAACTAAAATGTAGTTAAAAATTTTAGTTTTACAAATTTCATCTAACTATTTTTTATAATATCTATTAGATTCAATAAAATTTTCATTATTTTATCAAATTATTATTATTATATTCTAAACTCTCTCCTCTCACTTTAATAAATCAATTGAGTTGGTAAAAATAATTATTTTAATATTAAAATTAATGCTGAAATTTATTTGATTAGAAGTTAAATTTACTGTTACATTTTAACTATTATTTACTATATTTTAACTTTTGATCTATGGGAATATATGTTCATACTCACCAAAGTTATTAACACATGAACATATAGTTTTTAATACCTTTTGACATTATGAAAATAGTCTTCAAAAATAAAATTTTTTTAATAATATTTGAATAATGTACTTCACACATTTCTGTTTAATTTTCTTATTATATTTGTTCAAACATTATATTTATGTTTTAATATTGTAATATATATATATATATAAACATTTGAATTATGTTATAATATTATTATTTGAATATTTTTATTATTATTATAAGGTGAGAATGTTAATGACTTTAGTAAGTGTAAGTATTCATTTTTAATATATTAGAGCATCTTCAATCCATTAGCAAAAACAAAAATTATATTTAGCTAAAAATTATCTCCAATGCATTAGGTAAATTATTAGTAAAAGCAAAAATAAATAAATAAATATGACTTTAGATTTTACTTTTGCTGAAGATGTCATGTCATCAAATAATAGCAATTTACACATCTATCTTATTTTTTTTCTCTTCTCTTGTCAACCTCACGTTCCTCTCACCTTAGCAAGTCCCCGGAAGTCGATGTCTCCCCCCCGCGCCTTATCCTCCCCCATCAACCCCCACCCCTACCCCGCGCGCGCATGCAATGGCGCTCCCCATCTCCCCTCGTGCGACGACGCTCTCCATCCCCCCTCGTGTGATAGAGCCCCCCACTCCCCCGTGCGTGATGACGCTCCTCATCCCCCCTCGGCGTCCCCCATTCCCTCCTCATGCGACATCGCTCCCCATTCCCCTTGCACGACGACACTCCCCATCCCTTCTTGCAAGTCGGTGCCTCCACCTCTCCTCACGTGTGACGTTGCTCCCCCACCTCCCCCTTCATGCGATGGCACCCATTGCTCACGCAACCCTAGGAATTTTAGAATTTGAAGAGAATATAGAAAAAGTATAGATTGGATAAAAAAGACAGTTCAGGAAAAAAAAGATGAAATAAGATTGTTGCATTATTAATCAAAATGCTACTGTAACAAGTTTAATATTACTTTAATTTAAAATTTTAACTTATAAAAACTGATGCAAATATTAAAGATTCTGAATCTTTATTGCCAAATGCAAAGATGGTATGGAATTCATATATACCAAAAGTATTATATGAGAAGTAATATTTAATTGGAATCGTTAAATTTTTATTTATTTATTATTATTATTAGATGTATTCGCAATATTAAATTTAATCGAGACAGTTGAAAACAGATATACCGTGGCAGCAATATGGTTAAATAAAAGTCAAACATAAATTGAAAACAAATCTCGACTGTTAGATCGAAATGATGGCAGCCATCCACATTGCATTTGCACGGATATCAATCCGATGATATGGAGGGAGCGGGACGTGTGGTGTGGTTGTTGTGGCAGATAATGGTAATTACAATCCTGAACAATTCACACCTGTGACTTGTGTCACACTGCCACTGTTCTTGGTCGGAGGAGAGCTGGGAACGGTCATAAGCATTCTGGGTCTCGCCTGGATCGATCTGGGTCTCGCCTTGGCAATGGGAGGCGTGGACGACAAGTACGCTGCGGAATTGGACGTTGCCGTCAGGGTGGTGCATATGGCGTGCGCTCTCTGTCGGAGGGTGCAGGAGGAGTTGATTGCTTCCAGCAATGATCAGGTCAAGTTTAAGGACGATGATTCTCTCGTTACTGTCGCAGGTATTTGAATTCTTGGTTGTGTGTCTTCATTTGTATGTTCCTGTTATTTGCCGTGTTTGTGCCTGATGTTGGCTGCCTGTCTTATTTTTGTTTCCATTGTGCTTGCAAGAAAATGTGGATTAGATCAGGGAGGCTCTTCAAACGTGTGTGTACGAGTGGGTCTGTTTGTGTATGTTCGTATTGTTTTTTTATATGGCGAGAAGGTTCTATCACTGCAATCAAGTAATTGATTAATAATCAATTTAATCGCTCAATTGAAAACCCCTCCTTTCCAAAAATCGTTCAACCTGAAAACCCAATCTATCGCGATATTTAGTTGTCAAATCTCCAAAGCGAATGAGGGGCAACTTGGACACGTTAACAATAAAATGACAACAAAGCGATCAGAGCATAAACTAATCTTAAAGAATATAAGTTTCACAAGCGTACATAAATAACGTAGCTAGAAGAATACCATATGCTTATTTGTAAGGTCAGGTCAAAACAAGGATCTTTTGCTCTTGCCTTGTGTAGGATCATTTTTCAGATCAGGGATTGGTGGAGGTTGTTGTATTAGTAGGAGGTTGTGGGTGATCCATCAAAAGATATCCATATCTAATAGAATATCAGTAGACAGTAATTATAAATAGTAGGAAGAAAAGGATTTTTTTTACTTTTTTTTTTCCCAAATAACCTAGGACATTTGATCAACTAATCGACAGAGCAACGGAAATATTGAAATAATTTATAGGCGACCCATATGGTCAAATTGATTTTGGATTCCATGATCTTTATATAAAAAAAATCTATTTGTTATATAACATGATATTACATTTTAGTTAGCATACTCCCCTTTTACGCACCTTAGAATGTATCATGTACTTTCTTTCTTCTCTCAAGTCATTTCTTACGTCCTTATCTAATGTACATGAAGGGAGAACTGGTACATTCTCCAGACCTTTGAATTTTTAGGATTGGGGAGATGCAATCCAAGTTTTAATGGTGGTTCCCTCAAACACCACTATCTCTAATTCACGATCAGGTCCAAATCATAATGTAAAGTTAGGGTGTCAAGGTGTCATGTTCATATCACATGTTAACTGTTTACTTCGGCATATCATCATGGCTACCTCTATATTCTAATAACTAAGAGCATTTCCAATCCATTAGCTATAGTAAAATATAGCTAAAATTATTCTCTAATGGTTTAGGTAAACTTTTAGCAAAAACAAAAACAAAAGCTAAATATGGCTTTTTCTTTTGCTTTAGCTGATCCTGCCATGTCAACACATAAATAAAAATTACCCTTCACGCCTCCCTCCTCTCCTCCCAACATCGCGTGCCTCCATCCTCTCTTCCCAACGTCGCGCGCCTCCATCTTCTCCTCCCAATGTCATGCACGCCCTGCTCCTCTTCCTCCACCCTCCTCCCAAAGCTGCTACCCACACGCCCTAGCCCAACGTTGTCGTCTTCATGGGCGCGTCCCAGCCCAATGCTATCGCTCCTCACCCACGCCGGCGGGACCCCCCCCCCCCCCGGCGAGATTGCCAACACAACACCGCACGCCTCCCTCCTCCTCTCCTCCCAATGTTGCGTGCTCCCTGCCCAAAGCTACCCTCCTCCTCCTCCCCCTCCCCCAAAGTTGCCCCATCCCTACGCTGTCGTCTTCCCGTGCCCTAAGGTGAGATCCCCCTCCTCCCCCCCTCCCCCGCGAGATCGCCACGCCGCATGCCTCCCTCCTCCCTCCCAAACCTAGCGTCGTGCCCCCCCCCCCCTCTCCCCAAAGCCGCTGCCCATGTGCCCCGGCCAACGCCGCTTCCCTCTCTCTTCCCAACCCAGCATTAACCAAACTGTACGATTAGGGGATTTGAGATCATGGGAGGACAAGGATAATTAGGAAAAAATAAAAATTAAGCAAAAATATAACTAATGTACCATTAGCTATAATGGTGCTGTAGCAAGCTAAAATTAGCTTTAGCTAGCTATTATAGCTTAGTAGGATTGGAGATACTCTAAGTAGGCATTTTTATAGCTTCCAACTATGAATTTGTGTTGTGTTGTCATTGTTCGCAGGTTTTGTGAAAGACAATCAACATAGTCTGGTTGGCAGGTTGTGTGTTGGTTCATGTTTTCCAAGTTGTGTCTGCACATTAAGGTAGTGAAATTGAAGACTAGAGATGTGGTGTTACAATAGAAATGTACAGTCATTAGTGTTCATAATTGAAGACTTGGTTGATGCCTGCTGAAGAGAGAATTTGTGTAGCTTAAATGTACATTAATTCAGATTGGAGCATATTCAGAGGTTGAAGTTGTACATTAATTTAGGTTTTGGAGACCCACTGGCCATTTCTGAAGGGCTAATGTGTTAAGTATGTGACAAAGTATTGAGATTGAGTTAGGTCAAAATAGGTCACGCTGCACGCGGAGCCAACATTGAAAGATATTAGGGTTTCATTGATGGTTTCACAGAGTGGAGATAAAATGTAGTTTCGATCTTTGTGTTAGATCATAGTTTGAAGTCATACTATTTATTATCTTCTTCGTTTTAATTTGAAGAACAACTATGTGGGTGTTTGGTGTTTGTTTTGTAGAGTGGAAATGAAACGCATTATTTGACTAAATAATCTATGTGTTAGAGTGTGAAAGTATGAGGTCACATGCATTGTCTTCTCTGTTTGAATTTAAAGAGTGCTTATGTAGAGGTGGTGAGCTGGAGAAAAGAGAGGAGGAAAAGAATGCAAAGAAGAGTGTGTGCTCCAATCTGTCATTGGTGTTGGGTGTATGATTAAGCGACAGGTTTCAGGCAAGTTGCAGAATGGAAACAAAGAACATTTTTGTGTTGATATGGATGAAGATAGCATATTTGATTATCTATTATTTGATTCCATACTTGGAGAGGTATTACGTTGTGAAAAGAGGTCAGAGAAGAGTTTATTTGTTCTTTCTTCCTATTTGAATCTAACATGACAGAGGGAATGTTTGTGAGGAGCAGTGTGTCAGCAAATCAGAGTTTTCCATGTAATGATGAGCTGAAATGGCTGTACCATTGTTCGATTGTTGTATCAATGTAGTAATGATGAGGTGTAATATAAGAGACACTGATAATATCTGTTGGAAGAGAGTTGTAAGTGGGAGCAAAGGAGTTCGTAGACTGGTGGGGCGAAGGAGAGTGCCATCGATGCTGATATGTGGCAGCATTGCGGGCATAGTGAATGAAGGCCTTGCTCATGTATATACAGCATGAGAGAGCAGTCTTTGGGACAGGGACGTGGGCAGAGAAGACCATAAGTTCATCATAGAGAAATCTACTTGTTGAAGAGAGATGTCATGGGATTTGAATCAAGACTGAGGAGAATCTGTCTGGGGTTGAGCAAAAGGGACTATCCACTTAAAGGTTTGAGTTTGATTGTGTTTGAGGAACATGTTCTTCGCAGTGTATGTTTCCTGATCAAACACAACGTGGTTATTGAGTTGATTTTATTGCGGTGAATGAAGTAATGTATTGACCAGTAGTATAAGATGTGCTTGTTGTAGTGCTTTGGTGGGATTCCAAAGGTGCCCAATAATATTGTGAACTCTCTTGTACTTGTATGGTGAAACCTTTCTGGAGTTTGAATGGAAGACAATGGAGTCTATAATGTTGAGCAAACTACTTCAATCCTATGTGTTTTCTTGTATCCTTCTTTACATTGTTGTTTAGTTGGATGCTATATAATCTGTAAGAAGCAAACTCATCTAAATCTGAGGAGATAAAATTAAAAAAGAAGGGATTAGTTGGCATATGCTAACATACCCCTCCCAGTATTTTATTAGACCTTACAAAAGCATGATTCTTCTTCACAATATTTAACCCAAATATCAAAATATTGGCATCTTCACGAAGGTCCTTGTCTACATTCAAATTCAGTTCCACTAAATCTGATCCAAAATGGGCATTCTAAACAGTTGGCCTTGATGGGGAGGATTGGGGATATTTTCCTGTTGTCCTTTGTAGAATTGAGCAAATTAATTAGCCTCAAAATCAGCGTGGCTTTAGGAATTTGAATTTTGGATTTTTGTATAAAATAGGATCTTTTGTTTAAAGATATGAAAATATATTTTATTTCTTCTGGATTTGTTTCTTCTTTATAACTCTCGCAAGATGTAAGTTGATCATTGGCCTGCTTGAAGCAGTTTTGTTTCATGTGATTGTAAAATCAAGCTCATGACAGGTTTTTCTTTTCGCCTGAAATTTTCATACCCAATGGGTCATGTGCCGGATTGTTTGATTTGATAAACACTACTTACCTCTCTTTGGCAGGGTCATACTTAGGTGTATGCATGTCAATAGCTGGTTTAAGTAACTAAATCTTGGCTTTGTGCATTCTCCATTACTCAATTATGGCAGATAATTTGTCCATAAGTACCATTGAATTATATAAATTTAGAGCATATGTCCTAGAAGGTTAGCTATTGTTAATTATTTAATCACCAATTTACTTATAAAAAAAATTTAATCACCAGTTAAGAGAATGTAGTTTTGTCAAAGTTTCAGATAATCTATTACTTCAGGCTGCTATGTCTTTTTTTCGAATGTGTTATTGCTTTCACAATCTCAAAGAAATGGTGCAGTTCTTTTAATGCTTACCCACAAATGGCAACTTTTTATTTTTTTTTACAACATTTGGTCATTGAATTTGGTTCAAGTTTCTATTCTTTATGTTTGTTATGATGAAATTACTAAAACATTACCACCAGCAAGTTATTCCTTGATAAATGTCATCGGGAGGTGACTTGTTTGATAATCAATGGATAGAAAGTTGGGTGTTTGGTTTGAGATCAAATGATATATCAGCAGCACATAAGACATGGCCTTGCAGCAATCATTTTATAAAATGGAAATTGTATGAATGCTACCCCAAGTGGCCCTGAGTTTGTATTTCTGTGTTTTCATTATGCACACTTGTTGTGTAAGTCATTGTTGTTGCATGTATTAATTTAGTAATTCATCTTTGTCTGTCACTGCATCAACAGATTGGAGTGTACAAGCAACGGTGAGCTGGACACTATCACAAGTGTTTGGGAACAAAGATATGTCCATTGTTGCTGAGGAAGATGTCCAAACACTCTCCAAGTCTGATTCGGCAGGTATATTGGATGCTGTGATTAGTACTGTGAATAAATGCTTGGCCGAAGCACACAAATTTGGTCTTAGAAATCCAGATAAAGCACTTGATACCTCACAAGTTCTTGAGGCGATTAGCCGGTGTAATTCCAATGGGGGGCCTACAGGAAGACATTGGGTGCTTGACCCTGTTGATGGAACATTAGGGTTTGTTCGTGGGGATCAGTATGCTGTAGCTCTAGCTCTGATTGAGGAGGGCAAAGTTGTTGTAGGAGTTCTTGGGTGCCCTAATTACCCAATGAAGGAGTTGCTCAGCTATCATAATCAACACCAAATTATGTCTAACTTCTCTCCTGCTGCTGCTAATTCATCAGAAAAAGGATGTGTTATGTACACAAAGAGAGGGAGTGGTGAGGCATGGATGCAGCCATTAGTAGGTAAAGATGAAAAGTTTGAGTGGCCAAACTCAGCAAGATTGATTCGGGTTTCCACTATTGATGATCCAGTGTTAGCTACTTTTTGTGAACCAGTGGAGAAGGCAAATTCCAGTCATTCCTTCACTGCAGGACTTGCTCACACGGTTGGGCTAAGGTGTGTTGTGGACTTTATTAACATCATCACTCACACTGTTTTTAACTTAAGAAGGGGCCTAAGTTGTGTTTCAAAACCTTTGGATTTATCCTCCAAGGCAATGGGAAAGAGTGTAAATTAAAGACTTACCTCACATTGTAAATAAATGTTAAGGGTGAGGTCAAGCACTTCAATTATATATGTTGACATAATGGAAATATATTTTCAATATGTGAAAGCATGACATGGATTGGGGTGAAAAATGCCTATGTATACATTAACCTCACATTGTAAAGCAATGTGAAGGGCAAGCACATAAATTGTTGTTAGTTCACCTTTTATTATTAGTTGTAATTGCTGTCTTAGAGCATCTCCAATAATGTTAAGTAAATTTTTTTAGCTAAATCTATATGTAGTTTGCTAAATATATACTTTTAGCTAAGAACTCCAATAGTCTTAGGTAATTTTAATTGATTAAATCAATTTTTTTAATTTACCTTCAGAATACTCTTTTTTCTCTTTAATGTTGTGTATTTAGCGTGAAAAGCAAATTGAGAATGATGTGATAACATTAGTTAAAAATATAATTTTAGTTAAATTTAGCTTAAGTTTTTGCTGAAGCTAAATATAACTTATATAGCTATATTGCTGGAAATTTTTTTTATTGAGTTTACATTAAATTTGATTTTAGCTTTTGCTTTTACTAAAACTATTGAAGATGCTCTTACAATAGTAATTAGATTGCAAGCAAGCATGAGTGGAGAAAAACACTTTTGAATGTTAACATCCAAAGTCTATCGGTTAGATAGCATGTGTTAAGAAGAGGTTTGCATGATTGAATAACTTGGTAGAGTGATCTTGTTTAATTTCATTCGTAAAGGGAGTTTAAATGTGCACAGACCTTAATTAGCCAAGAAGAAAACTTCATAATACAGCTTGAGCATCATATTTTATAAAACTAGCTTGATTAAGTCAATTGAAGTCAACTTCAAGGTGAATTTGACAAAAATTAATGAAATTTGGTCAATGCCAGATAGTTGGTGGTCAACGAGAATCCATGGGTGTATGTAAAGTTAGCATTCAATCTAGATGAAGGTTTAAAAGTACATGAGGTAGTATGGGCTCTCAGTATGGTCGAGGCAGGCACCTCAATCTTGAACAACAAAAAAAAAATTTAAAAAAAAAATGAAACTTATGTAAAATTAGTTTTAAAATAATAAAACCATATTAAAAGTCTTACTAAAATATTAAATTAAGTCTTCCTTGTTATCCATTAAATTTAAATATTCATTAATACAAAAATAACTTGAATATACAATCTAATCTTCATTTAATATAGTGTTATTTGTGTAATTTCGAATGAGTTGTCATAGCTATACTAATTAGTCTATGTATTTAGGTTGTCTAAGAACATCTCTAATTCAAAATTTTGTTTAAATTGTTCTCCAATTTATTAGCTATATGAATAGAAAAAGCTAAAAAATTATCTAGATTTAGCTTTAGTTAAGCTGCCATCTCAGCTTTTACCCCAACCTTAATATACAATTACAACAAACCCTCAACCCCTCCCGCACACCTCCACCCTTCACCGACACTGAGTTTGATGAGTTGAAGCTCGCCCGCGAGTCTAGAGCGTCTAAACAGAGCTCCCTTGGGGAAGGTCAGCGGCCCAAGGACTGGTTTGGTAGTTGCTTCATCCAGCAGAGGAGTCGGGCTATGTTCTTGGTGCCCAACGAGTAGGAGGTCGAAGATAACATTGCTTGATTCATGGGCTGCAGTAGAGGAGGCAACAGTGTTGGCAGTGGCTTTTAGGAGAAGGCATTGCTAAGGGCTTGGTTGGCCATGTGGAAATCGGTTTGGAGCCTTCTTTCCCACTCCCCCTTGTCAAGGCATTGTAGGGGAGAAGATCATGTTGTTGCTCATAATGAGGACAAGGATGACGAAAGTGGCGGGGCCCTCTCCCATCCTTCCCCCATGTTGCCCCCTCCCCCCCTCAGTCTGTGGCTGCGAGAAATGATTGAAAGATTAAAAATTAAGAATTTGTAAAAGATATAAAGTAAGAGTAGATTGAGAAAAATAATAGTTAAATAAAAAAATAAATGATGCAACATTAGAGTATCATTAGCTAAAATACTACTATAGCAAATTAAATATAGTTTTAGCTTGAGATTTTAGCTAATAAAGATTGAAGATGCTTTAAATAGGATTTTTACCTAATTAGGTTCTCTTAGCTATGTATATATATATATATCGTTTTAAATCTTTGAATGAAAATAAGAAGAATAAAGTTTTCTTATATACTTTTTCTACTTGGTATCAAAGCAAAACCCTAACCCTAAGGAGAAACTGCTGTCACCACCCTTGTAAGAGTCTTTGAAAATTTTCCTTTGTGGTCGACTTATCCTCCTGTAATTTAAATTAGAATCTCATGAAGCTATCGTGTGTTTTGGATCAAGTATAATAGTCTCTCTCTCTCAAGTCACAAAGTTATTGCCAATGCTATTGTTGCTGCAGTCGCAATTGATAAGGCTCGCTGCCATGCTCTGAAGCAAAGTTTCACACATCTTGTTATGACCACAACAATGTCACCACTAGCTTGTGGTTGTTGGGATCTCTTTAAAACCTTTGTTCACCTGTGTTTTGCGTGAACTCCGCCTTCACCCGTTTAGAGAGTGCGACATGGTTTGAATGGCTACACCAAATACAATTTTTCTATCTTTTGCTTTTCGTTTGGCTTGCATGTCCCATGAAGGTGCTTTAAATTGATTTAAATTTCAAAATCATCTTCTAAGAAGACAGTGAGATATAAATGAGTATTCACATTAAAGTATAAGCCAGATTGAACGATTGAAAGATACAAAACCAGATTAGTTGTCAAATGATACACTTAGACGTATGTGATCGATCGTGGCTATGATTAATACGATTAAAGTTATTCTTTTTCTCGCAGCTAACTTAGACGGGTCATTACGCTAGTTTGATGTGAATCTTCATTAATGGTAAATTGATGGAAGAGGTGTATATGAATCCTCCTTCAGGTTTTACACTAAAAGAACCAAAGGTATGCAAGTTGAAGAGTGCGTTATATGATTTGAAATAGTCTTCAAGAGCTTTGTTTTGTTGACCGGGACGTTCAATGCAAAGATAAGGTTTTAAGTGGACTTTACCTAATCATACTCTCTTTTATAAAAGAGACAGTAATAATATTATCTTGTTTCTTGTTTATGTTGACATAATTGCCATAGGTAATAACATAACCAAGATAAAAACTTTATTGTCATTTGACATAGGAGTTTGTGATGAAAGACTTGGGTGTTTTAAAATGCTTCATTGGCAAGTATTCCGATCAAAGCAAGGAATTTTTCTCTCTTAATGGATGTATGTTCTAAACCTTCTAGCTGATACTAGTAACTTGGCTTGTGCACCTGTTATACTCCTATTGAGTTAAACTATAGTTTAACTATCTATCTTATTAGGTTTCAACAAACAAGGAGAGATGGCTAGTGGGAAAATTGATCTATCTGACTCATACTAGATCTGACATTTCATATGCAGTTAGTGTTGTGAGTCAATTTATGTATAATCCAAGTGATCGATATATGAGTGTTATGAACTGTATTCTGGCATATTTGAAGGCTTCTCCAACCAAAGATATTATGTTTTCTAAGTATAGACACATAGACATTATGGGATACACCAACTCTGACTTTCTTGGATTCAAATTAGATAAAAAATCTACTTCAGAATATATCATTTGTAGTTGGTAATTTGGTGACCTAAAGGAGTAAGAAATAGAATGTGATTTCTTTGTCTAGTGCAGAAGCTGAATGTCGTGCTCTTTATCATGTTACTTAGGAGTTCACGTGGCTATATATTTTTTTACGAGAACTTAGTTATGACCCTTAGAAGCCAGTGATGTTATTTTGTAATAACACGGTTACTATCGAAATAGCTAATAATCTTGTATGGCATGATTGAACCAAGCCTATTGAACTTGACATAAATTACATCAAGAATAATTTAAATTTTAGTATAATTTTTCACAGACTGCCTTGTCCGCCAAGACAAAAGAGGTAGCATTTAAAGAAATGAAGAAGATGAAGATCAAAGAAGAGAGAACATCCTCAGAAGAGAAGGATGATATTGAAGACATTGATGAAGTACTGGAATTCATTGACAGTGTTGATCTGAAGCTAAGAATGAAAGAGCAGATCAAAATTTATGGTGACCTCACAATAATGCTCACTGCTAAGACTTCTAGAATAGAAAGCCTTGAGGAAGAGCTAATGCATCTCCAACACGTACTAGAAAGGGAAATAAAGAGGAGACCTGGGATGATAGTAGGAGAGACGTCAGGTTCCAATATTGCATTTGAAGAGAAGAAACAACACTATAATATTGCAAAGATTGGAAAGAATTCACCACAGAAAGGGAGAGAGAAGCTTGGAGCAGTTGAAGAGGGGCTGAACAACAAAAGGAAGATCACTACATAAGTTTAGTGGCCAATGTTCCACTCCGAGAATGTGGTGAAGCAGCACTGCTAAAAGCAAGAGGAAGAAGATCAGTCAGCCAAATGCTAAGGTTGATAAGAAGTTAAAGAAGGTGGCACCAGTTACAATAGTCACCAAGGAGAAGAAGAAGGTGACACCAGTAGCAGTGGTCACTACAGGGAAGAAGTTAGCAGCTTTGTCCAAGCCAGCAATAAAGTTTCAGAAACCATAAGTAGGAGTGAAGTCCAAAAAATTGCCATTCTAGGGCTATTTTTTTCTGTGGTGTTTGGGGGCATAAAGCTCAACCATGCTAGTAAAGGCAGTTTATGTCTCCAAAACTGAAAAGAGAGATGCAACATCTAGGGGAAGGTTGTATCATGATATGAGAGTAGCACTAGTAAGAAGTTCTTGCTCTCACTGTCACAAGCAAGGACACTCAAACAAAGAATGTTGGTGGAAGCCTTTTACAGTCATTACAAGAAATAAGTTTGCTGCATTGGTAAGCTTAAAAGCAGACGGTGGAAGGTGTGGGTTCAAAGGTCATTGTGCAGCAGAATGTCTAACTTTCTTTCTAAGCAGAAGATGAAATTGAAGAGCACAATTCAACAAACCAATGCAATGAAGCAGAAGCAGCAAGTGAAGACTGCTTCAAAGCCAAAATTCAAGATATATTGGATTAAAGAGAATGAAGAAACCTATAGAGCCAGGGTAGCATTGTGTGTGACAGAGGCTCCCGAAGAGCATGGACACGATTTGTCTATAGAGATGCCTCCTCAAACCTACAAGATCTCATCTTTGCACATGGATGCAGCTTTGTAATTAGTTGTCAAAGGGAGGAGAGAACGTGCAGGGAGAGCAATTAGTGGGGGTAGGTTATTCCATGGGTGGAGTTGAACCCATCTCCTTTTGGGTTGCAACTTATAGTTGTAAGTTGAAGACTGCTTACAGCTGTCACACAATGGTATTTAGGTGACAATCAAGGAGTAGTTGAGAAGAAGACTTCAAAATGTAACATTTGAATTCTATCATCCAGATAACATGTGTTAGTAGCTGAAGAAATTTGCATGATTTAATAACCTTGTAAAGTAATCTCACTTGAGTGAACTTGTTGATGGAGCTTAAATGTGCATAAGCTTTAATTGGCTGAGAAGAAAACCTCAAAATACAACTTGAGCATCATATTGCAGAACAATAGGTTGACTAAGTAAATGGAACTCAACGGAAGCCAACACTAGGGTAGGATCAACAAAATAATCTGGACATGAGGTCAATTTTAACATAGTTACTATGAATCCAGACATCGTTGCTGATGTGGAATGAATGGAAAATTCCGACAACTCCAAACAGAGTTGCGACATATTTGAACATTGTCTATATTATGGGCAATGTTGCTAATCTGGACTTAATGGCAAATCCGGAAAGTGTTGCTATGGATCTAGACATATCCATATTAGGGACAATGTTGCTTATCAGTACAAAATGGCAAATCCTGATATGTTCGTACTATGGACATTATTGCGGATATGAACAAATGCAAATTGGACATGTTGCAAATTGAGACACAAAGCTCTTAAATGGGACGTTGTTTGGTTGTCTAACTGAAATGTTTGTATCAACAGAAAATCTGGACAGCATTGAGGATCTAGACAAATGCAAATTTGGACTGTTGTAAATACGGATACAAGCAAATCGCGTAAGTAGGACAACGTTTTGGGTGTTCATACTAGAGAAGTCCGTATTGAACACATAAGTATTTTTAGAAGCTTACTTTTCTGTGCCTGCCCAAATCATGAATGAACAGTGAAAATGCAGTGACCGACACAATTGAAAGGAGCAATAGGCCTTAATCTTCATAGAACTAGAGCGACACTAGAACAATCAAGAATAACCCTAAAAAAGAAAAAAGAAGGGTATGTGGAAGTTGTTGAATAACAGAGAGTCAAATATACAAAAAAGGGAAAACCTTAAAAGACATACCCAGCTTTTCTCTGTGAAACTCGGAGTTCTTGGTGGTCAAGAGAATGAAGTGAAGTAGACTATAACAATTAAAAATAAACTGAACAAATTAGGATAAAGGAAGACAGAGAGGTGATGCTCTCTGTATTGTTACTAGTCTTGTAATTGTTGTACATTTAAAAGTTGAAGTCTTTGTAATAGTTGAAACTATTATAGTAAATTGTCTCTGTATAGGTTATAGCTTCACCACCCATGAAATAAGTCACACTAATCGAACCACATAATTCATGTGTTATTTTCATTTATGCATTTAATTTTGCTTGATAGATTTGTCTAACAAAATAATTAAAAATCATAAACCATTAACCACTAATTTAAGATAAAAACATCTTATTGAAACTCATCAGGTGGTCTTGGGTAAGATGTATTTGGTATTTATATGGAAGCTATTCAATCAAAGGAGTTTATAATGAATACATAATAAATACAAAGTATTAGTTGAAGCTAATAATTGCATTGTTTATTTGTAAAATGTTTTAAAAGGGTGTATACTAAATCATCTCTCTCTTTTAGCCGATCATGTGGGACTAAAGGTTGTTGATATCTGACCATGTTGACATGATGGAAATAAATTTTCAATTTGTGAAAATGTGAAGTGGATTAGGCTGAAAAATGCCTTTCTATACTTTTAGTTGTATAGAGCCGTCTCCTTACGAGTGGAAATGGATAAAAGGTCCCCTTAACTTATGGCAACCTCTCTCACACTGCTAGATTATTCATTTAGCAATACTCAATTTTTGAGAAGGTTAGAATATATTTCCCGTTTAATGCTATTACTTGGTTTGAATTTTTAATCGACCTACATGGATACTCTTTAATTGGTAGAAAGCAGCCCTTGCGTGTGCATAGCATGGTCAAGTATGCAGCTATAGCTCGGGGAGATGCTGAAATATTTATGAAGTTTGCAAGATCTGGATACAAAGAAAAAATATGGGATCATGCAGCTGGTGTTCTCATTGTACAGGAGGCAGGTGGTGTGGTTACTGATGCAGGTGGTCGTCCACTGGACTTCACAAGAGGAACTTACCTGGAAGGTCTTGATCGAGGCATAATTGCTTGCTCCGGAACCATGATCCACCAGAAACTTATTGGGGCAGTTTATGCTAGCTGGGACTCTTCTAATCTGTGAGGCTTCCTTTATATGGCAATACAATCATGCAACGTTATTTTGGTATATTCAGAAGGGTACTTTTTTTCACAATAGGTATGTACTTCTGTTACATTAGTGATAACTTATGAAAAGGCTGTGCACTGACGTGGGTAATTTATGGTTTTGTCATCTAGTTTAGTGTTAGGTTGCCTTATGGGTTGAGAAATTTTGGAAGAATTTAAGATGTTTGAATTGATTGCGTTCCATATTATGGATCTCCCAGACCATTCCGTTGATATTTTTTTTCCCTCTTTGTGTTGAACTCTTGGCACAATGCAGAAATGCAGGATTAGATGAAGCATTTCTTCAGCGAACTGCACTGAAGCTTGATCCTCCTATTCAGGTGCCCGCATTATCAAGTCATCTTCACTCCCTGGATTGTGGACCCGAAAGAGTTTTGGAGGGAGGCCAACATACAAGCATTTTGCTTAGTTTTGTTCTATCCTCTCATAAAGCATTAAAAATTTATTGTTGTAATGGTGCTTGGGAGAGGTTATGGTAGCCTATTAATTTATTGGAAGAGAATTCACATATTAAACAGTGACTATAATATAAATTGGTTGGATAAAAAAGTGAATGTAAAGTGGATATGTGAATTACATTCTATTCGACAAAGATTTGTCCGATCTTTTAGATATTTTTATCAATTAATATTTATATTTATATGCATTTTAATGGTTTAGATTGATTCCTTGAGGTTTATATAGGTTCGGTGAATAAATTTTATCAGGCTTTTATTTTAATAATAATATTTTTATATTAAAAAATACAAATATGTATAATATTCAAATAACATTTGAAGTCATCAAATAAAATTTTAAATTTCATTTCCATCTGAAATTCAATATTTGAAATATGATTATGAATGAAATTGAACATATGCCCGATACATCAAAATTGAACATATGCACTGGTATCCGATACATCATATATTTGATGAATATAAAAAAAATTCAGCATTGGTATCATTAAATATCAAATGTCGTCTTCGTCCTGCCAGGCCTCCTCCAAAATCGCCGTCTTCGTCCTCGTCGTCGACAACAACCACTGCGCTTTCTTCATCAACCTCCGCCGCCACGTCGTCCTTCACCGCGTTACCTTCAAGTACCCCGTCCGCGCAGTCAGGTTTAGTCTCGGAGAGAGGAGCAGATAAAATTTCCTGCTTGCGAATAAATTTGACTTTATTTCTTCAAAAGCTATTAGGTTAAAATTTATTTTCAAAAAGCCATGCTCTCTGCCACAGCCCTTCGTCCATCAAGGTATTGGTCCAATTATCAAATCCAGAAAAAAATCAAACAAATCAATCTTTCTCTTCCTCTATGCTGCCATTGTCCACTGTCGGGGTCACTACCACCCATTACCACCCATCACCTGCCGAGAAGACTTTTAATATTATGAAATACCTTTTTTGGGCCAATCAACTCTGATATTACTTGTAAGATCGAATTAAGGCTTAAGTCCATTCGCATGTCACAATATTATCTGCTTTGGGCTGGCCATATCGGCCCGTACGACTTTAAAATGCGTTATAACATTTATACGCTTACTCCCATATAGTCGGGTGTCTCGATCTCCTCACCAAGTCACCTCCCCACCTTGCGCCGCTAGCATTGAGTTTCATCTCTTTGTAGAGAGAGAGAGAGAGAGAGTCGCCGGGGGTGGTCACCGGGCGGGAGAGAGGGGAGATGGCTTGCCGGGCGAAGAGAGAGGGTCGTCGGACGTGCGCGTTGATGGACGTGAAGCGAATGTACGAATTTTTTTTCATCAAATTTGTAAAAAATAGATTTTTTTTTCATCAAATTTTGTAAAAATAGCCAGTGCTCTAAGTTGTACCAGATGGAATGTTCATGGCCTAGCAAGATGCGGTAGTCTAGGCGATAGCAACATTAGCCCAATTGGCTCAACGATTCGTAGACCAGTTAATGACCATAAAATAGAATTTGTTAGACTAGGGTAGTGTAAGGTCCAAGATCACCAAATCTTCATGCGTATTCGCTTTTTAAATTTTAAAATTAATTTTAGCAAAGGTGTCTTTTTTAATATTTTTTTCTTATGTTTTTCTAATATTATTTTTTATAGATAAATTTATGAAAAATTTTAATTAGTTCATTACCCATGCTCTTAGAGCTGCCCTTAAATGATAGAATTTATTGTTGTAAATTGAGCCAATTAATGGCTCATTGATTGAACTATTTGTATATGATGAGAAGTAAACAAATCTTATTAAGTTATGACTATTGGTAAATGGGAAAATGGTCCCTAATGATTTGTGAATATGTTATGATTAATGGGAATATGAATTTGAGCATTATATTAATTATTGGTTACAATTATATATTGATATGACTTTTTATTAGAATATAACATTGGTATTGGTTGGTTTATGGTCAACTATTGCTTTGATTTTGATTTTGCTATTGTTGATGTCATCATCATCTGGTCGTATGGGCTCGTGATTTACGCCAAATATTCATTTGGATGAAAATTTGATCATTACGCCATCATTGTACATAGCTCATACAAAACCAAAATAAGTAAAGAAAAGAATGAGTTACTATCAAACAAATTTAGAGGTATGATTAGTCACTTATGAAAGCCCACAGCTCCGGATAATAAGTTTGAAAGTTGGATTCATGTGGAAAGGGAAAAATTCTCGCACTCCCATAATACCCAAAATTTATACCAAGTCTTAGTATTTGCTTATTTTATAATCATTCTTTTTATTTAGTATTCAAAAATGATGAATTTGTTTTAAAAAATGAGATATGAAAGAGGTTTTAAACATAATAAAATAGAATAATAAAGTATTGCCACAATTGATGTTAGCCTAGACAACAAAGATGTGAGCATGAATTGGCTAACCCAATGTCACATGGGCCCTTATTTTTCTAGAAAAAGATTAAATTTTGTTTTGTTTTATCTTGAAAAGCAAGAAGACATGAAAATTGTTGTTTTGTTTTTTTCTTTAAACACAGTGAGGGATTCTTGAGATTTAAACTACAAAAAGCCAAAAAAAACTTGGAATAAATCAAGGTTGATGCTAGACTCCTCTTGATGCTCTGCTCTTTCCATGAGAATACCCGGTGAAGAATGTTAGAAAACAAGCAGGCTAGATAGCAGAAAACTCCCTTATTCATTATAGCCGCCTCTACCTGCTTCGTATTCCATCTCCACGTTCTCTCTTTGATGATTCCCTTTTGCTGGAGAAAATAAATATTAATTATAAATAAGAGGGGAATAATGGACACATTGGAAACAAGAAGTCGCCCGCCATTAATTGCACTGCTTGAGTCTCCAAAAGTTAATTGCATAGTCTAAGGAGACGGTATTTAATTTTTAGAGGCTACTAATTCGTAAATTTAAAAAATCAAGATTGATTTTCAGATATTTTTCAATTTTTGGGTATAAAAACTATATCCAAAGGAATGACCAGAGTTAAAAGTGTCAAATACAACTTTTCAGGTAAAGACTAATGTCTCTAGGTGCCCTTCAAAGGTGAGAGTCAAGCTTAGAAAGTCAAAGATTAAAGACTCAAAGACTCGAAGCTCAAAGCCTCAAAAAACATCTACTTTGATCCAAAGTTTTTTTATATATACTTTTAATTACCCTTTTAGTTGTATAACCGGAGTTAATTATAAAGTATTTCATATTTGATTTAATGACTTGATTTATAATTTTATAATGATACATGTTATTTCATTTTAATTTATTTGATTTTTGAATAAAGGTTAGTAAAGTGGATTGTTGTAGGGTATTGTTGAAAAGTTATATGATATTTGATTTGTTTTGGTAGAATGGTATCAATTAGTGTATAATATATAAATATTGTCTTGGTTGGCATGACATTAGGAATGTATAAAAATATCTACATTGTATGATGTACAAGTGTTGGGTTTGATTTTGAAGTAACACTCCTGTAGTCTTTTTAGGCGCTAGTCACTAATTCCTTAACTCTTTACATGTGAGCATAGAGACCCATTTATTCGGTTTTAGGTTTCAAACTTATGAAATTTGAAGACATGACACATTATATTTTATTCATCTATTACTTGAATTTTTCTTGAAAATTTGGATTAAAATGAAGTAAACTAAAGAATTTAAGGAAAAAAAGAGACAACTATTGAATCCTTGATATTTATCTTTTTCTTTTTACATTTAAAGTATTTTCATATTGTATTAAAATTAAATAATAATAAAAGTTGTTGTTGTTGTCGTATTTTTATTTGAAAAACGGGTCGTGGCTAGGATGATTGCGACTAGTGACACAAAATATAAGGCCACCACAGCCAAATGCCAATGAGCTCTCTCTCTATTTTTTGGGGCGTGAATATGGTGTAGTTAATTATTTTAATAATATTGTGTAAATTTTTATTAGATAAGTATTTGTTTTTAAAATATATTTATAAGATTTCAAAGCGATTTAACAGTTTGCTACCGTACAAATTCAACTAGAAGAAAATGTTTGTTGGTGCTTCTTATGTAATAGCAAGCCTCACTAATTATCAGTTTTGTTTCCGGAGTATAGTTTTGGCATACTACTCCTATCTGGAAAATTTTCAAGGAGTTGCTCAATTTTTATTAATATGTACTTTAATATGTTGAAAATTTTTTCTTTCAATTTCATTATCATAATATAAGCTATTTCTATGATTTTATCCATATATATTTTTCAATATTTAAAAAAAAGAATTTCTTATTATTTAAAAGTATTAATAGAAAATTAAAATAATGAATTCATTAAAAGGAATTAATTTTGTAAATTTTTGTATTCAAAATAGGACTAGTTTGAGCATGATTTAAAACTCAAATTTTAAATGTTAAACGAAATTATAAATGAGATTGGCTTGTCTAAGCAAGAGCTTACTTCTTCTCCACTAATTTTACATGATAGAGGCGGCGAGCTTTTTTCCTGCATTAAATGTGTGTATTGGCTTTGGGAAAGTCTCTTTCACACTCATATACCACTCCATTATAGAAATACTTCCATCATTTTCTTTTCCCCCCTATATGGAAAGTTCGATGAAGATTATGACTTGAATAACCGAAAGGAACTTGGCATCTCATCATGGCCAAAAAGACCAATTCTGATAGACCCTCACATTTTATAATAGCAATCAGAGGAGGAATAACTAGAAATGGAAAGGATTGCAGCAAAATGATGACTAGAGTATAAGCTACACGGGAAGGAGACGATAGATAACAGGGTAGAGTAAACTGAACAACTCATTTCTTCGTTCCTCCCCATTTACACTCTCAATTCCCCTTTATAGCCCATTAATGTCTTTATTTCCTTGGCTCCACAATTATCATGCGGCTAGGTTGACATGGGTTTACTTGATTGGATTGGATATATCTTTGCTGATGCTGTCTGCGCATCGGGAGATCCAATAATTCAACAATACTTTTCCTTTTTTATTGTAAGGAGGTGATTCAATAATTGAATGATCTTGTGTGAAGTGCTTGCTTGTGTAATCATTTCTTGCAGACTATCCCACTTCCGCTGGCTGCTCCATGGGAGCAGTCTAGGGTGCTAAATTCCATTGCCGTTGAGTCCCCTGGGTCCGACATGCCAAGTGGAGAGAAGATACAGAAGCTGCAATCCGCGGAGAGAAGTGATCGAGTTTTGTACTTGTCTTCACCTCCCACTATTGGCATCGCCACCCCGGGCTTTGCTGGATTCTCAAAGTCTGGTTGGTAAGTCCGGCCAAGCACTCCTTCAACCTTGGGGGAGAGGCTGTAGAATCTGAACTGCACCTCCAGGTGAGCAAAGCAGTCATCTGAGGGTATCTGGTAGTTGTGAATTCGGTCATCTTCTTTGGTCACAGGCACCACATTGACTGAAATCTCGACCATCTCCGGTATAGTAACCATTACACTGTTCCTGGTTGATGTCCTCTCTACTTGTATATCACTTTCCAGGGACTCCCACCTCGAGAGATGGCTTTCTGGTAGAAGGAGGTCCTTCCCATTGTAGAAGAATTTTAGATGATCCATTTCATCATCCCATTTTTCAGCTCTGGTAGCCTCCAGAGAGAAACTGTGGTTAGTGCCAAAGAGGATCCCTAAGGCTTGGATCCAAGTGTAGTCCCGGGCACGTCCAGCCGGACGGAGTCCGATAAAGTGGGCATTGATTTGGAGGTTGGGATCAGACACCAAGCTGAAGTGCTCCCCTCTCTTTCCGTGAAAGTAGAAGACAATGCCATCCCCACCGATGAAGCGTGGATCCAGGCACACTGCTCCAGGGCCAGTGCAATCCGGTTTAGCATCTATAATTGCAATTTGAGAAGCAGTGTGGTTACGCAATTACAAATTTTCAGAACATCTTAGTTCTTAATTGACATCGTTATATGTCATCAATATAAGTAAGCGTGTGAAGAGTTTGTCTTACGTTTGCACTGAGTTTGGCATGTGGGCTTCATGCAGTCAGTGTAACAGACCTTTGCTTTCACGTCAGTCGGTGATGGTGTTGGGCATTCCTCCGGGCAAGTCAGCTTTTTAAGAAAACATGGGCTGTTTTTGTGATAGCAAGTTCTTGTCGCTCGTTTGGCGTGATTCACACTCACATTTTTGGCATGTATAGCACAAAACAAAGAGAAAAGCACAAGGATGAATGAGTATTTTTGGTTTGAAACCTCCATAGCTTCAAGGATATATAGGAAAAAAATAAATCCCAACTTGTAGCAAATGCCTTACCATTTCCCTTCCTCTTATAGTTGACAGGTATAAGTGTTTTTTCTGGTTTTGTGATTAACTTTTTTTTTAATATTTTATTTATTTATTGACTACATAGGTAGGCATGGCAACCGATCGAATCGGGGTCAGATATTGTTCGACCTAAACCTAATTCGAAAGTTTATAAGGTGTCCTGAACTCGCCACGACCTGTCAATTTGGATAATTCGGGTCAAATTGTGTCAGGGCAGGTCTAACAATTTGGATAATTCGGGTCAAATTGTGTCAGGGCAGGTCTAATCGAAGCATGTTTTTACGCTTAATTTTGCTTTAAAATATCAAATCAGAATGAATCGGACAATGCTCGAGCCTGACCCAATGGCATGTCAGGGAAAGACAAATCAGGTCGGAGGGACTTGGGCTGGGCAAAATTGCCACCCCAAACACATAGGGTATGGGTTTTTTTGTTAATCTTATTACTTTGTGCCGTTTGACTGCTCTCTGTTCGGGGAGGGGGATCTTTAACTTATTGGTTATCGGTTTTAGCCCCAACTTTAGCTTGTTGGAAAAACCCCAACCCGCCTAACATTCAAACTGCATTTGTAACAACCTGTCGACCTCTGCTTGCTTTGGGTATGATAGTGATAATAAAAAATTAGTTTTATCCTAGATTATGGATAACCACGAGAGCCAAGTGTCTCCACAACTTCCTACCGAGAACAAACGGCTAATATATGAATAAACATTCATTCTATCAATACGTTGCACATACATCCTCCTATGACCTATCATTTGACTGGGTATGAAATTTTTTAAAAAAATAATATCAAACCAGCATCAATCGTACACGGATTACCTGCCTAACACACAGTTACATTATCCTTTCTTTAATGGTAAGATGCATTTTAACGATGTAAGTGAACACGGTTTATTTTCATTTTCAGTCTACTTTTATTATCTAACACAGTTGAATCTATGATATTAATATTAATCGATGTAAGGTTGGGAAAGCTCTACCAACCAACACTATTAAGTGCGCTTGTTACTCTTTCTCATGGGACAGATCCAATATCACTATAGCATGGTAGATTTATTATTTAATATATGTTGAGATTCTAATTTAACCAAATATGTTATGAACTATTTATTTTAACATTTAGTTAGGCTTTATAGAAACATGCCATAAATATTGGGAAAATACAAGTTGTAGCGGAGAGATGGAAATGTTGCCAAGTCTAAATTATATTTATTGGATCTAATAAAGTACATTAAAACTTATTTTTCAATATATACAGACCACATTACCAACTGTGTAATGTTTCCTTTCATAGTATTTTCCTAAATTGTTAAGTAGTCAAAGATTTAATAAATGTAAAATCAGAGGTAGGAAATTTTCTCACGAGTGGAGAATTAATTTTATATCATATCATCATTCATATATTTTTTTAAAGAAATATCTTCTCATAAGCGTTTAAAACAACTAAATACAAAATTTTATAAAATAAATAAAATTAATTGATCATATAATATTAATAAATAAACAAAAAAATTGATGTTACAATTATTTGAAACTCACAAATAATAAAATTTAAAATATCCAAAATACAAATTAAATTAGATTTTATTAATTTAAATTTAATATTAATACACACACGCATGCGCATGTGTATGTGTAAAATAGATAATGTGTTTTTTCTAAATCAAATTTTATAAAAAATTTAACAAAAAAAAATATGGTGGGTCTGATAATAACAAAATGTGTTTTTTTGCATATAGATTTTTAACACTTCAAAATCCTCAATATTATCGCTAAAGGTTTTCATCAAGGTAATTTTTTGACTTAATGTATTAGTTACTTTATTTTGTTGTGCAAATTTATAAATTAACTTATAAGAAAATTTACTTATATGTGTATATCACTTTGAATCTCCCTTTAGGTACTCAAATATTTGAAAGCATAATGATTGGTGTAAAGAATAAATTCGGATAATACTCACAAGTCTTCAAATCTCTTGCAACCATATAGAATTCTTTGTTATATGTAACTCACTTCCTCCTAGCATCACATAACGTTTCACCGAAGGCAATGAGTCTCTTTTCTTGAGATAGGATGACCTCTATCCCTACTCTGTTGGCATTACAATCTACCTCAAACACTTTCTCAAAATTAGGTAATACTAAAATAGGTTTTTGTGCTCAATTTCTCTTTAATCAAAGCAAAGGTACTCTTACTTTTCTCCCAATAGAATTTTTGCTTCTTCAAACACTCAATAAGAGATACTACAATGTTGTTGAAGTGTTTGATAAATCTCGTATTAAATTTTTTTAGCTCATTAACTTTTTTTACACCACTCACATTCTTTGGGGTTGGTTATTCCTTAATATAGTTATCACTTTCTCCTCATCCACCTCAATGCCCTTTTTATTCACCATATATCTAAAGAACAATAATTTGTTCCTTATAAAAGTATACTTATTCATGTTAACATACAACTTATTCTCTCTCAACACTTTAAAGACTTCTTTAAGATATTTCACGTGTTCTCCCTCTAATTTGCTATCAATCAAGATATCATCAAAATAAACTATAATGATTTGCCACTAAAGGCTATAATATTTTGTTTATCAATCACGTGAATGTACCGTGAGCATTAGTTAAGTCAAATGACATGACTTACCACTCGAATAATCTATTTAATGTTTTAAATGCTATCTTTCACTCATCATCATAATAAATTCAAATTTGACAAGATAGTTGCTTCTCAAATTTATCTTACTCAACAGAATTGTCTCACTTGCTAATCAGACACATTATCCAATCTTAGAATTGAAATTTGTAGTCAATAGTGATTTTATTATTATCAACACATTTGCCCATTTCCATTTTTTTGGCCAATTACTATAAACACTTACTTTTAAAAAAAACTTATGGAGAGCTAATTAAAAAAATTAACGGCTATTTGACTTTGTTTTATGTTTTGGTAGTCAAAATAAGTTTTAAAATTATTTTGAAAAAAAAAACAAAATATATCCGTTTGATAAATAATTTGTAAAAAAATTAAAGAATTTACTTGGTTTTGTTTTGCATATAATAAAAATATATCCAATTAATATACTGTCAATGAAAAAATTGGACTATGTAGTTCATTTAAAAAAACACCAAAAACATGTCTAAGAAGTTTTTAGATTTCAGTTTTTAAATAGTAATTTTAAATAACAAAAAGCAATCCATTTAAATTTTATTCGGTTTTGAAAACATGAATATGTTTTTAAAAACAAAACAAAATAGGGAAGGGATTTTCGTACGGAAGTCCAACGTCTAGAAAGTGTAGGGAAAAACGAACAAAGATCCATTCGACGATGTCGGGGTGGAAATCTTGTCTCCAAACCATAACGGAGACGACGTTGGACGCGGAGTGCAGCTGTCTCCATATTTTGAATTCCCTCCAATCCCATTTCTAGTTTCTGAGATTGCACAAACCAACCAGAACCACAAACCCTAACCGCTCTCAATCCCCGCTGCTCTGCTTCTCGAACAAAATTTCAAATTGTTGAGTGAACTCGCCCGAGAATGACGAGGTACGTAACTCTCCACCAACCCCCAATCTTGTCTGGTTTGATTCACTCAGTATCCATATAGTCTTTGTATATAATTTTGTTACGAGAAGGAACGTTGAAAACTATGAATTGGGGGTCGTCTTTTTTTTTTCATTATATAATTTGCATTCTGAGAAGTAATCGATTGGTCTGTCCGATGATACAGCATGAATAAACATCGGATATTGGTCTTACAAAATTTCGTTGTGTTATTGGTGGGTTCTCAACTTTTGCTTGCATTGCAAGTAATGCAGCTGATTTGAAAAGGACTGGATTTTCTTGTTGGTGTTTGCGTGGGAGAGATGGACACCCCGGTTTCAAAGAGGTTGTCGTTGAGAAGGAAATCGTGCTTTCGGAATTACGATGAGAATATTATGGATGAGTTTATTGAGAATCATGTGGGGAGGTCCATGAGAAAGAGGAGAAAAACCGAGAAGGATTTGCAGAAAGAGACAGAAACTGAGGCCATGATAGCTCTTTCTCTGGGGTTCCCAATTGATGCTTTACTTGAAGAGGAGATCAAAGCTGGGGTGGTGAGTGAGATAGGTGGGAAAGAACAGAATGATTATATTGTTGTGAGGAATCATATACTGGCGAGGTGGAGGGATAATGTCCGATCATGGCTTGAGAAAGGGCAGATCAAGGAAACTGTGAGCAGTGAGTATGAACATTTGATCTTTTCAGCTTATGACTTTCTTTTGCATAATGGGTACATCAATTTTGGAGTCTTACCATCGTTCAAGTCCCATATCCCAGAAGAGGCAAGTGAAGGCTCTGTAATAGTGGTAGGTGCTGGACTTGCTGGACTAGCAGCAGCAAGGCAGCTTTTGTCCTTTGGTTTCAAGGTCATTGTTCTGGAAGGCAGGAACCGTCCGGGGGGAAGGGTTTACACCCAAAATATGGGTTTTGAAGGTAATTATGTCTCTGTTGATCTTGGTGGTAGTGTTATAACTGGTATCCACGCCAATCCTCTGGGGGTTCTAGCTAGGCAACTCTCTATACCCCTTCATAAGGTTCGAGATAATTGCCCTTTGTACAAGCCAAATGGGAAACCTGTAGATATGGACATTGATTTGAAAGTTGAAGTCATCTTCAATAAGTTGCTTGACAAGGTCACCCAGTTGAGACAGATAATGGGTGGATTTGCAAATGATATATCTCTCGGCACAGTATTGGAAACACTTTGGCAACTCTATGCTGTGGCTATAGTTCCTGAGGAAAGGCAACTCTTAAATTGGCATCTTGCCAACTTGGAATACGCAAATGCTGGATGCCTTTCTAATCTCTCTGCTGCTTATTGGGACCAGGATGATCCTTATGAAATGGGTGGTGACCACTGCTTCCTCGCTGGAGGTAATTGGAGATTGAGTAAAGCTCTGTGTGAAGGCATCCCCATACTCTATGGAAAGATTGTTCATTCTATTAAATATGGGGGTGAAGGTGTTGAGGTTATTGCTGGGGACCAAGTATTTCAGGCAGATATGGTCCTCTGCACAGTGCCTCTTGGTGTCTTAAAGAAGGGTAAGATCAGATTTGAACCAGAGTTACCCGAGCGAAAACTTGCTGCAATTGAAAGATTAGGTTTTGGGTTGCTGAATAAAGTTGCTATGGTTTTCCCGTATGTGTTTTGGGGGGAAGACCTGGACACTTTTGGATGTCTAAGTGATTTTAGTAGCAAGCGTGGAGAGTACTTTCTGTTTTACAGTTATCATACTGTATCTGGTGGTCCTGTGCTTGCTGCACTGGTTGCTGGGGAAGCTGCACAGAGTTTTGAATACACAGATCCTACAACTTTGCTTCATCAAGTTCTAAGCATCCTCAGAGGTAAATAACAGGTGAACATATATATCAATATTGTGATTTATTGTCTTGATTTTTGGGTCTTCATGTTTTAATTTGTTAGATGTGTCCCTTCAACGGTGCCCTAAAATATCCATCTAGTTTGTTGTTTTATATTCTGTGGCTATGTTTTGCAGGAATATATAATCCGAAGGGCATTGATGTGCCTAACCCCATACAATCAATATGCACAAGGTGGGGAAGCGATCCCTTTTCTTATGGCTCATACTCTCATGTCAGAGTACAATCTTCTGGCAGTGATTATGATACACTAGCTGAAAGTGTGGGAAATCGGCTATTCTTTGCTGGTGAAGCCACAAATAGGCAATATCCAGCTAGCATGCATGGTGCTTTCTTGAGTGGCCTAAGGGAGGCTTCATGCATTTTACAAGCATCAAAGGTTCAGAAAAATAATGCCAAGAAGTTGACTCTGAAGACTATTGGACCAAGCACTGATATTCTCAGTAAGCTATTCAAGAGGCCCGATCTAGAATGTGGCAAGTTTTCATTCATATTTGATCCTTGGACTGAAGACCCAAGGTCTGTTGGGATTATGAGAGTTACATTTGGTTACTTGAGTGATGAGCTATGTCTCCAATACTTTGATAGGAAGGAAATGGAGAAAAGTCTACCATTGCAGCTTTATTCAGTGGTGTCTCTTGAACAAGCACATCAGCTACAACTGGTGAATGGAGGGGATGATGCTAAATTGTCATATCTATTTGAAAACTTTGAATTGAAACTGATGGGATCCAGTGCTTTGGGAACTGTGGGCAACTCCTTGATGGCCAGTATTTCTAATGCGCGAAGAGGCAAGGGGAGGATCCGGCAACAAAATGCCGTTGTTTTTATGCATTAAAAGTTAGGTTTAGGTACAATTTATGCTTATGCTTCATAGAGGGGATACTATACAGATAGGAAGGCCTTTGGCTACAAATTTTTTTTCTTTGCATTACCATGCAAAGGTTAACTGCTCACTGCTCGGGAGGGGAAAAAATGATATATTGGACATTTGGGATTTCCATTTAAAATTGTTTACCATGGAACACTGAAATTGGAGGCTACTAGAAATGCTGCTCGTCTCAGAAAGCCATTAGTTGATTGTGTGGGTTATTATTTTTTTTACAAATAAAACAAATTTTATTAAATGAAACGAAATCCATAATTACAATAAAGAAATAATAATTACCTCAAAAAGTACATTTATTAACATCTCAAAGATTTTACATGAGATAGGAATAGTCTGTCACACCTCCAAATGTTGCCTCACACTTTCGAGCCAACATGCAAATAATGCGCGAAGAGACAAGACATCACCACCCACTAGAGGCTGAATAGGCTCACAATCATATCTCACATCATACGGATAATGAAGGAAAAGATGGCTTGTGGATTCCATCGAAACCTTGCACATGTAATACCAACTGACAAGAACGAAGCTCATGCGCCTCAAATGATCGGCAAGAATCTTACTTAAGACTATTATCCAAGCAAAAAAAGCTACCCTATAAGGCATCCGCGCCTTCTAGACACCGCCAAGAAAAACTTTTAATCTGAGTCGGTGTGAGAATGGAATAAAAACTTCGTACTTGATAGCCTCGCTCTCAATTAGGGCTTCAACACAACTTATCCGCATCAAACCACGCCGAGAAAATTAAATACAACGTATCAAAAAAAAAAAAACCTCCAATTCTCAATATTGCATAGCATGCAAAAACAACAGCTCATACTACATGAAAGTACTCCAAAAACAATAAATATCTATCACGAAAGCACACAAGCCTATATAGTTTTGAATGCACAAAATTCAGAGGAGAATCACCACATCACACATCGTACAAAATAATCATACAAAATATTGCGGGTTAAATTAGAGACTACATGCAAGCATGCAGCATATGATTTAAGCATGGGGAAGAAAATCTGAACATTTATAAAATTTTTATAATTCAATGAAGATGTTTTTCTATATCATAGATTACTTTAAAGAATGTTTTTTTTTTTTTTTTGGTTTTGGTGAAGCCATTATTGCCTATCTGCAAATGCAGTTTGTATGTGACTTTGTACGCACGTTCTTTGTAATTCAGTATTCCCTTCATGCAATAAATAAATACAAATGTAAGTTTTGTTTCTTTCATTTCTGTTTTGGCTGAGGTTTGGACGTGATTTATTGGAAATTATGAGATTTCGCGGTTTTCTTGGAGGTTTAACTACGTCATGGATTTACCCAAGCCTTTTGCCTCCGTTTCGTACTAAAATACGGCCTGCAGTGTTGAGATTTTGCTAACATGGTTTCTAATGGACTCGTGGTGTGTTTGGATTGAGATTAAAATCATGTAGTATTATTAATCCTGATCATGTGACCATCTCATGTCATTATTATGCTTTTCATATTAGTAATATATTAACTCAAAATGATATATTCATTTTAATTCATGATATTAACATTATGTTAATTCAAATGATGTATTAATTTTAATTCACAATATTGATATTAATAGTGCTATCTGAATTCAAACGAATCCTCAGTTCATTGTTACCACTTGCCACTTGATAAAATTATGTTTGATGGTGTTTTTGATTTTCTATATTTGAAAATTATTTTAAAAAAAAATAATAGTGCTATCTTAATTTGAAAATTGTTTTTGTCAAATTGAATATACCTTTTTTTTGTTTGAAAATTATTTTCTATCAAAATGTTTTCTGTTTTGTTGAAAGTGTATTTTCGGTGGCGGCACATACTGTTTCGGGTGGGGGAGGTTGCACGAGGGAGGTCTCGCCTGGGGAAAGCCATCACATGCCGTGGGAGGTGGCAGCAGGAAGGGGAGAGTTGCCGGCTGTCGCAGCAGGGAGGAGTTGCCGGCCGGGAGGTGGCATCAGGCAGAACTGGGGCAAGAAGAGGAGACCTGAGCATTTTGTAACATGTGCAACAAGGCCAATTCACCTAAAAGAAAATTAAAACACGGATTCCAGAATTTTACAAGCTCTCCTAGCAGCCAAACGCCAACATCCTGCCAAAGCTAAAAGATTGGTTGGTGTGAGACTTAATGTTTTGCATTATGGATGAAGAAATTGAGAAACGGCAGTTCTAGCAGATCTTGGAATGCTCTGGCCACTTTTCTAGCTTGCCTATCTTTTTGTTGTGAAACTCCAAGTCACACAAGCTACTTGGCCACTGAACCCAAGGATCAATGAATGTATAATACACGTAATGGACTCCCTCCACGCTCCTCAGTCCTCACTGAACCCAAGGATCATTTTTCAGCATAATAATACCAGGTGATGGACGCTCCTTCAAAAAAAATTTAATTGTCTAACGCTAGACTGCTACTTTACCAGAATCAAATATTAAGTCAGGAGAGAATCACGTGTAACGATGTGGCACTCCATTATCAAGTACAAAAGCTTCCACCACAGCTTCTTCAGCCCCCTTATGGTTATGGATAGTCCATGGAGTTGCTGTATTCTCCTTTTCTCCCATGGAAATTGAATTTAATGTATAGCCACATGCCAAGTTGCAAGCCAATACCTTCGACACTGTCCCCCATTATCAACAAATCTAACCTGGAAGGTATAAGCCTCTAGCCAAAATGTCCGCTACCCAGTTCTCTTTTCTAAGAACGTGTGCAATATCATTTTCAACATCTTGGATCTTCAAAGAAATCAAGGACCAGTTTTGGATCAAGCTTTGAAATGAATCCACAAAACCCACACAACCTCCAAGCCTGCACGAGACCACCTTGGAAGGCTCTAGAGTTCCACAATCAAAACTGTAGCTTGCCTGCACGCCCAAAAACAGGATATCAACATTAATTTAAAGCAAAAAAATAATAAACTGATTGGCCATTTATACATACAATGAAGTTACATTTAATCAAAGTTTCCAGAGGACCCCATTAATTCCAGAAAAACTCATATGAACCCCTTTTCCAAATCCCTGTGGCTTCAACAATCAAGAATTGTAAAAGTACCTACCAGAAGTGAGAACCTAATGAGCATTCAATATACGACGTTGAAAAATAATCTAATTACAATATTCCCAATATTTATTTCAAAAAAGAGCAACAACCCAATCCCAACACTATCCCTTATTGTAAACCTTGCCCATCTATGATCCAACCAAACCATAATAGAATTTGAGCTTATAGGAATAGGGCAAACTTGAAACCTCTATGAAATGCTTTTCCAAAGGACAACTAATAACCAAATCAAGCAGTCTAAAACTCTAACCACCCACTGCAAATTATGCGGTCCTCATTAATAAAGCCAGATTTTCTACAAGGGAGTTTATTTAAAATAAGGCGTCATATAGACCTTAACTGTAGGCCACATATAAGCATGTCACAGGGTTAATGGTTTATGGAGAAGTATGAACAACACAAAATAATACAAGTTGCAGTATACAAAAAAGTGGGAACAAAAAATATACAAATAAAAACAGTTACACAGGCTTTGCCACTCAGTTCTTCTGGAATATTATCAAGCATGTTCCCACTGTTGTCTGCTACGGTTTCAATTATACAAACCTGTGAGCAGAAAGTTTTCAAATTATATTGGTTGAAGAAATGAATGTCACCTTGGTGCCATGAAAATTGTATATCCCCTAGGATGAATTGTCCTTGCAGCTCACTGGTTCACTCAGACCATTCTCCCCAGCAAGAAAGTGGATGGGCCCTCACTATCCATGGCCAGAAGGGAGAAGTGGATCCCAAAGGCCAGAAAACTCCAAGGTGCTATTTAAACTAGATTAGAATAGGTCTATTCATGCTTTCAGGACTTAAAAACAAATTTATTCGCATAATTGGTCTTTAAATTGGACCAAAAATAAAAACCATGGCATAGAAAAGTATACATTCTCCGCTTTTCGGTTACAAAAGATTCACAAATTCGCAATATCTTGCATTATTGGAACACACTAGCTATGATTTCATGCCTTCTTTGCTGATAGGTATTTCCAAAGCTAGTAACACAGTAGCTTGAATCTTAAGAAATGAAATTTTGCTTTTAATTTAGCCTCAGCCATTGGTTATCGTTAAATTTGGTGCTAAGGCTGAAGGTTGGTGCAACCACCATAAAATGAGTAGTTAAGCATGCAATCCGTGGTGTCTGTAGTTTTTTTGTTGAGAAATCACTTTCCATCATTAATTAAGTAAAACCCCTGTGGAACATCTCATTCCTACTTAATTAATGCTGGATATGATTAGCAAAGAGTGAAGGCCACATATTACTTCCACAGAAACAACACTATTCACTTTCCATTGTCAATGAACTGAAACCTTTGCATGGAACATCCCAGTCTTAATGAATGCTGGATATAATTACCAAAGTGTAAAGGTCGCATATTTCTACCAGAGAAACAATACTATTCCACAATATATTGCTTCAACAAAGGAATGCACATAGAAATCAAAATTTCTAAATCATTCAGATTGAATCTCAGTAAAAGTTGCACAGTAGTCTTAAATTTTTTTTATAACTCCATGTGAATTGTCACTATCAGATTTTGAACTCTCCATAAAAAGGAAGATGACTTGGGCTTATAACCCCACGTGAACTTTAGTTTTATCGGATCCTACTTTCTACTGAGGTAGCAAGTATTAAATAAATGAATAAGTAAAATAACATAGAGTAGACTTACATATCAACTCAGAGTTTGATAGCCAACAGGCCCTTGAAATCCATCTTGTCTACGATCATCCCTGCCCACTCCCAGTAGAGATGACATCCATGGGAACAACTTCCCCATCTCCTTGTTTATTGTAGTGGTAGTTGGTTGCAAATAGTTGACCCCAAACTTTGCTCTTTCAATGGCTCCCATTACATCTTCTCTCGTCACAGTTTCACTTCCTGCAATATATTATACACATACTATATTCACATGATTTGGTCCGCCTAGAAAGTTACCTGCTATGATTATAAAGATATTCTCTTCTCCAGTTGCAAATCAAAAGTAGAGTATCAATTTCACCTCTACGAGCAGCAAGTAAGGCAGCTTCATTGACAATGTTTGCAAGATCTGCACCAACAAGACCTTGGGTGAGAGAAGCAACAAGATCACAGATAATGTATGCTTCTTCCTCCAAAGGAACTCCTCTCAAATGCACAGCCAAAATCTTTCTCCTTCCCTCTTCATTGGGTTCTCCAACCAAAACTTTTCGTGAGAATCGGCCAGGCCGACACAGAGCTGGGTCCAAAGCCTCTGGCCTATTAGTGGCAGCAATAACAACCACCTTCATGTCCGACTCAAATCCATCCATTTCCGTCAATAACTACAAGGACAATAGAGAGAAAGGGGATTTAAAACATCATCATTACAGTAAACAAACAGAACATTAGGAATTTACATACCCATTTGATAACTAATCAAAATATCATAACAGAAGAAGTAAATTAAAAGGTGAAAAAATATTAACAAAGCTGACGAGAAAACAGTAATGTGCATGCTAGAAACTTCTGAAATTTCTAGGGTTCACTCAAAATTTCAGCGATGATGTAAATATATTGGGGTTTTATTTAAATACTTAACTTTTAGAGAATGAAGTTAGAAAATAGATTGTAGGTATTTGCCTGGTTAAGTGTTTGGTCACGTTCATCATTGAAACTTCTACCACGTTTGCCACCAACAGCATCTAATTCATCAATGAATATGATTGATGGTGCACTTTTCCTTGCCACACTAAAAAGGTCTCTTATGCGAGCTGCTCCTCTTCCAACAAACATCTCAACAAATTCACTGGCAGAAACAGTGAAAAATGGCACTCCTGCTTCTCCAGCCACTGCACGGGCTAATAATGTCTTCCCCGTTCCAGGAGAACCTATCAGCAGCACACCCCTTGGTAACTTTGCCCCAAGTTTTTCATAGTTGATAGCCCCTTGTAGGCACAAAACTATCTACAGGCAAGCAAATGTGTCAGTAAGTACATGGAGATCAACGTAAGTTTATTTAGGATATAGAGTGGTGTTTTTTTTTTTGGTGAGAAGGATTATATTAAGCAAAGAAGAATATAGAATTTATAGGAAGTACAACTCCAACTTGAGCTGAACAGGCAGCTCAAAAACATGACACAGTGCAAACACACGCACAAAAGAGGTTGCTAAAGAATTTATTAGAGAGAATTCAAAGTGCACATGGCAATTATATAATTAATTTTATATATATATAACTAATTTCTATGTAAAATGTAGACTGATAATAATAACTAATGTAGAATATGTTCTTAGTCAAACAGGATTCAAAGTGCACATGGCAAGGCAGTTGGTTGAGATGTAAAGCAAGATTTCAGTCATATGTGGTGGATATAGTGGAAATATTATAGGGTGATCCCTGACCTTGCATAATTCTAACAATATCGTCAGTTTTCAAAGTCAATTGACATTGCCCAATTAGTTTTATTTTCTGATAATTAAAATAGGAAATCCTTAAATAAAATTTGAGACCAATAAGTACACTATACCGAATACCTTCAAAACATTCTTGTTTAGGTGTTTGGCCATCAGTATGTGCACGACTGCCACTCCCATCATCAAGAGTGGTAGGCTATGAATGCACGGAATCAGATAGTTATCAAAAATTACAATCACACTTTAGAATTCACATGTATGCATGGAGACGCACTTACAGCAAACAGACACGCACTGTTTTAATCAAGGTTCTAAGAATCACTAATTGATGATGGTAATGGCACTGATTAGAAATTGGTTGGATTAAACAGTATGATCCTTTTCAATTATTTTTAATAATTATAACACTAAAATGTCCAAAACACTATAATTATCACAAGTTTAACAAATCAAACCAAATCAACAAGCCTTAATCTCAATAAAATGAGATCAGTTATATGAATAAAGACAAATAGAAAGCTTATATTTAATCCAGATAGAAAGCTTGTGTCACAAATTTAACACAATCTTAAAAAACAAATGTTTAAAAAACATATTTTCAACTTCGAGTATAACTAACATAAAACAAAAGTATATTAAAACACAAAAGGTAATTAAATTTAAGTTTAAATAAACATGTCTCCATTTAGTGCATCACTCATTACATTTGTTTTAGTTTAAGATGGCAGTAGCTTCCTTTTCTTCCTCTTTAAAGAAGCATTTGTTTTTAAACACCCTAGCAAAACAACATCAATTTTGCTAGGGTACTTTATTTATTATTTTTTAAAAAAGGCAGGTAATCACAGCTACACACAGTTAACCAGCGATTAATTGACTACACCCCAGTTAATCAACGACTGTTTTTTAAATAAGTCCAATCACCATTTTTTTGATTAATTTGCTCGTTAATCCACCTATTAATCCTGATTCTTAGAACATTAGTTTTAACAAAGATAACATAATAGAACATACACTGAATCAGAGTTCATTTTAAACTTGAGAGTTAAGCAGGGCAATGGATATAATTACTGCAAAATGGATTGTTATGGTGGTGCACAGAATTTGATCTTCCATTTCTATAAGACATGTCATTGGAATGAGTAATTTCCTATATTGAAGCTTAATTATTCATCATAAAGGACAGCAGTTGTTAGAGAATTAACACAAATCATTAAACATAAGAACAAACAGAATCACAGGTAGCCTAATTCAGTTGCCTAACTTCAGAAAATACAAGAGCTTACCTCCATGAGCTCTACCTTAGCAGCGTCAACACCTTCTACATCATCAAAGCTGACAGACTGACCAGTAGGTCGTCGTTTTTTCACAGGGTTATTAGAAGCTGAAAGTTGACGGTAGAGAAGCCACATCAAAGGGGCCAATGGAACCCAAAGAGATAAAAAAGTCACTAAAATGCTCCTCAAAGACATTAACATAGATTGGGGGGCTGAACTGTACATAGTTCCCCTTTGTCTCATCATGTTAAGAAGAAATTTCTCATCGTGGTCTATCTTCCTTGTAGAAAACTGCCACTGGGGAGGAGCTTTTTGGGTCCTCATAAATTTCTTCAACAAACTTAATCCAACTGCTTGCCTGCCAGGAGTTCCAAAACCATTACTTTCCACAGAATCAGCCACATTCCCATTTACAGGTGATGATTTATCCTCTAACTTCAGCGTAGTTTCAACATTCTGAGAATTTATGTTATAATATATGCGGCGTGAACCCTCCTCAAATAGGACCTTCGACACAGACCCATCCTGAAGGCTCATTACCAACTCTGAATATGGCACAATTTTGGGGGGAGGCAAGGCTGTCAACTTCAGAAACAAAGAACACAGCCCTAATACAACAACCACTGAAATAGAGATTATCAAAAGTTTTGCATTCTTACGAACAAATGCTTGCAGGTCATTCAATGTGGACCAAGCTGAAACCTGTCTTAATCTCGAATACAATAACCGCAATCTCGGGCGCAGTCTGAAAGATATCCTCTTTTTCCCACCATTAGCTTTTCCTTTTCCCAAATGGGTCTGTTGATCTCCACGATTTTGGATGATACCACACTTAAATTTCCTATTTGGAAGAACAAAACTATGTTGAGAATTACAACTACTCAGGAATCCCGACAAGGGGAACCAAACTGGAGTTCTGCTTAACAATCTGTCTGTATCCAAATGAGCCTGTTTTCCTCGACCATTCCCACTAATCAGTGACCAAATTTTACCATCACATACCGTCCCATGACAAGATTTGTAACTAATATGAGAAGCCAGCAAAGCAGAAGACACTGAATTACAGCATGAGGCAAGCAGTGAACTATGAAGGCATTTGTACGTTTGTAATGATTTCCCTTCCCTAACATAAGATTTGGATCTCTCTCCAGACACCGAGAACCCATTATTACAAATAATTTTCAAAGAAGCCATTTGCACCAAAAACTACGCTATAAACAAAACAAAAACAGAATGACCAGACAAACGTAAGCACTGAGTGAACAATGAAACGGCAGAAAGGGATGGGGAAAAAAACCCAGTGGAGCTCTGCTTCGGACAAGAAGTAATTGACTAATTGCAATGCCTTTAACGGTGCTTAAGAAAGTTGAATTCAAAATGTGGAGCTGAAATTGGGTCGCTTCAGGTGCCGTGCTGTGACGTGCTGTGAGTGGGCGAGGAGAAGATGATATCGTTTTTGTGGTCTTGGGGTTTCCTGCTTCGATTATGGGAATGGCATACGCTAAAACGACGACGTTCAAATTTGGTTCTTTTTACTTCCTCTTTTAAAAAAAAACATTTAAACTTTAGGAAGAGTGCAAAGCGAGAAAAAAATGAAGAAAAAGAATTAGAATTTTGGGATTTTTTTAATGGCGTGGAATCTTAATTGGAATGAAATATGGTAATAAAATTTAATTCAAAAGTCTAAAATATCTTATATTTTGTTTGTTGAATTGTTTGAAAATACTAGATTTTTTGTACGAAGCTCTTAATCTTAGTCACAACCGAAGAAATAAGCCACTCCCTTATTGTCTTCACTTTGGATTCATCCACCATGATACTGTCACAACTAACAATAAATCACAAAAATAATAATTTCTTAACCAATAAAATACATTTCATCGAATTAATAAATAATTTATTCTCTTGTAATATTATCAACACTTTCCTTAGGTGTTTAATATGCTCATCCTATACCAATATATCATCTAAATCAATCATAACAAATTAATCATTAAAAGACTTAACTATCTGGTTCACCACGTGTTAAATGTATTAGGCACGTTGTTAAGACCAAACAGTATCATAACCCACTTGAATAGGCTTTCATTAGCTTTGAAAGCAATCTTCTATTCATCTTCAAGATTGATTTGAATTTAGTGATAACCATTATGCAAATCAATCTTCGATAATACTAGTGCTCCACCACTCAACATATATAATATATTATCCAATTGAGGTATGGAAACTTTATATAAGATAGTAATTTTGTTGATAACGATTATCAACACACAACCTCTAGCTCCCATATTTCATGGGAATCAGCATGGCTGGCACAACACATGGACTCAAAATGTCACAAATAAACCCCTCATCCAATTAGTAGGAGATTTTTACTGTAAAATCTCCACCTCTTTCAAGCTCATCTTATAGTGTGGTGACAATTAGTAGGATAGGGTTGGGTATAACTGTGTCGTTGTGTAAGCTCACAAATTAGCCTAGTTCGAAACAATTGTGTTGTTGTGTAAGCTCCTCCTGCAATAGTGATATCAGTATCCTCTGAATCACATAAGATGGCTCAATTCTATAATGTTTCTATTCTTCTTCTCTAGGGTCATGTCCATCTTCCACTCGGTAATCCAAGTTATCTTCCTCTCCTCAATCCACTATATTGATGGTTCTCCTATTCGGGCACTGGTTAGATTGATGTCCTAAAGAATACAATGAAGAACTTTTTTAGAACCGACTTGGCATAAGGATTAGCCTATTTCTAGACCCTCCCCCCCCCCCCCCCCCCAAGAATACAATGAGGAACTTTTCAGAACCGACTTGGCATAAGGATTAGCCTATAATGTTTCTATTCTTCTTCTCTAGGGTCATGTCCATCTTCCACTCGGCAATCCAAGTCATCTTCCTCTCCTTGATCCACTATATTGATGGTTCTCTTATTTGGGCACTGGTTAGATTGATGTCCCAGAGAATACAATGAAGAAATTTTTCAGAACCGACTTGGCATAAGGATTAGCCTATTTCTAAACCCTCCCCCCCCCCCCCACACACACACACACACACAGTTATAGGTCTCTTCCCTCGCCTTGGCCACTTCCTTTGTGGACTTACTTGCATGGGTTAGCCATGGTCCGCCCACTGGCCACCTTATTCCAACTAGCACTGGTTTTCATTGCCAACCCCTTTATTTCACTTGCAACCTATGTGCTTTGCTCTCGTAACATCAACTCATCTCGAAAAGTCATATTCTTTGCTTCGCTCAAGCTTATTAGGACAGCAAATCCTATTTATCTATCCATCTACAAAGTGTATGACTTGTTGGCCTTCACTCTCCCACAAAATGTTATGCTTAGCTAGTTTTATAAATTTAGTCATATACTCATGAACTGATTATGTCCCTTTGTAGCAACAACGATATTGTTGGTATAATATCCGCTCAAAATCTAGTGGTAGGAAATCTCGTTGCAGTTGTAATGACCCGTGTTTGGGGTTTCGGGTTCATGTAGTTAACCATGTGATGGAATGCATATCGAGGGATGTGAATATCAGTACAACGACGTGTGCGTCGAATAGAGAGTTTTGATTGTGAGTGGGCCCGATTCGGAGTCAGAGCCCCGAAAGGCTAATTTTGGGATTTTTGTGGTGTGGTCAGGTGACTTTGTATTCGAGGCCTTATTTAGAAAAACAAACCTCAGTACAATGATGTACTCATCAAACGGAGCATTTTGACAGTAATTGGGCTTGAATTGGAGTCTGGACCCTGTGAGGGTAATTTTGATATTTTAACAAATTAAATGTGGGAAAGTATAAATAGGGCAGTGAAGAACTCAAATTCCTAATTTGTGATACGTGCTTGCCTTTCTATAGAGAGAAAGAGGATAGGAGAGAGAAAGAGAAGGAAGAAAGCGAAATTGACGATTCGGAGCTCAAATTGACCAAAGCTGAGGTAGGGATTCGTTCTTCTCACTCTTATATCGTTGATTATGCTTGCTAAACTAGCTAAAACATGTGAATTAACTCTCAATTCATGGAACTGGAAGTATGAACCCTAGAGTTTGAGAAACTTGATTTTTATTGTTTTGGTATGAATTGATGTTGTTTTGGTAGCCTAAGATGGCTAGGATGAGTTAGAAAGCCATTTGGGGGATGAATTAGTGCTTAAAAATGAAGATTTAACGAGTATAATTGGGTTTTGGGACGAAATCGAGAATAACGCAGTCGACGGTTCGCGATTGGGAAACTACTCGAGGCTAGCTTCGAGCAGAGCCTCGAGCATGTTGCTCGAGCTTAGAGTGTCGAGCAGCTTCGAGCAAGGTGTCTCGAGCAGTTAGAAAGTGCAGTTGCCAGTGTATGTTGTCAGGGTGCCTGGACTCATTTACATTGTAACCATTAAGTCAAGTATTATACTTAAGTTACAATGTAAATAAGGAAATACCTCTCATTTGGATTCAATGAAAAATACTGGAAAATCAAATTCTCACTACTTCAAAATGTGAAAAATGGGATTTAGTGTAAAATCTCGGAAATATGCAATTTTTCGTAGTGGTGACTTTTTGGAAAGTGGGGTTAGACCTCTCAGAAAAATCCCCAAAAATCAGATTATCTCAGTTATGGTATGAGGAGCCAATGCCGGGACTTTTTATTTTAAGAAAATAGCTTCTATGAAGATCCTCTCTCTTGGTCAAGACATGAGGATAGAGTTATGAACTCAAGTGGTCATGTGGGCCTGTGAGGTTACCTTGGTAAGCCTAGGAGGCTACTATTGAGGGCCTGGGAAGTGAGAGGTGTTCAGAGCCTAAGAGGCTACTGTACCTGAGAGTTAAGGCGGGGCCTGAGATAATACTGTACCTGAGAGTTAAGGCGGGGCTTAAGGTAATACTGTACCTGAGAGTTAAGGCGGGGCCTGAGGTAATACTGTACCTGAGAGGTAATATAAAATATTATACCTGGGAGGCAATGTTATGCCCGAGGGGCAATACGATACCTGAGAGACCATACTATGCCTAAGAGGCAATATTGTGCCTGAGAGGAAACGTTGTGTCTGAGAGGAAACGTTGTGTCTGAGAAGCCATACTATGCCTGAGAGGCCATACTATGCCTAAGAGGTAATATAGTAATATACCTGAGAGGTAATATAAAATATTGTGCATAGAAGGCAATGCTGTGCCCGAGGGGAAATACCATATTTGAGAGGTCATACTGTTCCTGAAAGGAAATACTGTGTATAAGACTGAGCCTAGTGAGGCTGTGTGACCAAACTATTGTGGCTAGTTTGATGTTATGGTTTGGGTCATGAGGGCTATGATGTCAAAGGGGTAGTGCGGGTGGTCGACACTATGAGAGCCTCATGGTATGTTGACGGTTATGGTTATGGTTAGCTCGTATACTGTGTGGGACCTTTGGGTCTGTTGTGATATGTTATGCTCGCTTGTATACCTGTGTGTGAGATCTATGTGACATGTGAGACTTTTAAGTCCATGTGAGATGTCAATTATGCCTGGTGGCATATTCGGTGGTTGAGTTTGAGCTGAGTTGAGCTCATGGCGGATATACCTTTGCGTGGATTTGATAGGCGGTTAAGGCCCCCTAGCTTGTGATGTACCCTGTTGGGTGAGGTTAAGGCCTAATGAGCTTGTCGAGTTGATATGATCTTGTGAAGGATCATGGAGGTTGTGCCCTGAGGTGATGTGGATCCTGTTTAGGGTTGTGGTGAATATGTTAGGTCTTTGTGTGGATAAAATAGGCTATCTTGCTGATGTGATTTGTTGTTAATTCTATTTTGGATTGTGGAGAAACATACCGAGTCCTGATGAGGAGAGGATGTCCTGGTGTAATGTTGTATTGATGAGATGTTGTGAGTCTTCTGATGATAAGTGGTAGAGACTCCTGAGATGTTACGCTGTTATCAGAGTCTGTTTGTCCTCAGGAAGGTGTTTCATGATATCAAAAGTCCTCTCAACCCGAGGTGGTTGAGCGGCGTGTCCCACAGAGCGGCAGTATCAAATTGGAATACCTATCCCTTGACACTCAGTGATGGCACCAGTACATTGTGAGAGCTGTCTGGAGAGTTGAAGGGTAAAAACAAGGAATCTACTCCCTGATTTTAGTTCGCTGCAGGCTGCGTCCTGACATTTGTTGTATGTATGGTTATGCTTTGAGCATGTATTGAGTAGAGGGTGTAGAGTGATAGGATCCCTACTAAGCTATGGTTGCTCATCCCTCCTGTTATATTTGCTTTTGTTTGTTTCAGGTGCTTACAGGAGCTAGAAGGTTCACCAGAGGTGGAGGACTTGTGTGTGTTTATTTGTTTTGTTGGATTAGAAAAACTATGATGTAACCCCGTGGGGGAAAGAACATGTATGTATGTGTATTTGTATTATGATTTGAAATGAGATTTATGTATTTGTGTGATATGGTTTTAGAGACGACACCTATGCTAAGGTCCCTTCCTTGGTGTTCTCACCAATCCCTTGTCCCTTCGGGTGCGGGCATGGGAATTCACTACCCGGTTTCTGCGGGCCGAAAAGCCGGGGCGTGACAGCAATAATTGTTTCATTTGGGGTCAGTTCCTCACCAGTCATCGCCCTTAACATTGTCTCCAACACTGCAATTTCTCCCACTATGCTAACACTCCTCCCTTTAGTTTGCAAGCCACTAGTCTCACTATTCAGTCCTCTGTAATCTCTATATAATTAAAGGACTATTCCACCTCTATCAACAAATTGAGGAAACCCACGATGTTGAGAGTATCATTAAAAGATGGAATATCTACCTTCAACTAATAATAGACCACATCTCCTCGATCATACCACTATTGATTACTCTGGTATCGTTTGCCTTGATCCTGCATCAATGAGTGTTGTGCTTCATACAATAACTCCACTTTCAAAAGGTTATCCCCCAAGAACTAGTGTATTCCAATGGCAGCACCACACCTTGGAAATTGATTGGTATAATCATCCCTTGCCTTTGGATGAACAGACTCAATTAGTTCTTGGCCAATATCAAAGTGGTTTGTATAGTCGCGTCCTATCCTCGCCAATATCTTTTCCTTCACGGCCTTCAATAATCGTTGAGTTTGTTGGGAAGTATTGTCCCACATGGAAGAATTTGGGGAAGCCAATGAGGTTAATATAGTGGAGTAGGCCTAAATTGTCACAATGCATTTTAAAGTTATGTGGGCCGATGTGACAAGCCCAAAGCAGACAGTATTGTGACATGCAGGTGGGCCTGTGCCTTGGCGCAATCCTAACAAGTGGTATTAAAGCTTGGTTGTCTCCCGGAAAAAGTATTTTCGATGATATCAAAAGTCTTCTCAACATAATCTGATCGAGCGACGTGTCCCGTGGTGTGCGGTAGTATTGGATTGGAATACAAACCCTTGTCATCAGGTGATCGACTCAGTATGATCTCAATCAGGAAGTGGGTTGAGGGGGAGCTACAAAGAAAATTCCATGACGGTCTCACATGGTGGCAGCTCAGATCATAGGTGTGTCCTATGATGTGATTTTATGTGTGACAAAGGGGGAGATTGTTGGGAAGTTGTCTCACATGGAAGAAAGTGGGGGAAACCAAGGAGTTAATAAGGTGGAGCAGGCCTGAAAATGTCACAATGCGTTTTAAAGCCGTGCGGGCCGATGTGGCGAGCCCAAAGCGAACAGTATTATGACATGCAAGTGGACTTATGCCTTGGCCCGATCTTAACAAGTGGTATCAAAGCTTGGTTGTCCTCCGGAAGGTGTTCCATGATATTGAAAGTCTTCTCAGCATAGTGTGATCAAGCGGCGTGTCTCGTGGTGTGCGGCGGTATTGGATTGGAATACAAACCATTGTCACCACGTAATCGAATCAGTATGATCTCAATCAGGATGTGGATTGAGGGGGAGTTGTAAGGAAAATTCCATGATGGTCTCACATGGTGGCAACTCAAATCCATGGGTGTGTCCTATGATGTGGTTCGATGTGTGACAAAGGGGGAGATTGTTGGGAAGTGTTGTCCTACATGGAAGAATTTGGGGAAACCAATGAGGTTAATATAGTGGAGTAGGCCTAAATTGTCACAATACGTTTTAAAACCGTGCGGGCTGATGTGGCGAGCCCAAAGCGGACAGTATTGTGACATGCAGGTGGGTCTGTGCCTTGGCCCGATCCTAACAGAGTTGACATATACATTTAGATTTTCAATATGTAATTCCATATGTCGAATTTTATGATCTACAACATCAAACTCCACCCTTAAAAATGTATTGATTAGCTCCTTAGACTCTTGCCTTCAAAACTTTGTCGTGAACACGACCATCACCAACACTTGGACTCAACGACATCTTTGCAAGAAATTTCTTATTCCGATACCAACTGATATTGGTTTAATTTGGTAATGATGTGCTTTTAGAAAAAGCTACTTTTAGCTGTGCTAGAAAAATAAGCTGCTATAAAAATGAGCAGGTGAGTATTTGGTAAAATATAATTTTAAAATTTAAAAGCATGTGATTAGTATTTGGTAAATTTAAAACGAAAGTGATGTACAAATTTAAAAGATAAAAATAACTTTCTTAGTTATATTATAATTTTGTATAAATAACATTTGAAAAAAACCTTACCCTATCCCTATCCTCGTCGCCCTCCTTCCCTTACCCCCCTCCCCCATCCCCAATGCCGCCGGGGCCCTCTCTTATCCCCGACTTCGCTCGCCCCCTCCCCTATCCCACGATGCATTGAGAGCATAAAAAATGGTCGCACCCATCAATTTGACCTCTAGTGACCTTCCCTTCCTCGGCAAAGAATATCCCACAAACCCCCCATTCCGTCTTCGCCGATGGCGATAGCTCCATTGCTTTTCGCGAAGGAGGTGTGGTGGTCGGTCATGGCGTTGCTAGGAGTTCGGATTTGATCGGTCATGGGGTTTCTAGGGGTTCGGATTTGATGCATTTGTTGGGGAGAAGAGTAGTAGTGACCCAGTCACTATCCATGATTCGATTGAGATCGTTAATAGGATGAAAAAAGAAGGATATTATTGTTATTTTTATTTTTTAAAACTGTTTCCTAAAAATGTAGTTTCTAAAAGTAACCCTTGAATTGTTTATGCTTTTGATAAAAAAAACATAAATTTTTTTATATTTTTTTTTAAACTTACTAAATACTTTTTTTATGCTTATGCTTATAAAATAAACATAACAACCTCCCAAAAGCATTCCCGAACTGAATTAGAAGCAAAAAACGACAACATATTAATTGTAATGATAAGATCTCCTGCGATCAAAGGATGTCAAAGATAAAATTAATAAAAATTAATATAAAATTAACAAAAGTTTAATAATGTGTGAGAGATTCGCGAACAAATAATTTTAGTACCTATTTATAGCAAAAACAAACCTAAAAATAAGAAACATGAAAAATAATATAAAATAAGTTATTTAAAATAGAAAATATAATGAAATTAAAATAAATTACTTATTCACCCGTAGTTATTATATGCGCTGAGTTGAACTAGGTTTTATATGAAAAGATAATCATACCCCTCTAAAAATGAATCACAAATACATGTAATTCCGCCATGGCTTTTTTCCATGGACTCCTAGCTAATTAATTTTGGATGCCATAGCAGCTGTCATGGAATCCGCCATGTCACTAGAAATCTGACAAATCGAAATTCAATATATGTTGGCAGCATCAGATTTTGTTTATTGATTATTTTTAAAAATAATAAAATTAAATGATTTTTTATTACTTATAAATAATTTTAAATTAATTAAGTATTTAATTATTTTTAAAAATAATAACAAAACGGATGATAAGTTCACATTAACATAGGATGAAAATAAATTAGCCTGCCTTTGAAAGCTAAGCTGCCAACACATGTGATGTGACTGTGTGTGAAGGGGAAATGCATTGGACACAAAATCAGGGCTTACGGTCCAGAGCATCGATGCAATGCACTGGAACGGGAAACAACCTCTAAAAGCCAAGCTACGGCTACGGGCATAAAGAGGCCGACAACTAATAATGCCTAGTTTTCCCACTCTTTTTAGTCGGTAATTAGCAACAGTTTGGCCGATTAACCTATACTAGAGCACCTTTTGTTCTTCCCCTTCCCGTGTGCAGTCACTTCATCTGCTCTGGCGAAGGATTTGCCACTTGTCAGTGTCATTCATGGGTTAAATGATTCATTATCAGTATCACTGTTTTGGAGGCATTTGAGTTGGATCATGCGCAGAGATTCGAACGCCCCTGTTCTATATATAATGCCTATCAATATAAATGTTTTCTTTTCTCGCCCTGAAAAGGAGAAAATAGTATTTTTAACATATCATTAATTATGTAATCGTTCTTCCGTGAATTCGGGTGCCACTTAAAGCTAAAACCCAGCACTATTCAAGATTTGGTTGTGTTCGACACACCGCATGTGTAGGTCCAATAGGAGGTGAGCCATGTTGAAAACATTTAAATAAACCTCCTACAAACCCCTTCTGCCCTGTATCAGGTTTGCATCTGTCCGGTTTTATAAGGTCATGAACTTTAGTGCTGGATTACGTGTTTACATCTCTGCTTAAGTCTTAACTATAACTAATGTTGAGTTTTGGCAGGTGTGGAAGGTTACGGGTTTTAATTTGCTTGATAAGAGAAATGATATCTTAAACTTGTTGGGCCCTCTGGTGTTTAGCAACAACACATGCTTCATGCTTGCAAATTCACCTAAAGCGTGAGCTTTGAATCATCTGGTATATATTTCGGGGAAATTTTACTTAATCTCATTTGAGTAATTACAAATAGAGATGGATCGATCGATTAATTGGTGTGCTTATTATTCACATCGGTCCTGTAGCAAAAGCAAACCTTCTTGTATGAGTATAAGTAGTAGTGCAGGGTATAGGCCGCAGGGGGGGGTTCTTCCTACACCACCATGTTGTCCGTGGATGTCGGTCTACAGAAACCCAACTCGCTACACTGATTGGTTGTCCACTCCGGGCAGATGTCACGAAAATTGAAAGGGGAAAAAAAAGTAAAAAGTAGTCATAGTATCGTTGAAAATATGCTCCAGAGCGTCCCGGGTAGTGGTCAAAAAAGGTCTCCCGGATTGTGATAGCTAGCAGCAAAAAATGTTGCTTCTCTAATTTATATACCAAAATTAATATCAACCCAGTGGTTCTCACACGCGCATTAACGCTGCGACGCACGCACAGATTTTACTGCAATCAAATGAATTGCAAAACGGGTAAAAAGGCCATCGCAAATTAGACAAACAAAGCTTCTTACTCAGCAGCTTCATGTGCATGCTGCGAGTAGTGATTCTAGTGAATACTGATAGATAATAATATGTAGTCTCTTGGGAGAATCCGCTCGGTGACATAAACAAACACATGCACGATGATGTATATAATAGCAGTTGCCACTTGCCAGTGTATTGGTAACACACGGGCTCGGCAAACAACATGCATGTGCCATGTGCTCCTGCTGCTCCATTCAACAAGGCATATATAGCCAGCCGTGGTCCCTAACGCAACGGAAGCGTCGGTCGGGCGCACTGGGTGGGGGAGTAACTGATGGAGCGTTGTCCTCACGCTTCGCCAGTGGCCGTAGGAGTGAGCCAGCAGCTTTACTCTAACACAACACGCATAGTGATAGTGGTCGTACGTCAGCTTTTTCTTTTTTAAAGCTTTTTATTCCTCCTTGCTTTCCTTTTTTCATAGCGATGGGCAGAGAGAGAGAGAGAGGTGGTGAGACTGAGAGGACTCAACAACAAAAGCAGACCCGAACACCCAGGCGCACAGCCGGAAAAAGCATGGAAATTTGAATTAAGTAATTTTCCCAAAGTGCCAAACGCTATAATGGAAAAGGAGGGAAAGAGATACAGCGAGTGTAAGAAATTGATTTTAAGTAAATTCCCAAAAACGCCTAAAGAGGAGGGAGGAGGGAGGAGGGAGGAGGGAGGGAGGAGGGAAAAAGATAAAGCAGAAAATTTGATTAATGAGGGAGAATTTGGGGAGGAAAAAGAAATATGGAAACATGTGAACATGGGGGACAGAGTGAAATTTGGGAATGGGGAGGATAATCAAATCCAATCCTCAATTCCACGAGGTTCACGAATTTTTATACTGCTTTTTTAAAAGAAAGTGAAAATTTGGGACTTCAATGAATGAATGGTCCAACTCAGCGAATGTTTTACTAATACTAATACTAATAAATTTGTCTTCTCTTTGTTCCCTTTTAATATCTATATATATATATATATATTTGATTATAATTTATTTGACTTTTAACATTGAAATTTTTTAAAAGTATAATAAAGTTTAATTTTAGATTTAAAATATTGTTCACGTACTCTAATAGTTGAAGTTGAAATTATTTTATTTAAGTGATATATATATTTAATTAAAGTACATGAACAATATTTTAAATAAATAAATTTTAATTTTTTTAAGGCTAAAGTCAAATAAATTATAATCTATAAAATCAAATATTATATATATAAACATTTTTACCTCACTTTTGATTAACTCTTAACATTTGAAAGTATGTTAGGGGTGTAAAATGAAAGAAAACGGTTACGTATAGGTTTGTTGTGCACTCTTTTTGTGTATACTTGATGTGAAAGTAAAAGTGGCATAAGATAGAACTATCATAACGTCATTTGAATAATTTCAATATGAGGTAGAATTGCTACGACGTCATTTAAATAACTTTGATTCGGTATGAGACAGAAGCAAACTTTAGGAGATAATTGTTTGGATAACTTCAGTTCAGTATAAGATAGAAGCATACTTCGAGATCGATCGATCAACAGAGTTATAAGCCGAAATAAACACAAGTTTCGGTATGAGAAAGAATTATCACGACGTCATTTAAATAACTTTGATAAACTTCGATTCGATACAAAGTCTAAAATTGGAGTTCAAAGCAATCGAATTAAACTCAATTTTTTAAACTTCGGTTAAAGAAATAAGTCGAACCAAAGTCCTATTTCTCGTACTGAAGTAAACACAAGTTTCAGTATATGAAACAAAACTAAGACAACGTTGCTTGGATTATGATGAAGACTTTGCGTTAATGTTGTGCCAGCCTGCCTGAATCAGCTCGTATCAAGCTATTGCTTGTGATGTGTGATACTTATCATGTTGCATAATACATCTTCTACCACTGGGACTCTTCTTTTATTTACTTGTCTTATCATATTAAAAGCATTTTTTATTACTTTCTTTTATTTAATTCATATTAAAGTATTTGGTATTTCATTTTAGTTTCTTAATTATATTAGGTTTTCAATTCATAGTTACTAGTTTGCCTATAAATAAATCTTGTATTTGGACATTCAGATTATTGGCTATTAGCAATTATAAACTCTCATATTGAAAGTTTATTATTATATTTTGGCTTTTCGAATTCATTACTTGAATTACTTGTGATAAAGTTTGGATATTTGGTTATTTTCATTTAGATTATTGTTGGATCCTAATAAAGCTCCTAAACAATTTGGTGATTATTTTTAGAGATCCTAATTAAGATTTCTCATTGAGTTATCAATTTTATTGACAAATCATAATTAAAATTTCTCATTGAGTTATTAATTTCATTGAGAGATCCTCATTAAGGTTTTTTTCGATTTTTATCTTGTGTTCTTTATCGAGATGATGGAGGAGGTGACCAAGACAAAAAAATAATGGTTCGAAGCTCTAAAGCATTCTGTTACAGAGCTTTCGGCAACTACGACAAATATTGTTCAATTCAAATACATAATTAATCAAAAAATGATCAATTATGCACATACAAAGGAAAAGATCATATATGAGGCAGACAACTTTGCAAGAGGTTGAAAATACTTCTTGCATTGAAGATGAAACATGTTATTAAAGCTCACATGGATCACAACATGAGTCTGGATTCTCATTTGGTGACTCATCTAAAGGAATTAGCGTCCCAACTTCAACTTCAGAGTTCCTGATTCCTCTGACTTCCTTTATCGTGGTGGACAATGCCCGAGTCGAAGTCAATAAGGTCTTCACCGTTGAAAACCCTCATAGCAATGCGATCTTTGTTCTCGACGATGCTTAGTTAGGCGGTACCCTCGATGCAAGGTGCACCCCAGTTCATAATCATTCCCAACAATGTGTCCTTCATAATTGGATTGATCGACGCTCAACCCCCCAACCTCCACAGGCCACAACTTTCCGTCATCACTCTTTGTCATCTCTATTTGTAAAAGTGTTTCACATACCAGAAATATTGGCAGAGCTCATGACAGATTTGAGATTTGGTTCATTTTTTTTGTGAAGCAATCTAATTTTGTGATAGTGAGACAAGAGATTCACATAAGGAAGAAGGTAGAAAATTTATAAAGGATTATGGGTTTCTGGGATTAATATGACATTGTACTTTAGATGTATAATAATTTCCTTAATTTTCCTTTGAGAACAAGGGAAGTTTCGAAAGGCAGGAGAATGATGAAGACCTTGTGCTAATGTCGTGCCAGCCTAGCCAAATCAGCCTGTGCCCGCACATCATGCCTATATCTGCCCATGCTGCCCATGACATGCGCGCATCAAGTTGTTTTCTGTGACATGCAATACGTGCATCGCCACATGTACGTATCATGTTACGCAATACATCTTCTACCGCTGAAACTATTCTTTTATTTACTTGCCTTTTCCCATTAAAAGGTTTTTCTTTTTATTACTTTCTTTTATTTAATTTGTATTAAAGTATTTTGATATTTTACTTTAGTTTCCTAATTGTATTATGTTTTTAATTCTTAGTTACTAGCTTACCTATAAATATGTCTTGTATTTAGACACATTCAGATTATTCAGATTGTTGGCTATTAGCAATTATAAACTTTTATATTGTAGGTTTATTATTATAGTTCAGCTTTTACAGTTCATTACTTGAATTGCTTGAGGTAGAGTTTGGGTATTCGATTATTCTTATCTAAATTGTTTTTGGATCTTAATTAAGGTCTTCAACAGTTTAATTCAGTTTGATATGAGAAAGAAGCAAACTTCAAGAGAATAGTTATAAACCGAATTAAACTTATGCCACATCAACTAACAACGGGAAATGGCTTAGGGCTGACATGGCATATGCCACGTTAACTTTTGTTAAGCAAGCATATGCAATAACCTTGCAAATATATTTTCTGAAAACCAACACACTGCCTCTTTTTTCCTTTTTTTTTTATCCTCCTACCCTTTATGAAATTATAATCATCTTTGACTAATTATAACTTTTATACGTGTCTAATATTTAAAAAAATATTTTTTATCAAACAAGCTCTATAAAACAAGTTTAATATTGTTATATAAAATTATGCATAAAAATATTTAAAATAACTATTAATTAAATTAATAAATTTCAATTAAAAGTATGTATATTGTAAGTCATGCTTAAAATAATAAAAAATAAAAACCCAAAATGAATTTAATTATGTTATAAATAATTTATTATTTAAATAAATAATTATTTAATAATAATTTATATAAAACAAGCCTAATTTTCCATGTATCATATCCAAAAGTGAGTGTTGAAACTAATTATCTTATCTATGTGATGGTGATAAGTGGTTGACAAGTCGTGGTCCATAAATAATTGTCATGTCTTTAAGATAGTAATGAGTGTTTATTAAATCGATTTATATTCAATTATTACCATTATTAGTTGTCTTATTTTAAAAAATATGAAATGCTTACTCAAAGTTTACCATTGATTGTTTTGACAGTCAATTGCATTATTCACATTTTTCTTATGAAAAAAATGTTGCCACACATTTCTTACACACAATAGCAAAGAGAGCAATTTGAGAGCCTGGCTTATAACATAACTACTTTGAGAGAAGTTAATGGATTCATATGAGTTATCATTTGGCATTAGTCTTTTCAACACAAAAGGTAAGAATTTTCGCGAGTTTCCATCGAATAAGGAGAGTTTGTTGAGCTAATCTGCTGTGATAAAACTCCAACCTTTGTGTACAATTCATAACCCTTGAAGTGATTAAACCAAGTAATCCCCAAACTAGTACAAACAAACCAACCTCAAACTGGAGTATTATAAAAACCCTTGAATATGTTACCCTAAACTAATATTGTTACCAACCTATAACCTAATAACTAACCTCGAACTATATCATTACTTCGAATGGTATCAACAATTTCAAACCAAGCCACTAACCTCAACTCTATATATAAATTTCAAACCTACATTAACATATTATTGATATTGAACCAAGTTTCTAACCTCGAACCTATATACAAACCTCAAACCTACATTAACCTTTGCTAATTTCAAACTAAGTCACTAACCTCGAACCTATATACAAATATCGAACCAGTATTAACCTAGAACCCTCACTAACATTGCAACCTATAACTAACCTTTAGCCTATAACTCTCTCTTACCCTAAACATATAATTCACTTCAAACTTAGAACTAATCTTAAACTTTTATTAATCTCGAACCAACACTAACCCAAAACCTTTACTTACCTCTAACCTTTACTAACCTCAAATGTAAGGATCTGTAGTTGGGATAGCCTTTCAATTCGTTTATATTTGATGTTGAAGACATCATCTTGAGAATGTGGCCGTTAATAAGGTTGTTTTGACTATATTTGAGCCTGATTTGAAGTTTGAATGCCTTCATGGGCAATATAATAATTTTTGGAAGTTAAATTGAAGGTTAATAAGTGAAAAAATAAAATTTAAAAGGTTTTTTGGAAACTCGAGAGGGCGCCATGAATTTTAATTAAAAATAGGTTTTGAGTTCTTATTAATGTCTCATAACGTTTTTTAGAGAGCACTAGTCATTATAGCCATATGAAGTGTGTGTGTTGATGGTGTTCTTCGTCATTCTTCGCTGATTTTTGGTTATTTTTGTTAGGTTAATCCTTTATAAAGGCAAAAGGTAAGTGGATCTATCTCTTCTCATCTACTCTTTGATTTATCTATGCTAGAGATTGATTAAAATTAGAATATGGATATTCATTGCATGAAACTAAGATAGAAATCAAGAAAACAAAGATGGAATTGTGTTATGTCTGATTTTGGCTGTTTTTGCTTCAAATATATGTAAATATGTTTGTTTAAGGGCTAAAGATGTTATTTTAGAGCATAAAGGTTGAATCTTGAGAGCTAGAAGTCATAAGGTTGCGTTGTAGGTCAAGTAATAGGATACAAACGCAAAGATCAAAAATCAGTTATCGGCCAACCGCAACCGGACCACATCTCGTTGCGGCCAACGCGTAAAGTGTGGTGGTATAGAGAAGGTCAGCCACAACTGGTTTTTCGGTCCGATGCAACCTACAAAGCGAAGATTTTGGTGTATAATGAAATCAGTCATAACCAACTCCTTTTCGCCGCGTCCACCCATTGATGTGAGGACCAAGGTTGTCAAAATCAAGAGTTTACGTAAAATCGTTTTGGCTATGTGAAAGCATAATTGTAAAATCGAATAATAAAATTGAGATTTTATTAAGTTTAATGTATAATATATAACAAATTATATAAAATTAAAATTATATAATTTTATGCAGTAAAATCAAAACTATTTTTTATAACTTTTTTCAACATCAAATCCAATCAAATACAGGGGCATACTGCCATAATGGAAAATTCATTTAGGGATTATGGGGGAATTAATCATTTCATTAAGTCCATTTTAAAAAAACCTGCACCACAACTTTAAAATTTTATTTACGGGAAACAAAACCTGTAATTAATGGAATTTATCATTTCATTAAATTTATTTTATTAATGTGTGATCTTGGAACAAATCATCAAAATTTACAACTTGTACTGTATGAATATGATACTGTAGCAGAGGAAACACCAAAAATAGTGCTTTATCACCGGAAAAAAATATTGAAAACAAAGAAGAATTAGGATTCGAGAGTCGAGGCACCTGACCTTAGAGCTGAGAGGATGATCAGCGGTAGCACTAAAGATAGATAATTTTCCAGAGGAACTCGCTGGAAGCTCGGCTGTAGTGGAGGATGAAGAATTTGTCACACACGAGTCACGAGTAGTGAGACTGAGATGAGAGGCTCCCGCGCTGCTTGATGATGCGTAAGTGAAGAGATTAAAGATTAAAGATTGTGGTTTGCTGTCCATGGATTCTTCTGTGTCTATATAAATAATGGTGCAAGCGCGTTTTCATTCGGGTTCACTGTAACATCGCGATTTCATGTTTTTGATTCCGATTTCATCAAAACTCGATTTTGTTAACGCGTTTGAACGAAAGTTGTAGGTGGATGCGTAAATGCATACGATATTACGATTTAAAACTCAATTTTAATAACCTTGGTGAGGACCATCCGCGGGTGATCCAGGGCCCATCACGGCCGACTAGGCAACTTTAGTCTTTTCTTGTGTGATTGGCTTATTTTGCTTTCTAATTGAGCTTTTGTTACTTGTGGGACCCTTGAGAGGTTTTCCTATACTAGTTAGTGGGCTTTGAGTCATCTTGATGATATATTTTGACTTGGTATGAATTGTTACATGAATCTTGTTTTAAACTATTAATAATTAGTTATAAATCCTATTTGCTTGTATTTTATGTATTTTATGGGTAGTTGATTTATCTGGGCATTTGGTGCCATTGAAAACATTAGTTAAAGCTAGATGTCATGTTTTGGCTACAGGCTTTGGGAGTTGTAGCTGAAGGAAACTCGAGAGTATTGTTCGAGACTAGCTAAAGGAAGTTCAAAAGTATTTCAGTTTACATTTTGATGTAAAAACTTGACTTGTGTTTTGTTTGGTGTTGAATTTTGTTTATTTTTTGGATATGGGTTCACGAACTTTATATATAATTATATGTATTATTATAGATGATGTGTTGATTTGGAATATTTATTATTACATATTTGTCATTGGAAATTTACAAGATATACACGTGGTATGTTTGTACATGGTATCTTGAGACAGCACTCACGGCAAGTGTCTATTAGTGTTTGTCACCAATCCTTTAACCCATCGGGTGTAGGCATGGGATAGTTGTATTCCCGATTTTCGGGTCTCCTGGAATTGGGGACATGACATCAAACCACTCATAACCTTGAGCCCCGATCAACTTCAAACTTTAAGATTGTTTTGCAATATACATGCTCGTGACATCATTAACTTATGTGGACAAATTAGACATGTCAAACCTGAAAGTTATTGATCTCCAATCACAAGGAAACCAGTATAGATAATGTGGCAAGATTTAAAAAAGATAACTTTAATTGATTGCTGCAAATTTGAATTCAAATTTAAAAAAGATACTTATCAATCCCTGTCGGTTTCTTAACCGCAAATAAAGACAATTTATCAATAACATAGTACTTATGGTTGTTTGAAAGTATAAATATTAAGAAATACTACATGGAAGAGTGTGCATGAGAAAAATACCAAGAATTTTCCTGAGAGAGCAAGAGTTCTCATAAAAGAACAAATTCAAGTATTCATTAGTCAAAATGTATTTTAAGAAACAAACATAAAGGAAAAATGTTGACATAATTTTATATGAGTTTTGATATATTATAAAACAAAAATTATATTTTATTCAAAACTGTAAATTTTGTTTCTCTCCATTGATTTCTGTTGATAATCAAAGATTATTATAAGTCATCAGAAATCAAAATATACCTCATTGAATATATAGTACAAATTGAATTGAATGTAGATTTATCAAGCTTCTGTTACATATTCATTTATCGATTAAGTTTATGTTCTATCAAAATATTCAACAAATACATATATTAAAAATTCGCATTTTGTACTATAGAATATTTATATTACTTTATAAAAAACATAATACATATTTTAAAAAGGAAACATATAAAATAATAAGTATCAGCCGAATGAATCAATCAAATTCGTAACGAGATGATGACATGCCGCAATATTAACATTGTAATATATTTTTTAAAAACACATCATACAATTAATATTACGTTACGTTATCATTTGACTGTAATGATTATTACAAATATTTAGCCCAAGATAATAATTATATGTATATATTTTATAACATATTATAGGTAATTAAATGAATAAAAATATTTATTTATTTATTTAATTATATTAAATAAAATAACAATATAATAATCAACTTTAAAAATAGTCCGCATCACAATCTTATTAAAATAAAATATATCTCAAATTTCATTCACCGATTGTAAATTAATTTTTTACTTAATTTAATTGGTATATTGTATGTGTTACATGCATATTTAGTGATAAACTTTAATAAATAATAAGACATTGATGCATAGTGATAAAAAACAAAATAGTAAAATCTAACAAACATTTAAATAAAATATATTTTAATTAATACTGATTTATATATCATAACAAATATTTCTGTTAATTTTTGATTAAAAATAATTATCATAAAATAATAATTATGTGTACATATTTTATAGATATTAAAATAAAAAAATAACGATGCGTGAATGGTGTTGCGGGCCCTCTAGATTAGATTCATACAATATTGTCCTTACCTACTGTAAGTCTGTAACGCATAATATCACGTATTCGTTTTATTCGTTTATCCATATGCTAAAGTATTAAAGAATTCGCTTCACACACTTTTATTTAGATTCATAAAATATTCAACTCGATGCACGCCATGAGCAAATATTTAAAAATAAAACCATTTCCCAAAAAAAACAGCATGATTGTTTTTTTATTTATTTATAGAAAATAGAGCAATTCTCTTTGTTCTATAAATCCTATACCTGAGTATTCTACAGTAAAAATGTCGAGAACTATTGCAATACAAAAAGAGAAAGAAAAAAGCTCCAACAAATTTTTGAATCTTACAAAAGTAATAGCGTAAACAACTTTTGGATGCTTAAATTTACAAATTAACTTGGGTTATTTTTAAATTTTGAATTGCGATCCCTTTTTTTTTTAAGGCAAAGAGTGTGGGTATAATCATGAATGTAGCATGTGAATATAATATTAGTATCTTCGAAATTCCCTGAACGCAGTAGTGTGTACACATGCTTTGTTTTCTTTCTTTTTATAGCAGCTGAAACTTGACTGGCTCTCTTTTGTTTAACTTCGTCCATTTGAAAACTGAGAGAAATAGATTGCTGGAATGCCAAGCAAGATGTGGATGTTGCTGATCTGAAAGGCTGGCTAACTTCAGGCGAAAGGAACACACACACTTGGGGGCTCTGCTGTGGTCTGGTATCTCAAATTAATTTTCTCTTTCTTTGGGAATTAGGCTGCAATGGGAATGGGAATGGGAAAGAGAAGACCCAGAAATTGTGATCTCCAGTCTGTAGCTTTCCTCTGCCTATGGACGGTTGCAAATGGTTTGCTCTCCCCCAAGGGTGTCAACTATGAAAGTGAGTGACCATCTTGGGATGCTCTCGGGTTCAATTTGATAGCTGTAAGAGGCCCTTTTTTCTGTTTCTTTATTTGAGCTTTAATTGGGTTGCTCTTGGTGTTATAGTTCAAGCATTAATGGGCATCCGGGCTTCGCTGTTCGACCCTCATAATGCTCTTGAGAATTGGGATGGAAGTGCAGTGGATCCTTGTAGCTGGGCAATGGTCACTTGCTCACCAGAAAATCTTGTTATCAGCTTGTGAGTTCAAACAATATTGCACACCACCCATTCTTGATTTTTCCCATGCCACTGAGATTTCCCTCATTACAGTGGACAGTTGCACTAGAAAAAAGCAAATTATTGATGATGTTTGGAAAGTGCAGGGGGGCTCCCAGCCAAAGTCTCTCTGGAAAACTGTCTCCGAGCATAGGAAACTTGACTAATCTCAAAAGTCTGTAAGTATATTTCAGTTGGAAATGCCTTAATGGGTTTTGGATATTCATTCAATTCGTTGGGGGTGTTTAACACTGAATAATTTGCAGCCTTTTGCAAAACAACAACATAACAGGCCAAATCCCACCAGAGGTTGGGAAGCTCTCAAGGCTTCAGCAACTGGATCTTTCATACAATTCCTTCACTGGTCAAATTCCTTCTTCTCTAGACGGCCTCACAAGTCTGCAATACATGTAAGCACAAAAAGTCGGGAGTTTTTTTTGTTTTTCTACATCTAAGCTCGGATAGTGCACGCGCCAAACATAGTACTCCTTTTGAGCTTAAAGTAACATGGGATTCTTGAACTTGGTTCTAGGAGGCTCAGTAACAACAATCTGTCTGGGAAAGTTCCAATGTCGTTGCGTAACCTGACCCAGCTGGCTTTGATGTGAGTCTAGGAATCCCCCGTCTGTTATTCGATCTCTTTTTTTTTTTGGTCTCTAAATCCTGAAATACTGTGGAGTTATGTTTGTGTCACTCTGAAGAACGTGTTTGTTAATGCTGTTTTATTTTCTCAGTGACCTGTCCTACAACAATTTGAGTGCCCCAGTTCCCAGAGTTGCTGCTAAAGCATTTAAGTAAGCTTATGTGCGTGTCAGCTTGGAATTCGTATGCACATTGTACATGTTCTCAGTTTTCTCCCGTTGTTGCAGCATTGTTGGGAACCGTCTAATTTGCGCAACAGGGTCCGAGCCAGATTGCTCGCAAGTGTCAATTCCAGTTTCAATGCCCACGAATGGTTCACAAAGTACGGAATTTAAAACATCCTTCACTATTTCAATTTCGAAAGTACTAGTTTTTATACCTACTTTTTACTACGTTCTCCAGCCTTGGGAGGACCTAAAAGTCATAAGGTCACCCTTGTTTTTGGATTGGGCCTTGGGTGCCTGTGCCTGCTTGCCGTTGCATTCGGTTTGTTTCTATGGTGGCGGAGAAAACACCACCAGCCGATGTTTTTCGATGTTGACGGTTAGTGATGTTTTTATGGCCTTAAAACTGTGGATGTTTTTTCTTCTTCGTCTTCTTACTTTTTATGTCATTTCTTTTGAGTTTCAGACAAGCACCACGAGGAATTAGGCCTTGGAAACTTGAAGAGATTCCGGTTTACGGAACTTCAGATTGCAACAAACAACTTCAGCAATAAGAACATTCTAGGGAAAGGTGGATATGGAAACGTTTACAAAGGGTCCCTCCAAGATGGGACCATTGTCGCAGTAAAAAGGCTTAAAGATGGTAGTGCAGCAGGAGGTGCCATACAGTTCCAGACTGAGATAGAGATGATAAGCCTAGCAGTGCACCGGAACCTCCTCCGGCTATCTGGGTTTTGCATCACGTCAACAGAAAAGCTCCTGGTTTACCCATACATGTCTAATGGCAGTGTTGCTTCTCGTCTCAAAGGTTTGAGCAACCACAAACAAAGAACTTCATATGAAAATAAAAAAGAAATGGTCAAGTTTCCCATAGCCCCATTGCTGATTCTAAACTGTTGTTTACAGGGAAGCCGGTGTTGGATTGGGGTACCAGGAAGAGAATTGCATTGGGAGCTGCAAGGGGCTTGCTCTACCTCCATGAGCAGTGTGACCCCAAGATAATTCACAGGGACGTGAAGGCTGCAAATATTTTGCTTGATGACTACTGCGAGGCTGTGGTGGGAGACTTTGGTTTGGCAAAACTTCTCGATCACGAAGATTCACATGTCACCACAGCGGTGAGGGGGACTGTGGGACACATTGCCCCCGAATATCTCTCCACCGGTCAGTCATCTGAAAAAACAGATGTCTTTGGGTTTGGTATACTTCTCCTTGAACTGATTACTGGCCAGAGAGCACTTGAATTTGGGAAGAAGGCTAACCAGAAAGGAGTAATGCTTGATTGGGTGAGCACTTCTCTATTTTGTTAATGAAATGTTTTGGGTGATTTTACCAGTGTCCTAAAATTTAAGACTATATGACACGATCACACAGGTGAGGAAGCTTCATCTGGAGCAGCAGCTTGATCTTCTTGTTGACAGAGACCTGAAAAATAAGTACGACCATATTGAGTTGGAGGAAATGGTACAGGTAGCACTTTTGTGTACGCAATTCCTTCCGGTCCACAGGCCGAAGATGTCCGAAGTAGTCCGAATGCTGGAAGGCGATGGACTTGCCGAGAGATGGGAAGCTTCGCAGAGGCTTGATGCTACCAAGTGCAAGACCCATGAACTGTCATCGTCTGAGCGATACTCCGACCTCACGGATGACTCTTCGTTACTCGTCCAGGCCATAGAGCTCTCTGGTCCAAGGTGAATCAGGTGGCGTAATGGAGTGGTGATCAGTTTTCATTATGCAGAATGCATGCAAAATTTTAAGTCCCATTTGTGGGGGAGTGAGTAAGCTTATTGTACAGAAGGGGTGCATCCGAGCTCCAAATGGATTTGCCATTTTTTTTTGGGTTTTGTTTTGTTTTTGGAATTGTACATATCTTGATTACTTGATAAAGCGAAGAAAATGTCTTGCCTTTAAAGCCGAACTTTTTAATTTATTTTAAGGAAAAAAAAAATATAGTCAGGCATAACTTGATTAAATATTAATTAATAAATACTCATTAAAGTCTATATAAGTAATAATATAGATGTCTGTATAAATAAAGTTTATAAACAATATATTCAAATAATGTTTACCGAAATAAATGATACCAAAATATTAATATTTATTTATTTTACTTTTGGTTTGGTTTAGAGCATCTATACTAATCAAAAGTATTATTTATTTATTTTATTATTTATTTAATCTTTTTACAAAATAAAATATTAATTTTTTAATTAATTAATTTTTATTTTAATCATTTATAAATAAATGAGAAAAAATATTTAAAAATAAATGTAGTGAGAAAAGTATAATATTTTAATAATTGAGTTAAATTTAAATAAAAATTATTTATTTTGTTAAACAATTGGTTAAAATAGAGATTATAAAAATTATAATTTTTAAGTCAACCGAAGATCCTCTTATAAAGTAAGGAATTTTCACAAAAGGATTAGTTATTTTAGAAGCTGTTTGAATGTTTCATAATTAAAGAATGGTTCGTATGAAGGGTAGGTTCATTAAAAGGGGTTCTTTTTACAAAAGGATTTATTTTTAAAATGCCTATCTTAATTTTGAAATAATAAGACTTTGACAATTACTTTTTAAAACCGAAGCTCATAAATATTTTTAAAAATTATTTCTTTTTGTTTTTAAATTTAAAACTCAATAGGAAATTTAATTTAATTTTTTTTTATTTTATCACTTGAACTTATTAAATATTAATTCTTAATTTTTTTATTTAATTTAAAAAATATATACTTTTTAAAAATACATTTTCATCTGTTTAAAATCGCTTTTAAATTGGGATTCAACGATAACAAAATCAAAACTCATACCCATACTATAATAGACAGTAACATGAAGTGGCGTGATCCTAACTTGGACGGAATGATGCCCATTCTTGAAGGAAAAAAATTGTTATGGTTTTTCCAAGACAAGAGGGACAAGGAGAATATTGTCACATCATACCAACAATGCAGCAGCAGTGGCTATGAAAGTGTTCGTTGTCTGCCAAGCGTATTAGCCTAATATTCTCAAGCAAAGAAGTGGTCCTCTTCATTTTCATCCCACCTGCACGGTGGTCCAATTAGGGTTCATCCAAATCCAAGAGCCAAACAAGCAAGGGACTCATTGCACACATTCCGCCGATTGTCATGCATTTCCTTCTTATCATATATAGTTATTATGGCCGGGAACGCAACACAAATTGAGATGCAGCCTAGCATACCGACCGTGCCAATCATGCCTCTGCGATAGAATATGACAAGGCCGCAACTTGTTCACTACTGATGTTGCTACGACAGCCCACATAATATTATGGTGCCCATGCACAGCACATGTTACCCCTGCTCTCTGCAGCATCACAGAATGCATTTTGTATTTGTCCCAAAATGACAGATCTTCAATTCCGCCACAGCCACACTTGACTGCTGCACATTGCAAGCTGTATCGAGATTTCTCTATTGGCAAGAGCGATCTCTTGTCTTGTGAAGCTCTCCTCACCACAAATGATTCTCTCTGCAGCTGCTGATTCTCTCTCCTGTCAAATCGTATTATTTCAATTGTTTCAGCCGCAAATGATCATGTGAGGCTCCTTTTTTTTTTTTTTTTTGGCTTTTGCTTGATGATTCTCCTATAGCTTTAAAGTTTATTATCACTTTGTGACTGCCCAATGGTAAAATAGTTCGAGTTAACACACACTGGAGCTGTTTGTCTACTACCCAACTTGATACTGCATAATGTGTATACATTACAGTCCTCGCAAACTTAAATTTACGTTTGCAAATTATTACAGCACATATAGTGTTTACTAAATTAATTTCGCCATTACGATGCCTTATATCTACTTGTTTGCTTTCTTACTACAGCCACTCATTTTGCATCAACTCCTGTTGTTAGTAGTGGCTGCTCCAATTTGTCTAATTTGCATTATGAAGTTGCTTATCTCAAGTACAATTGGCAATTGGTGGGGGCCGGCCGGCCGGGACACATGATCTTAATTTATTGCGTGAAATCAGAGTTGGTTCCTATGCTCTACCTCACCTACATGAGCGGGTGTGTATTCAATTTCACCTAATACTTTTGGACTCAATGACAAATCAAACGAGAGAAAGCGTGTTGAGATATTAATCCCAATGAATTAATAATATCTTGACCAATAATCAATTGATTTTGGGATGAAAAAGCTTTTGGTCTTTTAATACTATCTAAAATTATTAATAGTTTTTCATTTTTACTTTCCAAATAATCGATAACATTACACTCATAATGATTCAAGACAAACTTCAAATTAAAATTTTTATCTTTTATACATTTTAAGATAACAAAAATATTTATATTTATATATTAAATTATTATTTATTATTATTATTACTTCACTAGAATTAGAGACCAGTTAGATGAGGCCTTTATTTTATATCAAATTTTGAAAGCACAACACACATGACTCAATTGCCTGAGCTTTTCAAACCAGCCCTGCGTTCATCTTAGGACATTTTCATGGCATAGGTATGCTGTGAGTGTTGACCAAGAAATTAGTAAAAGTTACCTTGGCCTACACATTTTTCGGACAAATTTAATTTCTCTTTTAGTTTTTCAAAACTTTTTTAAAAAAATGACCTACCCATTTAGCCAGGAAGGGTATAAATGTTTTGACATGGCTAAAAGTAAAGCTATTGTGTCACGAAGTTTTTTTTTTTTTTTTTTTTTCATAATTTCTTGCCTACGGTTCATGATTCTACTACTACACCAATTATAAGCATACACACATTTCACAAAATCTCTGCCTACAGTCCATGAGTCTACTGTAAGTAAAACTTCTGATTCTCTTTCTAAGAAGACATTTTATTTTTCTACAAGCATAGGCACATTTCCTTCACAAAATCGTTATCGCATTGCCTCACCAATTTTGGACTCTGCTGCATCCCTCACTGCCGTGGTGACCCACACTTACCTCTATGCCACATTGCCAGCTGCACGAACAGCTCCAAAGGACCACCACCAGAAGTGGTCCGCGATTGCCGGAAGCAGAAACATTGGTTTATGGGATTTTAATTACACATAAATAATGCTACTATCTAATCAGCTACACGACATTAAATAAGTATTTTATCCTCATATATATCTGACTAACAAATGTGTGGAGTTTCCAACATACCAACTTTTAAATTTATAATTTTTTTTGTTTTTAATAACTTTAAAATTCACAAAATGACGTTGTTTCATTTAGTTTAGATGTGTGTGTATATATATATATATATATACAATTATAATATTATCTTATATATGATAACATATATTAAATATCTTTTTTATCTATTTTAATTATACTAAAATTGAGATAAAAAACTATAAGATATTGTGTGTGAGTATATATATATATATAACAGATGAGATAAATAATATTTAAATAAAAATTATAAATTAGAGATTATCTTATTTATAATTAGGAAAAAACTACATTTAGTGAAAAATTAAGGTTATTAGATTAATTACTTAGTTAATTATTTAATATAATTTAAACCTCATTTCATCTAAGAACTTTGTAGAAGTTTTTGCCTAAGAGTTTTTGATTTCCCAAAACACCCTGATCAATCAAAATTAATATAATAAATAATAGAAATTCTAATTAATTAAAAATAATAAAGATATATTGCGAAAAGAATACAATAAAAAGTAATAAAAACTATTTATAAGTATCCTAATAAAAATGCAATAAAACATACTTATAAAATAATAAAAAGTAAAAATTAGTATATACTAAACTTATGTTAAATTTTGATTCAATATTTTGTATTTTAAATGTAAATATTTTATCTATTTTACCGTTATAACTTATGTTAAATTTTTTATCTTATGCATTAAGTTGGATTGTTTTTACTTTTAACCTCTATATCTCAATGTTATTGTGTTTAAAATTACAATAAAAATTCTTATATAAAATATATATATTAGAAATGCCTAAGTGTTGCCTAGCCTAAATCCTCAAATGCTTGGGTCATTTTTGACTTTAACTAAGACTATTAACGATGCTTTTATGGGCCATACCTATATATTGTGACTATATTAGAGCCTTTATAGTTTTAAAAGAAAATATAAAATTAATCAATTGAGGGGCAAAAATAAAATAAAATATTTTATTTAAAATAAGTTTAAATTCTATTGTTTAGAGCCTTCACATTTGAGTCATCAATTTTTTTTTTAAATTGTACATACGTAAATCCTAATTAGTTTTTCAAATTTAAGAAACTAATAAAGTAAAAATCCTAATTTACTAAAGCTTTCAGTTAAAATAAATATTTTTAAAATACTATATAGTCATATGATTAATATTTAATAATATATATAATTTTTTAAAAATATTTGATGAATCCAATATTCATTCATCTTATGATTCTTATCTTAGTACAAATAGCTTAGATGGTGGCCTCATATACATGTCACCTCAATTGATTATTGTTAAAACTATATCATTTTATATGGTTTGTAAAATTACATTTTTTTCATCTACATGAGAAAGCCTAAAATGAGTCGAACCGAAAGCTATAACACACAACTAAATCAGTCAAATCTGTAGGACTGATGCATAATATATTCACTATTTTATAGTGATTATTCAAAATTAAAAAACCCCAGTAATCCCTAAAAATCAATTCTGTTCAGCTTTGAGTTGGCAACCCTCATTTATTTCATAAAAAATTCCTGAAAAATAATTTTGTCCCCTTTACTTTGACGCTGGTTTGAGCTTTGGTAAAAACAAAATGGCCTATCCTAATTTCGTAACCCGAACAAGTGGCCACTGCCCAGTAACCACCCCCCGCCCCATTGACAGCGAAATGTGACCATACGCCAAAATATATAAATAGACGAAAAAAAGCGACCCCAGATGGCAGAAATCGCAATCAGACATGTTTTGGCACCAACCCCTTGAAATCAGCATCACCCAGCATTCTAAATCAATTGTTTAATGTAAGTTCTGATTTGTTTTGTTTTTTGACAGCTTTAAATTATGTCTTACCCGAACCTTCATTTTGTCTCCCACAACAATGGAAAATATCAAAATTCCTTCTCCAAAAAATTGGTTCATTAATTATCATGTTTCTGCGGTGAATGAGAAGCAACAACCCCTTCCATTAATTATTATATGGTTGCAGTTTAAATTCTTCGCTATTTGGATAATCAGCTAAAGAGCACAGTGTATCACTGGTTAGTTATGACCCTTTATATACAAGATGACAGTGTTTTGCTTGATTCACTTCAATGTATTGGCCCTTTTTTTTTTTGAAGGCATTCAAATGCTTGTGCGAAGGAGCAAGTCATCGGATATCTTACAAATTAATTCATTTTTCTTCAATTGTGTCGTTCTGCCACATTGTTTCTTTTAAAGCGATGACTTACTAATATTTTGGTCATGCTGTAACTTCAAGCAGAGCCGATGGCCAATCCTTCCACTACTTGCAACTGTAGTACTACCGACTACCATTGGAGGAGTGTCGAGGTGACTAGCAAAGGTTGCTTGGGTTTAGATGCAACATGGTACCACCAAAATATGTGTATGCCCCCTTCCTTATAAAAGATAAATCTGTATGAGAGCTATGAATGCTGGATTCTCAAGATTGCAGCTGTGAATGGATTAACCAACAGCAATGCTCTTAGCAGATGTTACTTATGAAGTTTACTACTGTCATGCCAGAATCACATGGCATTTTGTATTGAACTCAACGTTCTTGCTAGAAAATACATGCTTGCAATATCTTAAAATAAATTTACCAACTATGTAGTTTTAAAGTTTCTTAATTCCAATTTGTAAGTAAAACATATAATTGTTTTTTTCTGCTGAATGAAGACTTGATTTAGTAGATATGGGTTTCATGTTATGGTGAAGATACAATTTTCAGCGTGTTAATTTTTCTACAAATTTAGGATACAGTATGTAACTTGGATCAGATCTATCTGTAATTACAATCCTATGTTATCTTACTCTTTACTCTTTGTTCTGGGTGATTGAATTATGACAAGAGTTTTCCAAGAATGTCATGTTCACAAATCCAAGGAATCTTTGGTGATTATCCTTGAGTTGTATGCGGATGAATTTACAGAAAATATTGAGAGAGAATGTTATCATTCTGTTAACTGTTGTCCAAATTGTTGCTGTCGTACCAATGTCCAACAGATACAATGTTCTGCAAGAGAAGGGAACAATTACTTCCAGTAACTTCTTTAATTAACTGCGAAAAGCAGTAACTGTATGACCCACCCACTCTAAATGTGAGTGGATCTTGGGTCGGCCTTTCAATTTACATTGTGGCTGCTAATGCTATAAGTTATTGTTATGTTGTTGATGAGCATAAAGAGATAATGTTAAGATTTTAAAAGTATGCAGTGATTGCAATTCCTGATGACAAATCAATTTTTCATGTAGATCCATAACCAATGAAGGAAGGAGCAAATGCCATTGATTTTAATTCCTCAAAGTTACATTATACAGTAGAGGTGCAATTTGTGTCCGTCTTGAGCAGGTGGAGGCAACTCGATAACTCAGATGAAATTTCCTTGCAGTCTATTGTTACTGTTGATGGAATGGAGTGTTGCAAAATTTCTTGATGGTGTATTTTTTAAAAAATATATGCATAAACTCCTAACATATTGTTCTGCATTTTAACAGTTTTGGTCTTATACTTCTGTTTTGTTTTAATTTGGAACTAGTAGTGATGCCATAATCACATGCGATCTCTAAAATTGGATCTAGTGTTGATGGTATTATCTGTAGGAATTTGGAAACGTGGCCAGTAATGCATTCTTGGTGTCGTGATAGCAACAGGTAGGTTCTTATCATGCACACTGAAACCTTATGGATAACTAGGAGGATCAATTATTAATTTAGACTTTTAGAACCTGACATTGTTACCTTGAACATTTATGCAAAATAGTTTATGTTTTATATAAATACCTGAAAATATGTCGTAATTGAAAAGTACATTTTCCAGTTGTTTCCCAGTTTCATTATTTTCCTAATTATATCATTCTTTACTCAGTTCTGGAGTTTTATCAATGCTTTTTCTTGTGTCTATGAAATAAAAGACTGGCGGCTGTAAATCTTACCCAATTAATGAGGTTGTCTGAAAATATAGATGTTGGAAGAATCTCAAGAGTCATCTACTTCTAATGAAAATAAGTTTATTAACAATTATTTGAATCATCGAAATGAAGGTTTAGTTATGATGGGGATGTGACCAAATGCAAAAAGATATACCTTTTTAGAGTTCCAAATTGTTTTTCCAGCAACTTCAGAATGAAGTAGTACCATCATAACTAAAGCTTATGAGAAAGGCGATTTTTAATTGTGAGCCTAAATCATATAGTCAAACTGTGGAATACTTAATAATCTGTTCTAACTCACTTCAGAAATAAAATATAAGGACAAAAAATGAAGGGCATAAGAAATCATGAAAGCTTCTCCTGACCTGATTTTTTAATGGTATGTGAATTGTAGTGATCTACCATTGCAATCTGGAATTTCATGGTGACATGAATAAAAGATGGTTAGTATGAAATCTGAAATTATGAGAAAGGCGATTTTTAAAAGGGAAATATGTGAAGACACTAAATACATATTTCACAGAATGTATATAAATTAAATAAGCAATAGTCATATTTTCTGAACCTCGAGCCTCCCTCCATTTCAAGCATGAAAGTACAAATTTCTCTTTTAGAAATAGTGTATATTTTTTCCGAAGAAATAATGCGTATAATTTCATTTGTATTTTATTGGTGACTAGCTTTATGTATTACGCATTTGTAGTTTATTTGTTTCAATCATATATTTGAAAATCGTTTTCATGAAAGCGTAACTTTCACACATGCATGTTTTGTGCTGTTGCAAGGTGAAATTTGTTTCAAAATATAACCTTAAATTAAAACAAAACAAAACAAAAAGATATCATCTAATTGAAATTAGTTATATAGCATAAGAAGTGCACGACTAAAATGGAGAAGCCTATCATTGCACCATTTGAACTCACAGGGCTGCTTGTTCAGGTGTTAACTTATGGACAGGCATACAGATGATTTGACCAGGGGAAGAAAAGAGAAAAGAAATGAATGGAAGAAAAGCAGTGACGACATTGCTATTTTAGTGAAGCACTTTCATGCCATTAGTGGATTCATCTTCAAGGAACATCAAGTTGCCGGGGACCTCTTCAAGATCTTTTAGACTAGCGTAAGAGCTATTGAGTTGGGAGTCACTAATCAACCGGAGAAGTTCAGTGTTCTTCTCTTTGAGCTGAGCATTCTCCTGGAGAGCCTGGTCATGGCACTTTGAGATGTGGTTCAGCTTATTGATGAGCTGGTGGTTCTCATTCCGGAGCCAAATCACCTGTGACCAAAGCTCGTCAAGGTGCCTCTGCTTGCGCATGCGCGACCGTCGAGCAGACTCTCTGTTGGATATCATCCTTCTCTGCTTCCTTTCGTTGATGAGGCTGTGTTGCTGTTCATCTGCCTCATCAGATGACGGATGCAAGTTGAGCTCTGGGGAGAGATAATTATTTAAAAGAGTATTTGATGATCTTCCATGCTGAATGATGGGAGTGTTGTCATTTATGCCAAAGTAAGTTTGGTATGGGGATGGGTTTGAAGGAAGTAGATAATGAATAGCCGCGATATCAGTAGGCTGCATGGTTTGGGAATTTGAGGGGGCTAGGATATGGTGTTCTAGCAATGGTGATGGGAACAGGAGGGAAGGTGTTTTATAGGATGAGAAAGCAACATATTGAAGTGGCCCCAATTTTTAGAAAGTTGGACTCGCATACTGTAGTGTCCCGAATGAATGATCCACTGGAAAAATACTGCAGAACGCGTAGATGAAGTTTGCTGAGAGGGCACTCGGGTACGCATTAATACGTCTGCAACTGTGCAGTCTATTGCTACATGGATGACATCTATCACATACGTACATGAGGTAATGGAGAAGGAACAAAGAACATCCTGAGATGTATGAATTGCTATACTTTATGACGGAAGGCGGGTAACCACTGCTTGGGATAGCAATTATTTGGCGATGGAGTATTTTAAGAAACGAAAGCAGAGCAGAATGATGCGGCTACGAAGAGTCGATCCTGGAAATGGAGACGAGCAAAAAATTTTTAACGACTGAAACACTGAAGACAGCAATGCTATGTGAAATAAAAAAATTAGTGGCAGAGGAATGCAAAGCCTTTTCCTGGAAAAGGTGACTCAACCACCACTGTAGTGGTGCCCATCAGAAAATTGCAATATATACACCACTTTATGTTTAGTGTTTTTTTTTTTTTTGGTATTCATTTGGATGATGCCTGCTTCCTCAAATATAATTTGGATGTATTTCCAATGGAAATAAATGGATTTCACTTCAAGGAACACTGATGCTTCAACAGGTAGTCACTTTTTCTCAAGTAGTGCATCAATTTTGCATGTAAGTTGAACTTGGTAATTTATAAATTTATAATGTTTACCTCCACGTAGGTTATGCTGTTAATTCACGTAGGTGTAATCTTCTTAGTTTCTTATTAATATTAATTTGTTTTTTTTAATTCATATTAATTCAATAACAGGAAAATGTTTATGGGTAAATTACCTACTATTAAAGATAGATTTGTTATTTCCCATCTGGATCTGCATTCTTATTTCATTGTCCATATCAGACTTTCCCAACCAAGTCCAACCAACATCCCAACCCCCTCCCTTCCCATCGCCTAACTCCCACACCGTTAATGCTTCCTCCCCTCCTTTAACCCTTGGCCAATTACGTGTCCAATGACTATTTACCACACCCACACAAACATTTTGCCCTTACCATATCTTCACACACAAAACCTCAATCATATGAGGAGGCCCTTCACCCGAGTAGTGTAAGGCAATGCAAGAGGAATCAACAACCATGGAGTCTAACCACACATGGACATTTGCCTAGGGATGGTGAAATATAGCCAACTCAAATCAACCAAATCCGAGGTAAGAATTCATTCTTCTCACTCATATGTTGTTGATTACACTTGTTAGAGTAGTTAAAACATGGTAACTAACTCCAAATTCATGGGATTTTAGGTATGAACCTCAAGTGTGGAAATTTGTAGAATTTCATATTTGTGGTGTTTTAATGCTTATAAAGTGACGAAAATGATGTTAAGACATGATATGAAGTGTTTGGGTATGAGCTTGTGTGATTTGGGAGCTTAAACATGTGGATTTTGGCTAGAAATGACGAATTCCCGAATAGTGCAGCGGCATGGTCGACTGAAATTTCAATTGACCATGGCAATGTTGGAAATTGGTCGACTGAAATTTCAATCGACCATGTGATGGATCAAAGTGTTTTGTTAGAGAAACTTAATCGGGTGAACTATAATGGTCATGTGAGATATGATCAACCCTATTTAGGTCGACCAAGGCCTGTTTTGAGCCGTTTTGAGTTGTTTTGAGCCGTTTTTCTGTGGTTTCTTTGGGGTTTGATCCCTATGCTTTGTGGATAGCCCAATGGGGGGATTTAAGGCTGTGAGCCTATGAGTTTGAAGGGATTTGAGAAGTCTAACTTGTTTTATTGTTTTGCATGTATGTTTTGTTTCTTTTAACATGCTTGGAAGGTGCATGAGATGTCATTAATGTTTTAAATTATTGGTTTATATGTGGTAATGATATGAGATGCTATGTTTGCGTGAATTATGGTACCTAATAGTCATGTGGGCCTGTGAGGCTACTTTTATAAGCCTGAGAGGCTACTGTTGAGGCCTAGGAGGCGAGATTTATTTAGAGCCTAAGACGCTAATGTGCCTGAGAGGTAATACTATGCCTGTGAGGCAACGTTGTGCCCAAGGGGTAAGATTGTGCCTAGGGGTAACATGGTATCTGAGAGGCAATGTGTGAGATTACCTGAGAGGCTTGTTTTATATTTTAATGTGTGAATATATGATTGAGTTGATGATGTACATATGAAATGACACGAGCACATGCATACACTTTACATATTGACAGAGTATGAGTTGGGATAGGTTAAGGAGACATGATCCCTACTGAGCTATGGTTGCTCACCCCTCCTATTGTGTTCATCTTTGTTTTTTCCAGGTACATACAAGAGCTAGGAGGTTTACTAGAGGTGAAGGTCTTGTGTGTGCATTTGTTTGTTTTATTGGATTTTCAAACCATGATGTAATCTCGTGGGGGAAAGACGTGCATGTGTGTTTGTCTTGTAGATTAAAATGAGATTTTTGTACTTGTGTGCTATATGTGTGATATGGATTAGGGATGACACCTATGCTAAGGTCTCTTTCTCGGTGTTAATACCAACCCCTTGTCCTTTTGGGTGCAGGCATAGGGATTTACTAACCGGTTTCTATAGGTTGAAAGTCTAGGGCGTGACAAAGGGTTTGTTGCTCCTCCTCTTCACTATGATGTTCATCCGTAACTCTTTGTTAGATGTTAAAAGAGTATTAGAATCACTATCCAGTAATTCTAGGATGTTCTCATTATCTTCTTTCTCCTTTGAGTCATCAATGGCCTCTTTCTCTAAGAATATAATCTCAAGTTTTGATAAGCCTTATGTTTTTTAGATCTCTTGTCTATAACCATATTGTCCATCTCCATATCCAAAGAACACATACTACTTTATCTTTGCATTAAGCTTGCCTTTCTTTTCCTTTAACACATGCACATATGCTATGTAGCTAAAAACTCTTAAATAGTTGTAATTAACCTCTTTATTTATCCACACCTTCTTGGGGACGTCATCTTATAGTACGATTAGAGAAGATTTGTTGATGAAAATCTACTACTAGTGCTCTTAGTAAATTTTCTCAAGTGGAGGTAGAAACCTCACCACTAGTAGAGTATGTCACATTGACCGAACTACTTATATTTTGTTTTCTCCATTTTCGTACTCTATATATTTGTTGTGTGTGTATGTCACGCCCCGGATTTCCAACCCGAGAAAACCGGTTCGTGACTCCCCTTTACCCACAAGGAGGATAAAGGGGTAGGGTACAACATTCCCACACAGGACACCATTTAATAAATTTAAGATACATGTAACATTCACAAACCAAACAAATCTTTATTACAACAAAATTCTTTACAATATCTTCCCATCGGGGTTACAAGGTCTCATAAAATCGGGCTTCCACAGCCACCGGGTTTCAACAAACACACAACACATAAAGCCACACAAGCATAACATCAAACACATGATTTGCATAGTCTCACAGGTATAACATCGAACACATAGCGTACACACATTCACAGGCTCTCAAACTTAGTCACACAGACATAAAAACAAATACTTAGCATGCATAATCCCCAGCCTCACGGGCACATATATAAATATCCAAGCACAATACGTCATTGAAGGCCAACATTCATATAGGAGATTACACCTATATGAATTTATATATATATATATATATATATATATATATATATATATAACAACAACGATAATACTCGACAAATTATCCACCATAAGGTCTAACCCTGGAATGGGTACTAGAAGAGACAGAACTCCTACCTCAATGATCCTTCACGCTCCCACGCTAGATGTTGTCCACCCACGCGAGTCACCCTAGCATCAGCGTTCAAGAACTCTCTCTCTTTCCCTCTCTCTCTCTCTCTCTTTGCGACGGCTGCGGCGGTTGACAACAAAAGCCCTAAACCTAAAACAAAGAGAGCTCCTCCTTATATAAACCTCACTTATCAAAATGATGTAGTTTTGATAAATGAAATCCTACCATCAAAACGACGTAGTTTTGATAAATGAAATCCCACCATCAAAATGACGTAGTTTTGATAAATAAAACACACCATCAAAACGACATAGTTTTGATAAATGAAACACACCATCAAAACGACGTAGTTTTGATAAATGAAACACACCATCAAAATGACGTAGTTTTGATAAATGAAATACACCATCAAAACGACGTAGTTTTGATAAATGAAACATGAACTAACCACTCTGCTTCCACACAGGACAAAATACCCACAATCCGAACGTGGTCATTGTCACACGCAGCCTCTACACGCTCCCACTTGAGCTCATTACACTCTCTAACAACCAAGCCTTGAAGACTTGTAGAAACACTCCCTCAAAGACTCGCTGGAAACGCGACCTTGAAGATCTGTCTCGAAGATTAAACCTTCGACCCTCAAACCTTCGAACTTCGACCCTCGGTCTTCGACCCTACGACCCAAATCTTCGAGTCTTCCACCTTTCGATCCAAGCATTCTCCCATGGTATTGTTCATCTTCGTTCCAGCTTGTTCTTCCCAAAACACGGGTCATTACAGTGTACTTGCAATCAAAGCCTCCTAAAGAATCTCACAAACCTTAACCTTAAAATCAAGAAGACCTAAAACACCTACTAGACAAAGAGAACTACATAAGGTATATGTCTAAAGGTGATTTGAGAGACTCTGTGATTAATGTGTATCACTGAGTCAATTCTTATTAGGCATGTTAAACGAGCTACTGGCCTGCGGGCTATGCTGGTTGACTCGCATTTTTTCATTAGTTGGGCCTGTAAAATCTAGCTCATTTATTTGCAGTCCAAAATAGGTTGTGGCTTATGAGCTGCGAACCGAGCTTGCGGGCTAATTTTATTTTTATTTTATTTTTAGATTTTTTTGTTTGTTTTATTAAAAGCTTACATAAGGTATTCATATTTTATAAGTTTGATCGCCTTCATGATTATTTAAATTTCGTGTTTGACTCATGAAAACTAAAATAATAATTTTTTTAAAAAAAAATAAGAGATTTAAAAATTATTTTTTAAAAAATTAAATGAACTTGCTCACAAGCTAGCTCGGCCCTCAATTGGAGCCCGTTTAGGTCCAATCCTGCATGGGTTGAGTCCAACTTGTCCCTTTAACATTCTTCAATCTTATCCATCTAATGTAAATATAATATTAGCTGAATCTAGCCAAATGATTAAAAGAAGAATATACATATATTTTAAAGATGTGACTTAATCTTCCAATCATATATTCTAGCTATATTAAAATCTTCCTTATAACATTATGAAATTTCATGAAATCAACATTTAGCTCTATAATAATATATTTAAGTTAATCACATAAATTAAATTTAAGAGTATTTATTTTGAAATATACAATTGACACACTATTCATTTTTTTAAAATTTTATTTGTCCATTTAAATTCACATTATTTAAAGGTGGTTGTACTATGTTATGTAATTAGAGCTCATTAAAAAAATGTTATATTCATAAAGATAAATAAATAAAAAGGGACAGGAGTGGCATTTGCATGTTATGTACATATGATCTTGAAATAAAGGAAACAGAATGGCACGAGAAACGAATATCACATACATTTGTGTGCTAGTCACAATCAAGAAGCCGGTGAAGGCCAACCCACAATGGCATAAACAAATAGGTCAAAATCCATTGGGTTGACATTTATTAGATGTACCCAATATTAGTGAAATTGGCAAGGTGCTTAGATCGAAGATTTAAAGATAGATCATTTTCTTTTCCATTCCTTGGAATAAAAAGTGAGAGAGAGAATGATCAAACCCAACTAATCATGTCTAAATGATAAGTTGGTTTGTGAGAGATATTCATACTATTCTTACTTCTATTTTATTTTTATTTTGTTATGCTCTAATTTATATTTTAGTCTTATTTTTGCTATTTTACCTGAAAAATAGATAAAGATCTAATTATAATGAATTTAGGATTTTCTTAAAGTTTGTGTTAAATGAGCCAAATCGAGTTGATTCAAACGTGTTCATTACTATGCATTAACGAATTGAAACAAACACGAACCTTAAACAATAATATTCACGATTGGTTTAGGAATATTTATGAACAGATATTCTTGTGAATAAATGTCCACCGCCTTTAATAAGCACAATTATAAAAATCTTTAAAATTCACCAAAAGAATTAAAATCGTAAACTTATCCTAAAAATAACTGTTAAACTATATTATTATTATTTTAATATATTTAAATAATTACTTTATGTACTTAATAAAAATATAATAATAATAATAAATATAAATATAAATTTATTTAAAAATAATTTAAAATTATATACTTATTTAATTATATTTAATAAAATAATTTTTATACATAATATATTATTCACAAATAATTTTTTATTCATAAATATTTATTTACAAATACTATAGTTATATTTATAAATATTATTTCTTAATAAACAAATAAAAGTAACTTTTTACTTAGATAAATACAAATTTATTTATAAACATTTAATCCATTTTTTAACCACGCCAATGAGCTAGTTACACGTACATGACTATACACGGCACCAAGGGATTAGACAAAAGGGCGTCTTGACCTAAAAGAAGATTTTAAAAGAAAATCAAACTTTTTATTGAGGAAGTTCAACAATGATAGCAAGACTTTGATTCTTGACCAGCACACCAAGAGAATTCAAAATTACCGTTGAACAACTCAGAGGTTAGAAGATCAGTCATAGCCCCAGCAAGTTGCACCACTTTCTCACTAAGTGGAAGAACCTCTTTTTTACATGTTGGTGGTGGGGGTTGGGAAGGTGAAGTCATGGATGTGGTTTGAAATGCAGTTTGCCACTATGTTGAAGGCTTTTCTATATGGAGCCAATTGCCCCAAAGCCTCAGGCCTGGGGTTGGCTCATTTTAGGTGCACCGTACTGCGTGGTCAACAATACAACGATTGCCCCAGCCTCTACTTTCTTTTCTGTCCTAAAACTGTTCATCCATGGGTGGCTTCATATTATGAATCATCCCTCCCATTTCCTTTCTTTTTGCTTTCTTTTTACCATTTATGATACGCCCATTTGAATTGGGAATTTAAAGACACAGTCGACTCTTTTACTAGTTTGTCTTTCTGTCTGGTACTTTTTAGTGTACACGTGCATACCGATGAGCCTTCGATGCCTAAGCAGTAAAAGTTAACTAAATATTAAACATGAATACGGGTAAAGAATGATCCAGCTACAGACCAGACCATCTCTAGGTGATCCAGTGCAGGCAACACGACTCTAGCCCACCACCTGCCATAGAAATGTTAAAACTAGTTAGAATTAGAAATGATCTAAAGCCAAAAGTGTCTTTTGCATTATTAATCATGTACCTCGAAACTAATTAAATCATTAATTAGTTTATTCTTTTCTGTTCCTTTGAAGGTGGGTAAACTTTATAGTTGTTTATATAATCAAATTTTAGTGACACGATTCATTCAAAGGTAGCCGCACTGCGTTTCAACTCATAGGAAAGGAAAAGGTTTGTGCGTCTCAACTCAAAGGAAAGGAAAAGGCTGTGCACACAAAAGTGTGCGCGAAGCCGGGACCGATGTTGGTCCGAAGATTAGAAATGGAGATACGTTAATTTTACCCCTTCAATTTTGCAGATGACTTGTGTAGTGTAGCATTCCCTGTTTAATTTGTGATTTACGTGCATGTAGTATTGGGAAGGTCCCTCTGTCGCGGCTTTTGAAAAAGCCCACTCCGGTTTGAAAATCGTTTGCCCCCCACCCATGGATTGCATAAATGTCTAGACAGCCCTCTCATTGGATGAAAGTTCTCCGTTAGGCACAGCAATGGCATTGTTTTATTTTTTATTATCTATAGAATTCATGGCTACCTTCCTCGAGTAGTGGGCTTTGAGGCTCCAAGCTGTGCCTTCCTCTCTGGGCAGAAAAGACTAAAAGTAAAAGAAAAAGGAAAAGCTTTAGTACTTTCTTTAATTAACGGTGGCAATGCTACTGTACATAACATATCTGTATTTGTATTATATAAAGACAAGGGAAAAAGAAAGGGCTTCTTTTGAATAAATTAATGGAATAGTGAATTTTAGTAATGAGATTGATTGGTTTGCTGTCGGCTAGGCTACGCTTCCCTGACAAGTAAAACTAATAAAAAAACATACACCTTCGGAGAAGTAAAAATAATACAATACAATAAAATATAATGTAATCATATTACTAAAAGTGATTTAAATCAAGCATAACACCTTGTAAGTTATAATTTAATAAAAGAGGAAATATAAAAGGGCTTTAAAAATAGTAGACCCTATTAATTTAAAAATATTTATGTGTGAGTAATTTTACAGGACTTAGTTTTTAAAAACAATCGTATTTTAAAAAAATAACTATATCAAACGTAAAACTCACACTAAATTGATTAGCATACTTAATATTTTTAAATTCATAATTTGACAAAAATACTCTTATTTATCCCTAATTTGACAAATTGGTGGAGCATTATTTATCATCAGCAAAGTATATTCGAAAATTTCAAATGCAAATGACTATACATAAATATCATGACCTTATATAAATAATAAAATATTTTAACCATGATTTGTGAAACTAAAATAAGATTTATATATATTATGTATCATTAATAAAAAATGTAATATAAAACTTATATTTAGACTCACAAATAATTTTATAAATTAATTTTAATTTTTTTAATTAAAATTTATAATTAATGTTATAATTAAAATTACTAAATTAAATTGTCAATTAATATTTATAATATAATTTTAATTAAAATTTGAATTAAAATTTTTATTCAAATTTTAAATTAAAATTATAGTTAGATTATGGAGGTATTAAAGCATTTCCAACCCTAGCAAGCTATAATGGGTAGCTAAAGTTAATTTTAGCTTACTACAGTACCATTATAGCTCCTCATCACCTCTGTCATCAGCCTCTCGAAGAACCCAAACAACTTCTGCTTTTCCTTATTCTTCTTCTTGGCTACCTCCCACGACTGCGTTTCGCTCTCCGACTTGGATTGATTAGACGACGAGCTAGATGTAGTCGTCGTGAAGGTGAATTCGGCGTCGAGCTCTTCGGCGGAGCAAGCTGCAGTGGCCTGATAGGCACTGATTGGCTCCACCACCATCGTCGACGGCAAGGGCGGGGGAGGAGTAGTTTTTTTCGACAACGGAGGCAGGAGGAGTGTTTACAAAGGTTGGGGTTGGGGAGCGATTCGGGTGGTTCTTTGTTTGAGGGGCACGGGACAGGCTCTGTGACGGGGAGGAGAGGAGGGGGGGTGTGATTGGGAGGAGAGGGGCGTGTAGTGTAATTTCTTCTTAAATGTTGACATGGCCGGATGAGCTAAAGCAAAAGCAAAAGTTATATTTAGCTTTTCTTTTTGCTTTTGCTAAAGGTTTACTTAAACCATTTGAGAACAATTTTAGTCATTTTTTGTTATAGCTTTTGCTATAGCTAATGGATTGGAGATGCTCTTAGAGCATCTCCAATAAGCTTAGCTATAACAAAAGTTATAGTTAAATTTGATTGAGATTTAACAAAAAAGTACTCCAATAGGCAGCTATATCATCAGCTAAATATAGCTTCAACTATAATTTTAGTAAAATTTACTTAAACTTTTAATTTTTAGGTAAAATACCACATCATCCTTCACTCTTTGAAAGATTAACAAACCCTTCCCCTTTACACCTCTCTCTCTCTCTCTCTCTCTTCAACCTCCCGCCACCCCATCCTCTACCCCACATCCCCGTCCACCATCTCCCATCCTTGTTGCCCCCAGTCCTATCCACCATCCCCCGCATCACCTCTCCCTCCCTCCCCCTGTCGACACCCGCCCTCCTCCTCCCTTCCCCAGTCAAGGCCCGTCCTCCCCCCTCCCGACACCCTCCCTCCCCCTCTCTCCCCCCGTCGGTTGCCGCCCTCACGTGCAGAGATTGAACGTTATGATCATTGCTTATTTGAGGGTAGGACAAGGCAAAGTAACTCTCATAATCCTTTGTTCTCATGTCTTATTGAAAATTTATGTTGAGGTAATTTGTGGGGTATATAATATTGTTTATGAAATATTTACAATTCATGTGGGACTTCCGTGATGTTTTATTGGGTTGAAAACCCTTGGTGTATTGTAACTCTTATGCATTTAATGTGTTGTCTTTTCTTAATTTATAAATGCATTTGTTATGGATGTTTTTGTATTACATACAATGGAGTTTGGGGGTTGCATAAATCCGGATACATGACATTCACGTTGTCTCTTCAAATGTAAATACAATTAACATTTAACTTGACTAGGACTGAATCCAAAACTAAATTGATTGATTGTATCAAATAAAAGACAAATATATTCCTTTTAGAAATTCACAAAATTAAATTATAGTAATGTGCAAAACTATTTTACTTATGAAAAAAGAAAAATTATCTTACCTATAAAATCATATTTCAAGTAAAACATTAAATTCTTAATATGTGTTTTTTATTAAGTTGAAGAGGTAATTTAATAAAAATATTTAAAAATTATACTTTTTATATTTTTTATTATAGTTAAAATTTTAACAAAATAAATAATAACTATTTAAATATAATTCAATACTATTCGCCTTTTATTTATTTAAATATTATATTTTCTTCTAGTATATTTATTTTTTATTTCTTTTTATTTCATCATACTTATTTTTATTTAAAAATGAAATAAATATTTAAAATAATATTTTAATTAATAAATAGTTAAATAGAAAAACTTACACATATTTTAAAAAAATTGTTAAAATAAAGGTTATGTTTGGTAAGTCTTTATTATTTTTTAAAATATAATTACTTTTAAAAATTATAAATTTAAATAAATTTTTATATAATTTTAAATTTATCAAAAAGAATTATATTTTTAAAAATAATATTATTATACTAATGCACAAAATAATATTTTTAATTATTTTAAAAGTTAATTTTTAAAAAAATTATATTAAATTAATATAAAGAATATTTTTGCTCACTCGTCACCCTCTCCCTCCTCTCCCCCCAAATAACCCAATCGAGAAATTTGCAGGGTGTGTTACCTTAGTGGGGTACAGTGCGGCGCACGCATTTTGCTAGTGACCGTAGCACAATATTTATATTGCTAACATTTTACCACCCCCGAGCTCTCATCATAAAAGTGATTGATGTACGTGAAAGTTGGTAAGTACTATCCACACAAGTCAGTTACCACCCCCGAGTGAAAGGGATGTTGGCCGAGGCACACATGCCTTTATCTATCATTATCTATATTTGTTCTCACTCTAAAAAATATTTATAATAATAAATTTTACGATAAGTCGATGAAGAAACGCATATTTATAATCTTGTGATTTTGAATGTATCAAAATGTTAAATAATCAATATGACAGTGTATCACGCCTTAATATGGAAGGGATGTAGAGGAGGTGGGATCGAAATCACAAGATTTTAGGAGTAAGAAATGAAAGGGCTTATGAGAATGATAGGTAGGTCCAGTCAGAGCTGTAAATCCTCTCAGGGTGAGGACGCACCGCAGTTTAATTGTTAATATTATTCTCTTCCTTTTATTGACACATCCTATTTGCTTAAATAACAAAATAATATAATTATAAAATTGAAACAAACAAATAAAAGGAACAATCTTCGGAACGGAAATCAACAAACGCTAATCAACCCAAGGCAGCTTGACCCAGTTTCACGACAAGCAATTCGCACCCCATAGTCATTGTAAAATAGATGACTGACGTAGCTGATGTGGCCTATCATTACTTCCCCCAACTAACGGATCCTTGTCCTCAAGGATCGAAGTCAGTAATTTGTCCAGTAAGGTCCTCAATTCGTGGTGGTCCTTTGGTTTCCTCAGCTGTAATGGCATCTTCATGGTCTTCATCAACTTCCAGCATTAAAATCCGGGCCCCTTGACATTTATGCCCGGCAGTAAATCGCTCGTTACAATTAAAGCATAGACCTTGCAGTCTCTTTTGTTTCATCTCGTCCCAACTGAGACATCGAGCTGCGGCCTGTGATGTAGGGGGTAGTGGCGATGTTGCTGGAGGGGTCACTGGAGTTGGGGATTTGGTAACCTGTTGTGGTCGTGTTAACTGATCGTCATGCATGCATGCAAAATTGGTGGCTTGTCGCAATGTTTGTGGTTTAAACGTGCGTATTCCATCGGAAATGTCAGTTCGCAAACCACCCATGAATGTTCCCACTAGAGCCTTTTGTGTCCACCCTCTAACTCGATTGCCCAAATGTTCAAATTCTTTCTGATATTCACGTGAGGAACCTGTCTGTTGAATTCGGGAAAGAGCCTCGTCAAAATCCTCGCACTCCGAAGGCCCAAAGCGAGCCTAGAGCTCCTCTTCAAAATTTTCCCATGAGATGGGTCGTCCTTCTTCTTGAAATGTTCTGCGCATCCATTGCCACCATTGATTGGCCTCTCCTTCCAAATGGTAAGAAGCCAAAGGAACTTTTCTTGCCTCCGGTGTATTTTGAAATTCAAAAAATTGATTCACGCGATTGAACCACTCCGTCGGGTCGTCACCTGAAAATCGAGGAAATTCCAATTTCGCTGTTTTAGAAGAGACCACCATCCTACCCCAATCGTTATCTTCCCGGTAAGGGTTATGGACTTCTGGATTGATAGGTTGGACATGGGTCAGGCGTGTTAACATTTCCTCAACGTGGGACATGCTGGCCGCCACCCTATGTAACTCGTCTTGGACTCCACCAAGCCCAACTTCAAGTTGCTCGATTCGTTCCTTGTTAGTCGCCATGGTCTGATACCAATGATAGGTCCCAGTCAGAACTGTAAATCCTCTTGGGGTGAGGACGCACCACAATTTAATTGTTAATATTATTCTCTGCCTTTTATTGACACACTCTATTTGCTTAAATAGCAAAATAACATAATTACAAAATTGAAACAAACGAAATAAAAGGAACAATCTTATGAACGGAAATCAACAAACGCTAATCAGCCCAAGGCAGCTTGACCTAGTCTCACGGGAAGCAATTCACACCCCATAGTCATCGTAAAATAGATGACTGACATAACTGATGTGGCCTATCAAAGACGTATGATAATAACGGATTAAATCGGATTTGAATATTATCCGATTCAAATTTGATCTAAAAATATATAATTTTATTTTAAATTTAACTTGTTTTTATGGTTTAAGCAATTCAGGTCAGGTGAGATAGAAACGAACAAAATATTCTACATTATATTTATTTAAAAATATAAGATCAAAATAAATTGGACAAGATTCAGTCCAATCCGATGGCTTATTGGGTCTAGCGGGATAAAACAATATTGCCATCACTAATGGAAAGTATTATTGAAAAAATTAAAATATTAAAAGAAAAGGGAGTCTTAACGTTGTGACAGAATACACTTGTTAGGGTTTTGTCATGCTAGATTTTGTATACCTAACATTATCTTGACGAAATAATTAAATATAGGCGTTGTATGTAGCATTAAGCTTAATATCGCGCGGGTGCTTGAAAGGAAGAAAGCGAGTGTTCAATCTAGTACCCATAGTGTGCAACCCGAGCCGCTGTACATGGGTGCTGTCCCTTACTCTTTGTGTCATGGATTTCAGTCAGGAGCCAAAAGACATTATCGGGTGGGGCACTTGCTTTGGTGATATTGTTGACAAAGATAAGATATGCAGGCCTGGTGAGGGGCTGAGAGGAGTTCATTCAATAATGTTATACCATAGAAGAAAAATCGGCATTAGACTTTGAACATATATATGGCTCTCGGAAAGAGCAAAATTAGAACTCTCTCATCCAATTAAATTTTTATAAATTTAAAATTTGGAATGCCATCTTCTCCATACAAGTAAGACACATCAGGAATAAATTCATATAGTAGGAGACGGATTGTGAGGTGTGTGTCTACTTGTTAAAATTATCTTTTTTTTAATGTAAAATATTTGATATCAAGTTGTATCCTAAGTCATGACATGAATAACATATGTTATTTTTGAATATAGGAAGCTTTTTAGTTGGGCATATTTGTTTTTTCTGTTTTATGTTTTCATTTTTTTTTGAGTAAAATCTTTTTTTTTTAAAATCTTTGAAAACTAAATAACTATTAATTTACAAATATTAACTTTGATAAATTCATAAAATTATATATCGAGCGAAAAATCATTACCCGAAATGGAAAAAGGAAACATCACCAAATTCAAAAAAAGTTATCTTCTCCCCTCGATTAAACTTAAGTTTCATCAGATCCCGATGAATGTAAGGCACGCACATGCATGAATGCACTCATACACGTGTAGGGTTGGCTGGGTGGGCCCTGAAATAATACAAAATTTAAATCTGAGTCCTTAGAGCACTGTTCAATATAATTAATGTTTAACTAAATAATACTTAAACAGATGAAAAATATTCACACAATAAAATAACAATAAATGTAAGTCAGCTTTTTACTAATTAAATATTTTTAAAAATAAAACAGTTAAACTCCCTCGTCGGGGGGGGGACTTGTAAAGTAGAGTTCAAATTTTAAAGACCTTCAAATGATTTATAGACTCGAATACCCTACAAAATTTTCTTAGAGCATCCCCTACTCTCTATAACATTATCTTTCCTCTTTCTTTATTTAAAATAATGAAATTAGTGATAATTAGTTAAAAATTAATATTTTAATGATATATTAACAAATTTTGAGCTATTATTTGATGATATGAAAAATTGATGGCAACATTTTGAAAATAAGCCTTTTTTTAACTAAATAATAGAGAGTCCATTGTAAATATTTTTATTTCTTAAATATTCTAAAATAATAAAAAAAATTGATTTAAACTATCAGTTTTTTATTATTACTTTATTAGAATTTTATAAATAACATAAAATTTAAAAACATATGTTATTATTAAAATTATAAATTATAAGAAAATACAAAAAAAAGTACATTCTATAATTTTAAAAGTAGTGAATGGATTGAATGGAAAAAAAATTGAAATAAAATTTGAAAGCTCATGATGCAATGATGCAGATCTCACTAGCTAGCTTACCCTTGGAGTTGGACCTTGTGCGTTGTTCTCATGATTGCGAGGCACAGAAGAAAATTATGTATGTGGAAAACCAAAAATCTAATAAATGAACCACTTTGATGCAAAAATTCCTCACATTCCTTTCTTTACTTTCAAACACATACATATTCCACCCCGTCCTAATAAAGTAATAATCCATGTTCTCGCTAGCAATAACTGTTAAGTTAAACAAGACCATTGGTTGCAACTATTCTTTTTTTAAGAGATTGAATGACAGAAGTAAAATTTTTTATTTAGATATTGAATGACAAAGCCCAACTGGGCTTCTATAAATTCAATGCATTAGCCCTCAAGGGTAAGTTATTATAATTTTATATTGCTTTTTATTCTCGTCTTATGTATTCATATTAGTTTTAAAGATTGAAAAATAACAATTCCCAATACACGAAAATATTAAACACATGTATTTCAAGTCATTTAGAATTGAGTTCAAGGACTAACATGAATATATTTGACTGCCTAAACCTTTTAATTGATTTGAACCTAGTTAAGTGTCACGTACGTGCATCATTTTATATGTACTTACCTTATAATATTCTTTTAAATGTTTTTTTTTCTTTTTTTAACTTTAAAAATCACTATGCTTATTTTAATTATTATATACCATCAGAATATTTTACAAATATTTTTATATATTAATATACAATAAAACCAGAAATAAATGACAAAGCTACTTTTCAAAAATAAAAAACATTGCCAAAAACTTTATATGAAAATAAATATGTATTAGTTCAAATTATTTCATACATATTTATGTTTAATGTTATCATTCGTTTTTGTTCAGGCATGCACATGCTAGACTTTAGTCATCAAAGGTGTAGCTTGATATCAACTATGATAAGTAGTAAAAAAAAATATTTATGTTATGGATGCCGGAGGTTGGCACCAGATGAATCAGAGGGGTGAGTTAATCCAACGAAAAGCAGGTAAAAAGAATTAGAGCTACAAATTCCAGGTGACGAGTTAGTAGTTACTTTAAAAGTATATTTAAATATGAGAAAGGATTTGTGCCATGGCAAAATTCAAAATTAGTACTTAATTAGTTATGATATGTTTTCTTATTTTTATTATTGATCTTGAATTAAAACACTATATTTTTCAAAATATGATAATAAGAAGTAGATGATATACCAAAATATGCTTTTTTTAAGTTTCAAATTTAATCGTAATGAAAAAACATTAGAAATAAAAAGAAATTGAAATGTATGGGAGTTTCACCATACCCCTTATATTATTATAATAAAGCATACAAGTTGGGAGTAGCAAAAAAACATAACCCATTTTTAATTTCAAATCAACTTCAAGGGTATTCTCAATTTCACTCTCAAATCTTGTAAGTAATTTCATTTGCTAGCATTGCTATCCTAACTTATCACCTATATATTCATACACAATGGGTATTCTTGTATATTTTTATGTAATGCAATATCAAATTATAAATATCAAAAGAATATAGAATAACATCTCCAATAAAGGTCAATTACATATCTAGCACATATCATTGAACACATAAATTCATATGATACACCCCGGCAATAAAACTAACTAATATAAAAATTTAAGGCCATACATCAATGGTCTTTATTAAGATTTAATCTCATTTCCCACCTTGTCTCTATCAAAGACCCGAAAAGATAAATAAAAGAGAAGCATTAGGAAACCTATGTCCCAACAACACCCTTATATCACCACCATACCTAAGACTTATTTAAAGGATAGATGTGTGCCTACTGCCTACACAAGTGTCATGTCACTTGGCCTATACAAACAACATCACATTATATAGCTATGCAATAAGCCTTATGTTATGGCTAAACCATAACGGTATTATGTATAAAGACCCGTATTTGAGTAGGACTGAGAGATAATCTTTTTCTGTTGCTAAAAATATCTGGACAATATTGTATTCGTCAATGTGAGCATTTTGACAGTAATTGGGTCCAATTCCGAGTCGGGGCCCCGAGTGGTCCGATTGTTGACTTTTCGGGGTTTATTGGTTGACCTTGCGTTTGAGCAGTCAATTGGGTTGAAAAATATCTGGATAGTGATGTGCTCGTCATTTTAAGCATTTTGACTGTACTTGGGCTCAATTCGGAGTTCGTGATCACGGGAGATCAATTAATATTTATGGGATTTATTAATAAAAGAAAATGCATAAATATAAATAGGATGAGAGTAGGAGTTTCCACTTTACGTTTATGTGTTTGTGCGTTAGAGAGAGAAAAGCTTGGAGCCTTCGCTTTGGAGCGTTTTAAGCTTGTTCGATCATCACGAATCATTCAAGGTAGGTGTTCCATTGATTCTTCACCCTTTTCTTGTTATTTCATTCGATTAACATGTAAGAATTAGATGAAATTATGAAAATTCGTGATGAACCCTAGGAATTGGAGAAAATAGAAATTGAACATGAAACCTAGATGATTTAGGTTATTTGGTAGCCTAATGTGGCTAGATGACGTTAGAAACCCTTAATATGGATGAATTATTGCTTAAAATAGAGATTTAATGAGTATAATTGGGTTTTGAGACGAAATCGGGAAGAACACAGTCGGCAGTTCACGACTGGGGAACTGCTCGAGGCTAGTTTCGAGCAGAGCCTCAAGCAGGGAGCCTCAAGCATATCGCTCGAGCTTATAGTGTCGAGCAGAGCGTCGAGCAAGGTGTCTCGAGCAGTTAAACAGTGCAGTTGCCAGTGTATGTTGTTAGGGTGCCTGAACCCATTTATAGTGTAACCACTGTCTTTCCACATTTAAGTATTATACTTAAGTTACAATGTAAATAACGAAATACTCCTCATTTGGATTCAAAGAAAAATACTAGAAAAATAAATTTTTACTCTTCAAAATGTGAAAATTGGGATTTAGTGCAAAATTTCGAAAAAATCCAGTTTTTCGTAGAGGTGAATTTTTGGAAAGTGGGGTTAGAAATCTTAGAAAAATCCCCCAAAATCAGATTTATCTTAGTTATGATATAGAGACCCAATACCGGGACTTTTTATTTCTAGAAAACAACTTCTATGGGTATCTTCTTCCTTGGTCAAGGAATGATGATCAATTTATGAAGATTGACTTCAACTATAAAGGGAGTATGGTGAACCTTAATGCCATATTGGTGTTGGTATGTTGGTTTGAGGAATTGGAGCTTGGGCTCTATGACTTGTTGGGTTCTCACCGTGAAGCACAGATGATGCTATGTGGTTGACGGGGCAGGCATATGCATCGATGGTAGGCCTGTGTGGCACTATAGCCGTGGCAGGCATATGCGCCGATGGCAGGCCTGTGTGGCACTGTGTCCGGGCATATAGCGCTGTGGTAGGGCTGAGTGCCCCGAGCTGGGATCCTATTGAGAATTCCGTTGAGCCGTTGAGCTCGTGGAGCTAGGGCTGAATGCCCTGAGCTGGGATCCTGCGGAGGATCGTGGACAAGCTGTCCTGTGTGGGCAGGCTAGGTCCTGATGTTTGTTTATAGGTTGAGTCCTGATGATTGTGCACACTACACAGTGCACGAGTACACAGAGATGTAGTATAGACTTGTATGTTTGCATGATGTGGAGTATTGGGGTCACCTACTGAGCTTGTCACTCATCCCTACTTGTTGTTTACCTTTTTTAGGTGTGACTCGAGACTAGTGGAGGACTTTCTTCCAGGAGGACGTGCCCACTACTCTGATGTATGATACAGTGTTGTATTTTGTATTATTGTGTCTTGTATCCCGGAAATGGATCCGTGGATAGTTGTATTTGCATACTATTTGTGATGTGATATCTGTATGATTGTGACTTATTGTATGCATGATGATATGTGGGAAAGTATATGATTATCCTTAATGTATTACTGTACAGGGTTGCATGATTGAGACAACACCCGCGGTGTAGTCTCTATTGGTACTAGTCACCAACCCCTTGACCTTTTGGGTGCGGGCAAGGAGAAGTCATGTTCCTGGTTCCGAGTAACCTGGAATTTGGGGGCGTGACATTATGCACTATTGCAAGTAAATATGCTAAGTCATTAACCTTTCGCAATTGCATTGGGTAATTACGTCTCTTGTACTCATGCTAGGCAATTAAGCTCTTCACAACAATATATCAAACATGTTAGCATTTAGTATTATACAATTACATACAATATTAGCGCGTGAATCACTAGTTAACAAAAATGTTAATAGAGAGCCCAAAACACAATTGTAAACACTCATGCAAAAAGGAAACATTTGGGTTGCCCTGAAATGACTTTTTATAGCCAAACAAAATAAAGGTTGCATCAATCATATATATCGCTATATAGGCTCGACAATGGTAAATTATAGCCTCAAACATATTTTAATATGCCCTAGTTGGGTTCTCTAGAGATTATAGGTCAATTCCTATAGAAAATAATTCAAAATGAAGTCAAAGAACCAAAACAAAACACCTTAATTAGTAAGCACGATCATGTCTCTCATGCATGACTAGATGTTTAACTAATTAGAAGACCATGTTCACCGTTAGGCCTACTACAAACAAATGCACACCATGACATACAAGGTGTCTTTACATGTTTATCATGTTATGACTACTACAAGGTTGTGTTTGCATGTTCATCATGTATGATGGTGTGCATTAAAGATTCATGATTGTACGTTATAACAAGAAAATGACACTTTGATGAACCTAATTTACATATGCTTCTAGCATGTGTTCATCCTCTCGTTTTTGTGGTTTCCAGTGTTTTGTATGTGTGTTATTTTATATTATTTTGGTGCCTTGTAGGGTTTTGGATGTGTTTTGGTGGCATTTGCAAGTATTTCAAGTAGTTAAGAGCAAATTGAGGCAAAGGTCATGAAGCCGGTTGTGGTGCATGGAAGCCAATCATAGACCATTAGGTTACGAAGTTATGATGTATAACGGTGACAAACCATCCCATAACACATACTATAATACAACAAAGGCTCACCATAAATAAACCATACATAATAGCTCAAACATGATAGATAGCAAAAATGGAAAATTTTCACTAAAACTTGCATATTAAGAATAACCCCATAATAACTCCGACTCATACAAGATATAATACAATCACACACGCAAACAAAACAAGGACAAGTAATCATGCAAACTCCTCTACACTTGAAAGACACAATGTTCTCATTGTGAAAGGGAATAGACATCACACAAAGCATGTAAGAACATATATAAAACAAAGAATGGTATATAAAAGGTGACCAGGGGTGTTATTTAATTATTTAAAAATCATACTCTCAAGAATTTAATTAAAAAGAAAAGAACCATAATGGAAAAGAAAAAGAATGACCCAATCAAGAGGCCGAGGGAAGAAAGATAAATCATAAATAAAAATAATAAAATATTTGTTTTTCTTTGGTAATTGATTGTGTTTAAGTAAACATAGGAAGTCTAAGTGAATAACCACATAATTTGGTGAATAGAATAAGGGGCTTAGAAACCTCATTAATTGTGCGGCAGACTTGGTTCTGCCTATTGGTTTAAATAATTTGGTTGTTTGACTAGTGCGCAGTAGTTAATAGGTGTTATTGATATGTGTTAGTGCAGAATGGCACCCAAGACAAGGGCTCAAGGTCCAGTGGAGGAGCTATCCATTCAGTCCGAATCACAGGGAGAGCAGAGTTCTCCAGTACCTGTCTTGGGTTCAGATATTGCTGCTCAGATTGGGGCTCAAATATTGAGCCAAATCCAGGGTGCCATGCAGGGTACCATGAGGGAGGTGGCCAGAGAAGTGATGCAGGAGGAGCTGAGGAAGCAGCAGCAGCCTCAGCTGGAGCAACAACAGGAGGTTTTAGAGGAGAGCCAGCCACAGGTCATGGCAGTTTCGCCCGCAGTACCGATCGACTGGGTGAGTCGGTTCCTGAAGCAGAAACCGACGAAGTTTGAGGCGAATACGAGACCCGATGAGGCCGAGGAATGGGTCAAATGGACAGAGGACATCTTCGAGCTGATCCAGGTGCCCGAGGAGGCTAAGGTCCGCTTAGCCACGCATTTCCTAGTAGGTGGGGCCCACAGGTGGTGGGACGCTGTGAAGCATGTTCACGAGAGCCCGATGGCGTGGGAGGACTTCGTGGAGCTTTTCTACATAGAGTATTTCCCGTGCTCTGTGCAGAAGACGAGGCGACGGGAGTATTACACTTTGGAGCAAGGCAGTCGGACTGTGACAGAGTATGTCACTGCTTTCACTGAGCTAGGGAGATTTGCCCCAGAGTCATGGAGAGTTGAGGCTAATAAGACCCATGATTTCATAGATGGGCTGAGACCATCACTCAGGAGGGGACTGAACATGATGGAGTTGACCACTTACAGTGACGCGGTCAACAAGGCACTTATTGGAGAGCGAGACTTAAACCAGATCAGGATTCAGAAACCAGGGAGCTCATCGAGGCCTAGCCAAAAGAGGCCAAGAGACGAGCAGATTGAGGGATAGAGGGACAAGAGGCCGGTGCCCAGATTCTCACAAACAGGGAACTCAGGCAGCAGTTCTACCTCACGGTTTTCAGGGACATGTCGATCTTGTGGACTTCGGGGACACAAGGAGGTGGATTGTAGGCGGAAGAGTGGCAACCAACTCAAGTGTTTTCGATGTGGGGGACTAGGACACAGGATAGGAGAGTGTCCTTCTGCCAGCTCAGCAAGTGTTGCGGGGCCACATCGACCTCGTGACCAGGGCCAGAGGAGCAGTGCTCCTTATCAGAGACCAGCTCAGTTGGGACAGTCAGTACAGGGGCGACATGTTACACAACAGCCTCAGCGGGAGGCCCAGGCTCAGAAGGGACAGAATGATCGAGCTATGACGAGTCAGGCCAGTGGAAGTGTACAGAAGGGGAGGAACTATGCTATCACTGATGGAGAGGCAGAAGTTCCACCAATTGACGAGGCGAGTCAGGGGCCAGCTGCGGTGAGAGGTATGATCTTGGTTTCACGCACTATTTGTACTGTTTTGATTGATACTGGTGCTACACACTCGTTCATTGCGCACTCCTCTGTAGAGGGATTAGAGTTGGATTGTACAACTGTTGATCAGCCCCTGGTGGTGGATACACCCGTAGGGGGCCTGGTGGTGATTGATAGGGTCTGTTCGGAATGTGAGGTTACTCTCGGGGGTGTTAACCTCCTATGTAACCTATTTGTGATGTGCCTTGATGCCTTTGATGTGATATTGGGTATGGACTGGTTGACCCGTGTAGAGGCGGTGATTAAGTGTTATAGACGACGAGTGACCTTCCTCACACCTGAGGGTACTCGAGGCACCTTCGTGGGTGAGTGGTCTGATGATGCTTGCAAGTTGGGGCCTTTGAGGCAGGGATGGGGTGATGTGATCCATCAGTTAGCCAGTCTAACTCTAGTTGACCCCCAGCGGGAGGGGAAAGCGGTGTTACCTAAGGTGGTGGATCAGTTTCCCGACGTGTTTCCCGAGGACTTGGTTGATTTACCACCAGAGAGAGAGGTGGACTTCTCGATAGAGTTGCTACCCGGGACAGCACCTATCAGATTGGCGGCTTACAGGATGGCACCAGTTGAGCTTCGAGAGCTCAAGAGGCAGATTGACGATCTTTTGGTGCGTGGCTTTATTAGACGGAGTAGTTCGCCTTGGAGTGCTCCGGTATTATTCGCCAAAAAGGCGGATGGTTCGCTTCGGTTGTGTATCGACTACCGACGGTTGAACCAGGTGACAGTGAAGAATAGATACCCACTACCGAGGATCGATGATTTGTTTGACCAGTTCAGGGGTGCCCGTTGGTTTTGCAAGATTGACTTGAGGTCTGGATACCATCAGCTACGCGTGCGGGGGTCAGATATCCCGAAGACAGCCTTCAGTTGTAGATATGGCCATTATGAGTGGCTAGTGATGCCCTTTGGGCTCACAAATGCCCCAGCGGTGTTCATGGGGTTGATGAACCAGATCTTCACACCTTATCTTGATCAGTTCGTGGTGGTCTTTATAGATGATATCCTGATTTATTCTCGGACAAAGGTCGAGCATGAGGAGCACTTACATGTGGTATTACAGACGTTGAGGGACCATAGACTATACGCAAAATTCACAAAGTGTGACTTTTGGCTGCAGAGGGTGAAGTTTTTAGGGCACGTGGTATCATCAGAGGGTATCACGGTAGATCCTGGCAAGATTGAGGCGGTGATGTCTTGGAAGCGGCCAACAAATGTTTTTGAGATTCGGAGTTTTCTGGGGTTGGCGGGTTATTACAGGAGGTTTGTCAAGGACTTTTCCCGTCTAGCTGCACCTATGACGGGCTTGACCCGAATGGGGGTGCGGTTTGACTAGTCGGATGCTTATGAGGAGGCTTTCAGTCGGCTGAAGGACAGATTGACTTCAGCACCTATCCTGGTCCTGCCACAGGAGGGTGTACCCTATGAGGTTTATTGTGATGCCTCTAATGTTGGATTGGGTTGTGTGCTCATACAGGAAGGGCGGGTAATTGCTTATGGTTCCCGTCAGTTGAGGACCCATGAGAAGAACTACCCTACACATGATTTAGAGCTAGCTGCAGTGATCTTTGAACTGAAGAGTTGGTAGCACTATCTCCTTGGGGAGAAGTTCGTGGTATACACTGACCACAAGAGCTTGCAGTACATCTTCTCTCAGCGGGATCTGAATCTTAGACAGAGACGTTGGGTGGAGTATATGCAGCAGTTCCAGTTTGATTTATAATATACACCTGGGAAGGGGAATGTAGTAGCTGATGCCTTGAGCCGGAAGAGCCAAGCCGTAGTGGCTCTTTGTGCTGTCAAGGAATGAGAGATGATGGGGCAACTAGCTGCTCTGAGGTTACAGCCAGTGCAGGGCGTAGTGCAGGGTATGATGAGTGTGGTTATAGCAGTGCCTGAGTTGCGGTGTCAGGTTATTGAAGGTCAGTTGGAGGATGTTGAGTGTGAGGTCATTCGAGATCAGATTCAGACTGCCGTACTTTCTACTGATTGGATAGAGGATTCTGACCATGTTTTGCGCTATCGAGGTCGGTTGTTTGTTCCATCTCCTCTTCGGGAGGCAGTTTTACGGGAATTCCATCACTCTCATTTGGCTGTTCATCCTGGGGGAACGAAGATGTATTATGCTGTTCGGTAACAATTTTGGTGGTCGGGCCTTAAAAAGGCTGTTGCGGAGTTTGTTCGACAGTGCTTGACACGCCAGCAGGTCAAGGCCGAGCATTTGCGGTCTGCCGGTGAGTCGCAGTCGTTACCTGTGCCAGAGTGGAAGTGGGACCATGTGACTATGGACTTTGTCACAGGGCTTCCTCGTTCTAGAGGCCATGATACTATTTGGGTTGTTGTAGACCGTTTGACGAAATCTGCCCACTTTATTCCGATTCGTGAGACCAATCCAGTCCGGACCTTGGGACAGCGATATATCGACGTGATAGTACGGTTGCATGGTGTGCCATTGTCGATCGTTTCTGATAGGGATGCTCGGTTCACTTCACAGTTCTGGCGGCAGCTACAGCGTGCATTGGGCACCCGAGTGAATTTTAGTACAGCTTACCACCCTCAGACAGATGGCCAGTCAGAGCGTACTATCCAAATTCTCGAGGACATGCTCCGTGCTTGTGTGTTGGATTTTGGTGGTTGTTGGGAGGCACACCTTCCCTTGGTGGAGTTCTCTTACAACAACAGTTACCAAGCTACGATAGGGATAGCGCCATATGAGGCATTGTATGGGCGACCGTGTCGCTCCCCTCTATGTTGGGCCCAGGCAGGGGAGGCAATTGTTTTGGGTCCCGATATGGTTCAGGAGACTACTGAGTTGGTTCAGCTGATCCGACAGCGGATGTTGACGGCCCAGAGTCGGCAGAAATCATATGCTGATAGACGGCGGCGACCGCTTCAGTTCGTCGTAGGGGATCGCGTCTTCTTGCGAGTCTCGCCACGGCGGGGGCACAGATGGTTTGGGCGAGGTACCAAACTCTCACCTCGATTTGTAGGTCCTTTTCCTGTCATTGCAGTCGTGGGACCCGTTGCCTACCGATTAGAGTTGGCACCCGAGTTGGCTCGTGTTCATGATGTTTTCCATGTCTCCCAGTTACGGAAATATTACCCAGATCCTTCTCATGTGCTAGATTGGCATGAGATAGAGCTAGCAGATGATGGTTCCGTGGTAGAGGCACCAGTTCAGATTTTAGACCGCCGGGAGCAGGTCTTGCGGGGCAAGACGATTCCGTTGGTCCGAGTTTTGTGGCGCCACCGTAATGTGGAGGAGCAGACCTGGGAGCGGGAGAGTCAAATGCACGCTCTTCACCCCGAGCTGTTCGAGGACAAACAGTCCTAAGGTGGGGAGGATGTCGAGATCTTAACCGTCTGTTGAGGTAGTTAACCTGATTTTGTTTATTATGCTCATGGTTGATGTTCTTAGTTGCGTGTGATTTGCATTGTTGGATATTTTTGTTTATGGGTGTCGTTTTGTTATCATGCTATCATGCTAGTTGTAGCTAGATTATTTTTGCGTAGGAAGTGTTGTTTGACTTATCTTTTCGGGGACGAAAAGTCCTAAGGTGGGGAGGATGTAAGGACCCGTATCGGATGGAGGTCGGAAGTTAGGCCTAGTTAGCGTTTCAAAAAAAAAAAGTCTTAGCGATTTGGATTATTACTATTGTTCAGTGATTTAAATAGGTTAGGGTTGTTATTATATATTATTATGATTATTTTAATGTATGCCGTTTTTATTAATGATAATACTAATAATTAGTGTTGCGTTTGTTAGTTATTGCGGTTATTAGGTTTATTATTAACCCAAACATTAAATATAAAGACCTTGTTAATATTGCTAGTGTTAATTATTAATGCAATATTTTTATTGATAATTATTACTATTATTATTATTCCTATTATTATTATTATTAAAATTATTGTTAAGATAGTATAAATAGAGGAGAACTAGGGTAAAACCCTACATTTGTTGTGCGTGCGCAGAATCTGGTTGGGGAGCAGTGGATTGAAGCCTTCGTGTTCTACATCTCTCCAGTTTGAATCTAGGTAGGTGGTTCTCCGATTTCATCGTTGTATGACCACATATTCTATAAAGCATGTTGAACTCATTCATTATTTATGTATGTATATGAGTATCTATGTAATAAATTGATAAAACGTGGGTCATGTTTGAGGCTTGGAGAGGACGACGCCGCGCGCCTGGCTCGACGCAAGCCGCGCGCCCGGCTCGACGCAAGCCGCGCGCCCTAGGGTAGATCGGGGACTTGGGGAGGACGACGCCGCCGCCTGGTTCCGACACACACCGCGCGCCGGTAGGATAGATCGGAGCCTCAGCGAACCTAGAGTCGCGTTTCTGCTGCGTGTTGCGCGTCGGCCGTGGGTGGAGAGGTCGGCGGGGTGGTTGCGCACGCGAGAGAGAGATAGAGAGAGAGGGGGGAGGTTTGCCGCGTGCCGGCGAGAGGAAGGCGCGGTTTGTAGGTGCCGACGAGGAGGGTAGACGGGCGACGATCTGGCGTGGTGGCTGCGTGCCTGCGCGCCGGTAAGGAAGGGAGGGGGGGGGCATCCTGCCGCCCGTGGGCTGATACCAGCCCGATCGGGCTGGTGCGTTGGGGGACCGGCCCAATTGGGTCGGTCCTTGCCCCATATCCCAAGCAAAATAATAATAATAATAATAATAATAATAATAATAATATGAACAGATAGATAATAATAAATAAATAATTTTTAAATAAATAAATAAAATGGCATTCGAGCATGATGTTAGTAATAGGTGTAGTTTGATGTTGGTAATCCGTTGATTAAAATTTCTTGTTTGATGGATATATATATATATATATATTGGTGAATATATATATTTATATATATATATATATAATTTGTTTGTCATGGTGGTATGTTACTGTTGGATGATATACTTAATAATGCGTAATTGTTGCACTGAATATTGACTGTTAAAATTGTTGTTGTTTGTTAACTATATGTGAACGTTGGAGTTAAATTGGTTGGGTTAACTGCGGGTTTCACATAGGGCTGGCAAGAGGCTACGGGTCCCCTGTGTGACCAGTTAATCCAGGTCCCATATGTGGCGGGTTGTCATTAGGGGCACCGTGGGTCCCACATATGGCTGTTTAATGGAGATTTGGGATGTTTGGTGCGGGTCGCGGAAATTCCGAGGATGGTTGGATTTTCTTGTGAGTTAAATATGGTTGAGTTGTGGATGTTTTATTTTGAGATCAGACATAAACTAAACGTGTTAGACTATGGCACAACACCAGCACATGCATACACCGGTCATATAGATCTAGGAATCATATGTACGGGGTAGTGGAGTTGGGGATCACCTACTGGGCATTTGTGCTCACCCTACTTATTTCTATTCCTACAGGTTGTAGGGGGTAGCTTGTGGAGCCACGGCGGAGCAGGTCGAAAAAATCTCCATGTAGGATTCCTCTCATGGACTTGCTTATTGGTTGATTATTTTTTATTTTTTTTGGGCTCGGGTCCGTGACAGTTGTATTAATTTGGATAGCTGAACCTTGTTGCTTGTGTTTTATGGACGTCGATTTAAATTCAATAATATTGATTGCACTGATATAATTATTGGTTGTTTGCATGTTGTATTTGGGTCATTGGTAAGTACAATGCTACCCCCGTTATGGTATCGTACATGGTTGAATCAGTTACCAACCCCTCGACCCTGGAATGGGTGTGGGGAAGTTGCGTTCCTAGTTCTGTGGATTTCAGGAATTGGGGGCGTGACAAATTCCTATAGAAAATAATTCAAAATGAAGTCAAAGAACCAAAACAAAACACCTTAATTAGTAAGCACGATCATGTCTCTCATGCATGACTAGATGTTTAACTAATTTGAAGACCTTGTTCACCAGTTCGGCCTACCTACTACACACAAATGCACACACAATGACATACAAGGTTGTCTTTACATGTTTATCATGTATGACTACATACAAGGTTGTGTTTGCATGTTCATCATGTATGATGGTGTGCATTAAAGATTCATGATTGTACGTTATAACAAGAAAATGGCACTTTGATGAACCTAATTTACATATGCTTCTAGCATGTGTTCATCCTTTCGTTTTTGTGGTTTCCAGAGTGTTTTGTATGTGTGTTATTTTATATTATTTTGGTGCCTTGTAGGGTTTTGGATGTGTTTTGGTGGCATTTACAAGTATTTCAAGTAGTTAAGAGCAAATTGAGGCAAAGGTCATGAAGCCAGTTGTGGTGCATGGAAGCCAATCATAGACCATTAGGTTACGAAGTTATGATGTATAGCGGTGACAAACCATCCCATAACACATACTATAATACAACAAAGGCTCACCATAAACAAACCATACATAATAGCTCAAACATGATAGATAGCAAAAATGGAAAATTTTCACTAAAACTTGCATATTAAGAATAACCCCATAATAACTCCAGACTCATACAAGATATAATACAATCACACACACAAACAAAACAAGGACAAGTAATCATGCAAACTCCTCTACACTTGAAAGACACAATGTTCTCATTGTGAAAGGGAATAGACATCACACAAAGCATGTAAGAACATATATAAAACAAAGAATGGTATATAAAAGGTGACCAGGGGTGTTATTTAATTATTTAAAAATCATACTCTCAAGAATTTAATTAAAAAGAAAAGAACCATAATGGAAAAGAAAAAGAATGACCCAATCAAGAGGCCGAGGGAAGAAAGATAAATCATAAATAAAAATAATAAAATAATTACCACACCTTTATTAGGTGGCCATGAAGTGTAAGAAAGATTATACATGTGTGGAATTAGATAAATTCCTACAAAACCTCTAATTAGCTGATGGGGTTGCAGAGGAAGGTCTCGCAAGCTTAGGTCCTGCAGGTTAGGGACTACACACGAGCAAGAAAAAGAAAAACAAAATGTACAAGTAGAACTAGAAAAATAAAAATAAAAAGCACTAGGTAAAATAAATAAACTACAAAAAGAGTGAGGGTGGTTTATAATATTCAATTAGTGGTAACATTCTTGTCAAAGTGCTATCTAAAGGGAGGTCAGGGGTTTAATTCTCACCTCCAAGAACCCATGGATTATTTCGGGAGTGCCGCGTGGCGATCTAAATGCCTGCCCACCGGTCCAATGCGTGCATTAGGGTAGTAGGCCAAGCACCCATCTAGAAATTCAAAAAAATAGGCTGGCAGCTAGGCATAAGGGGTTAGTCAGGTTGGAGGGATTTGAGCCTGCAGGTCTAGTTTGGTGAGCTAATCTTGGCGCCAAACTATTAATAAAGTGACTCTCCCAGCCCATCAAATCATGGTGGGTTTACACACTATCAAAATGCTCATAGATGACTAGTGATACTTGGAGGAGTTAGATCCCTAGATGGATACCAGATCCTTAAAGAGTCAGATCTTTAGGTGAGCTACTAAGGGTCGGACGATTCAGATCCTTGGATAGTGGGTTGCCAAATGCTTGGAAGATTCATATCTTTAGATGAGCTTTTGAGGCTACCAAGGGTCAGAGGAGTCAGATCCTCTTATATATACTAGATGCTTGGAAGAGTCGAGGTCTTTGAAGGGACAATTGAAACTCGAAAGAGTCAAATCCTCCGATTGGGTGTTAAATTCTTGGATTGGGTGTTAGATCTTCGAATTGAGAGTCACATCCTTGGATTAGGATCATATGAAAGGTGGGCTTCAGGTCCTTGAATTGGAATTAGGTTCTATGATTGGAGTCAGATCTTCATAGGGAAATCCACTTATCAAATAAAGGTTAGACCCTCAAATCTGGAGTTAGATATTCGAATTGGAGCTTCACTCTTCGGAGGGAGGTATGCTCTTGGTGAGAGGTCTGCTCTTTAGATGGAGGTTCACTCATCAAATGGAGGTCAGACCCTTGAATGGGTGTCAGATCTTCAAATCGATTACATATCCTCGAATTAAAGTCCACTTATCATATAGAGGTCAAACCCTTATATTGGAGTTTGCTCATCGAATAGAGGTTCGTTCTTTGGAGGTATATTAGATCTTTGAATGAGAGTTTACTCATCAGATAAAGGCATCCTTTTTAGATTTGGAAAAAGATCTTTGGATTAGTGTTTGCTTATTGAATGGAGGTCAATACTTCATATTTAGAGTCAAATCCTTGGACTTGGAGTTAGATATAGGTGAAACTAAGAGGTTATCTTGGGGGGAGGCAAAAAAAAAACCAGAATTTTCTATTGGGGGACCGAGAGAGCAAATTATTTTGGGTGGAGGCAATTTTTTCAATTAAAAAGACAAATGCCATAAAATACATATTTTTTAATTAGGAAGACAAATTTTCACTATGGAGTGTAGGTTTTTCTAATTGAATAAAAATATTTCTGATATAAGGATAAGATTTGTCCAAGCAAGGGGGGTTACGCCTCCTACCTCAAAATGACTAGTTCCGCCACTAGTGTCAAATCCTCAGATTGGGAGTCAGATGCCCAGATTAGAGTTAGATCCTCGAATTAGAATTCAGATCTTTGGATTGGCTATAGATATTATGGTTCTGAGTTCAAGAATGTAGGTTTTGAGTTCAAGATTGTGGGTTTCGAATCCAAGATAATGGTTCCAAGTTTTTATACTTTTACCATTCTTTACCACACCAGTTTTGATATTTTATGGGGATGCTTTTAAAAGATCCTAACTTATATATAAAGCTATTTCTAGAGAAAATTAGGTAATCTCATTTTAGGCCTTTTGACTAACAATGTTAATCATTATTTGACCAAGTTTGACTTCTTACGAGGCTAAAATTATTTCAACTATAACTTTTTCCTTTTTACTCAAAAATGTGTGTCATTAAGTGCATTGATTTCCAAATTGTCTCTTCTACCAGTTGGAGTTGGTTTTAAGGCATTTTAAATCTTGGATTGATCCTCAATTTGGGCTTCCCTTTCTTAACATTGGTTGTGATCCAACCCGGTCAAAAAGGAGTCTAACAATCATTGCTATTTAATGTTTTGCATTTCATTTTTAAATTTATGAAAAAACCATTATACAATTGTAGTTGATCAAGTTAGGGCATCTTGTCATGGAGTTAGTCTTATGACGAGCTAACTCGTGCGACACTTAGTCACTTAGTGGAAACTTCATGAACTAAGTAAGCCTTTTAAGTTCGAGTGAATGTTTAGAGTTGTTCGGGACAACGGACAATGATTTATGGAAGTTGTGGACAATGATTTGTGGTCCGCAAACTGCCACAACAAATCTTCACGCTCCCAACTATTTTCTTGATTCGGTAGACCTTTCCACTTGATCAAGTACTCCGAATAGTTGGGAACTCCTCGTCTTCGTATCACCTGGTTAACAAGAATCTACTCCACTTCCTTGTCGAACGTGGTGACAACGGCGGTCGGTGCTCGACTTGATTCTCCGCGACTTGGATCTTTGGCGTCTTCATAAATGGTCTTCAGGAGGCTCACATGAAAGACATTGTGGATCTATAGTCTTGGAGGAAGTTGGACTTGGTATGATGTCTTTCCTATCCGTTTGATGACCGAAAAGGGGCCTTCATACTTTCGGACCAAGCCCTTGTGCACTTGGCGGAGAGACTTGAATTGGTTTGGAAGTAGCTTCACCATGACTTTATTTCCTACCACGAACTCCTTCGGACGTCGCTTGGCGTCAGCCCATTTCTTCATGCGCTTGGCGGCCTTATCAAGACACGCCCTCGTAATGTCCGACTCTTCCAGCTACTCCTTCGCGATTTTGTAAGTGGAGGGATTATTGTCAGTGTACGGCGAGACAACAACACTCGGAGTAAGTGGTTGTTGCCCCGTGACAATTTTGAATGGGCTCTTCCCTGTCACTTCGCTTCGTTGGAGATTATAAGAGAACTGAGTAACTTCGCCCAGTCTCTCTGATGGGCACTCACATAGTGCTGCAAGTATTGCTCCAGAAGAGCGTTGATGCGCTCCATTTAGCCATCTATTTGGGGATGAAAACTTGTAGGGAAGTTTAGTTTCGTCCCCGACAGCTTGAACAGCTCGCGCTAGAATTTCCCAGTGAAGCAGGGGTCTCGGTCATTGATGATGCTTTTCAAAATTCCCCATAACTTCACCATATTTTTGAAAAATAGGTGAGCTACTTCATCCACTTTGCAATCTAATAATGTTGGAATGAATGTGGCGTACTTGCTAAATCGATCCACCACCACCAAGATGCTCCCAAATCCGTCAAACTTGGGTAAGGCCACAATGAAATCCATTAAGACGCTTTCCCACGGTCTCTCCGGAATCGGCGAGGATTTTAGAAGTCCTTGTAACGCCCCCAAATTTGAAACCTCCAAACCGGGTCATTAGCGGAATTAAATATACAAATTTTATATCAATTTCAAACTATTACTTAATTAATCAAACAAACCATTCATTATTACAAATTTCAATCCAAGATCTTTAAGGTTTAGGGGTTTTGAGACTAAGTGTCCATAACCCATTATTACATAACAAAGCACACGAAAACAACTTAATAAATCTTTAAAATTTCACACAACTTTATTTCCAAGCACTTCTCGACTCTTATCCTAGTTTCTCCATCCCTTAATTTCCTGGGGTTGGAAAAGAAATCATAAAAAGGGTGAGCTCAAATAGCCCAAGAAGGGTAAAATAAGCGGGTAAGGAAAATCATGAAGATATCGAACATAGGAAATACCATATAACATTTGCATACATGATCAACATTTCACAAGGAAATCATAACATGGAAGATTATGTTTAGAAATCGTATCATAACATCATGACCTAGGTTAACCACCGCAAGTTGCCGATCATAACATAACGTAACATATTATCAATTTGGATTGACACTCTCCAGTGATGTTCTTTACCCAATGCATTGGAGGTCTTTCCTGAACCACCCATTATAAACTTACTTTGTCTAAACATAAGAGGTTATAACAACTTTAACATACATAACATGAGGCATATTATAGAATTCCAATAAAACATTCAAGGTTAACAAGGATAACCACGAATATCAAAATGGTTATCTACCCCAATCAATAGCATAGATTACCAAGAGAGATTAAAAAGAGACTAATCTAATCTTCTCAACAATAAAATAGAATAAGAAACATAAAACTCTTACAATAATAATTCCAAATAAAACAAGATAAAAGAGGAAGAGAAAAGTAAGAATAAAAAGAAAAGAAAAAGCCTTACTATCCGCTTGTCGTTCTCCGCGTTCTAAACCTTAAAAAAAATATCAAAACACTAAATTAGCATTAATGCTTGAAAAGTTCAATATCACACATATCTCCTTTTATATATATATATATATATATCATACTTTAACTTATATCTTTTAATAGGCATACCGTGCTTGTGGGGTTGAATATTAATTTGGGTTCCCACTTCTATTGCTGTTCCATATCCTATTTCGATCCCATGCATCATAAGCCTTGAGTTGTGCACTAACTAGGTTATATGCCTTTTTTTAAAATTTTTGCTTACATCGTATTGGGTGGTGAACGGAAAAGACGTGCGATAAGCTTATTTTTCCTACGTGTCTTCCATCTTAACCATGAGGGGATATTAGACACGGGTCTAAAGGGAGATGGGAGATAAGGATGGGGATAGAAGTTAAGCATTAACAATTGGGGTTGCAGGAGAGAAGGGCGTTGTCGGGGGAATTCATTTTTGGAAGTCGTTCGTTACAATCTTCCGATATCTAGAACCTTAAAATAAAAATAAAAACATAAGTTAATATTCTCATCTTTTCACTTGAATTATAGAATACAACGCTATGATAAAATACTATAATTTAAAATAATTACACAGATAAGGTGTCACCAGGTGCCAAGACAATGGATATATTAAGGTATACATATAAATAACATATGTAAGGTGGTAAAACCAACCATGAATATAGTATATATGAGGTGGTAAAACCAACCATATAGATCTACATAATAAATAAGAAGCGACTTAAAAATTTCAAAAATCTTAAGTATTACCTTTCGCTTGAACTTCGACGCTTGGTATACCAAAAGCAAAAGAAGGATTTGAGTAGAGTATTTGGGATGTTAAGAGGGCTTAAGGGAGTGTTTTGAGAGGGAAATTTCGTGGTGTGGCTTGAGGGATTTGTGCTTAAGAGGAGAGGCAAGACACTCCTTATATAGGCAAGGATGTGATAGGTGTGTAGTGTGAAAGTAGTGTATGAATTTGACTTTGGCATCAAATTAAATTATGTAAAATATATAAAATACTTTATTTTATTCCTATTATCCTCTCTTAAAACGTGGGTATCTTCTCCTACCATTTAAAAAATGTTTTAAGACTTTTCAACCTAGAAGGTTCCTTTGGCATCAAAAGTCCACATTGGTGTACTCCCTACTAATTCAATTATAACGTTTTTAATTTTGTAGTTTTTGACAAATGGCCAATTGTATTGCATTACT